>OX940970.1:25182312-26382312 GCA_954870475.1 Euphrasia confusa | reverse complement strand
ATTTTAACCTTACTCAAATATAACAACTTTTAATTTAAATAAATTAATTTATCATAAAATTTCATATTTTGCTTGATGGTTTATTCATTTTTTTTTTTCATTGGTGAATGGATATAGTTGTACAACTTTAAAAAAAAATGGTGGAAAGTTTCGTATATTTGTTCTTGGCCTGAGATCTTTTTATTTTGAGTCTTTCATATTTTAAATTTCAAATTTATTTTGAAAATCAAAAAGGTAATTGTGGTTGTGGTATTTTAAGAGACCCACTACTCTTTACCCAAAAAAATTTTAAAACTAAAATCAAATTTTAAAAACAAAGTGGTAAATATAGTTATTTATCAAATAAAACCAAAAAATATAAATACATGATTGTATACTTGTAAAAAATAAAATTTGCGGGAAAATATTTTAATTTATTGAAATATAAAAAAATTAATTAAAAATTTATAATTATGGATAAACATAATCAAAAAATTTATAAACTCTTAATTAAATGTACCCCTTTAAAATTATGATCATGCAGCGACTCCAATCGATGAACCACATCTGCGGCATGATGGGGGACGGCGTGAAGGCACCCCCGCCCTCAAGAAGGCCTACATATATACGCACTGGTTGATCGGCACCGGCACGTAGATTAAGAAAAATAATAATTTTTGAATTTTTAAAAAAAGAGTAAGAAGCCGGTAAAAATGTATTTTTAAGTAAAAAAATAAATTAATTGTGAATAAAATTTGAAAGTATAGATAATATAATTTTTTTAAGCGTAAAGCCGTAAAACTAAAATAATTATTCCCTTTTTAAGGGTGGATAATTAGTTGAGACGTCTAAATAAGAAAAGTAGTTTATAAATAGTTGTGATAGTAGTAATACTTTTTGGTGTTTCAGAAAAGGTTCAATGTAAAATCTCTGATAGGAAATCAGGATGAGCTTACTGCTGCACTCTACCTTCAAGTGAGCATTATCAGTACTCAAGCACTAATCTTCGTGATGATGTCGAGAAGCTGGTCGTTCGTAGAACGCCCCGGTATCTTGCTCTGCGCTGCTTTCTTGTTAGCTCAGTTGGTTAGTAATTGACGTAGCGGAAGCTTAATAAACAAGATTAACACTCGTTGATTCCGAAGAATGCCGAGAATTAAGCAAATCAAAGATCGTTGATTCTAAGAATACCGAACTTTGATAAACGATTCGAGAAATCCTTAATACTACGTATACTAGGTATTTCAACGAAAGAACTTTATTCAATAAAAAACAACCGGGCCATATAATGTCCTCGTGTGAAATATAAATAGTCTTCAAACCCTAACATCGTACGGGCTTTATTAAAAACATAAAAATAAATAAAACATATGAAATAACTAGGTCTTGGGCTTGAAGACGCGATCATGGGCCTCCAAATATGTCAATGCCGTTGTAGCTACATCATTCTCCCCCACCAAAAGAAGGTTCGACCGCGAACCCGAAACAACCGAATCATCAACATCATTATCCCCAGTAAAAGGAATGAGGTGCTTTACATTAAAAACATCAGATGTCCGCAAATGAGAAAGAAGGCGGAGGCGATACGCATTAGGATTAATTTTGGCCAAGACCTCCAAAGGACCTACCTTACGAGCTGCCAATTTGTTATACGCATGAGCTGGGTAGCGATCACGCGTCAAGACGGCCCATACGAAGTCACCGGGTTCAAACTCGACCGCACGACGATGCTTATCGGCAGCGGCCTTATAAGCAACAGTAGAGGAGATGAGCTGATCGTGTGTCGCACGATGGGTGCTGCGGAGAGCCTCGATCATGTCCACGGCGCGGGCATCAGCACGGACTGGGGACGGCAAGCACATTAAATCACTAGGGCCGCGAGGAGTCGTAGCATAAACTATCTGGAATGGGGCGAGGCCAGTACTACGATTCACGGCAGAATTATGGGCGAATTCAGCCTGACTCAACCTGACATCCCAAGAGCGGAGATGGTCCCCTACGAGCGCACGTAACAGGTTGCCCACGGAACGGTTAACGACTTCGGTTTGTCCATCAGTCTGGGGGTGGTAAGCGCTGCTAAAGTCGAGCCGCGTATTAGCCATACGCCATAAGCTTTGCCAAAAGAAGCTAAGGAAACGAGTGTCGCGATCAGATATAATGGAAGTCGGCAGCCCATGCAAACGATAGACTTCGCGAAAAAATAATTGAGCGACATGCACGGCGTCAGTCGTCTTTTTACAAGGAACAAAGTGTGCCATTTTTGAGAAGCGATCCACAATGACAAAAATGGAGTCATAACCCCTCTGTGTGCGTGGAAGACCAAGAATGAAGTCCATACTAATAGCAATCCACGGTAGATTCGGAACAGGGAGTGGGCTGTAGAGACCCGCGTTAGTAGCTGTGCCTTTGGAAACTTGGCAAATCCGACAACGCGAGACATAACGCTCGACATCGCGGCGAAGAGTGGGCCAAAAATAAGAACGTTGCACCAGCTCAATCGTACGATCGCGACCAACATGTCCCGTGCCGTGGAGGTCCGAAATCAGTTTAAGGCGAAGGCTAGAGTTAGGGATACACAGTCGCGTACCTTTGAAGAGAAAACCGTCGACAAGGGTAAATGCCGTGGTTTCGCCGGTGGCCAAGCGAGCCAAAACACCGCTGAAAAAGGCGTCGGAGGGATACGACTCACCCAAGAGTTCAAGTCCAGGGACTGAAATGCGGAGATCGGAGAGAACCAGAGCGCGTCGACTCAATGCATCTGCCACGCGGTTGGAAACCCCAGAGCGGTGTTTTAATACGAACGTGAATTGTTGAAGATAGGCAACCCACGAGGCGTGTCGAGCTGATAAATTGTCCTGTGTGGCCAAATGCCGAAGTGCCTCGTGATCGGAGAAGAGCACAAATTCCCGATGAAAGAGGTAATGTCGCCAATGACGCACCGCGCGTACAACCGCAAAAAATTCCACATCATATGTACTGTAGCGGCTGCGAGGACCGGATAATTTTTCACTAAAGAAAGCAATCGGGCGGCCACCTTGGCTTAATACTGCACCAATGCCGGACTTCGAGGCATCACACGAGAGCTCGAATGGTTGATCAAAATCGGGCAACAACAAGACTGGGGCAGATATGAGGCGATCTTTGATCAGAATAAATGCAGACTCCGCTGCTGGTGTCCAGACAAACGGTTTAGATCCAATACAATCGGTCACAGGCGCGAAAATTGTGCTAAAGTGAGCGATAAACCGGCGATAGAAGGATGCAAGGCCATGGAAGCTACGCGCCTCAGTTACCGTAGTTGGTGAGGGCCAATCGCGGATGGCGGAGATTTTAGATTCGTCCACGCGGAGGCCTGTGTCCGAGATAATATAGCCCAAGAAATTAACGGATGACACGCCAAAGATACATTTATGAGGAGCAGCAAAGAACTTTTCCTGGCGGAGGATCGTCAAAACCGAACGTAAATGTGACAGGTGATCGGCCATGGAACGACTATAAACCAAGATGTCGTCAAAGTATACGACCACACAAGTCCCGATCAGCGTGCGCAAAGTCTGGTTCATGACACGCATGAAAGTACTTGGTGCGTTCGACAAGCCGAAGGGCATAACAAGCCATTCAAAGAGGCCTTCAAGGGTTTTGAAGGCGGTCTTCCATTCGTCGCCCGGACGGATACGAATCTGGTGGTACCCACTACGAAGGTCGAGCTTACTAAAGACGCAGGCACCGCTCAACTGGTCGAGAAGATCATCGAGACGTGGAATGGGAAATCGATAACGGACAGTGATTTTGTTAATGGCGCGACTGTCGACGCACATGCGCCACGTCTTATCTTTCTTGGGGATAAGGAGGGCTGGTACAGCGCATGGGCTCATACTTTGACGTACTGTGCCGCGACTCAGTAATTCCTCCACTTGACGTCGCAATTCCTCGTGTTCAACAGGACTCATGCGGTAATGTGGACGGTTAGGTAGTGCCGCACCAGGAACAAGATCGATATGGTGCTGAATATCACGCAATGGGGGTAATTCATTGGGCAACTCCTCTGGAAATACATCCGTGAACTCGTCGAGGAGGTTCTGGATTGTCGATGGAATGGACAAGGCTGGGATCTGCTCATGGGTGAGTAGCAGGAGTATGAACGGTTCTATGGCTGCCTCGCGTAAAAATTCGACGCGCGAGAGAAGAAGGACAGACGGTTGTGGCGGGGTGGCGGTGGGCGGTAGGGAGTGCAAAACAATTTTGGAGCCGTCGAACGGGAAACAATATGTGTTGGCACGCCCATCATGCATAACCGAACGGTCGAACTGCCAGGGTCGACCCAACAACAAATGACATGCATCCATGGGAACGACATCGCACATAAAGTTGTCCTTATACTTTGAGCCAATCGAAAGATCGATGCGGACGCGGCGGTCGACGGTGATCGAATTCCCTCGCTGGATCCAAGCTAGAGTATATGGGAAAGGATGAGGTTCAGTGGGTAAATTCAATTTGCTCACCGCGTCGGCCGACATAACATTTTCACAAGACCCCGAATCCACGATGAAGCGACATACCTTACCGGCAATCGTACAAGTAGATTCAAAAATATGGTTCCGTTGGATGTCGATTGTCGGATCAATTTTAGGGGCCAAGCAAGAACGGCGGAGCACCAGTAAAGGCGCGACATCGCCCCGGACATGTTCTTCGGGTAGGTCGTCAGCCTCTTCCGTATCAAAACGAGGCGGTCCCTCATAAGTCGAAGTTTCCCACTCATCCATAAGAAGGTTACGGGGTCGGGCATGAGGACAATCAACGCGACGGTGGCCTGTTTCACTGCATGAGAAGCATCGGATGGTAGACGACGATGGAGTGGCCTCTGGTCTAGGGTTCGTTAGTGCTCCAATTGGTCGTGTGGTTGTTGGCGGGGCTGCTGGTGTCGTCACAGACCGAGAGGGTATAAACCCGACGGAGGAGCGACGCGCGGATTGCTGTTCCAACAAAATAGCGCGCTGATGTGCTTCCGAAACGGATACCGGTGCTAAGAGGGTCAGCGTGTCTTGAAGGTTACGGGTCAGGCCACTTACATACCGAGAGACGAGCTGGGGTGTGGAGTCGCGTACGTCGATGCGAGATAAGTACTGATAAAACTCCTCCGTGTACGCGTCGACTGACCGAGTGCCTTGACGAAGGGTGTGGAAGCGCTGGAATAATGTACTGTCAAAATTGTGGGGAAGAAAAGCACGCTCCATGTGTTTACGAAATTTGGTCCAGGAGTCAATGGCAGGTTTCCGTTCGCGACGACGGGACGACTTGAGTTGTTGCCACCAAGAGGAAGCTCGGTTGCGGAAACGGGTCGCGACGAGGGCCACACGTCGATTGTCAGGTACGGATTTGAAGTCCAGGAGGTCTTCCACGACGTTGAGCCAATCGAGGAAGTCACATGGGTCAAGGCCGCCCGAAAATTCGGGGATGTCGAGCTTAAACCCCGATTCCCATCGCCGGTCATCGTCACGAGGGGCATGCTGTCCGCGGCCCAGGGTAGCAAAAATATTGTCGACGGAGTGTGTCTCCTCTGTCGAGTCTTCATCGCTGGAGTGCGGAGGGGACTGTCGGTGATGGGGTTGGCGTTCGTGGCGACGTTCCAGGCGAGGGTTGGCGATAGCGAGGCGGATTTCTTCGAGGCCAGTCGTAAGGGCGGTGATCTGGCGTTGCAAGGCAGCCATGTCGGCATTACGACGGGCATCGGCATCACCGGCGGGTTCGTTGGCGGCTTGGCGACGAGGAGGCATCGTGCCTGGAACCTGATACCAACTGACGTAGCGGAAGCTTAATAAACAAGATTAACACTCGTTGATTCCGAAGAATGCCGAGAATTAAGCAAATCAAAGATCGTTGATTCTAAGAATACCGAACTTTGATAAACGATTCGAGAAATCCTTAATACTACGTATACTAGGTATTTCAACGAAAGAACTTTATTCAATAAAAAACAACCGGGCCATATAATGTCCTCGTGTGAAATATAAATAGTCTTCAAACCCTAACATCGTACGGGCTTTATGAAAAACATAAAAATAAATAAAACATATGAAATAACTAGGTCTTGGGCTTGAAGACGCGATCATGGGCCTCCAAATATGTCAATGCCGTTGTAGCTACATCAGTAATAGTACACCCTTTGAATTCGTTTTTTCGTTCGGGTTTTTTGAAGTTGTGGGAGTGACTCCTTTTGAGTTGGCTACCGTAATCGCGGTTTACGCGAACTGGGGATTCGCGAGAATGAAGGGGTTGGGCGGTAGTCATCTAGATATTCTTCATCGGATTGAGTGGGAACTGGGAAGGCGTGGGAATCCATGATCCAGAACAAGGTAGAATTCATGCATAATTTAGTACTACCAAACAATAGTTACTTATTGTGAGGTGGCTGTTGAGTTTGCCACGAAACCGAGAAGAGGGAAAAACGGTGACCGCCGTTTTGGAATCGGCGCCCGCCGAAGGAATTCAGCAATCGCCAAATGAGGACCCGCGCCCGCCGAAAAGGTCATCGAATGACGAAGTCGGGACTGCCCAAAATTGGAGGTTTCGGCGCCCGCTAAAAGGGTTTCGGCGACCGCCGAAATGGTCCCGCGACCGCCGGTTGCAAACGGCGGTCGCCGAATGTGCCAGGCACGAGAATTTTAGGAAAATTCTATTTTTGGTCCATTTTGGTTTCCTTCTCCTACAAGGCATACTATGGGCGAGAATTAATGTTTCCATACATTAATTAGGTATCTCCCCTATATAAAGAGAGCTTCTCCATAGGCATAGACACACCAATTATAATTCTATAGATATTGCGTGAGATTTGAGGGTTTAGAGCGTATATCATCCTTGTAATCGTGAAGCAATATTATAATGAATTGTTCGTCGTTCCTCCCGTGGTTTTTCCCAGTTGGGTTTCCACGTAAATTCTTGTTTTCTCTATTTTTCTTGTTGATTTTTTTTTCTTCGGTATCCCGTTATTATCGTATTATACATCGTCCGATCGTAAACAAGTGGTATCAGAGCTAAGGATCTATGACGAGCGTGAAGTATGACATACCGATGCTGGATCTCAACACAAGGTTCCCAATTTGGCAATACAAGATGAGGTTAGTTCTACGATTCTTGAAGCAAGATATCGCTCTCAATGGTATTGACAATATGCCGGTTCACATGGAACATGAAGACCGCGTGTCGCTCGATCAGATAGCTATGGCGACCATAGGGCTCCATGTCTCGAACAGTTTGGCGGATGACATCATGGAGATGAAGACAGCAAAAGAGTTGTGGGAGAAACTTGAAGAGATGTGCATTACCAAGACGGTGTCAAGTAAGCACAATTTGAAGAGGAGTCTATATTTCCTCAAGATGGCGGAGGGCTCTTCTATCCCCGCGCACGTAGCGAAGTTCAAGGAGAAAGTTGACGACCTCGGCAACATTGGCGTGAAGATCGAAGATGATGATCTTGCGTTTTGGCTCCTAATTTCTCTACCCCCTTCTATGGCGACCTTCCGTGATACTCTCCCATATTCCGCTCGAGATAGTCTCGGGTTTAAAGACGTTGTTTCGGCTCTCTCATCTAGAGATAATATTTTGATGATGGAGAATCCTAATTCGGGAGAGACGCCAAGCGAAGGATTAAATGTCCGTGGGCGGACAAACCAAAGGTCGGGGCAAGATAGGTCTCGATCGAAGTCACGACATAGTAACAAGGTTTGCAACTATTGCAAGAAAAAGGGTCACATCAAAGCCTATTGCTACTCCTTGAAGAATAGGAAGGAGAGAGAAGGCGGCAACAACAAGAACAATAATTCCGGTGAAGTTGGTGTAGCCGAGAATTATTGTGATCTCCTTATGGCTTTGGGTGAGTCTCCAAATCAAGCGAGGAGTGGATTCTAGACTCGGGATGTACGTTCCACATTTGCCCGAATCGTGATTGGTTCGAGACTTTTGAAAAGGTGGAACAAGGTGCGGTGACTATGGGCAACAACGCGTCATGCAAGATCGAAGGGACAGGAAGCATCCGGATCAAGATGTTTGACGGCGCGATCCGCACCCTAAGCGAGGTTAGATATGTTCCCGGCTTAAAGCGGAATTTAATTTCGCTTAGTACTTTGGAGCTTAAGCGTTACTCGTTCACCGGAGAAGGTGGAGTCGTGAAGGTTGCCAGCGGTTCGTTGGTGGTTATGAGAGGCGAACGTAAGTCGAATAATCTTTACGTTCTTGAAGGCACCACGGTGAAAGGTGAAGTAGCCGTGGGCGATTCCAACGTCCAGGATGTTGATACAACGAGACTTTGTCATATGCGTCTAAGGCATATGAGTGATTACGGAATGGCCGAATTGAGTAGGCAAGGGCTTCTTGGGGATAAGGGCTTGTCGAAGTTGGAGTTCTGTGAGCAGTGCGTCTATGGGAAGCAAACGCGAGTGAAGTTCACTACCGGCGCTCACACAACAAAGGAAATACTCGGGTATGTCCATTCCGATCTATGGGGACCATCCCCGGTCCCCTCCACTGGAGGTTCTTACTACATGCTTACCATCATCGATGACTATTTCCGAAAGGTTTGGTCGTTCTTCTTGAAGAGCAAGAGCGACGTGTTTTCTACCTTCAGAGATTGAAAGGTGATAGAGAAACAAATCGGGAAAGTCGTGAAGAACCTACGTACGGACAATGGCCTAGAATTTGTGTCCGACGAATTCAACCAGTTATGCAAGAGTTCGGGGATTGTGAGGCACCACACTGTGAGATACACCCCTCAGCAAAACGGAGTAGCCGAGAGAATGAATCGCACGATTATGGATAAGGTACGTTGCATGTTAGCAACTTCGAGGTTGACGAAAGGGTTTTGGGCTGAAGCGGCTTCTTTAGCATGTTACCTTATCAACCGCTCTCCTTCCATGGCGATTAATAAGAAGACTCCACAAGAATTGTGGAATGGATCTCCGGCGAATTATGAGGAATTGAGGGTATTTGGGTGTCCGGCCTACATGCATGTCATCGACGGGAAATTGAGTGCACGTTCTAAGAAGTGCATATTCGTTGGCTTTAAGGAAGGAGTTAAAGGATACAAGCTTTGGTGTCCAGAGACGAGAAATATCATACTAAGCCGTGATGTAGTCTTCGATGAGGCTTCTATGATGGGTGATCGGTCGTCTAAAGGGAATCTCGAGGTTCCAAGTACTCCAACTGAGGTGGAGCCGGACAGGGTGCAAGATGAAGATGATGGGTCAAGTTCCCCGACCGATGAGACGAGTAGTTCGACTACTCCGGAAGATCCAAAAGAGGTGGAGCCGCAATGCATAGCACGAGATAGGCCAAGACGTGAGACTTGACCACCCAAAAGGTTAGCCGAGTATGAGTTAGTTGCCTATGCTCTAAACGTAGCCGATGAAGTTGATTCGTATGAGGAGCCTTCCTCATATGCCGAGGCGGTTACGTGTGATGACTCAAGTAAATGGGTCTTGGCAATGCAAGAAGAGATGGAGTCTCTTCATAAGAATGGCACTTAGGAGTTGGTTGATCTCCCTAAAGGCAAGAAGGCCATAAAGTGCAAATGGATCTTCAAAAAGAAGGAGGGCATCCCTGGGGTCGAGGACGAGAGATATAAGGCGAGATTGGTGGCTAAAGGTTTTAGTCAGATTCCCAGAGTAGATTTCAATGATGTGTTTTCACCGGTGGTCAAGTATAGCTCGATTCGGGCGATTTTTGGCATTGTAGCAATGCACGATTTGGAGCATCAGCAAATGGATGTGAAGACGGCCTTTCTACATGGGGAGCTCGATGAAGATATCTACATGGTCCAACCCGAGGGGTTCGAGGGTTCAAGTCAAGAGAGCATGGTTTGTTTTCTCAAGAAGTCCTTATATGGCTTGAAACAGCCTCCTAGACAATGGTATAAACGTTTCGACACGTTTATGATTAAGAATGGTTTCCGGAGGAGCTCCTACGATAATTGTGTGTATTTCCGGAAAGGCCGTGATGGGTCTTTAGTCTATCTTCTCCTCTACGTCGACGATATGTTGATAGCGGCTAAGGATAAGTCGGAGGTAGAGAAAGTTAAGGCACAACTTAGTAAGGAGTTCGAGATGAAGGATCTTGGTGCGGCAAAGAAGATCCTTAGGATGGAAATCACTAGAGATCGAAAAGATAGCAAGTTGTATCTTGGCCAAAAGGGGTACATAGAAAAGGTGCTACGTCGTTTCAACCTTGAAGATGCGAATCCGGTAAGTACTCCCCTTGGAACACAATTTAGACTTACCTCTGCTTACTCTCCGACTACGGAGAAGGACATCGAGGATATGGCTCAAGTCCCTTATTCCAATGTCGTTGGGTCTTTGATGTACACCATGGTGTGTACACGTCCGGATTTGGCCCACGCCGTGACTGTCGTGAGTCGGTATATGGCGAATCCCGGAAGAGAGCATTGGAAGGCAGTGCAATGGGTGTTGCGCTACTTGAGAGGTACGTCTAACAAGAAATTGGTGTTCGGGAGGAATCAAGAAGATGTGTGAGGGTTCGTGGATTCCGACTATGGCGTTGATCTAGATAAAAGAAGATCTCTTACCTGGTATGTTTTTACCACTGGTGGGTGTGCTATAAGTTGGAAAGCTATTTTGCGAAGTACGGTGGCCTTATCAACTACCGAGGCGGAGTATATGGCGGTTACCGAGGCTTGCAAGGAGGCTCTATGGTTGAGAGGTTGGTTTAGAGAACTCTCGAAGAGTTCTAAGACGACGTCAATATTTTGTGATAGTCAAAGTGTTATTTGCCTCACAAAAGATCAAGTGTTCCATGAGAGAACGAAGCACATAGATATTCGGTATCACTTTGTCCGTGAGGTGATTGCACGAGGCGATGTTAAGGTGAGTAAGATTAGTACTCACGATAATCCGGCGGACATGTTGACTAAGAGTTTACCAGCAACCAAGTTTGAGCTTTGCAATAGCTTGGTTGGACATCGATCGAGAGATTAAGCCGTTAGGGGCTTTTGGAGGAAGACGGAAGGCGAAGGAAGTTCGCGATTTAGTGCCAAAGTGGAGATTTGTTGAGTTTGCCACGAAACCGAGAAGAGGGAAAAACGGCGACCGCCGTTTTGGAATCGGCGCCCGCCAAAGGAATTCAGCGATCGCCAAATGAGGACTCGCGCCCGCCGAAAAGGTCATCGAATGACGAAGTCGGGACTGCCCAAAATTGGAGGTTTTGGCGCCCGCCAAAAGGGCCGAAATGGTCCCGCGACCGCCGGTTGCAAACGGCGGTCGCCGAATGTGTCAGGCGCGAGAATTTTAGGAAAATTCTATTTTTGGTCCGTTTTGGTTTCCTTCTCCTACAAGGCATACTATGGGCGAGAATTAATGTTTCCATACATTAATTAGGTCTCTCCCCTATATAAAGAGAGCTTCTCCATAGGCATAGACACACCAATTATAATTCTATAGCTATTGCGTGAGATTTGAGGGTTTAGAGCGTATATCATCCTTATAATCGTGAAGCAATATTATAGAGAAGCACAATAATGTGTGGTGGCTCCACGGTCTATCAACTTCCGACGAAAAGAAGTATAGAGAGATGTCGGAGATCGCTGAGCAGGCGAAAAGACGAGCTGAAATCGCATGTTGGAATGATTTCTACAAGCATATTATTAATTTCTTACATGAAAAATAAAAATAAAAATAAAATCGTTGCAGGCCGGCTGAGGGATTGGACATTGACACAATCCAGCAAAACTACACGGTCTAAGTGATCGATCAAACAAAGATATATATAATCAGATGATGATTATATTGATTCTAACATTACTGTGAATGTGTTGGTTACGAGTTAAGGATGGAGAACATAAACACTCAATGAATCTAATTCACAAACTACTTATAGTAATACATTCATTGAAAACATGAAACATGAAACACCCTTTCAAACACCATCCGGCCCCCTAGCTCGTCTTGCTATCAGCATAGGATTTTTGGTTCAAAAGTAGTATCAAATCAGAGGCTGCAAAATCCAAACAAATCACATCACAAAAAATGAAATTCAAAATCATCACGTCCAAAACTTGATACTCTTAAGTTGAGTTCAGTCAGTTTCAGTCCAAAAGAACAGATCCTTACAAAAGTACACAAACACATACCTCGTTTCGAAATCATCCAGTTGTAGTCATCGCTTACCTCCCAAAGCATATACCCTCCGAGACCAAGCGCTTCCGCGTAACTCACCTTCATCGCAACCGACCTCGGATCATCATACCCGATCCACGAGTTGTTCGAATACGAATACACCGAAACCGTATCCGGATCAAACACTCCCTTCACATTATTTTCCTTTTAAACTCCACCACCTCAGCATAACTCATCGCCCCATCCTCACCGGGCCCCACACCCACAGCTGGCGCCCCAACCCCGTGGGACCCACCGCTCTCGACTTTCCACGTCCTCCCGTACAATGGAATCCCCATAACCAACTTGCATCTGGGTAACCCGACCCGGATCCATCTACCCATCCCGAAATTTGTGCTCAGATTAGTTTTCGGGTCGTACAAAGCCGCGTGGGCCCCGGTGAAAGTCGTGTCCCAGCTTCCGTAATAGTCGTAGTTCATCACGTTCAGCCAGTCAACGTTCTTTTTAATCGAGTTGACCGGATAAGCCCGTGGGCCCGCCCCGTCGAGAAACGTGTCGGCCGAGTAATACACGGCTGCCGTGATGAGGAATTTATCGCCGGCCGCCTCCCTCCACTCATCGAGGAGTCGGGCGAGGTTTTTCATTTCGACGGCGTTCATCGGATACTCCCAGTCGAAGTCGAACCCGTGGAAGCCGTAAGTGTTTGCCACGTGGATGCTTGAAGCGATGAAAGCCGCGCGGGAGGATTTGCTGGAGGCCATCCGCGAGAGGACTTTCGTGATGTCCCTTCCGGCGCCGGCGCCGCCGACGGAGAAGAGCGTTTTGACCGGAGGGTTTTTCCGGCGGAGTGTGGAAGTGAAGTTTCGGAGCAAGCAGGGGAGACTCTGTTTTCGAGTCGATTTCTAATTCGAATGTGACGTTGTTTGGATATAAATAGGCGTAAATTATGTGCGTGAAGAAACGGGTGTCGATGGAGGATGGGGCGAATGTATCGCGATTCCAGGAGGGATAGTAAGCGGCTCGTATCGGCCTAACCGAAGGACACGAATCGGAGTCATGTGAAAGCTTCGCATCAGAGCAAGAAGCGAGAAGCAAGAAAAATGTGCAGATTATACAGTGAAATGTTGAAGACATTGGTTTGTTTTTTTGTATGTTCAAATTGTATGGAGGATTATATAATGCAGAATTTAGTGATTAGTGGCTGGCCGAGTCAAATCTATTTGAGGCATCCAAACTGAAATTTTCTTTCAAAAAGAATAATGTATTAATGGTACGTTGAAGAGTTGTAGTATAAGAATGATTTGGAGAGATATTTTGTCTCAATATTGAAAACGGCATTTTTAAAACATGAGACATTATGGTTCAAATTATTAGAATATTTCCGTGATTATAGTGTGTATATAGTCACTCTCCTTTGTAATTACTAATTACAAATAAAATATAATTATGTTTGGCAAAAATAGAAGTATATTTTAAAAAAAAAAAAAAACTTCCCTCACCTTTTGTTCAAAATTGGGCGTTCATAATCTTATGACATAAATAAATAGTAGAGATAATATCACAAAAAATTCTTAATTTTGAGCGATTCTACATTTAGTTTTAAAAGTTATAAAAAATCAAATTTAGTCTTGTTTGAAGAAGTGAAATTTAATTTAGTGTTTTGTCTTATTTCATGTACTTATTAAACTAAACAAGTGTCACACAAATATGAAAAAATTGAATGTATTTTATTTGACCAAGTGAAATTTAGTTTAGTGTTTTGTTTTATTTGATATACTTATTAAACTAAACAAGTGTCACACAAATATGAAAAAATTAAATGTATTTTATTTTTTTAACGTCAAATTTTCATGACACACGCTCAATTGAATTGATAACATTTTATTTTCATGACACACGCTCAATTGAATTGATAACATTTTATTTTTTTAACGTCAAATTTTCATGACACACGCTCAATTGAATTGATAACGTCAGATTGAATTATGTTCAAAATTCCACTAAAAATCTCTAAAATTCGACAGAGATTTGATTTTTTTCATAAATTTAAAAGAATTAAATATTTAATCATGAATTACGGTAGTTTTTATCTATTTAAATAAACTATTAATATTTATGTGCAAAACAATTATAAGTAAATTACTATATTGTGTTAAGATGTGACTCAAAACCGCTTAAGGAATCGAGCCGAAACGGGGTCGCAAACGGGGTTTTTTGGTAAGAAGCCTCGTAGCGCGCCGCGCTGGATTTTCAGTGTAAATCAGCGCGGCGCGCTCCAAAAGTCGAGATGTCCCAGCGCGCCGCGCTCGGGTTTTAGTCTAAACCTAGCGCGGCGCGCTACTCCAGCGCGGCGCGCCCAGATTCACCGCGGCGCGCCAGTCGGCGACCAACGCGCCCGTTTCTTAACCGAGGTCGGTTTTTCAGCGTGCTCTTCGACCCTAGAAGCTTCTATGATGACTTCTTGACTTATGGAATAAGTCTTTTGGATTCCTAACTTGGTTAGGAGGTTTGAGTTATAATAGGAAAGGATTATAATTCCTATTCCTATTATTACCTATTTTATGAGTTTTCTACAACTATAAATAGGGATCTCCATAGACACAATTAGATACAACAATTATAATTCTATAGCTATTGCGTGAGATTTGAGGGTTTAGAGCGTATATCATCCTTGTAATCGTGAAGCAATATTATAGTGAATTGTTCGTCGTTCCTCCCGTGGTTTTTCCCGATTTGGGTTTCCACGTAAATTCCTTGTCTTCTTTTCTTGTCTCCTTCTTTATTTACTGTTGAGTTATATTCGGGGTTCCGCATATTGTTCGTACTATACATCGTCGTTCTACAACATATTGTAAATTGACATTTTTAATTTTCAACTCCTTTATACTATAGTAATACAATATGTGAGTTAAATTGGTGTCAATTGGCCAATTTTAGTTGAATTGGTATAGTGTACCATATTTGTCCATATGTTCAATTTTTGGCATTTTTTTGCAAGTGCCGATGTGGTTTCATGTCTTTTGAAAATTGTTACCTCAAAATTCCGTCCAAGTGCTTATGTGGTTTTGTTTCCTCTGCTTTCCTCAGTCTGTGACATGAATGAAACTTTTTATAGTACCCACCGTGCCACACAAGACCGGCCGATTGCCTCCACAACAGTGAATCGTTGGTAAAGGGTTGGCCACAGTTTGTGGAACAAAACTCGTTGCAATATGCTGATCGATTTCCTGACCTTCTCTTACGCGCCTGCGGATTCGGTGTTTTTCGTAAAAGTATTTGCACGAAACGGGTGTCGTCGAAACAGCCGCCGGGGTAGTGCTGCTTTTCCGTCGTTCACAAAAACGTTGTTGAACTCTCACAAGCAGAGCGCATATATTGTACGTGCGTGCGTACATGTTGATTAATTTATTGGTTGATGTTAAATATCTCACATCGATTGGATATAAGATTTTGAGCTCACATATAAGTTTGACAACTTTATCACCTTAACAAGACATTTTAAGGTGTTATTGGCCCTAATACGATGATAGATACCCCGCCGATGCTATTTTCGGCAGTTGATGAAAGCATTTTAAGATGCTATTTACCCAACTTTGACGGTTGGTTGTTATTGACTTTAAGCATTTTAAGAAGTAATTACTCAACATTGACAGTTTGTTGTTATTGACCCAACTTAAACAGTTGGTTGTTTATGCGATGCATCGATTTGGATGCAGACGATCCGTTCGACTCGGTACAGGTTGGTCTAAATTTATTGTTAAAATATGACTCGAATCCGTAGAATTTTGTTTCCTTATTTAGGAAAATTAGAATTATATTTAATATAATATAATTCTATTCCTTATGGATTTAGGAGTTATATATTAGGAAAAAGGGTTTATTCCTATTCCTATTGGTAACCTAATTTATGGGTTTTCTACACCTATAAATAGGGATCTCCATAGACACAATTAGAACACGAGTTAACACAAGTTAATACCATCATAGAGAGAGATAATATTGTGTGAGATTAGAGGGTTTTAGAGTGGATATCAATCCTTGTAATCGTGAGGCAATATTATAGTGAAAGTTCTCGTCGTTCCTCCCGTAGTTTTTTCCGATTTGGGTTTCCACGTAAATTCCTTGTCTTCTTTTCTTGTCTCCTTCTTTATTTATTGTTGAGTTATATTCGGGGTTCCGCATATTGTTCGTACTATACATCGTCGTTCTACAACAAGTGGTATCAGAGCTAAGGTTCCGATGGCGAGCATGAGGTACGATCTACCGAATTTAAGTCTCAACACGAGGTTTCCTATTTGGCAATACAAGATGAGGTTAGTCCTCAGATCTCTTAAGCAAGAGATTGTTCTACTTGGTATTGACAACAAGCCGAAAGACATGAAGCATGACGAGTGGGTGGAGCTCGATCAGATGGCTATGGCGACCATAGGGCTTCATGTTTCGGATTCGTTGACTGAGGAAACGACGGAGGCGAAGACCGCAAAGGAATTATGGGAGTTGTTGGAATCGATGTGCGTTGAGAAAACGGTGTCCAGCAAGCATCACTTGAAGAGAAGTCTCTACTTCCTCAAGATGGCGGAGGGGTCGTCGATTCAAGACCATGTAGCGAGATTCAAGGAGCGTGTAGCTGACCTTGGGAAAATTGGCGTGAAGATCGAAGATGATGATCTTGCGTTTTGGATGTTATGCTCGCTACCCCCCTCCATGGCGGCTTTTCGGGACACGCTTCTCTATGGACGAGATAGTCTCACGTTTAAAGACGTAACTTCGGCTCTCTCGTCAAGGGAAAACGTACAAAGGATGGAGTCCAACAAGGATGGTGTGCCCGATGTGGGTGAAGGACTTAGCGTCCAAAAGAAGTACCGTGATAAAGGGAGCGACTCGGGGAATTCGAAGTCGCGACACGGGAATAAGGAGTGTTTCTATTGCAAGAAGAATGGACACATAAAGTCGGAGTGCTACGCGTTGAAGAATAGGGAGAGCAACAACAATAATTCCGGTAATCGGAATTCCGGTGATGTTGGATTAGTAGATGGGAATTTCTATGGAGAACTACTAATGGCTCTAGGCGAGAACTCCAACTTTTGTGGTGATTGGATCTTAGACTCGGGTTGCTCGTTTCATATGTGTCCGGACCGGTCGTTGTTCGAGACTTATGAATCTTTGGAGCATGGTGCGGTGTTCATGGCTAATGACACCTCGTGCAAGGTCGAAGGGATTGGAAATATCCGCTTGAAGATGTTCGATGGCACGGTGCGCACGTTAGGCGAGGTAAGACATGTCCCTGACTTGAAGAGGAATTTGATTTCCTTGAGTACCCTTGATATGAAGGGCTATAAACTCACTTGTAAAGGTGGAGTTTTAAGAGTTACCAAAGGTGGTTTGGTAATATTGCGAGGAAAGAGAAAGGCGAGTCGCCTTTATGTCCTCGATGGAAGCTCGGCGAAGGAAGTAACCGAGGTTGATAAAAGCTACACCGGAGAAGGTGGAGTTTATGAGGCTACCGAAGAGGCTTTGGTAGTGTTGGGAGGAGACGAAAAGGCGAGACAACCTTATGTCCTCCAAGAAGGCGCGGTGAAGGAAGTAACCGGGGCCGAAACCCGACTCTTGGTAGAAGAGTCTATCCGGCTTAGAGGCGCGCAACCAAGGGGAGAATTGATGGACTAGCCAATGTGTCCCTTGTATTTCACCACATGCCCTTGTATTCTTTTCGTATTTCGGTAATAATTAAATAAATACAAATACATGAGAATACATGGAAAACTGATGGAAAAGTCTTATATGCCTCCATTTAACTCTACTCTTTTTCATTACAATTTCACAACTGAAATTCAATCTTCTTCCCCTCGACGCGAAGAACAGAAATACTCAAGCACTGTAAATTTTTTTCCAGTCGAAATCAATCCCAGAACTTGTCAAAATTAAACATAAACCCTATCCCACAACACCTTACTAACTTAAATCCCCAACGGTGTCGAGCTACGCGAGCGGGAACCGAACCCTAGCCCACAATGCCAGCGGCCGAATGTGCTAAATCCCCAACTCCGGCAGCCCCCAATACCGGCGGCCCCCAATACTCCGGCGGAATGAAGCTGAAATATACGTTAAGCCCTGCCGAAAGATCAAAGGAATTCAAATTGAGCAATCGTAGCCAATTGAATGTTGTAAGAACGGTTTATGAAGGACTGGACGCTCGTCGTCGGAAATTGTTGAAAAGTGGCTGCTTTAAACATCTGCTTTCCATGCCTGATTTGAAAGTATCAGGTACCATAATTCATCATCTTATTATGCGTTCATCGGAGACAATAAGTGATGAGGAATGCTGGTTTATAATTGGGGGGCACCCCCTTCGCTTTAGCCTTATAGATTTTGGTTTAGTTACTGGATTGAAAGTTGGTAGTGTAGATTTGGGAGTAGATGAATCAGTTGGAAAAAATTCCCCTCTAGTACAGAATTATTTCAGTCATTTAGTAAAAGTTTATAGAGAGGATGTTTTGAAAGCATTTGGGAGTCCAATCTGCACCAATCCTGTAGACAAATACAAGCTGGGACTGATTTTGATCTTAGCATATGTTGTTATTGGCCTTGATGATGTCAAAGCGATTAATTTTTGGTGGTTTGATTTAGTTGAGGATTTGAAAAGTTTCAACAAGTACCCTTGGGGAATTTTATCTTACAAGATGACAACAGAGGTGTTGCGTCGTGACTTATCTGTTCCTTTGAATAATAAGACGGTTGCGTATGCAGTTCATGGATTTCCTCTTTCCATCATGGTATGTGTAAAAAGAGCAGTTTTTGGTTTAATTCCTTCATCTGATTTTACATTCATTAATTGTTGATTTGTATCGCATTGCAGGTCTGGGCATTTGAATCAATTCCTTCAATTGCTGAATATGCCACCAAACTTGAAGTTGAAAAATTCCCTAGGATGATGAACTGGAAGTTGACTAAGAAGAGGTTCAAGTCGAGTGAAATTGAGGAAGCCTTAGAAATAGAAGAGATGGTATGTTTGTGTCTTTTTATATGCTAATTGTGATATGTTTGTATAACATGTGCTTATAATCAGTCTATATTTTTATAGGCTGTAATTTCTGAATTGGTGATTACCGACACTGAGCGAAGATGTATTTTTGGAGCTGTTGATACCTGTAATGCTGAAACTGAGAAGAAAGAACCGGATGAAAAATGCGGTGAGGTGAAGATTCTTAAGATATTGCATCAGTTGGAAGGGGAAATAGATGCCTTTGTAGAAACAACATCTATTGGTGAGAAAACTGAGTTTGTGAAAATGTTACATAGGCTGGAGAGGAAAATCGGGGTCGATATTGTAGTGTCAGGTTCAGAAGGTAATGTCGATTGAATTCTTTAATTTCAAGTTGGATGGTTGATTTGATCTCTTTTCATGATTCTTTCATTGTAGATAAGAATGAGAATGGAAATGAGGAATTCAGTGTTGTGGACAAGGTTGGTGCTGTAATTGAGGAATCCACTGACCTGGACAAGGTTTGTGCTGTAATTGAGGAATCCACTTACCTGGACAAGGTTGGTACTGGAATTGAGGAATCCACTGACCTGGACAAGGATGGTGCTGGAATTGAGGAATCCACTGACCTGGACAAGGATGGTGCTAAAACAGAGAGATCCAGTTTTGTGGTGAAGGCTAGTGGTGTACGAAAGAAACGAGGGAAAAGTAAGTTTGAAATCATTCAAGGTAAGTTCTTTTTGGTTAATTAACAATTCATATATTGTTAATTTCTGGTGTTGTAGATGTTGAGGTTGAAAAGGCTGAACAAAAGGGAAGAATGAAAGGGGGTAAAAGACGGAAGTTTGAAAGAGTTGTAACTGAACATGATCCTTTGACTGAAATAGATCCTGCAAAGATTGAGTATCTTGATAAATGGTTGGTGACTGATGCACTAGTGAGGCATGATGTTAGTGTGTTGCATGATAGAATTATAGATTCAAATGAGCTTAAGACATTGTTGAAAACAGGATGGATCTCAAGCCCGGTAATGTTTAATAATTTCAATTTAAATGGTAACTGCATATATGTACTTCCTTCTTGTCATGAGCTGTGGATGTTTATATTGTTAGGTGATGGAGGCAGGAATAGACATTTTACGTGAGCGCATGCGAGAACAACCTACAAGATTTCAGATTGGTGCATGTATTATGGATCCATGGTTTTCAGGATTTGTAAAAAGATCATATAAGCAGTCATCCAGCTTTATAACACTTGATAATAGAAATATGCTTCCAGGAATTTTAGGTGGTCAGACCTGGTCTCAGTCTAGACATATATACTTCACTGTTTGTTCAAATAGTCATTGGTTTGCTTGTAAACTAGACATAACGGAGCAATGCATCTACGTATATGATAGTCTTCCCAAGCATGTCAGAAAGTCTGAATTTGATGAGGTCATGAAGCCCTTCTCGGTAATGATACCACGTATATATTCTTTAGTTGGGGGAGGTGCCAAGCTGACCCTAACGGTTCAGAAGGTGACTGGGTTGGTTGTACAAGAAAATGGGTAAGTTGTAAATCTTAAAATTCATTGTATGCTTGTTTGTTTATAATTTATATGTCATTTGCTAGGAACGATTGCGGTTTTTATGCGATGAAGTTTATAGAGTGCTTGGTCCGGAAGCAAGATCTTGGAAGATTGAAGTCATTGGACATGCATCAGTGTAGAAAGAACCTTGTCGCGGAACTTCTCTCGGTTAACAAGACTGCATGTTCTGAAACAGAATGATGTTATTATTAGAACAAAGACTTAATGTTTTCTAATTAAATATTTTTCAAAGAATACACTTACAAAATTGGATTGTGTGTGGTTCGATTGGGATTTCTCTTTTTGAATGTTCTCATATTAAATATTTTTAAAAGAAAGCATTATCTTAATTATATAGATTAATGAACCAATATTGAACAAAGTACATCAACATGTTCTGAGTTTATCAAATAACACAAAGTACATTACAAATTCAATCATAACGGACGTCTTCAGCTGTAGTCGTAATCCCTGCGTTTCCAGCAAACACGCAGATCAAACACCCATACGGCAGCCCTTCATTATTAGTGGTCTTGGATACCCTCTTGATTTCCCGGTGTATGAGTTTTCCAATGTCGACCATATGATTCTTTAAGATAGCATATATCAGCAAGCCCTGTTCAACAGTTAGCATGTAGGATCCTAACGGTGGTAATATACGATGAACAACACCCAACCTCAAATAATTTGCCTCAAGGCTAAGATGGTCAACGGGAAATCCAACAATATTCCCAGCTGAATCAGCTACATAATCACCCTCATATGTAATTTCATGCGCTGTATACCTCAAAAACTTTGACTTGGATATAAAGTGAGTCTTAAAAAAATCTGGGGTGATGTCAGAGCATTTCAGGTATGAATTTATAAACGCAGGATCGTAACGGATCTTAACCCCTCTAACAGTGGCTACATCGACAACAGACTCTGTATTGGCAACGCTTGCATAAAATTCTCTTACAATTGATTGGTTACATGGACGACTCATGTTCAAAAAATCACCCCAACCTCTCTGTTTCACTTTATTATACAAATCATCTAAGAGCATACGTCTCCCATCATCAACACGCTCGTAATACACATATCTATGTTCCCAGTCCGAAATAAAAGAATCACAGATAGTACGATTTTCAAAGCGGTTCAGAGAAATTCGTACCGGGGTATTTTCGTCTTCGTCAAATTGAAACTTATTCGAAGAACTCATTCCCTGCAATTTCAGAGAAAAGAAGGATTAGAACAAAATTGTTGAAAAAAAGTAAAATCATGTTCTTGGATTGCAGAGGAGTCGATTGTTAAGAGAAGAATTAAGAGAATGCATTACCCTTTAATTGCAGAGGAATCGTGAAAATCTCGAATTAGGGTTTCTGAGGAGAATCGATTGTTCAAAGAAAAATAGAATGGATGAATTAATCTAATCTAATGTAAGGGCATGGTCAAAGTCGGAGTTTGAAGGGAATTTGAATTTTTTGCTGGAATTGGAAAAGTGAAAATGAAATTGTAAACGAGCGGGAGGGGACGAAAAAATGGCGGCAAGGAACGAAAAAAATGGCGGAAGGAAACGAATCTAATACACTTTTAAAATTTGCAGACACATACCTAAGACTAGATGTAATATACCTGAGGCGAATTCTAACTCGGTAGTATGAAGAACCTTATAGACAAAGGCATGTATATGTAATCCATTTTGTAGCCAGAGATAGCATAGGAAATAGAACGATTTTCAATACACCTAAGAATAACTGTCATATACCTTCATACAATTAACTTTGTATTAAGGATTAAATTTCATGTAATTAACTTTATATTAAGGATTTAAATGTGATTTCATGCAATTAACTTTGTATTAAGGATTAAATTTCATGTAATTAACTTTATATTAAGGATTTAAATGTGATTTCATGCAATTAACTTTGTATTAAGGATTAAATTTAATGTAATTAACTTTATATTAAGGATTTAAATGTGATTTCATGCAATTAACTTTGTATTAAGGATTAAATTTCATGTAATTAACTTTATATTAAGGATTTAAATGTGATTTCATGCAATTAACTTTGTATTAAGGATTAAATTTCATGTAATTAACTTTATATTAAGGATTTAAATGTGATTTCATGCAATTAACTTTGTATTAAGGATTAAATTTCATGTAATTAACTTTATATTAAGGATTTAAATGTGATTTCATGCAATTAACTTTGTATTAAGGATTAAATTTCATGTAATTAACTTTATATTAAGGATTTAAATGTGATTTCATGCAATTAACTTTGTATTAAGGATTAAATTTCATGTAATTAACTTTATATTAAGGATTTAAATGTGATTTCATGCAATTAACTTTGTATTAAGGATTAAATTTCATGTAATTAACTTTATATTAAGGATTTAAATGTGATTTCATGCAATTAACTTTGTATTAAGGATTAAATTTCATGTAATTAACTTTATATTAAGGATTTAAATGTGATTTCATGCAATTAACTTTGTATTAAGGATTAAATTTAATGTAATTAACTTTATATTAAGGATTTAAATGTGATTTCATGCAATTAACTTTGTATTAAGGATTAAATTTCATGTAATTAACTTTATATTAAGGATTTAAATGTGATTTCATGCAATTAACTTTGTATTAAGGATTAAATTTCATGTAATTAACTTTATATTAAGGATTTAAATGTGATTTCATGCAATTAACTTTGTATTAAGGATTAAATTTCATGTAATTAACTTTATATTAAGGATTTAAATGTGATTTCATGCAATTAACTTTGTATTAAGGATTAAATTTAATGTAATTAACTTTATATTAAGGATTTAAATGTGATTTCATGCAATTAACTTTGTATTAAGGATTAAATTTCATGTAATTAACTTTATATTAAGGATTTAAATGTGATTTCATGCAATTAACTTTGTATTAAGGATTAAATTTCATGTAATTAACTTTATATTAAGGATTTAAATGTGATTTCATGCAATTAACTTTGTATTAAGGATTAAATTTAATGTAATTAACTTTATATTAAGGATTTAAATGTGATTTCATGCAATTAACTAATTTGAAATACAAGAAAGTCAACCAATTTGAAATACAAGAAAGTCAACCAAACAATGTGGATCATTTGAATGTTGAACCTAATATAAATCGAACAAATTGCGCATTTTCTTACGACTCTTCCTCACTGTCCCGACCACTCCATTATGCTCACGGCTCGTACCTCCGGTCTCCATCAGATCCTCATCTGGCCTTGCTCCTTCGATCTGGTGTTGGTGTGGCTGCTCCTCAAGATCAACCGGTGTATGATGCTCATCAAGATCAACCGGTGGCTGCTGCTCATATGAATCAACCGGTGGCTGCTGCTCATATGAATCAACCGGTGGCTGCTGCTCATATGAATCAACAGGTGGCTGCTGCTCATCAACATCAACGGCTGTTGTACGCCTTTTACGTCCTTTCCTCAACTCCCAACGATCTCTAGCTTCTCCAGCAGATTTTTTCCGAGGCATTTCTGGTCTACCAACTGAACGTTTTGCCCACTTGGGTGCCTTAACCATCATATTCTGTACATGCTCGGGAAAAACATACTCATCTTCATTTGGAAAAGGCATGACACACTCTGCATAAGCATCTTTCCAACAAGAAGTATAGTAGTATTTTGTGCACAATCGGCTAGGTTGCATTTCAACTTTCTTCGCGGCAGCAAGTGCGTGAACACAAGGATACCTAAGTAGATCAAATCTTCTGCATGAGCACTTGCCTGCCTCCAGGTCCACAATATGTCCGCTCGAACTCCCGATACGTACCTGAAACTTATGAGGATGACAAATAACAGAAACCAGTGGATTAAGTGTAACCAATTTCTCAAGCTTCTTCATCATAACTTTATCAATTTCTGGGGTTAGTGTTTTCTCCCATGAATTTGCTTCAACTCGTCTTTCGGCAAACCATCTCTGCATTATGTCACAAATTGATTTTAGCAACCCCACAATTGGAAACTCTCTTTGCTTCAGCAACAAACTATTCAATGCTTCTGCATTATTTGTGGTCATGATTTTGTATCTTAATCCATCAAAGTGGGCTCTAGACCAATATCTAAAATTATCTGGATCCAAATATTCTCTAATTCCTTCACGCTTTAAGCAAAGTTCATCAAAATATTTGTTAAATGCTCCAACGGTGTATGCTTTCGCAGCCCGATTAAACAAAAATTCAATATCAAGTCTTGGAAAATGAGATTTCACATTTCTTTTCAAATGATATGTGCAGTGGCCATGAATTGCATTCTTATACACATGCTTAAATCCATGTGTGATCCTCTCAGACCGATCAGAAATTATATCAAGCTCACGTGTGTCACCTACAAAAATATCATATTACAATAGTAAAATACTATTTCATAAGAGAATATTATAAACCTCAAACTACATACCTGTTATTATTTTTAACTTCTCAAAGAACCAAGTCCATGATTTGTTGCTTTCTGACTCCACAACGGCCCATGCGAGCGGATAAATTTGATAATTTCCATCTTGACATGCTGCCACAAGGAGAGTCCCCTTCCTTCCTTTAAAAAAGGTACCATCCACACAAATAACTGGTCTCATGGACGAGTACCCCCGTATACTTTGTCCGAGAGCCATAAAGCAACATTCAAATTCATCCACATCATTAGTTTGGAGAAATGTTAAAGTACCCGGATTGTGCTCCTCTAACAAATGAAAAAACTTTGGCAATTCCTTATAACTATCGACCGGATTACCTCGTATTAATTCCTTACCATGTTTTTGAGCATTGTAGGCCGTACAATACTTTAATTCATACCCATAATCTCTAGCAAAGTTCATCATTACATCCTTAGGTTTAGAAACATGGCTAGGATCGTGGAAATTCGATGATAAATATTTTCCAATCAACTTAGAAGAAGCGTGTTTGTGATATCTTTTGGGCAGACTACGTGAGCAACTATGACATTGATGATATTTTCGAACTACAAACACTGTCGAACTTCCCAAACTAGTGGCTAGTAAACGCCACTTGCACAACTCAGTTTTACAAGCAACAACATACCTTGATTTATCTGACTTGGTGGTTTGAAATTCAAAATGGTGCTTCAACCCCAGCAACTGCAACTTTTCTTTCAACAGTCGCTTAGTTTCGAATATTTCTTCCACTTTGACATCATCTTCTGGAGGAATACACCAACTGAATGCCTCATGAACCACCACCAAATTCTGATTTTCATTTGACTCGTTTGCCAACCATGAATCATCACCATCTAATTCTGGACCTATCTCATTTGCCGGGGGCTGAAAATCATTACAAACTTCTACATCCACCAGATTTGTCGGCTGTTGTGGCTCCCTATCAATTAAAACTTCTGGAACCGTCTCATTTGAGTTCAACATGGGATCAACATCATCAACTGCCATCAGGGGAACTGTACCTACCAAACATCGCACTTCATTTGATTCCGAATTTCCAGCTACAACTGACCCAAAAGACTGCACCACCCTATCAATTTCATCTGACCTATCATCACCACCATTATCATCAGCCACTGCCTCTTTGCACAGTAATTCAACATCAGGGACCATCCTCGCTTTCAATGTTACACACAGTCGAGTCTTATCACAACAAGATACTAACCAACCTACACTATCATCATCGTTTATGGAATACGGCATATTAAACAGAGGGTCTTTATTCTTCGTCGGCCGATGGCATCGCAATACCATTTCGTACACAGAAGAATCGACTTTCAACCTCTCAATAAGCTTCTGGTAAAGCTCCAAAAAAGTTATGTTTTTCGGAACAAGAACTGGAATCACCTTACCATTCTCAATCCCACCATCAAACACCCAAGAGACAACACCGCCGGAAACGATGAAATCCCCTGTATAACAGACCGACAACCAAGCTTCTCTTGTCATTGAATTCGAGCGAGCGGGATGGGGGGATCGGATTACTGGCCGGTGAAGTGGTAGAATTTAGGTATCTGCAGAATCGATTTATGCAGAATCGATTTTTTGTTTTCGTGAAAATTAGGGTTTCAAAATGAATTACGGGATTGGATTTGGGGATTTGGGGATTTTCAGATTTGGGGATTTGGGGATATGGGTTTGATTTGTTGGGTAGGGTTTGATTTGATTTGAATTGAATATGGGTCAAGGGTTATAAAAGTAATTGCACATTTATTTTTATTAGCAAATACAAAAGAGGGTATACGATCAAGAAAAATTGAGAGAGGGTTAGTTCATTAATATGCAAAGTCAAACTGACTAGTCAATCAAAGGCCCCGCAACCAAGTAAGGCCGGAGTGACCAAGCTGATTAAAGATGAAGCGGTGAACGAAGTAACCGTGGGAAAAACTTGGCTCTCGGGTGAAGAGTCTACACGACTAGACTATGTGCGGCTTGGGCATGTGAGGAAAGTCGACAAGAAGGATCGAGTGTTTCTCGATCTATGGAGTGTTTCTAAACCTGGTGAGCCATGTGCGCTTGGAAAGCGGTCGAGAGGGTATATCTCGAATTGGGCTCACAATTCGAAGAAGACACTCGGGTATGTACGTTCCGATTCATGGGGACCTTTGATGGTCCAGACTTCTAGGAACTAGGCCCGTTGGGGCATTTGGAGGAAGACGAGGGACGAGACTATTGAGGGCGATGTGATTTCGCTTTATGGTTTGATGTGCGATGAGATTTCGCATGCGCGATGGGATTTCGCGGCTTTGTGTTACATGTGATGTGATTTCACATGAGCGATGGGATTTCGCGGTTTCTCGTCAAGGTGGAGATTGTTAAAATATGACTCGAATCCGTAGGAATTTTGTTTCCTTATTTAGGAAAATTAGAATTATATTTAATATAATATAATTCTATTCCTTATGGATTTAGGAGTTATATATTAGGAAAAAGGGTTTATTCCTATTCCTATTGGTAACCTAATTTATGGGTTTTCTACACCTATAAATAGGAATCTCCATAGACACAATTAGAACACGAGTTAACACAAGTTAATACCATCATAGAGAGAGATAATATTGTGTGAGATTAGAGGGTTTTAGAGTGGATATCAATCCTTGTAATCGTGAGACAATATTATAGTGAAAGTTCTCGTCGTTCCTCCCGTGGTTTTTCCCGATTTGGGTTTCCACGTAAATTCCTTGTCTTCTTTTCTTGTCTCCTTCTTTATTTATTGTTGAGTTATATTCGGGGTTCCGCATATTGTTCGTACTATACATCGTCGTTCTACAACATTTATCAAGGATAATTCTCTGCGAATCTGGGATTCATGTACTTTTCAATTGACTCATTCCACTCCATTCGTTTTCCATGTTACCTGGCTTTAATTCTTCTGCTGCTGCTTAATAACTTAATTCTGCTTTTGGAAATTGTGTTCTTTTAAAACTTCATTTCATTTTGAAAATTACATGTTGACGATAATGTAGTAGTAACAAACAAAAGGGATAGTGTGTGTGCTTGTAAAATAAATTGAAAAACATCCAACTCGCTCACTCTCACTATCCCGTTTTGCTATGTGAATTGGGTGTTTGATTCAAAAGATGTATCAAATCCGAAGCTGCAAAAACCAAACAAAAAATGTTACAAATTTCAATCATCTAAAAACTCAAACTGTTAAATAAATTTCAAAACCATATACATACCTCGTTTCGAAATCGTCCAGTTGTAATCTCCAGTAATCTCCCAGAACATGTACCCTCCGAGCCCAACCGCTTCCGCGTAACTAACCTTCATCGCAACCGACCTCGGATCATCATACCCTATCCACGAATTATTCGCCTTCTCCGAATACGAATAAACCGAAACCGTATCCGGGTCAAACACTCCCTTCACATCATTTTCCTTATTAAATTCCACCACCTCAGAATACGTCATCGTCCCATCCCCACCGGGCCCCACACCCACAGCTGGCGCACCAATCCCGTGAGATTCGGTTTTCTTGACTTTCCACGTCCTCCCGTACATCGGAATCCCCATAACCTGTTAGTGTGTAGTTCTTTGTAGTTCAACATAGAACCATGTTGTTCTTGCTTGAACTACGTTGAACTATACACTATTGTTTTGTAGTAACTTCATGTGATTTGTTTGTTTGTTTTAATTGATTAAATTCACACAAGTCTGCTAGGTATGAGTAGTGCTAACTGGAAAAATACAAGTGGCTCTTCCTGGAGCCACGATATGCAAGCGTACTCAGAGTTGGACTAGCGGACTTGGCGATACAAACAACATGGAGTTCCTTGTGTGTATAACAGTGAATGACCCACGTAGTTCTATGTATACCAGCGTGGTCCTCGAATTCACTGTTGCACCACCAACAAGAGAGTTCAAGTTCTATTGTATAAAGATCTTGAATCAGTGCTAACACATTGATGGACATGGAGCAAGCACAGATAGACACTGGGCTGAGGGAATGACTGCTAAGGAATGAAGTCAGCCACGGGTGCGACTAGAAGACTTCGCTAGAAGAATTCAAGTCAAAGCATAAAATACGAAGTAATCTAACTGTGCATGCAACAAGCTCGAAGCGCGAACACATGCTAATGTGGCAGCAGGTAGAGCTACGTTCATCAAGTACGGAACAATGGAATATTCGCTTGAGATGCCTTGGGCTCGGTTGTTCCATTGGGCCGTCATGGGCTTGGCCCATTAAGCGTGAATTCCGGAAACCCTACTTATCGATGCCTATAAATAGTGGGTTGTTGGAATTCATTCATTACACTTTTGATTAGACATATTCTAGAGAGAGAATTATTGTAGACCGAGAGACTTCGCTAGAAAGCTCCGGTCGTACCCTCTATTTAGTCTTAGTAGTACTCATCGCTAGATTAGTTCTACCTAGACTTAGTTTTTGGTCGTGTGACCTTTCTACAAGATTCGCTAGAATTTTGTAGATGTTTTTGTAAAGTGGTTCCACCCATTACAGATCAATACAAGTTTACTTTATAGAATCTCAAATTGTGTTAAGTAATTGTACTCTACCCTTCACTACTACTCTATAGGTAGATCACAGTACAATATACACAATTTCAATTGGTATCAGAGCAAGTTCACCCCTTTCGGTGTGATCCTAGGAAGAGATTCTACCATGGAGTCGTTTACCGTCCTCAAACCCGTCATTCTCAACTCAACAAACTACTCCTACTGGAAGAGCAAGACAAGGTTGAAGCTGAAGAACGTTGACTCACGTGTTTGGGCTGCTGTTCTACACGGATGGAGTCCACCAACCTACACTGATGAAGATGGTGATGTGCGCATCAAGGAAGAAACTACGTGGACTACCGCCGAACATGAAGCCGCTACTTTTAATTCGAAGGCCATTCACATTATCACCGATCTCATCGACGTTCATATGTTTTCGGTCGTGAGGCACCTTGTTTCTGCTAAGCATGTGTGGGACACATTGGAAAGAATGTGTGAAGGAAGTGAAAGCATCAAAAGGTCCAAGCTGAGAGGACTCACTACTACCTTCCACAAACTTGAAATGAGGGAAGATGAGGACCTTGATTCCTTCTTTAACAAGATAATGGCTATCGTCAGTGAATGTCAAGAACTTGGAGACCCCATACCTCCACCACTCATTTGTACTAAAGTTCTTCGAGGTGTAACAGAGAAGTTCTCTGTCAAAGTGACAACTATGGAAGATACTAAGCTTGGTCTCTCTGGGGACTACAACGAGATCATGAGTCACTTAAAGAACTATGAGTTGAATCTGAAGCTGAAGGACAAGTCTTACTCCATGACTCCATTTGAAAATTCAATGAAGGCACTTGCTATTACTCAGAGTGGCTCCAGCTCTACCTCCAACAACATAGGAGGTACTCATCCCTCTCAGTCTACCGATCAGAATGCTTCTCTTGCGGAGGACTCAGATGATGAAAGTGAAGCTCTTTCTCTCCTCAACTCTCCCAATCCCGATAAGTTTGCTGCTCTCCAAGATTCCGTTAGCTACTTGGTCCGCCAAGATATCAAGAGGAAGAGAAGGTTCAAACAATTCCGCAATCAAAGGAGCCCTGGAAATTCCTACTCTACTCCACCTGCTGCTGGCTCTAAAGGGTATACCCCCAACCGACGGTTTGTGGCCAGCAACCCCGGCAAGGACATGTCGAAAATCAAATGCTTCGAGTGCAAGGGCATGGGGCATGTGAAGAATGAGTGCCCCAATCTACACCGGAAGAACAATATGGAGGTTAGCTATTTGGTGTTCGATGGAGATGATACCTTGTACTCGTCTGAGGAAGAGCAGGGAAAGATGGTGGAGACAAATAATGTGAATGCACTCTTAAGTGCTATTGACAGTGAGAGTGATGAAGAGTATGAGGTAGACCAAGCTGACTTGGCCACTCATGAAAATATTTTTTGCTATACCTCTGTGATTGCAGGTATGACTGAGAAGGTTGGCACCTCCACTCCCTCTGCTGAGAAGGTGAACAAGAAGGATTTTGATGTTGTGATGTTGGAGCTGGAGAGAGCGTTGAAGAAGGTGAAGGAGCTGGAGGCGATTGTCAACAAGGAAGACTCCGAGAAGGACTTTCTCAGAGATTCTCTAGCCAAGATGGAGGAAGGCTATGCTATGCGCACCAAGGAGCTTTATCAAGCAAAGGACAAATTGGATGTTGCAAATTGTCTATTTAAAAAGCTTAACACTGGCACCTCTAAACTTGACTCTATGTTGAACTGTGTGAACACCAAGCATTTTGGTCTTGGCTTTAAGGAAACCTTTGATTCCGTTTACTCCGATTCTCTTAATACTTGTCCTAAATTTGTGCGTGGTATTGACAAATCTATCATTGAATCTAATATGGCTAAGCCGGAGGATGCTCAAACATCCAAAGGAAACTTGGCCTCTACCTCGAATGTGAAAATTCTCAAACGCATTACTACGAATCCTCAAACCCAAATTGCTTCTATGTCCACGTTGACACCTACAACTAGCTCGAAGTCTACCTACAACAAGAAAAATTTCACTCGAAATGTCTCGAATCGATCCAAGACATCTAAACTTACCTCTACGGCGTCTACTAAAGCTGGGTCGTCCAGCTCTACCTCTGCTCGTAAATCTGATGTGAGCATAACCACTCAGAGGAAGAAAAATGCTACTGACCATTATAAGAAAGTCTACATGTGTGATTATTGTGGGAAGAAGGGACATATCAAACCTTTTTGCTACAAGCGTATTGATGATTTAAATATGCACGGTGTGAGGATGAGACAAGTTTGGAGACCCATCTTGAAACCTATTCATAGTCAAGCTAAACTAGTGTGGAAAGTCAAAGCAGCTCTTCCCACACCAGTGACAACAAAGAATAAACAAGTTTGGAGAAGGAGGGAAGAAGAAGTAAAATGCAATGTTGCATTCACTGTGGCTAAGGGCACTACAAAAGAGACATGGTATTTTGATAGTGGGTGCTCCCGACACATGACTGGCACCAAAGACTCTCTTATTGATTTTGTTCCACACTCTGGGGGTCCTGTTACCTATGGAGGGGGAGCAAAGGGAAGTATAGTGGGCAGTGGTACTCTTAATGTGAAAGGTCTTCCCGCATTAAAGAATGTTTTACTTGTAGATGGTCTTTGTGCTAATCTTATAAGCATTAGCCAATTGTGTGATGATGAGCTAAATGTGAAGTTTAACAAAGAAAATTGTGAAGTGTACAACGCAAAAGGGGAGTGCATACTCACTGCTGCCCGAGCAAAGAACAACTGCTATGCCATCAGTGAATCTTGTCTGAATGCCTCTACTCATGATGAGATAGATATTTGGCATCAAAGGCTTGGACATACTAGCCTTCGAAATCTTGAAAAGCTAATTCAAATAAAAGCGGTTAGAGGCATAGAGAGCTTGCCCAAGTTTGATAAAAGAGTTTGTGGAGACTGCCTCATGGGAAAACAAACAAGGTCACCACACCCCGCTCTCTCTACCCTCACCCGGACGACTGAGTGTTTCGAGTTGCTACATATGGATCTTATGGGTCCTATGGAGGTTCAAAGTCTTGGGAACAAGTGGTATACACTTGTGATTGTTGATGATTACTCTAGGTTTACCTGGGTAAATTTTCTTGGTACGAAGGATGAGGCATTTGAAAATTTTCGATCTCTTGCTCGGAAAATTCGTACTACCCATGCCAAGAGAATCCAACGAATTCGAAGTGATCATGGTGGAGAGTTTCAAAACAATGTATTTATTGAGTATTGCACTCGCAAGGGAATTCATCACGAATTCTCTGCCCCCAAGACGCCTCAACAAAATGGTGTTGTGGAGAGGAAGAACAGGACATTGCAAGAAATGGCTAGGGTGATGTTGGTTTCTGCGGGTATGGCAAAGGGGTTTTGGGCTGAAGCACTTAGCGCGGCTTGCTATGTGATTAATAGGATTAGCATTCGTGCTGGAACCCAATGCACGGCATATGAGTTGTTAACTTCCAAGAAACCAAATGTTGCTCATCTACGTGTGTATGGGTGCATTTGCTACATTTTGAATGATCGTGATGCCTTGAAGAAGTTTGATCCTAAGTCGGACAAAGCTATCTTTGTTGGCTATGCCCTCAACAGTCATGCCTATCGTGTGTTCAACCTAAGAACTAAGACAGTGCAAGAATCCACAAATATCAAGTTTGATGAACATCATTTTCATGATCATCCTTCCAAGTCTACCTCGACACAAGGTGTTTCACATCCTGTTCTACCTCCGATGGATGTTATAGTTGAGGGGGAGGTGAACCAAGGCGAAGGAGTGGTCCTACCAGCTCCTGAAAATTCTATCTCTCACAACTCTGGTGACTCTACCTCCTCCGGTAATGGTGATGAGGATTCTGCTCAATCTACTGCCAACCCTGTTCTGGGTACAACTGGGGCATCTACTTCCACCGGGGTCCCTAACTCCGGTCCACCCGCATACATTCGAAAGAGACATCCGGGTCAACAAATGATAGGAGATCTAAATCAAAGAGTTACTCGATCTACTCACTCTACCACCACCTTGCCCACCACCTATCCTAACACACTTTCAAATTTGGCTTTTCTATCTCCCGATGTGGGCATTATGAGTTTTGTCTCTGAAATTGAGCCCAAGAATATTAAGGAAGCCATCAATGATGAATTTTGGATTGCGGCGATGCAAGAAGAGCTACATGAGTTCGAACGAAACAAAGTATGGTCTCTGGTTCCTAGACCCAAGAATGTGAATGTGATTGGCACTAAGTGGATCTATAAAAACAAAACCAATGAATTCAATCAAATAGTGCGCAACAAGGCACGCTTAGTTGCTCAAGGGTACACCCAAGTAGAGGGCATTGATTTTGACGAAACTTTTGCCCCTGTGGCACGCATAGAGTCAATCAGACTACTTATTGCAGTAGCTTGCTACAAAAATATTCCACTCCGGCAAATGGATGTCAAGGCAGCCTTTCTAAATGGAGTGTTGGATGAAGAGGCATATGTAGAACAACCCAAAGGGTTTGTGGATCCCCACAAACCAGACCATGTCTACCTACTGCACAAGGCACTATATGGTTTGAAGCAAGCACCTCGTGCGTGGTATAGCTGCTTGACGGAATTTCTGTTGAACTTTGGTTTCACTCGTGGTAATGCCGATACTACTCTCTTCATAAAGATTGTCAAGACCGAGATGCTCATTGCCCAAATCTATGTGGACGACATTGTGTTTGGTGCCACCCATGACCGTTTAGTCAAAGAATTCACTGAAGCAATGTCCTCATCTTTTCAAATGAGCTTGGAGGGAGAACTAAGTCACTTCCTTGGTCTTCAGATCTCGCAACGACACAATGGCATCTTCATTTCTCAAACTAAGTATGCTATCAACATGTTGAAGAAATTTGATATGGCAGATGCTAAACATATGAAGACTCCTATGGCTACCACTGACAAGCTAAGCAAGGCAGAGAATGGCAAGGATGTTGATATCTCCACCTACAGATCTCTTATTGGAAGCTTACTCTACCTCACAGCCACCCGACCAGATATTATGTATAGTGTGTGCCTCTGTGCCCGCTACCAAGCACAACCCAAGGAAGAACATCTTGCTGCTGTAAAGCGTATCCTTAGATATGTTGCCGGGTCTACCAACCTTGGCTTATGGTATACTAAAGAAACTTCTTCTTATCTTGTTGGTTTTGCAGATGCTGATTGGGGGGGTGACAATGATGAAAGAAAGAGCACTAGTGGTGGGTGCTGCCTCTTGGGAAACAACTTGGTCTCGTGGCATAGCAAGAAACAAAATTGCATTGCCCTCTCTACTGCTGAGTCGGAATACGTGGCTGCGGGTAGCTGCTGCACCCAGCTGTTATGGCTACAACAAATGCTTGCGGATTATCAAATCGAGAGCACACCACTAACCTTGTTTTGTGACAACGAGAGTGCTATAAAGATAAGTCAGAATCCAGTACAACATTCAAAGACCAAGCACATTGACATCCGACATCATTTCATTCGAGACTTGGTTGAACGGGGTAAGGTTGTAATGGAACATGTTCCTACCGAGAAACAACTCTCAGACTTCTTCACCAAACCACTTGCTTCGGAAAGATTTTTGTTTCTAAGGAATTCTCTCTGCATGGCTGCGTTTTGAAGGGTAGTAGGCCGCAAATGGCTACCTCCACCCACAGCCGTTTATTTTGTCAATGGAACCATGAGGTAGAGCAAGGTGAGGTTTGTAGTTGACAGTTGCAAAGTGACGTAGTATTTGGACATACTGTTCTTTAAATATTTATATAAGCAATTCATTGGAGTGAACTTAGTTTGCTCTATGTCTAGCAGGAAAAGTCGGCCTAAAGATTTCCTCGATGGATCGGGTCTTGACTGACTTGGTCTTCGGGCAAATGCAAAAGACATGGCCTTATACATATAATGGTGAAAACAAAAAATACATAAGGAAACACCATCTATAACACCCCTCTTGGGTACTAATAAGCCTGCTCTATGCTTGAAAAAGCTACAGAAATGGTCGTGGTTACACATTGAACTGGCCAAAATAGCAATACCGTCCATAAAGCACTGTCACTCTACCTCCAGTATCTCTACTTAATGTTCTTTCCAGCGATTTTGATTCACTGTGTGGTGGAACGTATGTCCACCTTGTGTGTGCTTACTATGCCTTTAACTGAATTTCATTTTTAATTTGCAGAGTTCCTCTGATCACCGAAGTATGCTTGTTCTACCGTGAAGTGCTTCTTTAGGCTTGTTGGTTAAGACAATTTTTGTGAATTTTGAAATCTGGGTATTTCTGTGTAGGTCTATGTGTAATTACACCTGCTCTACGTATATGACTTTGAGTTCTCATGATAAACTGTCTGTCTCACGTGCTACTCTTTGTATTTTGTACTCTTTGCTGAATTTTCACATAGTTGTGTTGTCCTACCCACAAGGAACCGTGGTGTGCGTGCTTCGGTTTGTTATTAATACCTGTGCAGATGTACAAAAATGAATGAAGGATCGTGTTATGGGTGCTCCTGCTTGTTCTAATATCTGTGCTGAAGCGTTGGATCTTTTTCCTTGTGTACTGTTCCTGGTCACCGCATTAACGGATCTTCAACACTGCTCTCCTCTACGCGAACCTGCCCACTCTACCTTGGTTCCCATATCATGTTTATGTTTATATATTCATATGCTTTAAGTTTCTTATTTTACCCTAACCCATCCCTGCTATTCGTCCTCTCGTATTGATTCCAATGCTGCAGGTACACGTACCACAGGGAGTACTCTGTTTGTTTCCTCAACGCTGATCCACATTGTGTACACGTGGTTAAATCTGGGCCGCAGAAGTTGAACCGCTACAGTTTCCCTATAAATACCCCCTCTCACCAAACACATAGTACACCTATCACTACGTGTTTTCGAGAGCAAATTCATATCTTCAGGCTGTTCGTATTGTCTGCGCAGAGATTCATATTATCTACCCTAAACTTTTTCTCTTCTCCCTCCGCATACTGCCTTCACCATTCGCATCACCTACTATGTCTACCTTTGAAACTCCCGAATTTTACGCAGCACAAATTATTGAACTCAACGCCCAGCTGGTCGTCCTTGAAAAACAATTTGATGAGGAAGAGGATTTCTCCAAGGCAGAACCCATTGGAAATCAAATCTCTGATCTACGTAAGATCATCACTGAACACAAAAGAAACAAATTTCTGGCTGAAAAAGAAATTGCACGCATAGCCAAGGAGAAAAAGGAGGAAGAAGACAGACTTGAGGCTCTACGGTTAGAAAAACTGAAACAAGAAGAGGACGAACGTAGAGCCAAAGAAGAACAAAGAAAGAAGGATGAGGAAGAAAGACAAAGAAGGGAACAGGAGGAGGCTGAACGTATAGCCGAAGAACAAAGGAAAAGAAAAGAACAGGAAGAGGCTGAGCGAATTGCCAATGAACAGAAAAAGAAGGCTGATGAAGATGCTCTACGCATACGTGCGGAGAAAGAAAAATCTGATAAGGCAGCGGCTGACCATAGAGCCCGCATGGAACAGAAACGGCTTGATGAAGCCAACGCTCTTGTAGCTCACACTCTTTCCCCGCAGACTCAGGTGATTGAACACCCCGCTGCCCGTACACCCTCTCCTGATAGCCCTGTAGTTACTGTTTCCCCCACCGTGTCCCCCGTCCACCAAACCACTGACACTACTGTGGTTATACGTGATTCCACGCCGCCGTTCGTGGAGGAGGACCGTAAAGTTGCCTCTAATTTAATCGTAAGAGCCTCGCCAACACGGGTTGTTGGGCCTGGATACTCTGACAATTTCCACACAGAGCTGGCGGCCATACGCTATGAATTTTTGCAAGGACAGGATGTCAACTCTGAACGCTACTATGGGCAGAGTAAGTGGGTCAAACGTGGACTGGAGGCCTTCATGCGTGAGATGCATTTGGCTGATTCCATTAATTTTGACGTGGACTACAGCCTGTTTGTCCACCGAGTCTTTTTCGCCCACGTAGATCGGGCGTTTGGGACCCCTGGCTCTGGGTCCTACGGGAAGGTGGTTCTCCGTGGAACCGAATATGACTTCAGCCCCCGCACTATCAACAAACTCTTCCGCCGATCGCGGATTCAGGCTACGTGGGAGGAGCCCTCTCCGAACCACCCTGACAGCATGATGATGGGTTTTATTCTCACTGGTGGTCTTGTCTCTACGGACCAGCCACCAATTTCAAAACTCACACATTTCTTCTCCCACCTCAACCGAGTGGTTGCCAACAACTGGATCCCCACGTCTAACACGGGTGTGCTCCACGCGGACGCCCTTCACTTGATGTATAAACTGAGCAGGGGAATCCAGGTGGACCTGGGGCAGGTTGTGTTTAACAAGATAAAGTCATACGGTGAAATGACTGATACGCAGATTCAGAGTGCCAAGCTGCCGTGCCCACACTTAATCAGTACTATTCTACAAAGTCAAGGATTCAGGTTCAGGAAGACTGATGCTCCGTTGACCAAAATCACTTGTTTTCGCTTTGACTCTGCGTATGAACACAAAAGCAAAGTGAAGGACATTCCTTGGCGTAGACTAGGAAATGTTGACGCTGATCGTGCCCTGTTCAATGCTGGTCCGGCTGTTCCTCTGCTCCCACAACAAAACCAAAAACGGGGCAACTCCAAGTCATCCCGTTGTACGCAGCGTCTATTGCAAAAAGAACTGGACTCTTCGTCTGATGAAGCTGATTCTTCGGAGGACGAGCTCTATCTGTGTCAGCCGAGCACGCTTCTACGTGACTTTGAACGGTTGAATTACATCATTGATATGAGTTCGGGGCTGTGCGGTCACATGCACAACAAAGCACGTAGAGCGGCCCGTCTAGGGGGAGATGGGTCGTCCTACGAAGACCTAGGACCGTTGAAGGTGTTACATGCACGTTTAGCCGCTGTGAATGAGTTGATTGAGGAGCAGATGGAGGCCTCAAGGAATGCCGCTGACCGTCCAGCCAGCAAGAGTGATAAGAAAAATTTAAAAAGAAAAGTTGAAGTGGTGGACGTTGATCAGGATGATGATGAAATGATGAATGAGGAAGAAGTGTTACGCGCGGAGCGTAAGAGAAGGAGAACTGAAGCTGCCATTGGGCACAGTGATTTGGTTAAAGAAGATGATGGTACGGTGAGGGAGGTTGATGAAGTGAAGAAGAAGGAGAAAGCCAAGGGAGCTGGCTCTTCGGGCTCTGGGACTGCTGCCAAAGGGAAAACGAGTGGGTCTACGGGGATCCCTAAATCTGGTGCTGCAAAATCCAAAGTGACTGGCCCTACTGTCCCCAAAGTCACTTTTATTAATTCTGGTGCCCCCAAGACTGTGATGAAGCGTGGACCAGGAGCTGGCAAAGACGTTTCTCTACTTACCCCTGATATGTTCAAAGATAGTCTGGAGGTTGCACGCAGACCCCTACGGCTTTCACCCATCAGAGAAAAGAAAAAGGGAACAGGTCAACGCAGGAAACAGCTAGCCGTCAAAACGCCAGTCAAACCCACGAGGAAAATTATTGATGAGCCCACCGACGACGAGGAAGAGCAGGAGTACGAAGAGGAAGAGTTCTCTGATCCTGACAACACTCGTGATCTGCGTCAACATACGCCTCTCCAGGACTCTGACGAGGAAGGAGCAAATGAAGATTAAATTCTTCATATCAAGTGTTTTCTATCTCTATCCTACCCATGAACAATTTTATTTCTCTGCTGTTTGTCATTACTCTGCTCTACCTATGACTTGATACTCATGCTATTCTGTTTTGCTCAGTTTGAGTTATTTTATTTTGATCTCTGTCTCTTATTCGTATGACTGCTTATTTCCTATGCTTTACTGCTCGCATGATATATTATGCTTGTTTGTCATATGCTCACTTTTTGAGTATGATACTAGTTTGAGGGGGAGTTGCTCTACGAACCCCACTTATGAAGTTGACTCAAAAAGGGGGAGATTGTTAGTGTGTAGTTCTTTGTAGTTCAACATAGAACCATGTTGTTCTTGCTTGAACTACGTTGAACTATACACTATTGTTTTGTAGTAACTTCATGTGATTTGTTTGTTTGTTTTAATTGATTAAATTCACACAAGTCTGCTAGGTATGAGTAGTGCTAACTGGAAAAATACAAGTGGCTCTTCCTGGAGCCACGATATGCAAGCGTACTCAGAGTTGGACTAGCGGACTTGGCGATACAAACAACATGGAGTTCCTTGTGTGTATAACAGTGAATGACCCACGTAGTTCTATGTATACCAGCGTGGTCCTCGAATTCACTGTTGCACCACCAACAAGAGAGTTCAAGTTCTATTGTATAAAGATCTTGAATCAGTGCTAACACATTGATGGACATGGAGCAAGCACAGATAGACACTGGGCTGAGGGAATGACTGCTAAGGAATGAAGTCAGCCACGGGTGCGACTAGAAGACTTCGCTAGAAGAATTCAAGTCAAAGCATAAAATACGAAGTAATCTAACTGTGCATGCAACAAGCTCGAAGCGCGAACACATGCTAATGTGGCAGCAGGTAGAGCTACGTTCATCAAGTACGGAACAATGGAATATTCGCTTGAGATGCCTTGGGCTCGGTTGTTCCATTGGGCCGTCATGGGCTTGGCCCATTAAGCGTGAATTCCGGAAACCCTACTTATCGATGCCTATAAATAGTGGGTTGTTGGAATTCATTCATTACACTTTTGATTAGACATATTCTAGAGAGAGAATTATTGTAGACCGAGAGACTTCGCTAGAAAGCTCCGGTCGTACCCTCTATTTAGTCTTAGTAGTACTCATCGCTAGATTAGTTCTACCTAGACTTAGTTTTTGGTCGTGTGACCTTTCTACAAGATTCGCTAGAATTTTGTAGATGTTTTTGTAAAGTGGTTCCACCCATTACAGATCAATACAAGTTTACTTTATAGAATCTCAAATTGTGTTAAGTAATTGTACTCTACCCTTCACTACTACTCTATAGGTAGATCACAGTACAATATACACAATTTCATAACCAACTTGCACCTGGGTAACCCGACCCGGATCCATCTACCCATCCCGAAATTCGTGCTCAGGTTAGTTTTCCGGTCGTACAAAGCCGCGTGGGCCCCGGTGAAAGCCGTGTCCCAGCTCCCGCGGTAGTCGTAGCTCATCACGTTGAGCCAGTCAACGTTCTTTTTAATCGAGTTGACCGGATAAGCCCGTTGGCCGGCCCCGTCGAGAAACGTGTCGGCCGAGTAGTACACGGCCGCCGTGATGAGGAATTTATCGCCGGCCGCTTCCCTCCACTCGTCGAGGAGTCGAGCGAGGTTGTTCATTTCGGTTGCGTTCATCGGAAACTCCCAATCCAAGTCGAACCCGTCGAAGTCGAAAGAATTCGAAACGTTTATGGTGGAGGCGATGAAAGTCGAGCGGGACGATTTGCTCGAGGCCATGTTCGAGAGGGTTCTTGTGGTTTCGTCTCCGGATCCGCCGATGGAGAAGAGCGTTTTTACGGGAGGTTTTTTTTTGTGAAGCGTGGAAGTGAAGGTTTTGAGGAGGTGTGACGTTGTTGAGTCGATTTCGAATTTGAATGTGATGTTGTTTGGGTTTAAGAATGAGTAAAAAACGTGCGTGAAGAAGTGAGTGTCGATCGACGAAGGGGGGAATGTATCCGAATTCCACGAGGGATAGTAGGCGGCTCTTATCGGCCTATCGCGAGGACATGAATGAGAGTCATTTGAAAGCTTGGCATGAGAAGAAGAAGCAAGGATCAAGAAAATGGAGAAAGAGTTGATGATTATGTGTAATGTAGACATTTGAATATTTGTTTGTGTTCGAATTATATGCACCCACGTATATATATATATATATACACACCCGGAATGTTGACCGAGTCAAAATAATTAGAGTGATGAAATTTTCTTTCAAAATTAACAGTGGTGAAGTTGAAATTTTGTATAAGCATGATTTGGATATAGATATTTTGTCTCAACCTTGAAAATGACAAACGAATAATCAAATATTTATCAATGAAATATTATTAAAATTTTCCCAAAAGCATTGCACAAGGATACAAAATCTTCAATTGCTACTATACACAATACGAAAATATGAAAAATATCACACTTTTTAAAAGATTAATCAATTCATCAAACCTAAAAGACTCTCATCATTTGATTTTTTTTATTTTTGTAATGATTCATTTGGTTGGTATTTTTGGAGAATATAAGTTTGGGTGGAAAAATCAACACGGGTACAATAGTCACGAATTATTACGAGAAACCTACAGCTAAAAATGAACTACGGGTTAAAGTCTCACCAACTCCATTTTCAAGGCTTTTATATAGCCGTCCTAAATAAGAAACCAGATTATCTATGCATGTATATTAAAAAATATTGAATTATACTCCTCATTTTTTATTAAAAATATGATTAATTTTGTATTAAATTTACAAAAATAAAATAATTGAAAGTAAAAAAAAATAAAAATAATTAATATAGAGTAGTATTTTTTCTTTAGTGTGAATTATTATAATCCAATTAAAAAAATGAAATTAATTCTTGACTATTTCAAGCATCGCTTTCGTACCCAGTCGTGGCTACTTTAACTTTAAAATCTAGGCCAATGTGTCACCAACCCCTATTTCATCACTATGAATCATTTAAAATAAAGGTAGAAATTTAAAAAAAAAAAAAAACACCTTTAGGCTTTATGCATAACAAACCATTTTTTTACATTACAAAATAAATAAATAAATAATAATAATAATAAGTCTGTCCTAAAAGAAGACTATTGGTCTGTACTCCTTTGGTATTTATTATTTCGTGTACTCCTATAACAAGTTTATTACTACTAGTAATTTCTAAGCTTCTAAAGATGCATATCTCGATTCCCTCGACTAAAATATCGGATGTCCACTTACAAATTAAGTTCAAACTTCCAGAATTGAGATTCCATATATAGATTTTACTAAGATTAGTAAGACGCTCACTTTCATTCTTCATAAATATTACCCTTCACAATTTTCCTTCATTTTTTTTTCTTTTCTCCCCTCCAATTCTCCCTTTCTCTAAGCCCTTGAAAACGTAACAAATACGTTTTCAAGGACACAATCACCAATCGGCGGGAGAATAAGAAAAAAGGAATCAAAATGGTCGGAAAAATCGTCATATCTCTGACCTCCGCCCTCCTCGTTGTCGGCGCCCTCCTCGGATTACACGTCATATTGAACCGCAACAACCCTTCCAAAAACGACCCCGACATCACCCACTCCTCGACAAAAATGGTTGCATCAATTTGCGAGTCGACGAAATACAAAGAATCCTGCTTCGTCACCCTCGAATCCACCTCCAAGAACTCGTCCGCCACAATCGAGGACTACATCCTAGCCGTGCTCCACTCCACCCTCGTCGAGGTCAACAAGTCAATCGGCTTCATCGATCGAGTGGGCCCCGCCAAGAAGAACGAGACAACGGGCCCCACTCGGGACTGCAAGTTCTTCCTTGAGTACGCCGAACGAACTCTCCTCGACTCAATTTCCCTGGCAAGCCGAACCAACATGCTCAACGTCGAGGCCAACGGTCGAGAGCTCCTCAGCCGGATGTCTTCCGTTTTCGCCCTCGAGGAGTACTGTCGAGACGAGATCGAGGATCCCGATTTCAAGACGGAAGTCGACAATGGAACCCTAGCCGCCTTCCAAATCACCCACAATGCCGTGAATATACTAGCTAAGATTTCTCGACTGCTTAAGGTCGAGTCGAGATCATCATCATCATCATCATCCCACCGTCGACTCTTGTCGGATGGATTTCCCGAGTGGTTTAAGGGCTCGGATCGAGTGTTGATTGAGAAGCGAGATGATGTTAGCCCCGACGTGGTGGTGGCTAGCGACGGGAGCGGTCGGTTCAGAACGGTTGGGGAGGCGGTGGCGGCGTACCCCGACAATCACGAGGGTAGATTCGTCATTTATGTGAAGGCCGGGGTTTACAAGGAGCAAGTCGTGATCGACCAGAAGAAGCCGAATGTGTTCATGTACGGCGACGGCATGGACAGGACCATTATCACCGGAGATAAGAATAGGGGAATAATGGGGTTGCAAACACCGGAGACGGCCACCTTTGGTACGTACGTATTAACACGTTAGTTGCATGCATGCATGACCTAAATCGTCGCGTTATTTTCAAAAAATATTATAGCTAGGATTTGAATAGACTCTAATACCACTAGTTGAAAGTAGGAAAAACAAGAATCGAATATAAAGCAAATAAATAAAAAAAACAAAAATTTACATGGGAAACCAAAATCAAGAAAAAGCCAACTAAAATAACAAAATAACAAAAATAACAAAAAAAAATTATAAAGATTATATTTTTAAAATATAAAGATATGTTTTTTTGGATTTTGAAGGACTGAATTTGATCTGAAAAAGTCTAAACTGAATTAAATGAGTCTTGATGAAATTCAGTTTAATTGAATTAAATTTTAAAATATTGAAATATTAATCAAATATTTCAATTTTCTAGTTTCTCTAAACAAGAAAACAAATCAATTACTTAATTATTCAAAACCAAATAAAAAAAAATCTTATGTATTCGAGTCATATTTTAACAGTCATTTTGTTCGGTACTATATATTTTGTAAAGCGAACGAGGCGGCCGGGTTCCTCGCACGGGGGATCACGTTCCGGAACGAGGCGGGCCCTAGCGGTCTCCAAGCCCTAGCCTTCCGTTCGATGGGGGACAAGTCGGCTCTTTTCAACTGCAGCTTCGAGGGCTACCAAGACACATTGTTCTACCAGACATCCAAACAGTTCTACAAAAACTGCCGCATCCACGGCACGGTCGACTTCATCTTCGGAAAAGGCGACGCCCTAATCCAAGACAGCGACATCATCGTTCGAAAGCCGAACATGAGCCAGTACAACTTGGTGACGGCCGACGGGAGAGGCCACGAGGCCTCGAGCAGCGGCCTCGTCATCCAGAACTGCCGGATATTTCCGGACAAGGAAATGTATCCTTTAATTTCCATAAAAGTCCATTGCCTAAGAAATGTTACAGTGATATGTTGTGAGGATTAGCATATGGCTATTAATGATTCAAATGAAATCACCTATGTAAGAGAGAAGTGGGGCCGCTTCGAAGAGAATATAGTAAGGCATATTCTTAAACACTCTTACAGAACCAGGCAGATGTTCATGGCCAAAATGAACATAAATATGAGAACTGAGAGTTGTTAGAAAGAACGTGAGTGGAGTATACTATTATTTACACAAATGGTGAATAGTTCAAAGACATCGTGTCTACTATTTAACTAGTAAAATCAGTATGATTTCACAAGGAAAGGTTCAAAGGGTAACACCTACCTATTCTATGCACGTTTCTAACGTTGAGTTATATCACCAAACTTTTTCTTTATGGTGTCTGTATAATTTTCATTCATGTGGGGGATTGTTGGAAAATGAGCGTCTCGTAGAGAGCTTCGATTTGATATCTCATATGCTCAATTTCGAGTAGTATTGAATGATAAATTAATTTTCAAATATGTAACTATTTGGAAGAAAATTCCAAATGAAATTGTGGGTTACATAGAAAAAATATGCAAATTGTAGTAGATAAATATTGGGGAGTGCCCTATTATACACACTTTTGCTATTTGTTTCTAAGTAATATTTATCAATTATTGATAAAACAATAATATAATAATAATTAGATATTATTATTATTATTATTATTATAAGTTACATGTTGAATTTTAATTCATGAATTATGGTTATTAAGTGACCATTAGTGGTGGTTTGAATGGGGGAGGTTACATGCATAGTGGTAGTCAAATGTCCACATTCAACGCACATTCATTTTCAACAATCTCTATATAAGAGCACTCGATTATTATGCATAAATAATCGAAGAGAAATACACGATAAGAAAAACACTCGACTCGAAGAGAAACGAGAATGAGTATGAAAATATTTGAGAAATATACAGACGCATTCCGAGCAATCGCTCTCGTTTTTTCCTTTGTTATCTTCGTTCTTTTGACCCTCCGGTGATATTATTCAGGCAACATCTCGGTTCGCCGTAAGCAAATGGTTTGCTTAATAATCGTTGTATCCTAGGAAACAATCGTACCCGTAGAGGACGAATTTGTTTTAAGGAAATCGTGTTGAACACGAGCCTCGATTTATTCGATTTTCTTTTCTTCCATCTTCCTCTAATGGATACACACACCATATACAAAAGATACTACAAACTTAAAACAAAATTAGTTTGATTTTTGAAATGATTAGTTCAAACTCGATTAAGTGAACGAACATGTATCCTTCGGGACCTAGTGGTGGTGCGCCACACTAGATGATATTTTGGTTAATCATCGTAATAACCAAAAAAAAAAACGACGTTGTTGAAGTCGGGAAAAAAAAATGTTGTCACATGTAGTGATGTACAAGAAATGTTCAATGATGAACAAAATAGTTCGAGCGAACATTATTGATAATGAGAAATCAATAAAGGTAGATGTATATATCTTTTGATATAATTAAATAATAACAATTTGCATTTTATGCATATTTTATTATTTTATGTGATAAAAATAATAATATGGAGATTATTATTATTTATGTGATAATGATGTAATGTAATTACGGTTATCATTACCATTAAAATATAATAAATAGTGAAATTTATTATATTATTATTGGTTGAAAATAATAAATAATGAAATTTATTATTGGTTGAATATAATAATTAATGAAATTTATTATATTATTAGTAGTTCAAATAAAATCTTTGAAATTCATATAGACTTATGAATGTTGTATAAAGATTGATTGAAAAGAAGTAAATAAATTATTAAAATTCATATAATGATATGAATGAGATAATAATTATTATACTCACAATTAATATTTACTTAATGAAAAGTAAATAAATGAGAAGAAATAAAAATTCATATTGAGATATGAATATTTGTACAAAATAATATTATTGAAGAATTATTTACTTAATGAGAAGTAAATATGAAACTTTTGAATTTCATATTGAAATATGAATTACTTGTACAATAAAAAAAAATTCGGAAGTTAAAAAGAACATCCGAAGTAGACGAGACATGTGTATCCAATTAATTGTGATTGTCAATTTGAAATTGGAAGAACACAATGTACGACAACTACTCTCAACAGGAGTTATCTCAATAGACTATGTAAGATCTAAAGATAATATCGCAGTCCACTAACCAAAGAAATGGTTAAATTGAGAGTCAATAAGTCGTCATCTAAAGGATTGGACTAAAAGCCTTAAAAAAAGTGAGTAAGATGAAGGAAAACCTTACCTATATGACTAGAGATCCCAAGAACTAGGTTCAAAAGGACAACCTAATTGTCTAACTCCGTTATCACTGTTATGTGGGGGAATTTAATTTCCATAAAAGTACATTGCCTAAGAAATGTTACAGTGATATGTTGTGAGGATTAGCATATGGCTATTAATGATTCAAATGAAATCACCTATGTAAGAGAGAAGTGGGGCCGCTTCGAAGAGAATATAGTAAGGCATATTCTTAAACACTCTTACAGAACCAGGCAGATGTTCATGGCCAAAATGAACATAAATATGAGAACTGAGAGTTGTTAGAAAGAACGTGAGTGGAGTATACTATTATTTACACAAATGGTGAATAGTTCAAAGACATCGTGTCTACTATTTAACTAGTAAAATCAGTATGATTTCACAAGGAAAGGTTCAAAGGGTAACACCTACCTATTCTATGCACGTTTCTAACGTTGAGTTATATCACCAAACTTTTTCTTTATGGTGTCTGTATAATTTTCATTCATGTGGGGGATTGTTGGAAAATGAGCGTCTCGTAGAGAGCTTCGATTTGATATCTCATATGCTCAATTTCGAGTAGTATTGAATGATAAATTAATTTTCAAATATGTAACTATTTGGAAGAAAATTCCAAATGAAATTGTGGGTTACATAGAAAAAATATGCAAATTGTAGTAGATAAATATTGGGGAGTGCCCTATTATACACACTTTTGCTATTTGTTTCTAAGTAATATTTATCAATTATTGATAAAATAATAATATAATAATAATTAGATATTATTATTATTATTATTATTATAAGTTACATGTTGAATTTTAATTCATGAATTATGGTTATTAAGTGACCATTAGTGGTGGTTTGAATGGGGGAGGTTACATGCATAGTGGTAGTCAAATGTCCACATTCAACGCACATTCATCTTCAACAATCTCTATATAAGAGCACTCGATTATTATGCATAAATAATCGAAGAGAAATACACGATAAGAAAAACACTCGACTCGAAGAGAAACGAGAATGAGTATGAAAATATTTGAGAAATATACAGACGCATTCCGAGCAATCGCTCTCGTTTTTTCCTTTGTTATCTTCGTTCTTTTGACCCTCCGGTGATATTATTCAGGCAACATCTCGGTTCGCCGTAAGCAAATGTTTTGCTTAATAATCGTTGTATCCTGGGAAACAATCGTACCCGTAGAGGACGAATTTGTTTTAAGGAAATCGTGTTGAACACGAGCCTCGATTTATTCGATTTTCTTTTCTTCCATCTTCCTCTAATGGATACACACACCATATACAAAAGATACTACAAACACTGTGTTAATTAATTAGCTTCTAAGTATGACTTTTTGTATGAATTTGTATGAATCCCTTTACTACAAATATGACTTTTTCACCGCTCGCCAAGAAGTTATGTGACTCTGTGCTGTGACAACTGCTTCAAATGGAGGCTCATACCTACCAAAGAGAAATACGATGAAATACGAGAGCTGATGTGAGAAAAGATATTCTTCTGTGACACCGCTAGGGAATGGCGGCCTGACATATCGTGCGACGACCAGCCTGATACACAGGACAATGAAGACATGTGATGGGCTATGTGTTGGGTAATTCGCGTCCGAAATCCCCGCCTGAAAAGCACACGAACAAACAAGAACGAAATTACGGAATAAAAGAGACACGAGATTTATAGTGGTTCACCCGTTAACGAGGGCTACGTCCACTCTTGCCGCTGCAATAATTCACTAGAACAATTATCAGACTCGATTACACGACTTTGTAATGCTATAATTGCTTCTAGACTTTCTGGAGGTGTTAACCCTATTTTACACGCATAGGGTTTATTTATAGGGGAGGGAAACTTGGAGGAGAAGAAAAAACCCGCTGGCAGTACACCGCAAAACGGCGACCGCCGAAACCATTCGGCGACCGCCGGAGCCCGTTTGGCGCCCGCCAAACGTCCCGATCCTTGGCAGATTGCTATCTCCGATTTCACCCGGTTTCGGCGCCCGCCGAAACCTTTCCGCGCCCGCCGGCGACTTTCCGCGGTCGCCGTTTCACCTCCGGCGACCGCCGTTTTCTCCAGTCGTCTTTTCTTCGTCTTCTTGGCATGAATCGTCCTCCACACTCAACAATCTCCCACTTGGAGCTGATTCACGACCCCTATCTTCTCTTCCCATTGCAGCGACGTCCCGGTCCTCATCCCAGAAGACCAACCGAGGTTGAACACAACCTCAACTTCTCGCACGGCACCACCTTCGTAAACATGTCGACCGGATTCTTACTCCCAAGAATCTTCTCCAACACCAAGACGCCTTCCTCCAAGGCTGATCGAATGAAGTGATATCTCAACTGGATATGCTTCGTTCGAGCATGGTACACCGGATTCTTCGCCAAGTGAATGGCGCTCTGACTGTCGCAATACAAGACACTCCCCGAGTGGTCTTGTCTCAACTCTAGCAGGAAAGCCTGTAGCCACATCATCTCCTTCGCGGCTTCCGTCACAGCGACGTACTCCGCCTCGCAACTCGATAGTGCTACGATCTTCTGCAACCTCGACACCCAGCTAATCGATGTACCCCCGAAAGTGTACACGTACCCAGTAGTGCTCTTCCTACTATCCACGTCACCCCCGTTATCGGCGTCCACGAACCCAAGTAACCCCACATCTGATTTTCGGAACCTCAAAGCAAAATTAGAAGTCCCTCTCAAGTATCGGAAGATCCACTTGACGGCTTCCCAATGTTGCTTCCCCGGATTACTCATGAACCGACTGACAACTCCCACTGCATGGGCAATGTCAGGCCTCGTGCACACCATGGCATACATAAGGCTCCCAATCGCAGAGGCGTAAGGGACCTTATCCATATGCTCCATCTCCTTCTCGCTTGTCGGCGAGTCCTCCTTTGACAAACGGAAGTGACTAGCCAAAGGAGTGCCAACAGGTTTAGCATCCTCCATGTTAAACCTTGCCAGTACCTTCTTCAAGTACTCCTCTTGAGACAACTCAAGACCATCCTTGCTCCTCGTGATTCTCATCCCCAGAATTTGTTTGGCAGCACCCAAATCCTTCATAGAGAACTCCCTCGATAGACTTTTCTTGAGCTTGTCGATCTCCGCCAAACTCGCCCCGACTATCAGCATATCATCTACATAAAGGAGCAATATTATGTAGGTACCTCTTCCAAGGCTCTTGAAATAGCAGCAGTGGTCCGCCTCGCACCGCGTGAACTCGACCCGCTTCATGAACATGTCGAACTTCTTGTACCACTGCCTCGGAGCTTGCTTCAACCCATACAAGCTCTTCTGAAGCTTACACACCAGCTTCTCCTTTCCTCGGACTTCGAAACCCTCCGGTTGCTTCATGTATATTTCTTCATCTAGATCCCCTTGAAGAAATGCGGTCTTTACATCCATTTGCTGAAGATGTAAATTCTCCTGTGCCACCAAGCTAAGCACCACCCGGATGGTTACCATCTTGACTACCAGAGCGAAGATCTCCGTGTAGTCGATCCCTTCCTTCTGCTGGAACCCTTTCACCACTAATCTTGCCTTGTACCGAACGCTCCCATCGTGTTCTTCCTTTGCCCGGAAGACCCATTTATTGTGCAAGGCCTTCTTCTCCTTCGGAAGCTCGGCTAGTTCTCAAGTCTGATTCGACATCAATGAGCTCATCTCCTCTTTCATGGCAGACTCCCACTTGATCGAATCCCTCGCTTGTATAGCCTCGGTGTAGCTCTCCGGCTCACCCCTATCAGTCAGCAAGATATAGTTAAGGGAAGGTGAAAATTTATGGGGAGGTCTTCTTACCCTAGTCGACCTCCACGGCTTCGGTGTGACTGGATCTATGTTGGGATGAGCATTCTCATCTTGCTCATCCTCGCTGCTCGTGTTGTCCTCTTTGATCTTCTCAGTCTCCACGACCTTCATCGGAACCTCCTCCGTTTCTTTCACGGGATCAATGATTTCTTCAACAACCTCGTCTTTACCCTTGTACAAGACCGCCTCGTTGAAGATCACATTTCTGCTTCGGATCACCTTATGATTTTCGGCATCCCAAAATCGGTATCCGAACTCCGTGCCGCCATATCCAAGGAAGAAGCACTTCTTGGATTTAGGATCAAGCTTGCTACGAGCAGCTTCGTCGATATGGACATACGCCAGACTCCCGAACACCCTCAAGTAGGACAGATTCAGCTTCTTCCCACTCCAAACCTCCTCAGGAATCCGATATTCCAAAGGAACCGACGGTGCTCTATTGATTAAATGAGCTGCCATGTCGATGGCATATGCCCAAAACATCTTAGGCATCCCTGAATGTAACCGCATACTCCGGGCCTTCTCATTTAGCGTCATGTTCATTCGCTCCGCTATTCCGTTCTGTTGTGGGGTCCCCGGAATAGTCTTCATCATCTTGATCCCACTCTCGACACAATATTGTTTGAAGTCGGCGTCAACGTACTCACCTCCGTTGTCGGACCTCAAACACTTCACCTTGAGATTTGTTTCATTCTCAACCTCGGCTTTCCATTTCCTGAAAACAGAGAACACGTCACTCTTATTTTTCATGAAGTACACCCATACCTTCCTTGTGGAGTCATCGATGAAGGTAACATAGTAGAGTGATCCTCCGAGTGAGGCGACGGGAGCTGGACCCCAAACATCCGTGTGTACCAGTTCCAGCTTCTCCGCCTTGGGCTCCCTTCCTCCTTTGGAAAAACTCACTCGTTTCTGCTTTCCAAGAATGCAGCTCTCGCACACGTGAGACTCAATCGCCTTGAGTTCGGGCAGCAGCCCGTTCTTTGCCATGATCTTCATCCCCTTCTCACTCATGTGCCCCAGCCTGCAATGCCACAATTCGATCTTCTTGGTGTTATCAACAACCCCAGCCGAGTCCCTCACGCTCGTCGTCATGTAAAGTGTGCCCGTCTTATGACCTCGAGCTATGGTCATGGCGTTCCTCGAAACCTTCCACGACCCATCTCCAAATGACACCCGGTGACCATCACTATCAAGCTGGCCCACCGAAATCAGGTTCCTCTTCAACCCCGGCACATGTCTGACCTTGGAAATCTTCCAAGTTTGCCCATTTGACATCTTTAGGTTGATATCTCCCATCCCGACTACATCGAGTGGCTCGTCATCTGCAAGAAAGACCTTTCCATAATCACCCGAGACGTAATTCAGCATTACCTCTCGCTGTGCGGTAGTATGGAAAGAAGCCCCTGAGTCAAGCACCCAGGAATCGATCGGTGAGTCGACCGATAAGAGAAGGACGTCCCCATCGTCGTCATCCTCTTGTGTTACCGCGTTGGCGGTTCCCTTCTTCTTGTTGTCACTCTTCCCCCGAGAACGACAATCCCTCTTGAAGTGCCCCGTCTTCCCACAATTCCAACACTCATTATCCTCGGACTTCGAGCTATCTCTTCCACTCCTAGACTTGGATCTCCCTCTGTTCCTGTTAGCATTCCTACCCGAGTTTCTCCCCCGGTTCTCCACACTCAAGGCCGAACTAGAAGACTTTCCCTTGAAATCCTTTCTCCGGATTTCCTCGGCTAGGATCTTATCTCTAACTTCGGAGAACTGCAGATTCTCCTTCCCCATAGAGTTGCTAACAGCTGCCCGCATGGGCTCCCAACTATCCGGCAAAGACGCAAGTAGGATCAAAGCGTAAATTTCATCATCGAAATTCACCCCGACTCCTTTCAATTTATCCAAGATGGAATTCAGCTCGTTGATGTGATTGGCTGCGTTTGCATTGTCCGACATCTTCAGTTTGAACAGCTGCTTCATGAGATACACCTTGTTGTTCACTGAAGGTTGCTCGTACATGTTTGATAGGGCAGCCATCAAATCCTTGGTTGTGGTAATTGAGCGCACGTTGAATGACACGTTTGAAGCCAAGGACAAACGTATCAATCCCAACACCTGCCTGTCGAGGCTTTCCCATTCCTCGTCATCCTTGATCTTCTCCAGTCTACCCTTCAAAGGAATTCTGAGCTTTTTCCCATAAAGGTAGTCCTCGATCTGCATCTTCCAATGTCCATAATTATTCCCGTCAAATTTCGTAACCCCGAACGAGGTGGTGGTGTCCGTCATCGCTTTTCCCCGATCGCTATAACCCTAGCGCTCTGATACCAGTTGTTGGGTAATTCGCGTCCGAAATCCCCGCCTGAAAAGCACACGAACAAACAAGAACGAAATTACGGAATAAAAGAGACACGAGATTTATAGTGGTTCACCCGTTAACGAGGGCTACGTCCACTATTGCCGCTGCAATAATTCACTAGAACAATTATCAGACTCGATTACACGACTTTGTAATGCTATAATTGCTTCTAGACTTTCTGGAGGTGTTAACCCTATTTTACACGCATAGGGTTTATTTATAGGGGAGGGAAACTTGGAGGAGAAGAAAAAACCCGCTGGCAGTACACCGCAAAACGGCGACCGCCGTTTTGCCTTTGGCGACCGCCGAAACCATTCGGCGACCGCCGGAGCCCGTTTGGCGCCCGCCAAACGTCCCGATCCTTGGCAGATTGCTATCTCCGATTTCACCCGGTTTCGGCGCCCGCCGAAACCTTTCCGCGCCCGCCGGCGACTTTCCGCGGTCGCCGTTTCACCTCCGGCGACCGCCGTTTTCTCCAGTCGTTTTTTCTTCGTCTTCTTGGCATGAATCGGCCTCCACACTCAACACTATGGACAGGCCCAACATCCCGCGGACCCCACGCGGGTGGCAACGGATCTTGAGAATCAGGGCCCAAGAAGGAACAAAGTTCGATGACGTGTATGTATATATAATACTAACAAAGCCAATATATTATTTTCTTGTTGATTGAGTAATAATTGCGCGTCTTGATTTACATCACAGGAGTATTGCCAAGCAACGAATAAGAGATTCCGTTCGATGATTGAACTTACCAAATATATCCACAATCATCCGGAGTATTGCCAAGCGTTCGGCACACTCTTCTACACAAGTCGCCCCGTGTTCAGCAGGTACGTGTTTTGATTTCTTTTTAATTATGTTTTCTGTCCCAGAGATATATAGCAATATTGACTCGTAATTAAGTGATTTATTAGAGAGAAATTTTTTACTGGTCCCATAAATGTATGCTTTTTTCGTTTCAGTTCCACACACGTTCATTTTCTCAATTTAGTCCCAAATATCACGGATTTAGTTTCAATTTAGTTCTTTTGGACGAAAAATTTCAAAATTGGCCGGAATCAGACCACGTGCACATCACGTGAGCTCGTCCCCGCCGCCCTCAGCTGAGTCAGCGCCACGTGTCGGTACGCTATTGGTCGATGACTATTTTCAAAAACAAAAAAACGGAAATACAGTGTCATGTCACATATACGGGCTTTAAAATAAATTCAAAAATGCAAGAATACGAATTTAAATACGAAAACATTAAATTAAATGAAAAAGAAAAAGAAAAAACAATTCAGACAAGTTAAATGCAGTGAAAAACGGGAATTACATTTCATCTCTTTCACCTCTCTCTCATTTACTGTCTTTCGTCCCCAAATCAAGAAAAACCTTAATTCAGTTACATATAAAACAGGGATCAATAACAAGAAATTCCAATCTAACCAACACACAATCCTACTTCAACAAGTACATCACAGCCACATGACCAATCACCAACAAAATAACCATTTTGTAAACACTTTGCATGAACTTCATCTTTTGATCCTTCAACTTCATGTTCTTCTCTTTCAATCGTTTAATCTCAAGCTTCAACACTCTATTCTCAATCTCCAAATCTTCATTCTTACTGTAAACAGGTTGAGTTTCGTTTAGACGCTTCAACAACCCGGGAATGATTTGCTTTGACCTCTCACACATTGGTGGATCAATCCACTTGGAAAAATTGCACTGTCCATCATTCTAAAAAAAAATCACAAATTTTACCAAATTAAAAATTAGGTTAGAAACACTAAATTTGAAAACTAATAACAATTAATTCACTTTTAGTTCGGTTTTTACCGGATAATTTCCACAACCCACAAATCGCCGACCCGGATTCGAAATCTTCCACGAAGTAGATCTTGAAGCAATTTTCGGACACAAACAAAATATGTTTTCAGAATTCCCGCTTGATTCAGACATACTAGTATAGGATTTAGATAGAGTTGATGGAGAATTTCAATTGCGTAGACAATTGGTATGAATTGGGTTGATGGAGATGATTAGGGTTAGGGTTCATACGATTTGGGAATAAGAAGAATGGGGGAAACGGGAATCAGTTTTAAAAGTCTTTTTTCATTTAATTTTAATAGCTCCGTATTTAGTCCGTATTTACGTATTTTTGATTTTCTTTTAAAGCCAGTATATGTGACAAGGCACTGTATTTGCGTATTTTTTTATTTTTTTATTTTTGAAAAAAGTTATCGACCAATTAGGTAGTGACACGTGGCGCTGACTCAGCTGAGGGCGGCGGCGATTAGATCACGTGATGTGCACGTGGTCTGATTCCGGCTAATTTCGAAATTTTCCGTCCAAAAGGACTAAATTGAAAACTAAATCCGTGATATTTGAGACTAAATTGAGAAAGTGAACGTGTGTGAGATTGAAACGAAAAAAAACATACTTTGGTGGGACCAATAAAATTTTTCTCTCGATTTATTATCAAACTCGTAACATCTCTGATGTGGCAGCCTGTGGGAGTTTAGCGCCATCACAAAGTTGAGGTATTTTATTTTTTTCGCGAGTATCGTCATAAATGATATGTTTTGTCTTCCTCAATACACGTGCTTGTTTCGCATTTGAAACGTCTCATATGTCATCATTATTGGCATTCGATATGAATTTGTGCTTTGATTAATATTGTTTATGCATATTGTTTGTTTTTTTCCCTCGGACGGTGGTGAATAGTGATGCAGAGCGAGATACAAGATGTTGTTCATGCGGACTCGAGGGGCCGGGGCGAATACGAGGGCGAGGAACAAGATGTTTCTACGTTTTAAGGTGCTTGATGAGGCGGAGGCCAGGGAATACACGGTGGGGACGTTCCTTGATTTTTTATTTTATTTTTATGAATCGAAAAGTATTTTATATTGTGTTATTGTTTTGATTGTCCTGAAAATTTGAAGAAAATAACATCGATACAACATGAAAAAGAAAAAGCAAAAATCAAATTGTAATTTTACTGTTTTTTAAAATGAATGTTGTATATGAAAAAAAAGGCTTTTCAAACAGAATTTTATAAGTTTTTTGAATCAGTAATTAGCTTGTTGTCATTTGTCAATGTTGCGATTTAAAGCACAAATCGCGCAAAGAAAAAGATATACGTAAAGAACGAACACAGAATTTACGTGGGAACCCAAAACACGGGAAAAATCACGGGAAGGAAGAAACAATTCACTATATCTTTGAGGCTTACAATAACTCATCTTGTCTAATCTAGTCTGATTTTCGTTTTATAAGTGTAGCAAACCTATCAAATTGGTAACAATTAAAATTAGGAATAAATCATTTTCCTAATTTATAACTCCTAAATAATTAAGAAATAAAATTATAATTCATATAATTCTAATTCCCTAATTAAATAAACTCACGAAAAAATCACAGTGCAAAAAGCCAGCAAAAATCACAGCAACCGCGCGCACAGAAAAATCCCACTACTGACCGCCATTTTCATTTGGCGGTCGCGGGATAAATTCGGCGGGCGCTAAGCTCATTCTGCGGGCGCCGAAACCCCCGAAAACGGTCAGTCCCGATTCTTGATTTCCGGCGGTCGCCGAAACCTCCTTCGACGATTTTGACCCTTTTTCCGATTCGAGTCATAAACAACAGTCAACATAAAAATAGTAAGTACATAGTAGGCATTAATGCATTGATGAAGGGCCGGAAGGAGAGAATGAAGTAGTTGAAACTGAGAGCTTCTATTATTCGTCATTTTAAAAATGGTAATAAGAAAAAACCTCCATTTTCACTCGAACAAGTTGCTAGTCCCTTGTGTTTGTTCGAGTGTGATACATATATACTTATGCCATTGGTGAAAGATTTACTAATATAACAATAAAGAATTTTTTTTTTCTCGATTATGAGTCAACCCGATACATAAATTTGGATTTGAATTTGAATTTGAACAACTAAGGATCATTTCAATTGATTGACGAAAAAAAAGAAATTATGTAGGGATTATCAGGAAAGAAACCAAATGTCAAGTCACATTTACCCGTACTACATTCGTTTCCACATGTACAATGGTCCCCTCGACTTATTTGCTTAAAAGAAGACTTGTTGTGTCCTTTTCCATATATCAACTCTATTGTGGTACAACGAGCGAACTCTATATTGTTGCATACTTACAGTAATCGAGAGTTTGCGCCAAATAAAAATCCTCCCTCAGCCTCATGGCCTGCTTCATTGGCTGATTTTCCCTTGTTCGATCCGAACAAATTCAATCACAGAAATGCAGATAAACCTTATGCATTTGCTTATACCATATGAAACAAGATAAGTGTTAGAAATCGCTTCATCTAAAAGTTCGAGCTTTTAGATGAAGCGATTTCTAACATTGTATCAGAGCATAGCCTTGTAGTAAGTCCTGAGTTCGACTTCTGCTTCGAGCTTTTAGATGAAGCGTAATATATTCTCCAATAATAAGCTTATGTTAGGTCTATCTCATAAATATATTTACTCACGATTACTTATTTTATAATTTAAAAGATATATATTTTTATTATCTTTTTATTAAAAAGCCAATATAACACCAATTTTTATCTTCGTATCCAAGACATATAAATATTGTTTCGAGATAGTAAGTGAAATTTAGGCCCACCTCAATGTTCAATTCAATGATCGGAATGATTTATAAATAGCTAAAAAAACCCTAAACATATAGAGATATCAGATAAGTAAATAATCAAATAAAATATTGAGCATCTAAGTATCTACATCACTAAGTTCATTATCAATTTGAAGATTTGGTAGATTTAGGACCTGTTCTTTTGGGCGGCGAACTGAACTGAACTTAAGCGATCTGAACTGAACTGATTTTTTATAAAAATAATAATAATTATTATAAATTATTAAATATTTTTTTAAAAATATTAATAATATTATGACAATAACTAGATTTTATATTGAAAATTATAATAAAAATAATAATAATAATTATAAATTATTAAATATTTTTTTAAAAATATTAATAATATTATGACAATAACTAGATTTTATATTGAAAATTATAGATTGAAATTATTATTATTTTTATTTTATTTCAATTTATTTTGAAGCGAAAACTTAAGCGATCTGAACTGAACTGGACTGAAATTAAGTCCAAAAGAACAAGTCTTTAATACATATGGGGTTAATTGAGGAGTTAATTTTTTTATTAAACACCGCGCATTACAATTGGTGTATTGGTTTACACTTAAACACACATGCCCTGATTGCTTTACCCATTATATGGTCAGTCGTATCCCCAATAAATATATATATATATATATATATATATAGGAGAATACTACAACATATATTAAATTTAAATGTACCATACATTTATATATTAATTAATAAAAAAATTATACTTCAGTTATTTATCATGTAGCTTACCACATATGATTATAATCTTAATTATTCTTTAACCTATTGAATAAAGGGTGACCCCTTATAGCATGTCGTATTAATATTTTATAAAATGTTTTTATATTATTACACAATTAAATTAAAGTAAACTATTTAAAACAAAAAAAAATATCTATATAAATGATTAATTTAATTAAATAATACACTAATAATACATTTATCTAAAAAAATATTTTAGAGTTGGTTGATAAATTATTTTTTAAAACAAAATGTTTATGTTCATATATATATTTTTTAAACATCAATTAATTTATTTCACATTATTTTTATTTTATCTTATTTAATATTATAAGTAAATAATTTCATATGAACTATGAAAAAATATAATAAATTAATTTTTGAACATATTTAATTTTTAAAATTTAGTATAATGTCATAGTTGTTTAGTACAATAAGTTTACTCAAGTCTAACCTATTAGAAATAATTGGTTGATCAAGCTTAATGCAAGAAAAGTCTATAAGGATAGAAGGACCAATTAACCTCAATGTTAAAGAGAAAATATTTCGAAAAACTCAAAGATTTTCGTAACTTATTGGTGAAATGAGCTTGTTTAAGATTATAATTGATACAAAAATGCTCGCCTTTAGAAATAAATACGTGTGAATCATTAATATAGCCATTCAAATTGAAAGTTAAATTAGATTAGACAACATAATTGCCGTGGATTTTAAACGCTTATCCTAGGTCGACTTTGTGAAGACATGACTTCACGATAGTTGATAGTTCACGATAGTCGATAGAGTAGCAAGTGAAACAATTTTTTTACTGCAATTCATGATTCAATTAGAAATTTTGATTATTCCTAAGAAAAATATCGAATACGAATATGAATAGGAACATAAATACAGTATTTTTTTAGTATTGGATTCAAATGTTATACTTATAATTGGATTCAAGTTAATATGTTTTAAGATACAAAGTATTTTTTTATGATCAGTACAAAAAATATGTATTATTCATTTTATAATTTTGAATAATTAGTGTTTTATATTTTTATTTAATTCTATATCATTTTTTTTTTTGTTTTAATCCGAGAAGTTATGGGTAGAAGTTCTTCTACCCAAGTAGAGATAAATTATATTATTATTATTATTTACTATTATTAATTAATAAAATTATTTTTTTCTAATTTTTTAAATAGTTAAAATTTTAACGTTAACAATTATTCTACATTTTAACAATTATCATGTATTTTATATAAAAATTAATAAAAAATAAGAATTTTGAAATAGTTGAATTTTTAAATTAAGATTAATTGTATTTTATATAAAAATTAATTAAAATTCAAAAATTAATTAAATTTTTAACAGATTATTTGTATTTTATATAAAAATTAATTAAAATTCAAAAATTAATTAAAATTTCAACAGTTAACAATTATTCTATATTTTAATGAATTATTTGTATTTTATATAAAAATTAATAAAAAAATAAGAATTTTGAAATAATTGAATTTTTTACATTACTATTATTTATATTTTATATAAAAATTAATTTAAATTAATTTTTTTTTGAAAATAGTTAAAATTAATTAAAAATAAAAATTTTAAAATAGTTAAAATTTTAACGTTAGCAATTATTTGTATTTTATATAAAAATTAATTAAAATAAAATTTTTGTAATATTTAAATTTTTAGCGTTACGAATTATTTTATATTTTATATAAAAATTAATTAAAAATAAGAATCATGAATTATATAAAATATTAATTATTTATTTTTTTTCTATCTAAAAATCATTTTTTACTATTATTATTATTTAAATATAAAAAATATATAAAAAATAGAAAATAAGTAAGTGGTGAGAACTATAAAAATTATTTTTCAATAGAATGATTGGATGATTTAGAATTTTTTTTGGTAGAAGTAGTTGAAATATGAGTGCGCCCAAAACTTATAACTACGAGCTCTAATCAATACATTAATATTATTTTAAGTTTGAATATTATTATAAGGAGTATTTAAAAAAAAATTACACAAATTAAAAAACAAAATTACACGCAATTCTCAAGTAACTAATGTTAAAAAAAATAATATTAAATTTTAATTAAAAAACAAAATTACCCTTTTTGTTTTAAATTATTAATAAAAACATTAATAAGTATAAATTAATTTTATATAAAAATTAATTAAAATAAAAAATTCAAAATATTAAAATTTTTAGCATTATTAATTATTTTATATTTTATATATAAATTAATTAAAAATAAGAATCGTGAATTATATAAAATATTAATTATTTATTTTTTTCTATCTAAAAATCATTTTTTACTATTATTATTATTATTATTATTATTATTATTATTATTATTATTATTATTTAAATATAAATAATATATAAAAAGTATAAAATAAGGAAGTGGTGAGAACTATAACTAGGATGGTCACATTAACTTGATACTCAATTTGTTTAATGGTAATATTAGAGTACGGGGCATATTGGTTTTTAATATTATTTTGAACAACCATTGTTTTTCACCCTCATTTTTAGGGGTTGTTTATTAGGGTATTTGTATTCTTTAAATAATAAATAAGGGTATTTTTTTAAATGTATAAAGTCGTAAATATCCTTACGATAATATTAAACGATTTTTTAAATAATATTACGGTAACATATATTAATTTATTTAATATTCACTAATATTAAGCGTTACTAAATATATATAAATATATTTGCGCAATAATATATTTGGTAAAATATATTTGTGCAACCAGACTATATATATGTATATAATATCAAAATATATTGTGCAAACAAAATATATTTGCATTACATAATTTGCTTACATATGTATTTATATTATAGTTGTTGTATATACTATATTACGGTAAATTATATTGATCGTTTTCAACTAATTTTAGTTGATAGTACTATGATAGTTTGTTTTGATTTTAATATTGGTGTATATCTATGATAGGTTTAATTTTCTTTGTACTTATTTTTGTATATATTTATGGTAGATTTCAATTAATGGTAGATTTCTAATTTCTAATTATTTGATATCTATGAGAAATCGCTTCATATCTATAATATATTTCTATAATATTATTTTACAAAGTTTGATATGTATGACAACTAATAATTTATATCTATGATAGATTTTTATAATATTATCTGATATTCATAACAACTTCTTAATATCTATGATATTTTTAGTTTGGTATTTGGTTTCTATCAACTTCTTAATATGTACGATAAATTTTTTGTATTTGATTTCTATGAACTTCTTAATATCTATATTAGATATAAGTTTCTTGTATTGTTTCTATGGGAAATTGTTGTGGTATTTCACTTTTTATATATATTTAATGAATTGATTGTTATAATTTCAAGCGCAAACTACGAATGAACAAACTACATGATTTTTCTCAAAATTTGACAAATTTAATCATAAAAAATATGAATAATATCGATCATAGAACAACTTAGAACAACGAATTCTTAAAAAAACTGATGTTTAGATCTGCGATAATCAATAGAGTTCTCACCTGATCTCGTTTGCAGACTACGTACGCAAGAGCTATGAAAATTGGTTTTCGTCGAGGTGCTGTGGGGGAGTGAGTAGGGTTTTCGTCTCCAGGCCATGAAAATTGGTTTTCGTCGAGGTGCTGTGGGGGAGTGAGTAGGGTTTTCGTCTCCAGGCCATGGATATTATGGGAGTGATTTACTCGGCTCCCATAGTTTAGTGTGTAGTAAGGAATAAACGGCTGGCATGTTATAATACGATTTCTATCGTAGTTTTGTGAAAAATTTGAGCGAGATATATTAGAAACATTTTTTTTTTTAATATTAGGTTTTGATAAGTAGTTATTTTAATTAATACGAAGTACATTGAAAAGGTTAATAATGGAACACTGCCCTATATTATAATTAGGAAAAAATATAAGTAGTTGATATAATACTACTGTTAGAGGTGCCCCAATCCATATAGGAAAAAATATAAGTAGTTGATATAATACTACTGTTAGAAGTGCCACAATCCATAATTCCCCCTTGTTTAATTAAATTAAAATAATATTTAATTGAGAAAAAAGTGGTAGGTCCGATTTGAGAAAAAAGTGATAAGCCACCAATTTGTTAAGTTACAGATAAATAGGCGATGATAACGTATGTTGATTCTCACAATAATATCATATACTTCATTTAATCTAAAGGCTTATATTAAGTATTTGAATCCAATGGTCTAATAGTCTAGGTTAAAGTAAATGTATGGTGCGTAGACTCCCCCTATATATATATATATATACAAAGAAAAACTCACGATCCATAATAGTATTAACTTTATTTGTGTAAATAAATAAATTCATATTTCAAGATATAAGTGTATAGTATTAATAAATAAATACAAAAGTGGATGTAGTTTAGTGGTAAGAATTCCACTGGGCTTGAATCTCAGTATTACACTAATTCTTAATTTTTTCAATACACAATAGGTTTGTTCAGCGATTATATATGATTCACATAAATAGTACACTCAATAAGTGGATAATCTCAATAAGTGGATAATCAAAGATAGTAGACAAAAACATGACATCATGTATTTGTAATTTGTAAGAGGAGAGAAAAATGGACAAAATAAATAAATAAGGGCATCATCTCTTGAATAAAGAGATAACTAAGGTGTTAAGGCTAATAACACCCATCTATGGGCAAGTCGGAAAATTCATCTGCTGGGGCAACCATCATCGTGTTGGGCCCGCTCTGATACCATGTCAAAGTTGGGTCAATAACACCTTAAGGCCTTGTTAAGGTGTTAAGGTTGTCCAACATATATGTGAGTTTTAGGACCTTTTGCCAACCGATGTGGGAATACTTAACAGTTACATATGAATTGTTTGAGTCCGGTTAAAACAAAAGTACACTAAAACAAGAATTAGTAGTATCACAGTTCAAATAATTGATTAGATAATTTGTTTTGGATCTTTTTGGTAAGCAAAAAATAATTACACAACAAAAAATATATATGCCTACTTGGAGATTGCAACTTAAAACGATTTAATCCAAAATTATTGGTGACTGCGTGTGAAAACTTAAAAAAAAAAACAGTATTCTTAAAAAAGATTACACGTTTACAATGGATATTACTGATTTGACATTAATAATCTCTTCTGAAACTATGCATTAGAAACAGGAAAAGGTGAAGGTTAGCCAACATAAACAGGCATTTGGAATTTTGGATATTTCTTAGTGGTTTTTGCAGAAAAATTATCTGTATAAAATTGCAAAATGAAAAAAAAGGTGTAGATTAAGAAATTACTGCTGCAATTTGTCCATGAGCAAACTCCAACTTCCTGACTATCTCATACTGCTCCTCCATCAAATCCTCATACTGCAAGAAAAAATCGCTTCATTAAAAACATACCATCATATTACTGAAAAAACAATGATACGCGAAAAATTTGATCATACTTTCTTTTGCGCATCTATGTACAAGCTTTTGTAGTTGAGATCAGAAGAGGAACCATCATAGGACCTACCAAAAACCTGTTTGCAACCAGTCTCATGAAGTGCTTTATTCTCAGATAACAAAATCTACCGAGTGAAATCAATTTGAACACTTGAACTTAAGGTAGTTTTTGTAAATAATAATTCTTATAATGACAGAAAGAAAGAAACTTATAAAGAATAGAAAGCAACCTTTGGCTTGAATTCATTAACCATTTGGACGAGATAGTCAATCTTTTCCTCCAAGCTTAGCTCCTTGAGTTCCAGCTGTGGAGGACTACTACTAACTGGGTCGACCCGTGTTTCCACTTTCAAGTTCTTTTCTTCAGGCAGCGTTGCTTCTCCTTCTTTTTCATTTTCATTGAGATTCACATGTTCCGCTACGGGACCCGCCACTTGAATCCTAGATGGCGACAGCATACTCTTAAGATGTCCGGATCTTCTTAAACACTCGCCAATGACCTCTGATATTTCCTTCTTTGATGGTTGACCATTGGGATGTGGCTGCACGTTTTTCTCTTCCATGATTGTTGTTTCCGAGAATTTTACCTGTTGTGAAAACAGATTTCTGCAATGTTTAATTTAAAGTGAATAACAAGAGCACAGAGTGCTATTCCAATACAAAACAATGCAATTGATTAGTATTTTTCGTTGCTTTCAAATTTCGTAACAACTCTCTCCACGATAAAAACGAATAATGCACGAATTTCGTTACTCACGAATTGAGTAAGCTATTCATCCAGTTTCTAGTTTCAGCTGAAAAACAAATTTACTACCATGACATAATCACATAATATGCCTAAATTGGTTCTATTCACGCAAACAGAGATAGAAAAAACCCCACTAATTACTCATCATCTTCACTCATTAAATAACAGTATAAACATTAAAGCAGGGGAGAAAAACAAAAATAATGTCACACACCACCACCACCAACAATAAATAAATAAAAAGGTGAAAAAAGAGAGCATAAAATTCTAACAAAAATCGTACATTATAAAACGATTAAATCATCGACATGCATTCACTTATAACTACATGAGAAAAAAAAGTGAAATATATAATTCAATGCACCTAAACAAAACCCTAGAAATCAAATCGATTCTCATAATTTCAAAAAATTATTAAAAAAAAAAAAAAAGATAGCGATTTAAGAACCTCTCCGGCGTCGACCACCGCACCGCCATTCGCAACCGTCTTTCTCTTTCTACCTATAACCGAGAGAAAAACAGGAAAAAACTGGAAACACGAGAGAGTAAGTGAGTGAGTACTATTCGATGGTTTTAATTTTTCTTTTTAAAAAAACACGCAGTAAAAGTAAATGAGATTAATTTTTTTCCGGCGGCAATGCTATATGGGCATATTGGGGTTTTAATCGTATTTCTCGAGGGCAAATTGGTTGATTGGTCAGTCTAACGAACACAGTATCCCACTGCAAAAAGGGATTTTGGAAAATGAATCCCCGCCGTCCAATGAAAGCAAAATTATCGCTCGACGCATCAACGTGATTTGACTGTTTTACCCATTTAGTATTTACCAACTACTATTTTTTTAACCTCAGTATAAAAAACAGAGATCCGAATCACAGAACTACACTCAATATCTGGTTACTGGTTTTTTCTATGAGACCTTATGTTGTATGCTAGCATAGAATTAACCATAAATTGACCTTAATTCTACTTAAGATACATTCGCTAGTTTAATTAGCACGAGAATCTTATGTCACATAACATCTCTGATGTGGCTGAGGCGTCAACCTGTGGGATCTTAGCGCGATCTCAAAGTTGAGATATTTTACTTCTAAACCGCGAATATCGATAGTCATAAATTATCTGTTTTCTCTTCCTCGATTCTCAGATAAGGAGCCCGAGACATAAATCACTCTTCTCGATAAATGTCATTTATCTCGAATCGCTCATATCAAAAGTGCATGCATTGTGCAAATTGTGAAACCAAATCTTCACAATATGTGAACGGGTTCAAACAACTAACACATTGTACTTGTTAGAATATATTAGTTATTATATTTATAGGATTATGGTTTACCTTTTGTTTTGCCTATATAAAGTCTCTCTTTTGTATATTTTGTATATTTTAGATCACGCTTATTTTGTTCTAATAATAAAAGTTTTCTACGTTTATCTTTTCTTTTCTTTTAATTCTTGTGTACTATTCACATTCTTAAGGCCGACTCAAAAAATTAGATCAGTTATTCTGGTTAGTACGGTCAGTTTTCCAATCCTAAGTAAATATGAAAAATAATTTTATACTAATTTTATTTTAGGAGCAGCTGCATGATATCTGATTTTTAGTCTCTCCCATAAGAATATACAATGTTTTTAAAGATAAAAATAATTTTTAAATTTTTTAAAATAACTTTAAATGTTTTAAATAACCTTAAATTAATTATTAAAAGATTTAAAACGGCTACAAATATGCCATATTTCTTCCTACTAATTAATCATATAATTAGTCAACCTAATTAACTACTCCTATTAATTTGAATAAATAAATACTAGGAGTAATACAGAATATCCCTTTCTCTGCCCTGCCTTATCGCCGCCGCATTTCCTTCACACTCGCTTCCAACTTATTTTATCTTCGCCGTTAGGTGTGTTTCCTTCCTTCTTTTTTTGTCACCTTTGATTGTAAAATCATTGTGTTTTTTTTTTTTGGATTTGATGTTTGTTAAATAACGTCGTTTGTCTAATTATTGGACATGTGAATATATTCATATATGAACCAAAAAAGAAAAGATTTAATCAAATTTTTCTTGAGGTGATTTGTTTGAATTTTTAGGTTTACATATATGTATATACACAAATGGTTACATTCTTGACGTTTATTCTATTGATTCTTAACAGTTAACAAGAGTTTTGATTTAATTGCCATGCCAATATTTTAACAAAGTAATTTAAAAATAATAATACATTTTTCTTTGAGAAATATACAAAGGGACTATTTCTCGGAGTAAAAAATAAATTTTTTAGTAAAATGAAAGATAAAAAGGAATTTGTTTGAGTTGATGAGTATTTGTTTGGATTTGTTTGTATATTTGTTGTGATGTTAGTTCTTGTTTATTTAATTGTGTTATATATGTCCTTGTAACGATGACAGATTATAATTTTTGCGCACCAATGGCACAATTAGAATGCGCAACGGGAAGCAAGAAGGTATGGGACTCTGTGCAGCTCTATGCTGTAAGGTGCGACAACTGCTTCAAATGGAGGCTCATACCTACCAAGGAAAAATACGAAGAAATACGAGAGGTCATGGGAGAAAAAATATTCTTTTGTGACACCGCTAGAGAATGGCGGCCTGACATTTCGTGCGATGACGAGCCTGATATACAGGACAATGAAGACATGTGTTGGGCTATGGACAGGCCCAATATCCCGCAAACCCCACGCGGGTGGCAACGGATCTTGAGGATCAGAGCCCAAGGAGGAACAAAGTTCGCTGACGTGTATGTCGTATATATCATATATATAATAGTAACAACGCATAATAATTGCGCGTCTTGAATGATTCCTCGCAGGTATTACGTTGCGCCGTCGAATAAGAGATTCCGTTCAATGGTTGAACTTACCAAATATATCCACGAGTATAAAGGTGTCAGCCTTTCACAGTTTTCGTTTCAGTCACCTGTGCCGTTGGATAACAATTATATTGCCAAGCGTCCGACACACTCTTCTACACAAGTCGCCCCGTCGTCAGCAGGTACGTGTTCTGATTTCTTTTTATGTTTTAGAAATATTGACTCGTAATTAATTAAGCGATTTTATTTTTATGCTGCAGGGGAATCATGTGATCAAACTCATCAAAACATCTCTGATGCGTCAGCCTGTGGGCTTTTTGCGCCATCTCAAAGTTGAGGTATTTAACGTTTTCTCGAATATCGTCATAAGTGATCTATTTTCTCTTCCTTGATTCTCGGATAAGGAGCATGAAATTAGATGTTTATTTTGGTCATGACACTTGCTTGTTTCGCATTGATTCCTTGCGCGCATTGATTCGATTTGAATTTGTGCTTTGATTAATTTATATAAACTGCATGCATATGAAAATGACAAAAGTCCTTAATTGCAGCAAAAATATTCACCAAATTCTGTGCTTAAAGTTTGTTTTTGGTCTGCTTTGTTTAGCTGAACCAAGGCTGCAGGGGATTGCCAAGGAATGGGCTTCGCCTTCTTGTATATATACTTTGCAGGAGATTATAATATAAAAGCTGTGTTGTGTCGTGGATACGTATTAAGTTGTAACATACTGTATTGTTGTTTTTTCTAGTTGTCTACGTATTAAGTTAAGTTGTAACATACTGTATTGTTGTTTTTTCTAGTTGTCTACGTATTAAGTTGTAACATACTGTATTGTTGTTTTATCTAGTTGTCTGGTATATTACAGTTTTATAATTGTTCTCCTTTTCTTTACTTGTACATAAATATACTATATAAAAACTTATATAGTAGTATGTTTTTAAGAGATAAATTAATGAATGAATTAAGGTGGGGTTCAAGTTTCGAATTGGATTGAAAATATAAATCAGAATCGAATTCGTAATATTTGGATTCGATTTTAAGATCAATGCTTAAATATTGATCTCATTTCAATTTCATTTTTGAACTAAAATTTATTGTTTCAAACGAAATAGACCAAATTATAAATATTCTTTGTTTCTTTAGTTTCATGTATTATTAAATAATTTTTACCTAAAAATAAAACTTTTAATGTTGCTTATATAACAAATTATATATATATATATATATATATATATATATATATATATATATATATATATATATATATATATATATATAGTACATTTTTGTAAAAAAACAATGCACATTTTAAATTTGGCTAAAATGATAAAACAGTACACTGTCATGTTGAAAATGTCTCATTTCGTTATTACTGGGTGTAAAAAAAATGTGACACTTTCAACAAGACAGAAATGTCTCATTTCGTTATTACTGGGTGTAAAAAAAAATGTGACACTTTCAACAAGACAGAGTGAGTACTATTTTATCATTTTCTACCTTTGAGAACTATTTTCTTATCATTTTTGTCATCTACCGAATTTATTTTTTCTTATGATGCTGCATTGTTCTAATTTGTTTTAAATATGATACTTTTATTAATTGATAATTTCTTTTTTGTACTCTTAAACAGTTATCTTGATTGCATCATGAAAAAGATTGCTGAAGAGGATTTACAAAGTTGTCCTAAATACACCGTTAAACTTGGTTATGCACAACTTTAGGAACCGAGGTACGAAAAATCGACACATTGTGTGTACGTCTCAACGATCAAATGTCGCTAAAAAACGGGTACAAAAACCGATGTCTCGATTCGTAAAATCGAAAACGAACACTTCAATCATGATCAAAGTAATCTAATTTATTCTTACGGGGAGCAACTCGCAAAAGCAAAGTTCAATGCCGATGCTCAACAAGTTCAATGCGGATGCTCAAATATATTGCCAAGCGTCCGACACACTCTTCTACACAAGTTGCCCCGTCTTCAGCAGGCACGTGTTCTGATTTCCTTTTATGTTTTCTGTCCCGGAGATATGTAGCAATATTGACTCGTAATTAAGTGATTTTATATATGTACATAACATCTCTGATGTGGCAGAGACGGTAGCCTGTGGGATTTTAGCGCAATCTCAAAGTTGAGTTATTTTACCTTTATCGCGAATATCGTCATAAATGATCTTTTTAATTTCTCTTACTCGAGAAGATTCTCGGATAAGGAGTGTTATATAAACGACCTAAATCATTCTTCTCGATAAATGTTGACTCGAAACAGTCGTATCAAAAGTGCATGCATTGTGCGAGTGTTCAAAAATATGATCAGGCTGAAAAATGGACTGAAGAATTATAGTCCGGGTGGGTTCAGTAGAAACTATTTTCCGATCTAAGTAAATATAAAAAATAATTTCATACTTCTACCCTTCATATTTACTTAGATCGAAAAAGAATTATAGTCCGGTTTGTAGAAACTACGTAACCTCCTTCCCTCCCAAAAACATTTTAAAAAAAAAAAAAATCACCCACTACATTACAATAGGTATCCCCAACACTTGATATTTCATAATATTAACTTTATTTGTGTATATGGTGAATCTATGACTATGAGTCAAATAAATAAGTCGCAAATTATTTCTAAATTCTATTGGTGATAAATTCATATTTACAGATCTAATAATATAATATTACCAAATGTATACCAAAGTGGCTGTAGTTTAGTGGTAAGAATTCCACGTTGTGGCCGTGGAGACCTGGGCTCGAATCCCAGCAGCCACACTTTATTCTTAATTTTTTTTTGTTTACACAGAGGGTGAAGATACTTACAAATCCCTAGTCTTTGATCAAACTCAAACATGCAATAATAGAATGGGTCATAGGAATTATTTGAAAAAGGCCCCAACCAATTCAATACACAATAGAAACATGCAATAATAGAATGGGTCATAGGAATTGTTTGAAAAAGGCCCCAACCAATTCAATACACAATAGAAACATTGATATTTATCATTTTTTCTTGCGATATTTCTTCATTGGCTTTGGATTATCATTATCATCATCATCCGTAGCAGTAGCAGTAGCAGCAGGAGAAGGTGAATTGACATTGGCATTGGCTCCAGTAGTAGTGAGCTTCACAAGATCTGATACTAATATCACACCCCTTGAAGCACCAACAAAAACATCCTTCATCTTCTCATACTGCACAAAGAACAAACCATCAGCGATTATACTTCACATAAATAGTACACTCAAGAAGTGGATAATCAAAGAGAGTATAGACAAAAACATGATATCATGTATTTGTAATTCTGAAAGAGGAGGGCGTATATTACTATATTTCAAGGGTTGTTTCGTGTGATTCCGAAAATATCACATTAACGAACGTAATCGGATTCAGGAGTACATGAAATGATATTAGACAATAACATAAATTATAAAAATGCATATTGAAAAAAAAGTTGAAGATTGAAATTACTGATTCAATTTGTCCACGAGCAAACTCCAACTTCTTGACTATCTCATAGTGCTCCTCCATCAAATCCTCATACTGCAAGAAAAAAACCGCTTCATTAAAAACATACCATCATATTACTGATAAAACAATGATACGCGAAAAATTTGATCATACTTTCTTTTGCGCGTCAATGTACAAGCTTTTGTAGTTGAGATCAGAAGAGGAACCATCATAGGACCTACCAAAAACCTGTTTGCAACCAGTCTCATGAGCTACTTTATTCTCAGATAACAAAAACTACCGAAGAGGTTCAGCCTATAGACAAATCCCACCCTCGTGGAGGGTATTCATAATTTTGTAAACAATAATTCTTATAATGACAGAAAGAAAGAAACTTTAAAACATATAAAACAACCTTTGGCTTGAATTCATTAACCATTTGGACGAGATAGTCAATCTTTTCCTCCAAGCTTAGCTCCTTCGATTCCGGCTGTGGAGGACTACTAACTGGGTCGACCCGTGTTTCCACTTCCAAGTTCTTTTCTTCAGGCAGTGTTGCTTCTTTTTCTTTTTCATTGAGATTAACATGTTCCACTATGGGACTCACCACTTGAATCCTAGATGGCGACAGCATACTCTTAAGACGTCCAGATCTTCTTAACCACTCGCCAATGACCTCTGAGTTTTCCTTCACTGATGGTTGGCCATTGTGATCTGGCTGCACGTTTTTCTCTTTTGGGATTGTTGCTTCAGAGGCTGCTTCCGAAAATTTTACCTGTTGTGAAAACAGATTTCTGGCATGTTTAAACGTGAATAACAAGAGCACAGAGTGCTATTCCAATACAAAACAATGCGATTCAGTATTTTTCGTTTCTTTCGAATTTCGTAACAACACTCTCCACGATAAAACAATTCACGAAGAAGATGTTTGTAATCAAAACGAATAACGCACGAATTGAGTAAGCAATTCATCCACTTTCTAGTTTCAGCTGAAAAACAAATTTACTAACATGACATAATCACATAATATGCCTAAATTGGTTATATTCACACAAACAGAGATAGAAAGAACCCCACTAATTACTGATCATCTTCACTCATTAAATAACAGTATAAACATTAAAGCATAAAATTATGTCACACACACACACACCACCACCACCACCAACAACAATAAATAAATAAAAAGGTGAAAAAAGAGAGCATAAAATTCAAACAAAAATCGTACATTATAATACGATTAAAACATCGACATGCATTCACTTATAACTAGAAAACAAAAGGGTGAAATATATAACTCAATACATCTAAACAAAACCCTAGAAATCAAATCGATTCTCATAATTTCAAAAATTAGAAGAAAAAAAAAGGATAGCGATTTAAAGAACCTCGCCGGCATCGACCACCGCACCGCCATTGGAAACCGTCTTTCTCTTTCTACCCATAACCGAGAGAGAAACAGGAAAAAACTGGAAACACGAGAGACTGAGAGGGAGTGAGTACTATTCGAGGGTTTTTTTTTTTTTTTTTCAAAAAACACGCAGTAAAAGTAAATGAGATGAATTTTTCTTCCGGGTTTTTAATCGTATTTCTCGAGGGCAAATTGGAAATTACATTGATTGGTCAGTCTGAAGAGCACAGTATCCCACTGCAAAAGGGGTTTTGGAAAATGAATCCCCGCCGTCCAATGAAAGCAAAACCATGGCTTCACGCTTCAACGTGATTTGACTGTTTTACCCATTTACTAGTATTAACCAACGTGATTTGGAAAATGAATCCCCGCCGTCCAATGAAAGTAATTTTTTGACCTCAATATAATTTTGTGAAAAATGTACTTATAATTTTGGTTACCAATTTTATGGTAAAAAAATACTAATTGTAAATATTTTTATATTGTTATCAATTTCGATCATTAAATCGGGTGTTTTGTTGTAGTCTATGTCTATGTAGACAATTTTATTTATTAATATGACAATACCAGTGACGGATACAGAAAATTTTGTTAGGGGGATACAGAAAATTTTGTTAGGGGGCCCATTTCCAAAAAATTTCTAACATAAAATTTTGTTAGGGAGCCCATTTTTAACTCATTAATATTTTTCTAACATAAAATTTTGTTAGGGAGCCCATTTTTAACTCATTAATATTTTTCTAACAAAAAATTTTCTTAGAGAGCCAATTTTTAACTCATTAAGTCAATATTTTTCTAATTATATTTAAAGTAAAAAAAATATTCAATAAGTAAAATTATATATAAACGAGACAAAGAGGAGTTTTGTTATCGTAAAAAATTATAGCTCATTTATAAATTAATAAATTAAAAATATAAATTTTAAATTTTATTATTGTAAAACTATTGAAAATTCGAGTAACTAATTTCAATACATTCAACTTATTTTTAACTCATTTATAAATTAATAACTTAAAAATATAAATTTTAAAATTTATTATTGTAAAACTATTGAAAATTCGAGTAACTAATTTCAATACATTCAACTTATTTTTAACATAAATATAATAAATATTCTCAATATCTAAATTTAATGGGCACGTTTTTTTTAGATATTTCAACTTATATGTACGTATTATTTTAACATAAATAATTCACCTTTTCTTTTTAAATTACTATTAATTTTAATATTTAAAAATATAAGTGTAAATTTTATAGTATATAGATACTTCAACTTCTACGCACATATGTATGTATAAATGTGTATATATATAGGTATTAGGTAGTGTGCAATAGTTTTTATTTCTAACTAAGGGGTCACCAGTTCAAAGACTAAACATAAAATACTCACACCCATTTATAAATGTATATAGGTATATACTAGTAGTAAAAAAAAATTAACCCAGGGGGGCCCAGTGCCCCCCTGGCCCCATTGTAGATCCGTCTTTGGACAATACCATAAAAATTATATTCAATTTATGGAAACACTTATATTTTATGATTTTTTGAGAATTTAATAATTTAAAATATTGACTTGTTTTTTTTTTTTTACTTTTTTCAATCCATTTATAACGTGATACAAGTCATATAACATGTTTTACGAAAGCTACGATGCATGTGATATAACGTGTTAAAAAGAATACAAATATGAGTGCAAGAGATAATTAGATCTTAAGATAAAAGTTATAAAAAATTATTAGAAATATGAACTGAAATATGAGCCACAGAGTTAAAATTAAAGAATGCAAATATGAACTGTAATATGAGCGACAGAGTTAAAAATATGACCACATAACAATTAAAAATTATGAGCGACAGAGTTAGAAAAAATACAAATATATGAACTGGTAAAAACGAATTTGTTTGGTACAAATATATGTTTTGATTATGTTATAATGATTTTTTTTTTGTTCTAGGTCAATTGCAATGTCTCGGGTTATGATGATTTTGTAATTAGATCAGGTTCGTGTACAAGGAGGTTAACGTGTTTTTAGTTTTTACAGTAAATCATGTAGCACGGTTTTCTTTCTTGAGAAGATCTGAGTTTATGATGCTTATTACCCCACGCGCGAAATGGTAGGAAAAACGAATCACAAGATAGGATCATAAGTTTACGTGTAAAAACGAATCACTATAAATAATGTTCTGATTTCTTTTTATGTTTTAGCAACATTGACTCATAATTATGTGATTTTATATGTTAAGGGGAATCGTGTCATCAAACACATAACATCTCTAATGTGGCAGATGCGGCAGCCTGTGGGATCGTAGCACGATCTCAAAAGTTGAGATATTTTAATTCTACCGCGAAATCGATCGTCATAAGTTATTGTTTTCTCTTCCTCGATTCTCGGATTAAGGAACCTGAAACGACCTAAATCATTCTTCTCGATAAATGTTGGCTCGAAACGGTCATATCAAAAGTTCATGCATTGTGCAAATTGTGAAACCAAATCTTAGCAATATGTGAACGGGTTCAAACAAATAACACATTACTATTATTCACATTCTTAAGGCCGAGTGTTCAAAAATTGGATCGAATTGAAAAATGGGCTAAAAAAATTAGACCAAGTTATTCCGGTTTGTCCATTTTCCAATCCAAGTAAATATGAAAAATAATCTCATACTAATTTTATTTTAGGATGAGCAGCAGGATATATGTTTTTTAGTCTTTCACATAAGAATATATGATTTTAAATATTTTTCTAAAAAATTTAAAATGTTTAAAAATAATTTTTAAGTAATTTAAAATTACTTTAAAATGTTTTAACCTTAAAATAATTATTAAAATATTTAAAACGTCTACAAATATTTATTCTTACTAATTAATCAAAGTAGTAGTAATTAGTCAACCTAACTAACTATTAATTAATTTGAAAATATAAATACTGGTACTACAGAATATCCCTGTGTCCGCTCCTGCCCTATCGCCGCATTTCCTTCACACTCGCCTCCAACTGAGTTTACTCTTCGCCGTTTCAGGTTTTTTTCTTTCTTTTTTTTTTGTCACCTTTGATTGTAAAATTCATTTTTTTTTGGATTTGATGTTTGTTAAGTAACGTCGTTTGTCTAATTATTGGACATGTGAATATATTCATATATGAACCAAAAAAAACAGATTTGCAGATCTAAATTTTCTTGAGGTGATTTGCTTGAATTTTTGGGTTTACATATGTATATTTACCAATAATTTACATTCTTTGGTTTATTCTATTGATTCTTAACAGTTAACAAGGGTTTTGATTTCATTGCCATGCCAATATTTTAACAAAGTAATTTAAAAATAATAATACATTTTTCCTTGAAAATATTGAAAGGAAGTGCGACTATTTCTCTGATTCGGAGAGAGTAAAACCTAAATCTTTCAGTAAAATGAAAGATAAGAAGGAATTTGTTTAGGTTGATGAGTATTTGTTTGGATTTGTTTGTATATTTGTTGTGATGTTAGTTCTTGTTTATTTAATCGTGTTATATATGTCCTTGTAACGATGACAGATTTTAATTCCTGCGCACCAATGGCACAATTAGAATGCGCAACGGGAAGCAAGAAGGTATGGGACTCTGTGCAGCTCTATGCTGTGAGGTGCGACAACTGCTTTAAATGGAGGCTCATTCCTACCAAAGAGAAGTACGAAGAAATACGAGAGCTGATGGGTGAAAAGATATTCTTTTGTGAGACCGCTAGAGAATGGCTTCCTGAGATATCATGTGACGATGAACCTGATATACAGGACAATGAAGATATGTGTTGGGCTATGGACAGGCCCAATATCCCGCAAACCCCACGCGGCTGGCAACGGATCTTGAGGATCAGAGCCCAAGGAGGAACAAAGTTCGCTGACGTGTATGTATATATATATATATATAACTAATAATAGTAACAACGCCAATTAATATTTTTTTGGTGATTGGATAATAATTGCGCGTCTTGAATGATTCCTCGCAGGTATTACGTTGCGCCGTCGAATAAGAGATTCCGTTCAATGGTTGAACTTACCAAATATATCCACGAGTATAAAGGTGTCAGCCTTTCACAGTTTTCGTTTCAGTCACCTGTGCCATTGGATAACAATTATATTGCCAAGCGTCCGGCACACTCTTCTACACGATTCGCCCCGTCGTCAGCAGGTACGTGTTCTTATTTCTTTTTATGTTGTAGCAATACTGACTCGTAATTAATTAAGCGGTTTTATATATGTGCTAGCTGCAGGGGAATCATGTTATCAAACTCATCATAACATCTCTGATGCGACAGCCTGTGGGATTTTTGCGCCTTCTCAAAGTTGAGGTATTTAACGTTTTCTCGAATTTCATCACAAATGATCTGTTTTCTCTTCCTTGATTCTCGGATAAGGAGCATGAAATTAGATGTTTATTTTATTTGGTCATGCATGACACGTGCTTGCTTCGCATTGATTCCTTGCGCGCATTGATTTGATATGAATTTGTGATTTGATTAATTAATATAAACTGCATATGAAAATGACAAAAGTCCTTAATTGCAACAAAATATATATATATATATATATATATATATATATATATATATATCAAATTCTGTGCTTATTGTTTGTTTTTGGTCTGCTGTGTTTAGCTGAACCAAGGCTGCAGGGGATTGCCAAGGAATGGGCTTCGTCTTCTTGTATACTTTGCAGAAGATTATTATATATACTGTAAAAGCTGTAACATACTGTATTGTTGTTTATCTAGTTGTCTGGTATTGTTGATGATGATGACTTGAAGTATTTTTGGTTTTCCCATAATCGGTCATTAATGGTTACTTGTTATATAGTGTTCCGACAAAATATCCTCGATCGGTTTATGCCTAGGCCTAAATTGGAGTAGAGCACATATATTACATATGGTCGCATAAAAAGGTTTATAAAGGAAACATATAAGTTATAATCATATTTCGTGCTTTAGATGTGCATATTTTTCAAGGAATTATTAATAGGTGGTTTCATGCTTTGAAAATCGGTGTAAATTTTATGATGCATGGACCTAAACTTTATGATGCATGGACCTAAACGCACAATTTACAAATAGTAAAAGCTCTTTGGCAGATTCGGCACATGATTTTTTCCATGCTATAATTTGCACGAGCTGTCTTTGGGCTGAGTTTTAGCATAAAATTATGTGAATAATATTATGAAATCCAATACTATATGATAACTGTTAAGTGAGCCATGCTTTTAGGAAGATGAAGCTGACATGGATATGTACAACAAAGTGTGAAGACAAAACAAATTAACACCACATAAATAAATAAATCTTCTCGAAACGATTTGATGCAGCGAACACACAATTAAGACTCGTTGATTCTGAGAATACTCGAGAATTTGAAAAACGACATATAAATAAGTACTGAAACCCTAATAAAATAAATTAAGAAGACACAATTTTTTCCTTATTTGTCTCTGTTGGACCAAAATGTTAAAAGTAAAGATTATGGATAAGTAAAGTTTAATAAAAAAATAATTTTTTAAATAATTTGATCATAGCACTACTACCACTACTAGTAGTATCATTATTCTGGTGGATTGTGGACTGATTGGATACGACGTCGTTTCCAATAGCAGGAGGACTGCCGATGACGACATTCGTGAAAGCCCTAGAGGCAGAGGCAGAGGCAGAAGTCCTTAATCTTTCCAAGTAAAGTCGATACTTCTGCACACAGTATAATTAGTTTTAGAGCTCGTAATAAATAAATTGAAACAGACAAAACAAACCTGAAGATGGGTTGCCACGTTTTCTTGCGTGAGCCCCTCAGCCTCTACATTCATTATCTCAACAATCTTCTTCGGATCAGCATCTGCAATCAGACCAAAAAATCAAACTTAAGCGAAATACCAATTTAGAAAGAATTTGTAATTTGTAATAAACAAACACTCACTCTCGATCCCTAACTGGTTAACCGCACTCACAAATTAACATATATATATATATATATATATATATATATATATATATATATATATATATATATATATAAATAATTTTGAAAAAGGAGGCATAATTTTGTTTACCTTTTTTAAGATAAAAAAAAAATATTAAATATTTATATCGGTTACCAATTTTGATCATTAAATAATTGGTTGTTTTGTTGTTGTCTATGGTAGACGATTTTATTTATGGAATATTTATAAAAAATGTAAATCCGGTTTATCAAATTATAAATTTTACCCTATAAAATATAATTTTTAATTATGGATAAAAAAATTAACATTTTTAAACTGTTTTTATTAATTCAGGTATTATTAATTTTATAATTATAAAAAAAGTACTACTAATTATTATAATACCTTAAGAATTTGAAAAATAATCATTTACCCATGTATAATAAGCAAGAATAATTTCGAAATGTTGCACTAATTTATAATTAAAAATATATATATATTAAATTATAAATAATTATTTAAATTTATGCTTTTTCCAAAATTTCACTTTATTATCGACAATACCATAATTATTAAGGGTATTATTATTTGCACCTTTTTTTTATTCTTTATATTCACCATTGTAGAAAAAATGGATTTAAACTAGATCTGTTAGTTCGGTTCGGTCCGGAGCGTTTCCGATCCAAGTAAATATGAAAAATAGACCGAAAATTGACATTAAAGCTAGTGTTAGGATTAAATTACGACAATGCTTCAATTTTTTTTTAAATTTTGTTTGGTCACAACTCGATATTGACGATCATCCGGAGTATAAATGTGTCATCCTTTCTCAGTTTTCGTTTAATAGGAGATTAATGCTTTATATATGCGTTTTTTTGTTAGTGTAAATATATTAGACAGAGCAATGTCGCAGAGTTACTAAGCAGAACAATGTCATTAGCATATTTACACGTTTTAATAGTAGATTAATGCTTTATATATGTGTTTTTTTGTTAGTGTAAATATATTAAGCAGAGCAATGTCGCAAAGTTACTAGGCAGAACAATGTCATTAGCATATTTACACGTTTTCTCATTATCTCACACTTATATACTGATATATTTCACTCTTTATATGTGTGATATTTCACTCTTTGTATCATTTTTGTTAGTTTGATTGTTCGTTAATTTTCGGATCCGATAAATGTTAAGGAATACTTTTGCATTCCCTTAAGTTTAATCGATTGTAAATTCGATATTACTCTTTGTAAAGACGATGATCTTTAATATATAATAAGTTTTTGCCGTATAATATATAATAAGTTTTTGCCGTAAGGCACATTTGTATAAGTATAATTTAAATACACGTACAAGATTAAATATTTCTTGTGTTATTCATTTTACATTTATGTTTGTGTGTGTGAGTTTGTTCGTGCTTTTCACTTTGATTATTTTTGCTGCATACTATATACTGTATATATATGACATAAGTATATATAAATCTAATCACTTAATAAATTGATTAAAACATACATATTAAGTAACACAAGAAAAACGCACGAACTTATTTTAGAGGTATAGTGTTGCGGCGTAGTGAACTACTGAAGTAGTGCATCACATGCCTCAGCTTGACATTGTATTTTCATAAATATCAGTCACACACTTTCATTTTTGCTCTTAGAAAACCCAAAAATATGATACTGCACTACTATTACTATACTTTTTTTTTCATATTGAAATAAGTATATATATAATTACTAAGATTAATAAGGATCTGTCTATGTTCTTGCTCGCGAGCCAAAACAAACTCGTTGAATATCATCAGACTTTGACGATTGGACCATGGCTTCCGAACAATCATAAAAATTCCACATAGAGCTAGCTAGGCCTGTCAATCGGGTCGGGCCAGCTCTAACTCGGCTCGTTCGGCCTTAAGAAATGCCTCGTTCGATTAATATTGTTTAGGGTCGAGCCGAGCTTGGGCTAAAAAATGAAGCTCATATTATATATGGGCCGAGCTTGGGCTTTAGTAAGCTTGGCCTCATGTAGGCCCGGCCCTATATAATAATTAATTTTAATTAATTTTAATTTTATAAATAAAAATAAATTTGAAATTATGATTAAGAAAACAATTAATCTTTCAATGGTTAGTACAAATAATATTTTTCTTGTAATAAGTTTGTTTTTTCTCTTATTGTTTATATTTATTTTATGATTTATTAATACTTATTTTTAAATATTTATCTTTTTCAAATTCTTTTAAGTAGAAATTTTGACCAACATTAAAGGGTTGATGCAGACAAGATTTAAAATATGATAATCCTTGCTTTTGTTTTGATAATATTATTAGTTTATGTTTGTTTTGTTGCTATTCCATCTTAATATTTTTTTTAAAATATTTATAAAAAAAAATTGTGATTTTTTTTAGATTAAAATGTTTCATATAAGCCGAGCTTGAGCTTGAAAATTTCAAGCCCAAAGGCTAAAGCCCGAAGCCCATAGCCCTTAAAATTCCATGGGCTGAGTCTGGGCCAACCAAAGCCCGACCCATATGGCTCGATTGACAGGCCTACATAGAGCCATAGGTCTTAGTTCATTGAGGTCAAAATGCGAACCGGGTGTTTTGAAAAATACTGTATTGCAAAATTCCATAAATCAATGAATTTTATAAAATTTGTATACTATTCAAATCACTTTTAAATATATTTTAAATTAAATTTCATGATTAAAAATTAATACTAAGTACACTGTGCATATTTAATTTGAACTTTGAAGTAAACCGTAAGTCAAAAGTAAAACTTTGCACCCACCGTCGTTAAAAAGTAAAAAACCCTCTCTCTAGTATTGTTCCTCCTCCGCGTTTGCTCCTATCATTATCTAATCCAGGTACACACCATCTCCGTCGTCTTCTTCGCAACTATTTATTTTTCTCATTATTTTTTTTAAAAATAAAATATCCTCTTTGCATTATTTGATCTTGTTTTCGTGGATATCGTCCGGCAGTTAATATCTATCCCCTGTGTATTTTTCGATTGAATTTAGGGGAATTTCGTTTGTGCGGATTCAATTAAATTATTGTTTTCAGGTTGAGCTGATTTGATGAATTGATGATGATTGTTCTTTTGTTGTCTTTTACTGTAATGGGATATCATGGGTAGATGAACTTAGACCGGTGGGAGAATCGGATCACGGTTCTGAAGTTAAATTGGAGTAGAAATTAATCACACTTCTCATATTATAAATATGAGATTACAATGATTATTTGATTTGGTGGGAATGGAAGTTCAGATTGTTTTTCCACGTGGTCTAATGTCGAAGCCCGTGTTGGCTAAGAAATCTTACGGAGGTCGATGAAAGTTGTTTGCAAGTAATTGAAACAGAATACGTCAATGGTCGATCTTGAAAAATTATTAACTGCTGTTTTTGTGGTTAAAAAGGAAACGTGTTTGGTTTGAATATTGGCCTTTTGTTTGATCCTGTTCTATAATTTCACACTTATTGTGTTGTGCTGGCTGTTAGGTTTTTGTAATTCGACCTGCAGGTATATATGGTACGAGGTTTACAGTAAATCCTGTTGCACGTTTTTCCTTTTTGAGTCTCTGAGTTTATGATGCTTATTACCCTGCACGCCAAAGGTTTTAACGAATAAAAAAACGAGTGACAATATAGATCATCATAAGTGTACGTGTAAAAGTATTCAGTATGATACGTAAACACTGAGTTAGCTTTTAACTATGGCTTTAAATGTTGTTAGGGTTTAGGTTTTGTTACTTAAGCGAATCTTAGATACTTTCGCTAGCTAGTTTAGCACAAGAATCTTATGTCGTATTTATTTAGTTCGAAAAGTGTTTGATCGATTCAGTTTCCACAAACAGTAAAACATTCATTTCTTCTATCTTGTTTCGTAACATTTATTTATATAATAGTGCTATATCATATATATATGCCAGATTCGTTAGCGCACCAATGGCACAAGAACGCGCAACGGGAACCAAGAAAGTATGGGACTCTGTACGTGCAGCTCTATGCCGTAAGGTGCAACAACTGCTTGAAATGGAGGATCATACGTATCAAGGAGAAATATACGAGAGGTGATGGGAGAAAAGATATTCTCCCATCATTTTTTAAGGTAAAAAAATATTAAATATTTTTATATTGTTATCAATTTTCATCATTAAATTCAAGTTTTATGTATTAGAAATAGAAATGAAATGGCTTTAAATTTGTACGAATTTCTTTACTACAAAAATGACTTTTCCCATTGGCATAAAGGCAAAATCATGAATGAAAAACGGCAACAAATATTCTTCCTACTAATTAATCAAATTATTTAGTCAACCTAAACTATTATATAATTATAATATATAAATACTATACAATATTCCTTTCTCCTGCCCTATCGCATTCTTTCCTTGTGTAACATTGACATATTTTAATTTTTGCGCACCAATGGCAAAATTAGAATGCGCAACGGGAGGCAAGAAGGTATGGACTCTGTGCAGCTCTATGCCGTAAGGAGAAATGCGAAGAGATACGAGATATTCTTTTGCGACACCGCTAGAGAATGGCGCCCTGACATATCGCAGAGATATGTAGTAATTGCGGGTCTTGATTTCACATCACAGGTATTATATTGCGCCGTCGAATAGGAGATTCCGTTCGATGATTGAACTTACCAAATATATCAACGATCATCTGGAGTATAAAGGTGTCAGCTTTTCCCAATTTTCATTGCCGTTGGATGAAAATTATATTGCCAAGCGTCCGACACACTCTTCTACACAAGTTGCCCCGTCTTCAGCAGGCACGTGTTCTGATTTCTTTTTATGTTTTCTGTCCCGGAGATATGTAGCAATATTGACTCGTAATTAAGTGATTTTATATATGTGCAGGGGAATCGTGTGATCAAACACATAACATCTCTGATGTGGCAGAGACCGTAGCCTGTGGGATTTTAGCGCGATCTCAAAGATGAGTTAATTTACTTTTATCGCGATTATCGATCGTCATACATGATCTTTTTAATTTCTCTTCCTCGATTCTCTCGGATAAGGAGTGTGAAACGACCTAAATCATTCTTCTCGATAAATGTTGGCTCGTAACGGTCGTATCAAAAGTGCATGCATTGTGCGAGTGTTCAAAAATTGGATCAGGCTGAAAAATGGACTGAAGAATTATAGTCCGGGTGGGTTCAGTAGAAACTATTTTCCGATCTTAGTAAATATGAAAAATAATTTCATACTCCTTACCTCCCAAAGAAGATGCAACCTTTTGTAAAAATGCATTTGTACCGAGATCGATGGAGTACTAATTTTAGTTTAGAGGCGGACATAATAAAGCTAAAGTATAACATAATATATGTTTTTTATTCCTTCCAATAAAAATATATGATTTTATATATTTTTTCATATATGTTAAAGTGTTTAAAAATAAATTTTAAGTAATTTCAAATAACTTTTAATTGTTTTAAATAATCTAAAATTAATTATTAAAAGATTTAAATCACTCTTTAAATATTTTAAAATATGTTATAATAATTTTTAAATTATTTAAAATACTTTTTGATTATTAAAAATTGTCTTATATGTTTTTAAGTGCTTTTTAATATTTGTATTAAATTATGTTTTAGTAATAAAAATACATTTTAATTTTTTAAAAGTATTTTAAAATTATTTTTAAGTAAGTTGATAATTGATATACCTTTTAAACAATTTTAATGTGTTTAAAAAATATTTTATAGTAATTTAAAATATTAAAATTTTATTCAAATAATTTTAAATTATATAAAATACTATTTAAACATTTTATAGTGATTTAAATCAATTTTATGTGATTTAAAATAACTTTAATAAAAAATCAAATTGTCTTAAAATTATTTTTGAAGTAATATGAGGCAAAATCATGAATGGAAAACGGCTACAAATCTACTAATTAATTAATAAAATAATTAGTCAACCTAAACTATTTTAATTCATAATAAGCCATGCACATCCTGAAATCCCACTATCTACTAATTAATTAATAAAATAATTAGTCAACCTAAACTATTTTAATTCATAATAAGCCATGCACATCCTGAAATCCCACTTATAATGTTTTTTCAATCTCTCGTTAATCTATTTTTATTAATTGTACCATATAATTTTTATACAAATATAAAACTAAAAATTATTAATAGTAAAATTTAGTTACTTAAATAATTTATTTAAACTTAAATATTCCATAATATATTATTATTATTATTATTATTATTATTATATTTTAAACTATCTCAAATTTTTGTATTTATTTATATTCATTTGTAATTTTTTTATTATAATTTGTTTAGTCATTTGATTCAATAATTTTAGTATATTTTTTGTTTAATCATTTGATTCAATAATTTATCCTTACCAATATTTTAAAATTATATATAATTAATTTATAGAATACACTATATAGTAAGTTTATTTATTTTTAATTTATACAAATACATCCAGTATCAGTAAAAATAAAAATAATACTAAAATATTTAATAATTGTCTTAAACCAAATTTGCTAAAGTAATACTCAAATACTTATTATTTTCATTTTCTCAAATACTTATTATTTTCATTTTTAATATTAAATAATTGCATTAAATTGCGTTAAACCAAATTAATTTGTAAAAATATCTTAAATCATAGTACAATTTATTTGTTTTTTTATTAATAAAAATGTATGTAAGATTGAAAAAAAATTATGAATAAGATTTTAACGGGTAAAAATACATTTTTAGATTCAACGGAAGAGATTGAAAAAAAATTATGAGTAAAATTTTAACGGTGCAGATGTCACTTTATCAACTTTCTCCTGCCCTATCTTTCGCCACCTTTCTCTCACACAGTAAAACTCGCTTCCAACTGTTTTCACTCTTCCGCCGTTTCAGGTTTTTTTTCCTTCTTGTTTCTTTTTATTTATTTTATTTTTAAGCACCTTTGATTGATTCATTGATTTTTTTAGGATTTGATTTTTTTCCTTCTTGTTTCTTTTTATTTATTTTATTTTTAAGCACCTTTGATTGATTCATTTATTTTTTTAGGATTTGATGTTTGTTAATTAATGTTTTTTGTCTAATTTCTGGACATGTGAATAATATTCATATATATATATATATATGAACAAAAAAAAAGATTTACAGATCTAAAATTTTCTTGAGGTGATTTGCTTGAATAGGTTTACATATGCATATATATATACAAATGTGGGTGTGAGAGATAAATTTATATATACTTTTGTTTTTTCTGGGTGTTTATCTAGTTTTTATCCATTGATTCTTAACAAGGGTTTTGATTTAATTTGCATGCCAATATTTTAACAAAGTAATTTAAAAATATACTACATTTTACTTTGAGAAATATACAAAGCAAGTGTAACTATTTCTCTGGATTGGATTGGATTAAAATATGTCAGTAAAACGAAAGATAAAAAGGAACTTGTTTGGGTTGATGAGTATTTGTTTGAATTTGTTTGTATATTTGCTGGCTGTTAGTTCTTGTTTTGACCAGGTACCAACGATGGTTTACTACAATGCATATGATATAACGTGTTTTACGAAAGCTATGAGTTAATTTATGAGGCTTATTACCCACACACGCGCGAGAGAGTTAGATCGAATAAAAATATGATTGACTAGAGATATAAGATCTTAAGATAAAAAATAAAGTCGAAAAATTATGAATTGTGTTTTGTGGTAAAAAAAGGAATTTGTTTAGTTTGGATGATATTTTGGTCTTTTGGTTTCAACACTATATTTGAACATGTTCTATAATTTAACATTATATAACGATGACAGATTTTAATTCCTGCGCACCAATGGCACAATTAGAATGCGCAACGGGAGGCAAGAAGGTATGGGACTCAGTGCAGCTCTATGCTGTGAGGTGCGACAACTGCTTTAAATGGAGGCTCATTCCTACCAAGGAAAAATACGAAGAAATTCGAGAGCTGATGGGAGAAAAAATATTCTTTTGCGACACAGCTAGAGAATGGCGGCCTGACATATCGTGCGAGGACGAGCCTGATATACAAGACAATGAAGATATGTGTTGGGCTATGGACAGGCCCAAGATCCCGCGGACCCCACGCGGGTGGCAACGGATCTTGAGAATCAGGGCCCAAGGAGGAACAAAGTTTGCTGACGTGTATGTATATATATATATATATATAATAGTAACAAAGCCAATTAATATTTTCTTGGTGATTGGATAATAATTGCGCGTCTTGAATGATTCCTCGCAGGTATTACGTTGCGCCGTCGAATAAGAGATTCCGTTCGATGGTTGAACTTACCAAATATATACACGAGTATAAAGGTGTCAGCCTTTCACAGTTTTCGTTTCAGTCACCAGTGCCGTTGGATGAAAATTATATTGCCAAGCGTCCGGCACACTCTTCTACACAATTCGCCCCGTCGTCAGCAGGTATGTGTTCTGATTTCGTTTGATGTTTTAGCAATACTGACTCGTAATTAATTAAGCGGTTTTATATATGTGCTAGCTGCAGGGGAATCATGTGATCAAACTCATCATAACATCTCTGATGCGACAGCCTGTGGGATTTTTGCGCCTTCTCAAAGTTGAGGTATTTAACGTTTTCTCGAATTTCATCACAAATGATCTGTTTTCTCTTCCTTGATTCTCGGATAAGGAGCATGAAATTAGATGTTTATTTTATTTGGTCATGCATGACACGCGCATTGATTCCTTGCGCGCATTGATATAATATGAATTTGTGATTTGATTAATTTATATAAACTGCATATGAAAATAACAAAAGTCCTTAATTGCAACAAAATATATATATATATATATATATATATATCAAATTCTGTGCTTATTGTTTGTTTTTGGTCTGCTGTGTTTAGCTGAACCAAGGCTGCAGGGGATTGCCAAGGAATGGGCTTCGTCTTCTTGTATACTTTGCAGGAGATTATTATATATACTGTAAAAGCTGTAACATACTGTATTGTTGGCAATAATATATTTGGTAAAATATATTTGTGCAACCAGACTATATATATGTATATAATATCAAAATATATTGTGCAAACAAAATATATTTGCATTACATAATTTGCTTACATATGTATTTATATTATAGTTGTTGTATATACTATATTACGGTAAATTATATTGATCGTTTTCAACTAATTTTAGTTGATAGTACTATGATAGTTTGTTTTGATTTTAATATTGGTGTATATCTATGATAGGTTTAATTTTCTTTGTACTTATTTTTGTATATATTTATGGTAGATTTCAATTAATGGTAGATTTCTAATTTCTAATTATTTGATATCTATGAGAAATCGCTTCATATCTATAATATATTTCTATAATATTATTTTACAAAGTTTGATATGTATGACAACTAATAATTTATATCTATGATAGATTTTTATAATATTATCTGATATTCATAACAACTTCTTAATATCTATGATATTTTTAGTTTGGTATTTGGTTTCTATCAACTTCTTAATATGTACGATAAATTTTTTGTATTTGATTTCTATGAACTTCTTAATATCTATATTAGATATAAGTTTCTTGTATTGTTTCTATGGGAAATTGTTGTGGTATTTCACTTTTTATATATATTTAATGAATTGATTGTTATAATTTCAAGCGCAAACTACGAATGAACAAACTACATGATTTTTCTCAAAATTTGACAAATTTAATCATAAAAAATATGAATAATATCGATCATAGAACAACTTAGAACAACGAATTCTTAAAAAAACTGATGTTTAGATCTGCGATAATCAATAGAGTTCTCACCTGATCTCGTTTGCAGACTACGTACGCAAGAGCTATGAAAATTGGTTTTCGTCGAGGTGCTGTGGGGGAGTGAGTAGGGTTTTCGTCTCCAGGCCATGAAAATTGGTTTTCGTCGAGGTGCTGTGGGGGAGTGAGTAGGGTTTTCGTCTCCAGGCCATGGATATTATGGGAGTGATTTACTCGGCTCCCATAGTTTAGTGTGTAGTAAGGAATAAACGGCTGGCATGTTATAATACGATTTCTATCGTAGTTTTGTGAAAAATTTGAGCGAGATATATTAGAAACATTTTTTTTTTTAATATTAGGTTTTGATAAGTAGTTATTTTAATTAATACGAAGTACATTGAAAAGGTTAATAATGGAACACTGCCCTATATTATAATTAGGAAAAAATATAAGTAGTTGATATAATACTACTGTTAGAGGTGCCCCAATCCATATAGGAAAAAATATAAGTAGTTGATATAATACTACTGTTAGAAGTGCCACAATCCATAATTCCCCCTTGTTTAATTAAATTAAAATAATATTTAATTGAGAAAAAAGTGGTAGGTCCGATTTGAGAAAAAAGTGATAAGCCACCAATTTGTTAAGTTACAGATAAATAGGCGATGATAACGTATGTTGATTCTCACAATAATATCATATACTTCATTTAATCTAAAGGCTTATATTAAGTATTTGAATCCAATGGTCTAATAGTCTAGGTTAAAGTAAATGTATGGTGCGTAGACTCCCCCTATATATATATATATATACAAAGAAAAACTCACGATCCATAATAGTATTAACTTTATTTGTGTAAATAAATAAATTCATATTTCAAGATATAAGTGTATAGTATTAATAAATAAATACAAAAGTGGATGTAGTTTAGTGGTAAGAATTCCACTGGGCTTGAATCTCAGTATTACACTAATTCTTAATTTTTTCAATACACAATAGGTTTGTTCAGCGATTATATATGATTCACATAAATAGTACACTCAATAAGTGGATAATCTCAATAAGTGGATAATCAAAGATAGTAGACAAAAACATGACATCATGTATTTGTAATTTGTAAGAGGAGAGAAAAATGGACAAAATAAATAAATAAGGGCATCATCTCTTGAATAAAGAGATAACTAAGGTGTTAAGGCTAATAACACCCATCTATGGGCAAGTCGGAAAATTCATCTGCTGGGGCAACCATCATCGTGTTGGGCCCGCTCTGATACCATGTCAAAGTTGGGTCAATAACACCTTAAGGCCTTGTTAAGGTGTTAAGGTTGTCCAACATATATGTGAGTTTTAGGACCTTTTGCCAACCGATGTGGGAATACTTAACAGTTACATATGAATTGTTTGAGTCCGGTTAAAACAAAAGTACACTAAAACAAGAATTAGTAGTATCACAGTTCAAATAATTGATTAGATAATTTGTTTTGGATCTTTTTGGTAAGCAAAAAATAATTACACAACAAAAAATATATATGCCTACTTGGAGATTGCAACTTAAAACGATTTAATCCAAAATTATTGGTGACTGCGTGTGAAAACTTAAAAAAAAAAACAGTATTCTTAAAAAAGATTACACGTTTACAATGGATATTACTGATTTGACATTAATAATCTCTTCTGAAACTATGCATTAGAAACAGGAAAAGGTGAAGGTTAGCCAACATAAACAGGCATTTGGAATTTTGGATATTTCTTAGTGGTTTTTGCAGAAAAATTATCTGTATAAAATTGCAAAATGAAAAAAAAGGTGTAGATTAAGAAATTACTGCTGCAATTTGTCCATGAGCAAACTCCAACTTCCTGACTATCTCATACTGCTCCTCCATCAAATCCTCATACTGCAAGAAAAAATCGCTTCATTAAAAACATACCATCATATTACTGAAAAAACAATGATACGCGAAAAATTTGATCATACTTTCTTTTGCGCATCTATGTACAAGCTTTTGTAGTTGAGATCAGAAGAGGAACCATCATAGGACCTACCAAAAACCTGTTTGCAACCAGTCTCATGAAGTGCTTTATTCTCAGATAACAAAATCTACCGAGTGAAATCAATTTGAACACTTGAACTTAAGGTAGTTTTTGTAAATAATAATTCTTATAATGACAGAAAGAAAGAAACTTATAAAGAATAGAAAGCAACCTTTGGCTTGAATTCATTAACCATTTGGACGAGATAGTCAATCTTTTCCTCCAAGCTTAGCTCCTTGAGTTCCAGCTGTGGAGGACTACTACTAACTGGGTCGACCCGTGTTTCCACTTTCAAGTTCTTTTCTTCAGGCAGCGTTGCTTCTCCTTCTTTTTCATTTTCATTGAGATTCACATGTTCCGCTACGGGACCCGCCACTTGAATCCTAGATGGCGACAGCATACTCTTAAGATGTCCGGATCTTCTTAAACACTCGCCAATGACCTCTGATATTTCCTTCTTTGATGGTTGACCATTGGGATGTGGCTGCACGTTTTTCTCTTCCATGATTGTTGTTTCCGAGAATTTTACCTGTTGTGAAAACAGATTTCTGCAATGTTTAATTTAAAGTGAATAACAAGAGCACAGAGTGCTATTCCAATACAAAACAATGCAATTGATTAGTATTTTTCGTTGCTTTCAAATTTCGTAACAACTCTCTCCACGATAAAAACGAATAATGCACGAATTTCGTTACTCACGAATTGAGTAAGCTATTCATCCAGTTTCTAGTTTCAGCTGAAAAACAAATTTACTACCATGACATAATCACATAATATGCCTAAATTGGTTCTATTCACGCAAACAGAGATAGAAAAAACCCCACTAATTACTCATCATCTTCACTCATTAAATAACAGTATAAACATTAAAGCAGGGGAGAAAAACAAAAATAATGTCACACACCACCACCACCAACAATAAATAAATAAAAAGGTGAAAAAAGAGAGCATAAAATTCTAACAAAAATCGTACATTATAAAACGATTAAATCATCGACATGCATTCACTTATAACTACATGAGAAAAAAAAGTGAAATATATAATTCAATGCACCTAAACAAAACCCTAGAAATCAAATCGATTCTCATAATTTCAAAAAATTATTAAAAAAAAAAAAAAAGATAGCGATTTAAGAACCTCTCCGGCGTCGACCACCGCACCGCCATTCGCAACCGTCTTTCTCTTTCTACCTATAACCGAGAGAAAAACAGGAAAAAACTGGAAACACGAGAGAGTAAGTGAGTGAGTACTATTCGATGGTTTTAATTTTTCTTTTTAAAAAAACACGCAGTAAAAGTAAATGAGATTAATTTTTTTCCGGCGGCAATGCTATATGGGCATATTGGGGTTTTAATCGTATTTCTCGAGGGCAAATTGGTTGATTGGTCAGTCTAACGAACACAGTATCCCACTGCAAAAAGGGATTTTGGAAAATGAATCCCCGCCGTCCAATGAAAGCAAAATTATCGCTCGACGCATCAACGTGATTTGACTGTTTTACCCATTTAGTATTTACCAACTACTATTTTTTTAACCTCAGTATAAAAAACAGAGATCCGAATCACAGAACTACACTCAATATCTGGTTACTGGTTTTTTCTATGAGACCTTATGTTGTATGCTAGCATAGAATTAACCATAAATTGACCTTAATTCTACTTAAGATACATTCGCTAGTTTAATTAGCACGAGAATCTTATGTCACATAACATCTCTGATGTGGCTGAGGCGTCAACCTGTGGGATCTTAGCGCGATCTCAAAGTTGAGATATTTTACTTCTAAACCGCGAATATCGATAGTCATAAATTATCTGTTTTCTCTTCCTCGATTCTCAGATAAGGAGCCCGAGACATAAATCACTCTTCTCGATAAATGTCATTTATCTCGAATCGCTCATATCAAAAGTGCATGCATTGTGCAAATTGTGAAACCAAATCTTCACAATATGTGAACGGGTTCAAACAACTAACACATTGTACTTGTTAGAATATATTAGTTATTATATTTATAGGATTATGGTTTACCTTTTGTTTTGCCTATATAAAGTCTCTCTTTTGTATATTTTGTATATTTTAGATCACGCTTATTTTGTTCTAATAATAAAAGTTTTCTACGTTTATCTTTTCTTTTCTTTTAATTCTTGTGTACTATTCACATTCTTAAGGCCGACTCAAAAAATTAGATCAGTTATTCTGGTTAGTACGGTCAGTTTTCCAATCCTAAGTAAATATGAAAAATAATTTTATACTAATTTTATTTTAGGAGCAGCTGCATGATATCTGATTTTTAGTCTCTCCCATAAGAATATACAATGTTTTTAAAGATAAAAATAATTTTTAAATTTTTTAAAATAACTTTAAATGTTTTAAATAACCTTAAATTAATTATTAAAAGATTTAAAACGGCTACAAATATGCCATATTTCTTCCTACTAATTAATCATATAATTAGTCAACCTAATTAACTACTCCTATTAATTTGAATAAATAAATACTAGGAGTAATACAGAATATCCCTTTCTCTGCCCTGCCTTATCGCCGCCGCATTTCCTTCACACTCGCTTCCAACTTATTTTATCTTCGCCGTTAGGTGTGTTTCCTTCCTTCTTTTTTTGTCACCTTTGATTGTAAAATCATTGTGTTTTTTTTTTTTGGATTTGATGTTTGTTAAATAACGTCGTTTGTCTAATTATTGGACATGTGAATATATTCATATATGAACCAAAAAAGAAAAGATTTAATCAAATTTTTCTTGAGGTGATTTGTTTGAATTTTTAGGTTTACATATATGTATATACACAAATGGTTACATTCTTGACGTTTATTCTATTGATTCTTAACAGTTAACAAGAGTTTTGATTTAATTGCCATGCCAATATTTTAACAAAGTAATTTAAAAATAATAATACATTTTTCTTTGAGAAATATACAAAGGGACTATTTCTCGGAGTAAAAAATAAATTTTTTAGTAAAATGAAAGATAAAAAGGAATTTGTTTGAGTTGATGAGTATTTGTTTGGATTTGTTTGTATATTTGTTGTGATGTTAGTTCTTGTTTATTTAATTGTGTTATATATGTCCTTGTAACGATGACAGATTATAATTTTTGCGCACCAATGGCACAATTAGAATGCGCAACGGGAAGCAAGAAGGTATGGGACTCTGTGCAGCTCTATGCTGTAAGGTGCGACAACTGCTTCAAATGGAGGCTCATACCTACCAAGGAAAAATACGAAGAAATACGAGAGGTCATGGGAGAAAAAATATTCTTTTGTGACACCGCTAGAGAATGGCGGCCTGACATTTCGTGCGATGACGAGCCTGATATACAGGACAATGAAGACATGTGTTGGGCTATGGACAGGCCCAATATCCCGCAAACCCCACGCGGGTGGCAACGGATCTTGAGGATCAGAGCCCAAGGAGGAACAAAGTTCGCTGACGTGTATGTCGTATATATCATATATATAATAGTAACAACGCATAATAATTGCGCGTCTTGAATGATTCCTCGCAGGTATTACGTTGCGCCGTCGAATAAGAGATTCCGTTCAATGGTTGAACTTACCAAATATATCCACGAGTATAAAGGTGTCAGCCTTTCACAGTTTTCGTTTCAGTCACCTGTGCCGTTGGATAACAATTATATTGCCAAGCGTCCGACACACTCTTCTACACAAGTCGCCCCGTCGTCAGCAGGTACGTGTTCTGATTTCTTTTTATGTTTTAGAAATATTGACTCGTAATTAATTAAGCGATTTTATTTTTATGCTGCAGGGGAATCATGTGATCAAACTCATCAAAACATCTCTGATGCGTCAGCCTGTGGGCTTTTTGCGCCATCTCAAAGTTGAGGTATTTAACGTTTTCTCGAATATCGTCATAAGTGATCTATTTTCTCTTCCTTGATTCTCGGATAAGGAGCATGAAATTAGATGTTTATTTTGGTCATGACACTTGCTTGTTTCGCATTGATTCCTTGCGCGCATTGATTCGATTTGAATTTGTGCTTTGATTAATTTATATAAACTGCATGCATATGAAAATGACAAAAGTCCTTAATTGCAACAAAATATTTATGAAATTCTGCGCTCATTGTTTGTTTTTGGTCTGCTGTGTTTACCTGAACCAAGGCTGCAGGGGATTGCCAAGGAATGGGCTTCGTCTTCTCGTATACTTTGCAGGAGATTATATATAAAAGCTGTGTTGTCGTGGATACGTATTATGTTGTAACATACTGTATTGTTGTTTTATCAAGTTGTCTGGTATATACAGTTTTATAATTGTTCTCCCTTTTTTTTACTTGTACATAAATATACTATATAGAAACTTATATAGTATGTTTTTAAGAAATAAATTAATGAATGAATTAAGGTGGGATTCAAGTTTCAAATTGGATTGAAAATATAAATCATAATCGAATTCGTAAAATTTGGATTCGATTTTAAGATCAATGCTTAAGTATTGATCTCATTTCAATTTAGTTTTTGAACTAAAATTTAGTGTTTCAAACGAAATAGACCAAATTATAAATATTCTTTGTTTCTTTAGTTTCATGTATAATTTTTTATTAAATAATTTTTACCTAAGAATAATTTTTTTAATGTTGCTTATATAACAAATTATATATATACAGTACATTTTTGTAAAAAACAATGCACGTTGTAAATTTGGCTAAAATTACAAAACAGTACATTGTGTGACTTGTGTCACGTAGAAAATGTCTCATTTGTTATTACGGGGTGTTAAAAACATGCGACACTTCAACAAGACAGAGTCTGTACTATTTTATCATTTTCTATCTTTGAGATCTATTTTGTTATCATTTTTGTCATCTACCTAATTTAATTTTTCTTATGATGGCTGCATTGTTCTAATTTGTTTTAAAGATGATACTTTTTGAAAGTCGTAGGCAGTAGATAAACGCAGTAAAATGCGCTGACTAGACAAGGCAGTGTTCTGCGGCAGAACAGCGTATGCCGCAGCACGATGCCTTGTACAGAAAACGTTCGTTTTACGTGATTTAAATGAGTTTAAGTATTTTATCCAGATTAACCAAGTAGTTTACTTGTTAAAATTATATGTGATATATGTATAAGAATTGCAGCGGAATTAATAAAAATAAATCACTTCGAACGAATACACACACACGTACGAAAAAGTAGAGAACACAAATTTAAATCTTTGTATGTGTATTTAAATTATACACATACGAACGGTCTTACGACCAGAAACTTTATTAAAGAACGAGTCTTTACAAAAAGATACTCTTGGATTTACAAAGATATTACCAAAGGCTATACACATGTATGCCTTCGTATAAACCGTATCCAACGAGTATGAACAATCAACAACAAAACCTAGCAACTACTGTATCACACCTATTCTAAGCCTACGATCATCAGCATGAATAAAGAACACTCCCAGAGATGAGAGGTACACGGCACGAAGAACAAGTCTTCGGCTCTAAAGCTGATCGATCGAACTAGAGTGGAAATTGAAGTGTATAAGGTGTAATTGTGTTGTATGAAAGTTGCTGAATAGTGTTGGGGTCGTCCTCTATTTATAGGAGGAGATTCCCAACTGAATTCCTTGATTTGCTAGGTCAACAATCGGTTGAGATATTCTAGGGCAGGCTGCTTTGACCGCTGCCGCAGGAATGCCTTATGAAGTTCTTCTGGAATGCTCTGCCACACTGCACTGCCTTCCATACTATCTGGACTTCAGCATTCCCTTGCCCTACGCTCATGCTTCGCTCGATTCTCTTAACTCAACCTCTTGTACAAGCCTTGCACTGCTTGCGGCATGACTCTGCCTGGCTGTGCTGCGGCAGAAAGCTTCTATGTTGATTGTTTTTCAAGCACGTTCCAACTAATGAACTATGCTAAATCAAATCACCAATATGACAAGTGATTACAACAGTTTAAATTGTGAAGAAAGAAATAAAACAAATAAATATGTTAGCAAGACAACTTCTGCCTAGGTACATTTAAGGCATTGTAATGCCCAAACATATTTATCCTTACAAACTCCCCCTTTTTATCTTTCTTCACAAAACCATGAGGCAGCAGCGCATAAGAGCACTCCCCCTCAATGAAATACATCTGACTTAGAAGTATATGAGATTTATCTTGACAAAACAACTAAGGCATGAAACTCCCCCTTAGTTAATACTTCCTAAGTAGAACACAAATTTATTTAAACAACTAACTAACTAATAGAACAAAAACAAGTAACTAAGTAAGCCTTAAAAATAACACACCAAATTTTTCAAAAGGGAAATAACTAAAATTGTTCAAACAAAAAACAAACTTAAAAAACCAAATTGTTCAAAAACAAATAAACAGGAATTAAATAAATTGTTCAAAGTAAATAAAAACTAAAAGCAAAAAGAAGAAATGATATTTCTTCGGGTCTTGAGAACTGCAATCCTTCAAACTTCGGGCTCGGGCGATGAGTCACGATCCTCTCCATCAATCTCTGCTGCAGTATCTGCGGCAGCCTTCTCTGCTGCGGCAGTATCCTTCTCTGCAGCTTCTTCAGCTTCAACTTCTTTTAGGTCTGCATCAATGCGCTTCTTCAACATCTTCAAGACAGTGCTCTTTGCCATTTTGGCCTCGGCTGCTGGTACTCCCCCTTTTTGTGGAGGAAAGCCCTCTTCTTCAAGAAAGAAGGTAATGGCATCCACGAGTGCTTTTGACATGTAGTCCTGCATGATGACCATATGATTTGCAGCAATTTGGTCTGCAAACGCCTGGAGACGGGCATGAATACCCGGCTGTGGAGCAGATGAGCTAGGGGCATCAGTCTGCGGCAGCTTTGGAGCCTTCTTTGGAGGTGGAGTAGGAGGCACTGCGGCAGTGGCATGGAAACCAGTCCAGGGCAAATCATTGTACTCTCGGACAGACAGCTTGTAGGGATGTGGCATAGCAGTCAGGAGATCAGCACTATTGTACGAGAGCCCTTGGATTTTCAACATTTCCCAGATCAAAGAAGGGAACGCAAGGCTCTGCGTCTGGGTGATATTCTCTGCCTGTGATGCAATCTTCTCAAAGATGATTTCTCCCAAATTCACCTGCCTACCTGCACCAAGGTGAAACAAGATTTCCCCCATTTGGGTATGCACAAAATGCACATTGGTTGTGGGAATCCAGTTGTGCCTGGCAACAGTGAACAAAAAGTAGTAAAAAGATGAGAGTTTTGAGCAAGGAATGTTGTTTGCGGCATCAGGTGGTGATTTGGTCAGGCGGTGAGAGACTGCGGCAACCGTAGGATCAGCAAGTGCGGCAGGATACTCTATATCAGAGCGCTCAAGGAAGGCATTAATGGCAGAAGGGGTAAAATTAAAAATTTTCTCCCGGAGATACACCTTCCCATAGCCACGGGAACCATCATCACCAAAGCAGGGGCGCAAGTTAGCATAAAAATCGCGCACCAAGTCCTCGCAGTAGGGTCCTGCGTAGGTGACTGCCTTGACCAACTTCATCCTCTTCAGGAACTTATCAACTTTGTGTCTGGCAAAAGTCGGCATGTCCACACAGCGATCCGTTTGAATGGGCTTGTTGGAGTAGAATTGGGGCCCAATCACTGAACGGCGTTCTGACCAGAATCGCCTCGAGTAACCCTTGCCGGGTTTCATATCAGAATCTGAATCCTCCTTGGGGGCATCGATTTTTGGTGCCCTGCCCTTCTTCGCAGCAGGTTGTGCTGCGGCATCACCACTCTGAGAGCTGTCGGGTTTGACTGCGGCAGCTTTTTCCTTCCCTTTACGGGATTTCTTTGCAGTGGCAGTTTCCAAGTCAATTGGATTCTCCCTCGAGGTTGGCGGCATGGCTGGACCTTTGCCTTTTGCATAGGCGGTGGCTGATCTGGTGGATGGCCGGCGAGAAGGAATGGGCACTTGCTCTGTCTTGCGCTTCCTCGAAATAAGTTCACTCAGTGGTGGATCAGACTCCGTCTCAGATCCTGCGGCATCATGATGCTGCTGACTAGAATGCTCAGAGTCTTCATTCTCTGAGAGTGGAGTTGCAGATGGATAAGGAGTCGGTTTGCGATCCTTGGTCTTCTTCTGAGCCGGGTAGTTGTCGTAGAGCTCGCTGTAGTCGAAATCATTGTCATCGTCCCTCCTGTTGTAGGGCATCTGCTTGCTTTGCTGCTGCACTTCAGGGTCTGCCTGTGGAAAGGCAGATGATGCGGCAGTGACAGATGGCTCAGGAGTGAAAAGGCCTTTAAAATCAGAGGTGTTCAGGGATCGTTCGTTCTGGGCAGCCTCATAATCGATGACGTTTCCGACGCCCGGGATGACCACCGGCGGCCGTGGAGTTTGAGATGGCTCAGTGTCGCCGGAAATGTCATCATCTTCAGGGCGGATGATGGACAGTGGAGTCGGTTCGGGATAGACTCGTTCTTCTTCGGCAGGTTCGTCTTCTGCGGCAGCTTCTCCCCCTGCATCATGGTCCGGAGAGATGTTCATGGGAGAAGCCTTACCTGATCCTTCTCCGGCCTCGACGTGCGGCGGCTGGGAAGCGGCGTCGATTGCGGCGGCGGCAGCTGCGGCGGCGATGGCGATGAGGCGGTTGATGAACGGCAGAGACTCCGCGGGTTGAATATCCTCCATAGTTGCATCGGGGCGAGATTCTTTGATGAGCTCCACCAGACGTGGGTCCGAGTAGTAGCGAGCAAAGGCGAAAGGAGATGATGCCATGGAATTCAAAGTTCTTGATGAAATTAGGGTTTAGAAAAAAAACAGAGTGCACGATTTAACGCAAAGAAGATGATGATTTTATACTTGTGCGTTTCAGAGAAAAACTAGGGTTGAAGAATTTCAGAAAAATCAAACTCTTGATCGGATTTGGATAGAGAGAGTTAGAGTTTGAGAAGGATTAGGGCTTTTGAATTTCAGTAAATGATAAAAATAAAACTTGAAAGAGTTTTATGTGAAGGAGGAAACGGATGGCAGTTGATGGGATGTGCAAGTGGCAACGGTTACTTTTGTGAAGCTGAACCGTCGCCTGCCGCACACTCGAGTGCTGCCCAACGGTCAAGTGGGGCATGGCTCTGCGGCAGGTTGTTGCCAAAAAAAATGAAAATCCAAAATTCCCTTTTTTTTTTTAATCTATTTTTCTGTTTTTAATTTTTCTCTTTTTCTGTTTTTAGAGTATATTCTTTTTCTATTTTTCATTTTTCAATTTTTTTTTGTTTTGAATAACGTAAAACAATTAAAATATTTTTGTGGTGTGAAAAATCAAGGCTTACAAAGCAAAATTAGGAAAAGAATAAAAACATCTAATCCTAATGAAACATCATGCTGCATCATAAGTACTTATACTCCACTTAGGTATAATGCCAATGTCAAAAACGAGATTATCAAATACTTAGGTCACCTAGTACATAGTATCTCAACCCATTGAGTATTAATTACATGTATATGGGTTTGACCATGTTGCCTAAAGTGGTTTGGGTATTCCTTCGGAAAATTTTAATCTCATAGATTGACTAAGGCAGAATGCTGTGGCAGAGGTTCAGTAGGCATGACAATGCGGCAGCATGATGCAGATCAGCATCTAAGGCATGGTGCACATGCACAAAGACTTTCTCAAAGCAATGAATCGATCTGAGTTCAGTGGCTTGGTGAAGATATCTGCTATTTGATTTTCTGTTGGGATGTGATCAATCCTCAAGAGTCGTTTCTCCACCAAATCTCGGATGAAATGATGCCTTATGCTGATGTGTTTGGTTCTTGAGTGCTGCACTGGATTATGATTGATATTTATAGCACTCGTATTGTCGCAGTAGAGTGTAAGAACATTGCTATCCAGGTGGTAGTCATCAAGCATGTGCTTCAACCAAATCAATTGGGTACAGCAACTCCCTGCGGCAATGTATTCTGATTCGGCAGTGGATAGAGAAATGCAGTTTTGCTTGCGACTTTGCCATGAAATGATGTTGTTTCCAAGAAAGAAACATCCTCCGCTTGTACTCCTGCGCTCATCCGTGTCTCCTGCCCAGTCGGCATCTGAAAATCCAACCAAATCGGTGGTGGTATCTTTGGTATACCATATGCCTAACTCGACTGATGCGGCAACGTAGCGTATGATGCGTTTGACTGCCTTCAAGTGTTCTTCCCTTGGATCAGCTTGAAACCTGGCACACAAACAAACGCTATACATGATATCAGGTCTAGTTGCCGTAAGGTAAAGTAAACTCCCTATCATGGATCGGTAGAGTGTCTGATCCACTGCGGCAGTATCAGTGCCTCGGGAGATTTTGTCCGTTGAGCCCATAGGTGTTTTCATGGGCTTGGATCCTTCAAGTTGTAATCTTTTGATGAGATTCTTAGCGTATGAAGTTTGTGAGATAAACGTCCCAGTTGATGATTGCTTGATATTGAGCCCTAAAAAATGAGTTAGTTCTCCTACCATGCTCATCTCAAATTTTGATGCCATGGCAGAGGTAAATGCCTTAAGCATATTCTCACATGTGGATCCAAAGACAATATCATCAACATAAATTTGTGCAATTAAAATATTGGAAGAATTGAATTTCACAAACAGTGTTTTGTCGGCAGTGCCTCGAGTGAATCCGAAACTGAGTAGAAAATCAGTTAGGCAGCCATACCAAGCTCTAGGGGCTTGTTTTAGGCCGTACAATGCCTTGTGTAATTGATACACATAGTCAGGATGTTTCGGATCTTCGAAGCCCTTGGGTTGTGCAACATATGCCTCCTCTTCAAGTATGCCGTTGAGAAAGGCTGCCTTCACGTCCATTTGATGTAAGGTGATGTTGAGGTGGCATGCAATAGCAATAAGTAAACGTACGGACTCCATGCGTGCTACGGGAGCAAAAGTTTCATCGAAGTCGATGCCTTCAACTTGCGTATAGCCTTGCGCCACTAGTCTTGCCTTGTTGCGCACAACCTGCCCATGCTCATTCGATTTGTTCTTGAAAATCCACTTTGTCCCGATGACATTCTTGTTTTTGGGCCGAGGAATGAGCTTCCAAACTTTGTTTCTTTCAAACTCGTTCATCTCTTCTTGCATTGCTATAAACCAAAATTCATCGGCCAACGCTTCTTTGGCATTCTTTGGTTCGATTGTTGAGAGGTACGAGGCAATGCCTATTTCAATGCATGTGGCAGACATGCTTACATTTTTGGTCATGTTGCGGTAGTTGATGTATGGACGAGCTCTCATGCGTGTGGCCAACAGTTGACTCGAAGGGTGGTTTCGGATAACATGTCTTGGGGGATCCCTTCGTCGTCGGATTGGTATTTCTTCGACATCTGATGAATCTGTTTGTTGAGGCGAGCTATCATCATTTGAGTGCTCGGGAGACGCTGTAGAGGACTGATTATCATTATTCGAGCCAGTGGGTGCGGCAGTAGGCTGCGTAGGAGTGAAGCTGCCTTCAATTTCTGCTACTGCGGCAGGCTCGAGCAGACCTTCTACATTCTCTTCTTTGGGTTTCCTGAGTCGACTAAGATCATCAAAATCAACATTTACAGATTCAATGATGGTTCTAGTTTGTATGACAAAAATACGATAGGCATGACTATTCCTAGAGTATCCAACAAATAATCCTTTAAGTGATTTTGGATCAAGTTTAGATCTAGGTTCCCTATCATTCAGAACATAACAAACAGAGCCAAACACATGAAAGTATTTCAAATTAGGCTTCCTATTGTTCAAAATTTCATAGGCCGTTTTTGTTGTTCCTGAACGTATGCTGATGCGGTTCAGGATATGGCATGCGGCATTGAATGCTTCTGCCCAAAATTGCTTGCTTAGGCCCTTGGCGATCAGCATGGTACACGCCATTTCCTTGAGGGTTCGGTTCTTCCTTTCAGCCATGCCGTTTTGTTGCGGTGTTATGGGGGCAGAAAATTCTTGGGCAATGCCATGCGTGTCACAAAAATGAGAAAGTCGTTGGTTTTCAAACTCGGTGCCATGGTCACTTCTTATTCTCTTTACCGAGGCTTCATGGTTGGTCTTTATCCACCTAATTAGCTTGGACACCTCATCAAATGTCTCACTCTTGTCTTGGAGAAAACGCACCCAAGTATATCTTGAGAAATCATCTACTACGACAAGTACGTAGCGTTTTCCAGAGTGGCTCCTCGTCTCGATTGGTCCCATTAAATCCATGTGGAGGAGATCAAAGCATTTGGTTTGCTTTTGATACAGTTCTGCCTTGGAGTTGGCAGGTCCTGCGGCAGAGGCATCAGTCTGTCCTGCGGCAGGTATTGTTGGATGACTTGTACGAGTCATTTTTCCTTGTTTGCAATGTCCACATGTTGTCTTCTGGATTTTTGGGAGAGCTGGAAGTCCACGAACAGCATTGAGCTTGATTAGACGCTCTAAATTCCCAAGACTTGTGTGTCCAAGTTTTTGATGCCATAGGTCTATGTCATCTTTGACTTGTGCAGAGAGGCATGTTTCTCCAATGGAGTAGCAGTTGTTTGCCTTGGAACGCTCCCCCTGAATGAGTGGGTTCCCTGCACTATCAAACACTTCACACATTTGGTGAGTAAACTTTACATTCATGCCTTCATCGCATAGTTGACTTATGCTTATGAGGTTTGTGATGAGGCCTTCAACATGAAGCACTTGTTGTAGCTTTGGCAGCCCTTTCACATTTAAAGTGCCTCGGCCAACAATTGAACAACTGGACCCTCCTCCAAACGTGACCTCTCCTCCGTGAAAAGCTTTGTAGTCGATGAGGTGATCACTATTTCCGGTCATGTGCCGCGAGCATCCACTATCGAAGTACCATTTATCATCCTTGGTAGCTTTGAGGGCAGTGAAAATGACATTGCATGTTTCGGCACTTTGGATGGCATTTGATGCGGCAGAGAAGTCATCGGAGGGACCTGTAAAACAAACATTCGTAGAGAGTTTAGTTTTGGGCACCCATTTGCGTATAATTGTTGCCTTCTTTTTGAAAAAGCGTCGTGAAGACAGAGAATGCGAAAAGTATTTGGGATGCCGTGGTCCAGTATTGGAGTGAAAGTAATGTCCTCTTGCTTGATCCTCTTCGCGTCTCCAACAAAAAGGTCGAATGTGACCAGGTACAAGGCAGTAGTGGCAAATATATCGTCTCTTCTATTTAAAATGTTGCTTAGGCCGGGGCTTCCTTGTCTTCATACTGCCTGACGGTGCCTGCCTTTGCTTCGGCCTTCTGCGGCAGTCTTTTGCTGGGGCAGTGGCCTTGCCTTCGGTTTGTTCATCCCTTTTTGGAGTTGAGGATTGTGCGGCAGCGTTTGAATCGTCACTTGATGCCTTTACAAATGCCATGTCCATTGAGTTTTTCTTTGGAAAAACGGCATCTACAACTTTTTGATGTCCGAGGCCTTGCCTTTCAACATGTGAAATACTCATTACGGCATCTAATTTTGTTGTTGCTGTGTTAAGTTTTACAAAAGTATTGTTAGCAACTTCGAGTTTTCCATTTACACGATTAAAGTCAATTTTCAGTTTCTCGGCCTCCATATCCTTTCTGGTGAGTTGGACATCAAGTTTCTTCAATCGTTCTTCAAAGGTGTTCTTTTCTACGAGCATTTGTTCAATTGCCATGGCCTGCTTCTTCACTTTTTCTTCATATCCGGCTTTGGTTGACGTAAGCATCTTCATCATCTTGGTCTGCCGGGTAAATTTCATGCGTAGCTCATCGAAACTTTCTTTGAGCTCGATGAAAATATCAATGGGAATGGTCTCCTCTTCAGATTCATAGCCATTGACTGAGGCAGTGAGGCACAGGCAGTTCTCTGCGGCAGGGCTTTCTGTCGTTTCTGCGGCAGAGGCAAAGAATGCAACATGCCGTCGTGCATTCACATTGGATGGACTGTCATCTTCAGCGTCAGATAGGGTTGTGCCTTCGAGTTGAGCAGTAAGCGCAGTGGTTGAGTCTTCAAGGCAATATTGTTCCATATCTTCTTGCGCAACCATGGAATTCAAAATTCCAATGCCTCGATCTTTTGAAGGGCATTCGGTTGAAAAGTGTCCAATCCCTTGACATACGTGGCACTTGATCCTCGACCAGTCCTTTGAATTTGGACTGGAACTTGAGATGGATCCCGTGCTTGGTTGGCGGATCACAAGTCGTCGATCTTGAGTTTGCGGTGACCTTGCCGGAAACTTCCTTCGTCGGGGATCGTACGGCTTCTTCAGCGAGCGAACAAGTACAGCATCCATTTTCCGGGCGAGGAATGCAAACTGGTCATCTCCACCATCAGATCCAAGTAGCTCGTAGATCTCTTCATCGGTCAAGTCATTGGTAGAGGTGGGGCTGCTGCCTTGAGAACTATTGCCTTGTTCTCTGCCGTCGGGCTCTGCCACGGTGTAGGCAATGTTCCTCTCGTCGCTTCGTGGACGTGACTTCCCGTGAGTTTCACGATCTTCATGGTTCAGTTCATAGTTCTTGAAGATCGCCATTAATGAAACAAAATCTTCTTCAGACATTTCGCTGTCTTCTATGGCAGTGACCTTCGGCAGGAACTTTTTGCTCATCGATCGCATAATCTTACTACACACTGCCGGGTTGCTAATGGGTGAACCAAGGTCAGCACATTCAGTAACAATGGACATTAATTCTCCAAAGTACTGAAGGCAAGTCTCGTCCTCGTTCATACGCAAGTTCTCGAAACGAGACATAAGCATACGGACCTTGGTTTTCTTCACTGCGTTGTTACCTTCACAATGAAGAGCCAGCAAATCCCATACTTGTTTGGCAGTAGTACATTGTTTGACAATTCTGTACATATTGCAATCGATGGATTCAAGGATGGCACACCTTGCCCTATCGTTGGCAGTAGCTGCGGCAGTTTCATCGATAGACCACTTCTCCGGTGATTTTTCAATCGTGTCGCCTTCAGGGATTTCCTCCTGAGGTGGTTTCCATCCTCGAAGTACGGATAGCCACGCACTGCGATCAATTGATTTGATCCTTGCTTCAATGCGGGTTTTCCAAAATCCATAATTACTACCGTCAAGAACAACCGGTGTTCGTACGATGTAAGATGGATCTGCCATTGTAAGTGTGCGTGATCAGACGGACCTTAAACACTAAGTAAGTCTAGTGCCCGCTCTGATACCACTTGAAAGTCGTAGGCAGTAGATAAACGCAGTAAAATGCGCTGCCTAGACAAGGCAGTGTTCTGCGGCAGAACAGCGTATGCCGCAGCACGATGCCTTGTACAGAAAACGTTCGTTTTACGTGATTTAAATGAGTTTAAGTATTTTATCCAGATTAACCAAGTAGTTTACTTGTTAAAATTATATGTGATATATGTATAAGAATTGCAGCGGAATTAATAAAAATAAATCACTTCGAACGAACACACACACACGTACGAAAAAGTAGAGAACACAAATTTAAATCTTTGTATGTGTATTTAAATTATACACATACGAAACGGTCTTACGACCAGAAACTTTATTAAAGAACGAGTCTTTACAAAAAGATACTCTTGGATTTACAAAGATATTACCAAAGGCTATACACATGTATGCCTTCGTATAAACCGTATCCAACGAGTATGAACAATCAACAACAAAACCTAGCAACTACTGTATCACACCTATTCTAAGCCTACGATCATCAGCATGAACAAAGAACACTCCCAGAGATGAGAGGTACACGGCACGAAGAACAAGTCTTCGGCTCTAAAGCTGATCGATCGAACTAGAGTGGAAATTGAAGTGTATAAGGTGTAATTGTGTTGTATGAAAGTTGCTGAATAGTGTTGGGGTCGTCCTCTATTTATAGGAGGAGATTCCCAACTGAATTCCTTGATTTGCTAGGTCAACAATCGGTTGAGATATTCTAGGGCAGGCTGCTTTGACCGCTGCCGCAGGAATGCCTTATGAAGTTCTTCTGGAATGCTCTGCCACACTGCACTGCCTTCCATACTATCTGGACTTCAGCATTCCCTTGCCCTACGCTCATGCTTCGCTCGATTCTCTTAACTCAACCTCTTGTACAAGCCTTGCACTGCTTGCGGCATGACTCTGCCTGGCTGTGCTGCGGCAGAAAGCTTCTATGTTGATTGTTTTTCAAGCACGTTCCAACTAATGAACTATGCTAAATCAAATCACCAATATGACAAGTGATTACAACAGTTTAAATTGTGAAGAAAGAAATAAAACAAATAAATATGTTAGCAAGACAACTTCTGCCTAGGTACATTTAAGCAATTCGATAAAAATTAATTAGAAGACTTACTTGTCTTCGATGCGGAATCGTAAATCGAACGGATCGAATCCTTTTATTGCGTGTTGCTTCTCGTGCTAGGCAGTGTCTACAACACTATCCCGATTGAAATGTTGAATTGTTTTTCACGATCTAAGAACCCTAACTATTGTTCTGTTTGTTTATTTTCTCATTGTGCTGTATTTCATCTTATGCAGATTACGCATACTAGTGTGTCTCATCTTCTGTGTTATTTTATCTGTATATTCAAATATAATATACTGTACATACAAATAACCGCACTATTAACCGTAGAGTTGAAGTTAATTAGGATAATTTATTTATAATATATATTATATTACATAAATAATATATATATTATAAAATAAATTAAAATACTTTTATTTTAATGTTTGGAGCCCAGACCCAAATCCTAACATAGAAATGGATCTATTTATCTTAGGAAGTATAGTAATTTATACTCCATATGGAATTGCTTTAAATTTGTATGAATCCCTTTACTACAAAAATTACTTTTCCACCGTTGGCCAATAAAGGCAAGATCATGAATTGAAAACAAAAGGCCAAATACAAGAAGGTGCTCCTAAAGAGAAGCGGTCAAACACAGAAGATGAGCGCATTGACAAAGGGAATAGTGGAAAGAGTTGCACAAGTGCTCGCCCAATTTTCGGAAACCGAAGAAGTTATGGCTGATGATGAAAGCATCAAAAAAGCTGAATCGTTTTGGTTCACTTTAGTTGCTTCTGATAAACAGAGAGAGATCAAATTAAATACTTGCATGTGATTATGATTATAAACATTTGTGTGTGTGTTTGTGTGTTTGTGTGTTTAATCTAACTATATCTTGTTATCGTTATAGAAAAAACCGATGCACCTTTGGATCAAATACCTTCCAAGTACTTGGGGGTTAGGGATGGAAGTATTACGGTTTCGTCTATCAAGAAGTACCTCGTGCAGAAGCTGAATTTAACTACTAAAAATGAGGTTTGTTTTTATTTTGTGCACTACACATGTCATGTACTCTATAATATTCAACCGAAAATAAAAGATGTGTTTTTTTCAGGTGGAGATTAGTATGCGAGGACGTCGGATGAAGCCTACTATGGAAGTGTGTGAATTGTTGAACTTGTGGGTGCAAATGCAAACTTAAAAAATGAAGATGTCAATACTCGATCGATCGCACCCACTTTCTCGGGTTGTTGGATTAGACTCTTATACTTTGTTATACTTTGATCTTTGAAATATTTGTTTTTGATTTTAATTTTGAGACATTTGTGTTCATCTAGGTTGATACTTACATGCGCATTGTCGTTTATTAAATGCATTTCAATAATAAAAAAAAGTTCACATTTCAGCTTCGTGCAAGTGTTGCTCAAGCGTTTTGTTTTGATTTGTAAGGATTTGATGTTATGTACGATTCCAGATTCGTTTGCGCGAGCATCAATGGCACAATAACGCGCAACGGGGGCAAGAAGAGGTATGGGACTCTGTGACAATTGCTTGAAGTGGAGGCTCATACCTACCAAAGAGAAATACGAAGAGATACGAGAAGTGATGGGAGAAAATATATTTTTTTGCGCCACCGCTAGAGAATGGCGCCCTGACATATTGTGCGACGACGAGCCTGACATACAGGACAATTAATGAAGACATGTGTTCGAACATTCGGAGTATAAATTGTGTCAGCCTTTCCCAGTTTTCATTTCAGTCACCAGTGCCGTTGGATAACACACTACTACAAAAATAGCCTATAACATCGGTTAAAAGTAGCTATTTACATCGGTTATACAACCGTTGTCCAAAAGCCTGATGTAAATACCAATAGAATTTAACATCAGTTTTACAACCGATGTTAGCACTTTACTAATAACATCGATTATATAACAACCGATGTATTTACATCCAGTTACATCGGTCAACCGTTGTTACGTCACTATTTTCACATCAGTTTTATAGGAAAACCGATGTTGATTAAATCATATTAACATCAGTTTTATAAAGAACCGTTGTTAAATATAAGGATTAAAATAAAAAAAAATATAATCAGCATTGATGGTTACCAAATTATTATCTAAATTAAACATTTCTAGACAAATATTTAAATTTCCATTCAAAATACAAATAAATTTCAGAAATTTACTTTTCATCAATACATATTATTGAAAGTTAAAGTAATATAAATATGTCAGATTATGAACACAAAGAAGCACCAAGTATTTCTCCGGGACTCAAAGCATTAGGCAAAATAGAAGGAACGCCTATGTACATATGTCTCCTCGATCGACTCGAAGCATTACACAAAGTATCCCATATGCGGCCTGATAAAAAAAGATTGATATTATTAATTTAAAAGCTACTACATTAAAATATTGTGGACAAGAAAAAAAAAACACTATCATTACTATTTAACAAATAATCCTAATGTGTCAGTGTATCTTTGATATAAATAAAATAAATTTTAGCTACTGAATTAATACGTAGAATGCCATATTCTAACAATACCACTTGAAATTCTCAAAAGATAGTAAAGTCCACAAACAAGAGCATGATCATTAATGTCTAATTTTCAACATAGCATGATGATTAAGTATCCTCCCAGTAGATTCAAAGTGAGATAAAGAATAAAACAACTAAGCAAAATTATTAATTGAGCCAAAACTATAACATCAGAATTGATAAAACATACATAAATTAAAAGGTTAGCTCATGAGAGAGTTGCGGCTATATATTATGCTTGCAGACTTACCATGGAGCTGCAGTGTTAACGCGCAAGAAACATCTTCCACTTGGATTAATCATCCATCAAGCTCTCTGTCCTGAAATTTCAAATAACCTAATGGTCTGTTTGGATGGCGCAATTTCATTTGACAATTCGGATTAGAGTTAAATTAGTTGTTTGGTAAATACACGGATTTGGATTGGTATTTGGCCCAAATCCCAGGAAATTTCCACCTTACCAAAAAGAGCTCATTTAGAATCTCACCCTTTACCCCCCTCATTTGTAAATCCACAGCCCACCCACACCCACTTACCCAACTCACCAATTCATCAACTCATAATTATTTCCAAACATTAATTTTGGATTTGTAATACGCATTTGAGTTTTCTTCATTTTAATTTCAAAATCTTAATTCTAAATCAAGTATTTGAAATGAATTGTTAGTTCCCAAACGCAATCTAAGAGCTAAGTCAATATGAACATCATCGTATAAATATAGCAAATTAACAAAGTAAAATTTTGAATTAAGTAACAATGAAAGAGTAGTTGTACTCGGGTAAATCCAAAAGTATGATATAAAATTAGCACTAATAATGTTCTGCCTAAAAATGTACAACACCAAAGAGTAGTTCTATATGGGTATACCAACACTGCCAATTAATGTACCACAAAAATAAGATAAAAGAAAGATTACCCGCCGCGATTGTTAGAAGCTTAGCCAAAGGAACCGCAGAGAGCAACTACTTTTATAAGTTGTAGAGACAATGAGACCGTCCATGTATTTTTAGTTGTTTGTATGCCTGTGAGTTATACAATAAATTTAACCATGAAAATTTTTAGTGACATCTTTCATCTTTTTAATAATAAAAGCAATCGGAATTGGACGCGAGAATTATTTCGATAACCGTAACAAACATCAATTTCAAAACCCCCAGATCAAGATCTTTAATTAATGACAATGTGTATAACTTCAAACAAAGGAACTGAATGGTATTGAGGCGAAATTAACATAAAAAGAAAAAACAAATTGGTACCTTGATGTGTTTGGGGTTGAATGAATGCGTAATGTAATGCTTTTTGCTGAAAATTTCTCTAATTCAATTGAAATCCAAAAACAATAAAATAAAATAAAAAATATATAATCAATGAAAACTCAAATTTCTCCACAATCAATGAAAGAGCGTGACCTCCAGATTTCAAGGGCTAAATTCGCAAAACCAAACAATAAAGACGGTAGAGTCAGCCACGGGGAAAGGCGGAATCAGCGACGTCGGCGGCTTCGGCGACTTCTGTGGCGTCGACGGTGGCAGTCATGTAAAAAGGCGGCAGCAGTTCAGGCAGTCGGTGTAGGGGCATAGGGCGTGGAGTTTAATTTCGGTATAATATGAAGGTGGGGAAGTGGTGAACCCTATTTAATATATTTAGATATCTATTATTTTTTTAAAATAATAGAGTATTACTTACAGTATATACTCCGTCTATTTATTACTACTAATAAAGTAAGTACATCGGTTAAATTATATAGTAGTAAAAAAAATCGTCAACGTTTATATGGAACTGATGTTGAGAGATTTAATTAATGACGGTTATTAGAGGAGCGATGTTAAGAATTTAATTAACAACGGGTTGTGCTATAGCTGATGTAAATTAAATGTTCACGACATCACTTCCTTTAATAACCGATGTCCACAAATGACCACACATCAGTTCCTTTATCAACCGATGAAAATTATTGAATTCACAACGGTTTCCAAGGAACCGATGTAAACTACATGTTGTTAAAGACTATTTTTGTAGTAGTGACAATTATATTGTCAAGCGTACGACACACTCTTCTACACAAGTCGCTCCGTCATCAGCAGGTACGTGTTCCTCTGAGATTTTTGCGCCATCTCAAAGTTGATATAATTTTCTTGTATCGCGAATATCGACATAAATGATCTGTTTTCTCTTCCTTAATTTTCAAATAAGGAGCGTGAAACGACCTAAATCTTTCTTCTCGATAAATGTTAGCTCCAAAAGGTAGTATCCAAAAGTGTGAAACAAAATCTTAGATCAAAAATTGGATCAGACTGAAGAAATTAGATCAGTTATAGTCCGGGTTCAACAACTAACACAATACTATTCACATTCTTAAGGCCGGGTGTTCAAAAATTGGATCGAACTGAAAAATAGACTGAAGAAAATAGATCAGTTAGTCCGGTTCACTAAAGACTGTTTTCCTATTCAAGTAAATATGGAAAATAATTTCATACTAATTTTAAACAATCTTGAAATAACTTTTAAATACTATAAAAAATGTTTAAAAAGTGTTTTAAATTGACTTTTCAATTTTGGTAAATTTCAATTTTTGTGTTTAGTTCTTGTATAATTAATATTAAAAATCTTAATAATATTCAAAATAAACATTGATTTACATTTAATTATAATATAAATAATATTCTTTTTTTTTTCAAATCATGTCGTCTAAATAAATGAATAATTTTAGTAATTTATAAAATAAATAATATTAAATTTATCATAGCATATAAATGTGTTGATTTGAATAGTATTAATAGCATGATTAATATTCATAGTATTGATTGTAGAAAAATAATCATTATCCAAAGTAGTATACTACTGTATAATTAACAAAATCAATTACTATTTATTTATCCATAACTAATATTATACTATGTTTAATGTTAAATTTGTCATAACTAATATTGTGTAATTATTTTAAAGTTATGTACACATATTTAATGCTATATTTATAAAATTCATACACTATACTATATATAGTTTAAGAAAAATATATTTTAATTATTTTTCATAGTGCAAAAAAATTAAAATTGAAAAATCAGATTGGTTGACCGAAAATTAAAGTTTATATATTACCCTCTCCGTTTTAGAGAAATAGGTTCATTTCATTTATTAGTCAACGTAAACTATTTTAATTTTAATAAATAAATACTGCACAATCCCTTTCTCCTGCCCTAGACTTTCGCCACCTTTCCCTCACACTCGGCTTCCAACTGTTTTTACTCTTCGCCGTTTCAGGTTTTTCTTCCCTTTTTGTTTCTTTTAATTTTATTTATTTTATTTTTATGGCACCTTTGATTGTAAGATTCATTGATTTTTTAGGATTTTATATTGTTTGTTAAATAATGTCTTTTGTCTAATTTTTGGATATGTGAATATATTCATATATGAACCAAAAAAACAAAACATTTACAGATCTAATTTTTTCTTGAGGTGATTTGCTTGAATTTGTAGATTTACATACAAATGAGTGTGTGGGAGATATATTTATGTATACATTTGTTGTTTCTTGGTGTTTATCTATTGATTCTTAACAAGGGTGTTTGATTTAATTTGCATGACAATATTTTAACAAGTAATTTAATAATAATAATACATTTTTCTTTGAGAAGTGTGACTATTTCTCTGTATCGGAGAGAGTTAAAAAAATCAGTAAAACGAAAGATAAAAAGGAATTTGTTTGGGTTGAGTATTTTTGTTTGTATATTTTCTGGCTGTTAGTTCTTGTTTCGACCAGTTACGAACGATGGTTACTAAGACGATGCATGTGACATTTCGTGCGATGACGAACCTGATATACAAGACAATGAAGATATGTGTTGGGCTATGGACAGACCCAAGATTCCGCGGACCCCACGTGGGTGGTAACGGATCCTAAGAATCAGGGCCCAAGGAGGAACAAAGTTCTCTAACGTGTATGTATATATACTACTAACAAAGCCAATTAATATATTATTTTCTTGTTGATTGAGTAACAATTGCGCGTCTTGATTCACATCACAGATATTACATTGCGCGGTGGAATAAGAGATTACGTTCGATGATTGAACTTACCAATGTAACAATTATATTGCCAAGCGTCCGACACACTCTTCCTACACAAGTCGCCCCGTCGTCAGCAGGTATATGTTCGATCTGATTTCTTTTTTAGTTTTAGAAATATTGACTAGTAATTAACTAAGCGATTTTATACATGTGCTGCAGGGGAATCATATGTTCAAACTCATCAAAACATCTCTGATGCGTCAGCCTGTGAGATTCGTTTGCGCACCAATGGCACAAGAATGCGCAACGGGAACTAAGAAGGTATGAGACTCTGTGCAGCTCTATGCCGTAAGGTGCAATGGAGGATCCTACGTAGCAAGAAGAAATACGAAGAGATACGAGAAGTGATGGAAGAAAAAATATGAAATAGGCAAAATCATATGAATTAATGGAAAACAGCTGCAACAAATATTCTTCCTACTAATTAATCAAATTAATTAGTCAACCTAAACTATTATAATAAATAAATACTATAAAAAATCCCTTTCTCCTGCCCTATCGCCACCTTTAATTTCCTCGTGTAACATTGGCAGATTTTAATTTTTGCGCACCAATGGCACAATTAGAAAACGCACCAATGGCATAAAGTTCGTTGACGTGTATGTATATATGTTATAATAATTGCGCGTCTTGATTCGCAGGTATTACATTGCGCCGTCGAATAAGATATTTCGTTCGATGGTTGAACTTACCAAGTAAGCTTTCCTCTATTATTTTTTACCTTTTTGGATTTTTGATTTATTGTTATGCCTTCAGAACTTCTTCGCACCTCATGTAAATGTAATGTGCGGTGTATGTGCAGGTATATTGACAATCATTCGGAGTATAAAAGTGTCACATTTGTATTTTGTGAAAAAATAGATCTGTTTATTAGGGAGTACAGTAATTTATACTCCATATGAAATTGCTTTAAATTTTGTATGAATCTCTTTACTACAAAATGACTTTTCCACCGTTTGCCAATAAAGGCAAAATCATGAATGGAAAACGGCTACAAATATTGTTCCTACTAATTAATTAATTAATCAAATTAATTAGTCAACCTAAATTATTTTAACTTTTAATAAATAAATACTAGTACAGTACTGCACAATATATCCTTTCCTGCCCTATCTTTCGCCACCTTTCCCTCACTCAGTCACACGGACTAGACAGTCGCACTCCTTCCAACTGTTTTCACTCTTTCGCCGTTTCAGGTTTTTTTCCTTCTTGTTTATTTATATTTAATTTATTTGTATGGCACCTTTGATTGTAAAATTCATTGATTTTTTTAGGATTTGATGTTTGTGAATTGATGTTGTTTGCCTAATTTCTGGACATGTGAATATATTCATATATGAACAAAAAACAAAAACATTTACAGATCTAAAATTTTCTTGAGGTGATTTGCTTGAATTTTTAGGTTTACATATGTATATATACAAATGTGGGTGTGAGAGATAGATTTATATATGCATTTGTTTTTTCTTGGTGTTTATCTATTGATTCTTAACAAGGGCTTTTGATTTAATTTGCAAGCCAATATTTTAACAAAGTAATTTAAAAATTGTTGCGATTTAAAGCACAAATCGCGCACGGTGCTCGCGAATATAAACACGAGATGACAAAAAAAAAAAAGAGATATGCGTAAAAGAACGAACACAAAATTTACGTGGAAACCCAAAACACGGGAAAAACCACGGGAAGGAAGAACAATTCACTATATCGTTGAGGCTTACAATAAATCGTCTTGTCTAGTCTGATTTTCGTCTACCGGAGAACCCCAATTTATAGGTGTAGAAAACCTATCAAATTGGTAACAATTAGAATTAGGAATAAATCCTTTTCCTAATTTTATAACTCCTAAATAATTAAGGAATAGAATTATAATTCATATAATTCTAATTCCCTAATTAAATAAATCCACGCAAAAATCCCAGTGTAAAAAGCCACGCAAAAATCCAGCGCAATCGCGCGCACAGAAAAATCCCGCTGCTGGGAAAACGGCGACCGCCATTTCCATTCGGCGACCGCCATTTTCATTCGGCGGGCGCCGAAGCTAATTCGGCGGGCGCCAAAACCCCCGAAAACAGGCAGTCCCGATTCTTGATTTTCGGCGGTCGCCGAAACCTCTCCGGCGCCCGCCAAAACCTCCTTCGGCGATTTTGACCTCTTTTGCGTTCCGATTCGAGTCATAAACAACAAAAATAATACGGAGTAATACATTTTTCTTTGAGAAATATAAAAAGCAAGTGTGACTATTTCTCTTGATGGGAGAGAGTAAAAAATAAAAAGGAATTTGTTTGGGTTGAGTATTTGTTTGAATATATTTGTATATTTGCTGGATGTTAGTTCTTGTTTCGACCAGGTCGCACGAACGATGATGCATGTGATATAATAATGTGTTTTACGAAAGTTATGAGTTAATTTATGAGGCTTATTACCCCCACACGGGAGAGGGTTAGAACGAATAAAAATACGATTGACTAGAGATATAAGATCTTAAAGATAAAATATGAAGTCTAAATTAAAACTATGAACTGTGTTTCGTGGTTAAAAAGGAATTTGTTTGATTTGGATAATATTGGTGTTTTGGTTTCAACACTATATTTGATCATGTTCTATAATTTAACACTTTCTCTGCTGGGCTGTAAGGTTTTTGATTTGATCGACCACATACATTCGTATATGAGGTTTACGATGCATGTGATATAACGTAAGATACATTCTCTAGTTTAATTAGCACGAGAATCTTATGTCGTATTTAGTTCAAAAAGTGTTTGATCGATTCTGTTGTCCACAAACATTAAACACATTCGTTCCGTAACCATTTATATAATTGATCGTGTTATATCCTTGTAACGATCTATGCCAGATTCTTTCGCACACCAATGGCACAGTTAGAACGCGCAATGGAAGCCAAGAAGGTATGGGAATCTGTGCAGCTCTATGCTGTAAGGTGCGACAACTGCTTCAAATGGGCCCGATTTTGATACTTTGCATAGGGCTACAAATATTTCTTCCTACTAATTAATCAAATTAATTAGTCAACCTCGCTAATTAACTATTTTAATTTTAATATATATACAACAATACACAATATATATCCCTTTCTCCTGCCCTGTCGCCGCATTTCCCTCACACTCGCATCCAACTGATTTTACTTTTTCAGGTTTTTTTCCTTGTTTTTTTTGTCACCTTTGATTGTAAAATTCATTGTTTTTTTTGGATTGATGTTTGTTAAATAATGTCGTTTGTCTAATTTTTGGACATGTAAATATATTCATATATGAACCAAAAAAAAAAAAACATTTACAGATCTAAATTTTTCTTAAGGTGATTTGCTTGAATATTTAGGTTTACATATGTATATATACAAATGGTTTACATTCATGATGTTTATTCTATTGATTATGAAGTGTTTTTTGTGTGGTAAAAATGGAATTTGTTTGGTTTGGATAATATTGGCCATTTGGTTTCAGCACTATATTTGATCATGTTCTATAATTTAACACTTTATGCTGAATGTTAGGTTTTTGATTCGATTGACCAGGTACGTACGTACGTATATGAGGCTTACAATGCATGTGATATAATGTTGCGGGTTTTTGCTTTTTTTGTCTAAGAAAGCTCTGACTTTACATATATATATATATATGCCTGTAAATGTTGATAGGGTTTAGTTACTTGAGTGAATGTTCGATACGTTTGCTGTTGATAAGCACGAGAATCTTATGTCGTATATAGTTTGAAAAGTGTTGGAACACATTTGTTTCGTAAAATTTTTGTAATCGCGTTAAATATGTCCTTGTGACGACGAGCCTGATATACAGGACAATGAAGACATGTGTTGGGCTATGGACAGGTGCGGGTGACAACGGATCCTGAGAATCAGGGCCCAAGGAGGAACAAAGTTCGCTGACGTGTATTACATTGTACCATCGAATAAGAGATTCCGTTCGATGATTGAACTTACCAAATATATCCACGATCATCCAGAGTACTATAAAGGTGTCAACCTTTCACAGTTTTCATTTCAGTCACCAGTGCCGTTGGATGAAAATTATATTGCCAAGCGTCCGGCACACTCTTCTACACGACTCGCCCCGTCTTCAGCAGGTACAGTGTTCTGATTTCTTTTTATGTTTTATGTAGCAATATTGACTCGTAATTATGTGATCAAACTCATCAGCCTGTGGGAGTTTTGGGCCATCTCAAAGTTGAGATATTACGGGGTGTTAAAAAAATGACACTTCCAACGAGATAGAGTGAGTACTATTTTATCATTTTTTTTACCTTTGAGATCTATTTTGTTATCACTTTTGTCATCTATACCTAATTTAATTTTTCTTATGATGCTCTATTGTTCTAATTTGTTTTAAAGATGATACTTTTATTAATTGATAATTTTTTTTTGTCCTATTAAAGAGTTTGTCTTGATTGCATAATGAAAAAGATTGCTGAAGAGGATTTACAAAATTGTCCTGAATGCACCATTAAACTTGGTTCTGCACAACTTCAGGAACTCATGAGGTACGAAAAATCGACATATTATGTATACGTCTCAATGATCAAATGTCGCTAAAAAACGTGTACAAAAATCGATGGCTCGATTCGTAAAATCGAACGAACACTTCAATCATGATCAAAGTAATCTGGTTTATTCTTACAGGGAGCAACTCGCAAAAGCAAAGTCCGATGCGAATTCTCAACAAGTGCAAGGAGATGCGAAAACAATGCACCAACTCTCGAAACCGGAAGCATCCGGAGAAATCATACCTATGGAAGAGGATGATCCAATCGAACAACCGGTAACTGCTTATAGATTGATCTTTGTAACAATATATATGAGAGACGACAACATGGCATGATCATATATTTTGTTATCGATTTCCAGAAGGAGAAAGATTAAAATTCTCCGAAAATGAGTGATGCAGAAGTACTAGACGTACGGTGCTCCTAAAGAGAAGCGGTCGAACACAGAAGATGGCTCAGCATGGACAAAGGGAATAGAGGAAAGAGTTGCACAAGTGCTCGCCCATTCTACACAATATCCTTTTCTCATGCCCTATCGCCACATTAACATTGACAGATTTTAATTTTTGCGCACCAATGGCACAATTAGAAAGCGCACCAATGGCACAAAGTTCGTTGACGTGTATGTATATATATTATAGTAACAACGCCAATATTTTCTTGTTGATGGAATAATAATTGGGCATCTTGATTCGCAGGTATTACATAATTGCGTGTCTTGATTCGCAGGTATTACATAATTGCGTTGACCTGTATGTATATATATATTATAGCAACAAGGCAAATATTTTCTTGTTGATGGAATAATAATTGCGCGTCTTGATTCGCAGATATTAAATTGCGCCGTCGAATAAGAGATTTGGTTCGATGGTTGAACTTACCAAGTAAGCTTTTCTCTTTATTTTATTTTTTTACCTTTTTGGATTTTTTATTTATTGGTATGCCTTCAATATGTTCAGTTATATTGACAATCATTCTGAGTATAAAAGTGTCACATTTGTATTTTGTGAAAGAAATGGATATGTTTATCTTAGGGAGTATAGTAATTTATACTCCATATGGAATTGCTTTTAAATTTGTATGAATCCCTTTACTACAAAAATTACTTTTCAACAGTTGGCCAATAAAGGCAAGATCATGAATGGAAAACGGCTACAAATATTTCTTCCTACTAATTAATCAAATTAATTAGTCAACCTAATTAACTATTTTAATTTGAATAAATAAATACTACAGAATACAATCCCCTTTCTCCTACCCTATCGACGCATTTCCTTCACACTCGCTTCCAACTTAATTTACTCTTTGCCGTTTCAGGTTTTTTCCTTCTTGTTTTTTTTGTCACCTTTGATTGTAGAATTCATTGTTTTTTTTATTTGATGTTTGTTAAATAACATAGTTTGTCTAATTTTTGGACATGTGAATATATTCATATATGAACAAAAAAAACATTTACAGATCTAAATTTTTCTTGAGGTGATTTGCTTGAATATTTAGGTTTACATTAATCTTTGCATTATTATTAAGGGTGGCATTTGCACTCTGAAATTACGTCTTCGACGTATGATACCAACTTTTCGCGAAGTTGGACTTAAACAACGAACACCAGCTTCAGTCAAGGTAACAATCACACAAGTTCGTGGAATGAAAGACGGAAGACAAAGGCAAAGTTATGTAATATGTTTTCATTCCATTGAACAACGAAACTAAACTATTACACTGAGTATGGTAGGCAAAACGATTACAAGAAGTTTCCCGAGTGTCGCAACAACTCCCACTAACTTGCAATCTAGCACACAAGTTCCTAGAGCTAAATCTCCTAACTCTAATCTTGGCACAAGGCGCAAACGCTACTACACAAACTCGAAGCTCGAAGCTGTCGGTCACGATTCTAAAAATCAGATTTCGTACTCTCCAAATCGTCAATGGTGAAATCGAACTCCATGGGTTTATATAGGCAGCCCGCACATGTGAGGTGATGACGTGGCACGTTCTGGTTGGTCACATGCTTGGCTGATGTCACTTCTCCATGGATGATATCACTCTTGTTGAACTTGGATTCTTGAATCTTGGAATCTTGAATCTTTGATTCTTGAATCTTCGAATCTTGAATCTTCAATTTCAAAGTCAGAACTTCAATTCAATCTTGACTCCGTCGATCTCAATTCTTCATCTTCAAACTCTCGTGAAAAACTCTAAGTGTTGAAGCCTCGGAATTTCATCGTCTTCATGGTCGTCGATATCATTGAAGTAAAAATACACGGAACCATTCTTCATTCCTTGATATGAGTACTTGGTGAAAGAAATCACGTTGAAAGTACTTAGTGAAAATCGTCGTTGAAGAATGTCATAGTCGCTGGCACCGTGCCTTGAGGACAAGCGTTACGAAACCATGCCATAGCCAAAACCGGCGACTGGAGTCGCCGATTCCATGACGTTGTCAAATGCCAAAACCGGCGACAGGAGTCGCCGATTCCTTGTCCATGCCAATGCCACAAACGGCGACTCCAGTCGCCGTTCCATTGCGTTGCCAAAAACGGCGACGCTGGTCGCCGTTCCAAGCCATGTCAAAAGCGGAGACTTGTGTCGCTGATTCCTTGCATCTCCCAAACCGGCGACTGTGGTCGCCGTTCCACACATCTTTACTAAGTCCAAAATCGGCGACTGTGGTCGCCGTTCCTGTCGTGCCATAAGTGGAGACGCTGGTCGCCGTTCCATGCACATTCCATCGTGCCAAAACCGGAGACTCTAGTCTCCTTTTCCATGCACCTGCAAACCTGGAAATCAACAAAAAAACAAGTACAAAACCGTTGTCGCCAAAATCAACATTTACAATCTCCCCCTTTTTGGCACAACACATGAAAACGAAGTTAAGTAAAACGAGATAAACGTATCTCCCCCTCAAACGAATATCAACACAAAATAAGCTAAGTAAAAGATGGAAAAACATCAATCAAACTATCAATGAAAAACCATAAAAAACTTAGCCAAATATCAAACCAATAACATCAAAAAAAACTTAGATAAAAATTCAATCCAAAAACATTATCCAAGAGATAGAGAAATATGAAAAACATATGCATGGACGAATTCAGAGTTTGATGCATGCATAAACAAAATAGACAAACGAGTTCCAGAGTTATAAAAAAAACTGAAATAAAAACTTGGAATAAAACACTTAAACTTGGAATGGAACTTAAGATCTTCAATTCTTCATTCCTTTGGCGAGCCAGTTGGCGTGGGTTCGCGTTCTGGACTCTCGATCACGTCTTCTTCATCTTCGCCATAGACGAAGCCATCATCAGAGCTCGAATCCTCTTTCTCATCTTCATCGGTCTCATCACCCAGACCAAATATCTCGTACTCGCCAAAGTCTTTCCCACCTTCATCTTCAACGTCAAGAATGTTGACATCAGCGTCGACATCCTGATCTTTCAATCCACCCGACGGCATAGCTCTCGAAGTCTCACCAACCTTCGCCTTTCCCTTGTCACGGATATCCATACATCCTTCAAAAATGTCATCGTCCGTCTTCTCGCCATCATCAGCTCGGGGTACCTGTTCAACTTCAATGTTGTTACCTTTCGCCAGCTGAACATGCGCCTCTTGGATAGCGTCCCGAATCATCTTCAGAAGGAACGTGTCCTTCAAACTTGCATCGGGGGCTCCAACATCACCGAGTCCTCCCCCTTGTTGGATTTCACGCTGAAGTTTGTCAAAGGATGACTTCTGTTTCTTCTGCGCGTCAATCATTTTGTTATAGGCCACGGCATGTTCCTCTTGACACTGTTCCAGCGCCAAGGTGTCAGCATAGAATTCTTTGACACAAGCTGATGGCACCACAGCACGATGACTGTGGATAGGATGATAAGGATTTTTGTAAGGCGGAACTTTAGAGTAAGGCCCAAACTCGCGAGGAACGATTCTGGGCTGTTGTTTGGTTTGAGGTTCCGCCTCATCAGCTGCAGCTGTGGATTCATTCTTTTGGCGCTTGGCCGAGGGAGACTTGTCTTTCTTGGCGATCGACTTCCTCTTTCTTTTCAGTGGAGATGGCGGAGGAGTTAGAATATCAGGAAGTGCATTCCTGTCAACAAAGTCAAACCAAGGTAGGTCGATGACACGTTTGGAAGGATTGAGGTACGTGCCAGTGATCTTGACGGCGCCATTTTTCTTTAACTTTTTCTCAAAGTCATTGTCAGGAGTGAAGCCTTGAGCGTGTAGCATGCCGTAGATCAAACACGGATGCGTGAGTTGAAGTTTCTGTGCCTCTGGCCAGTCAGCTTGGCGAAGAATGGTCTCGTCCGTCGTCCTGGCAATTTTGCATAAGTCATTAAAAATTATTTTGCCAAGATTGATTTGTTCGCCACAGCCAAGGCGAAAGATGATGTGCATCAGTTCCGGCGTCAAGACAGATTCATCTTTGTACGCAGTCCAGTTGGACATGCCAAGTCGCTGCAAGATGCCGTAAAAGGCAGACAGTTTGTTCGGCGGCGGCAGTTCGGACTTAACTTTCTTTTGAGTAACGAAAGTGCCGATGGTAAGGTCTTCGGCCCGTTCCTCAGCTGAGGGCGAAGTCCAGTTGGAATCAACTTCCAACCTCTCAAGAAATTTGTTGATGGAAAAAGGGCGGAATTTGTACAACTTCTCACGGAAAACAAAACAGCCATACAGACGGCTTTTCGGGTTCGCAAAGTCAGGAGACAGACTGGCATAGAATTTGTTAAGTACGGGAATGGAATAGCGGTAAGTCAAGCTGACCGACTTAATCATATGCATCTTAGTCAGGAAATCTGTTATTCCGTGACGGTCATAGTCTTCCTTCAGAATAGTTCGATCGGTTAGGATCGGTAGAGTCTGGATGAGTTTGTGGCGACGTTCAGCAGTCGCAGTAAAAAAGTCACGAGAGTGAGCTTTCGGACACTCGGAAAATTCCGAGATATACTTGAAAGTATCAGTCGACCGTTGGGATCCAGCTGACCCCGAAGAAAGTGGCGGTTTCTGCGAACTATGAGTTCGGGACTTGGTGACTTGTCCACCAGAGTTTTTCGGGGTGGATGTTTTCACACCACCTCCACTGGCGGATGGTTTCTTGCCTTCGGCACTCCCAGCTGGAGTCGCCGATTTCTTTCCCGAACCTGATGGCGTCATAGGTTTTGGGTCTGTGCCAGCAGTCACAGTCACTGTGGATGGGATATTGACAATCTTTTTGCCATCCTTAGTAATCTCGCCAGCCGCGAGCAACCGATGGTATTCAGCTTTGGGAACGACCCCACTGTAGATGCGAAAAGAGGCATCTTGGAATTTTGATTTCCCTGACTTAGGTTCTTTACCCGGCTGACGGGCAGATGAGTGTGCCGGTTTGGCAGTAGTTGTCAAGTCAATCGACTGTTCAGTTGACGCAGCCTTGCGTTTCTCAACTTTTTCCAAGTGAGCTTTAAGCTCTTCATACGCCGCCTTCTTAGACGTGGGCGACGGAGCCTGTTCAAACTGTTCATTCAGATAGACTGTCATGTCAGCGAGCATGTCATCCAAGTTCTTGGCAGCAGACATATCGGAAAATTTCGAAAAATATTCTAACACTTGGAAAGAGTAACACAATCACGGAAACGATGGACAGGGCGCCTGGTGCGCAAAGCTAGAGTTGCCTGATGCAACGGAATTAGGAAAAACTTAGAATCTAGAAACGTCGGACAAGCAGTCAGCAGCTGAGAGTCGAGAGTTCGAGAGTTCTAAAGTGCGATGTAAGCGTAACCATGATAGAATCACCCCAGGGCTATATATAGGAAAATTTTGGGCCGCCCGTCCGGATTTAAAATACACAGCTCAAGACCTGTAAAAAGCCCATCTCAAGAAGAAAATTTTAGCCCATTAGACGAACAAAAATTTATTAATTTGAAAATATTATTAAAATAATAATTTTCAAAAATAATAAATAAAAGTTAAATAAAGAAAAATATGAAAAACCGAAGATCAAACCGAAGGTTGGAATGACGAAGTTCAGTGCCATAGGTCCGGAAAAGGGCATGGCGTTGGACAGGCGCTAGATCGGCGACCCTAGTCGCTGGTTTTGCGGAGACCGTAGTCTCCGGTTTTGTCATGGGCAAGTCTCCGGTTTTGTCACTGACAAGAGTCTCCGGAATTTGCGAGTCGCCGAGTTTGGCAGGGTCCAGTCTCCGTTTTTGACACTGGGCATGAGTCGCCGCTTTTTCGGCGACAGAAGTCTCCGGAAATGGAACACTTTGATTCTCCGTTTTTGGAGAATGGAGTCTCCGATTTTTGATATTCCAATTTCGCCAACAGTTTAACATTGTCGTCGCTGCACTCAATGTTTAGACATCCGAGATGGTAAACCACATAGCCCTGTATATGAACTACAGAAATGCCAAAACAAAAACAACACATCCCGAGTTAGTCATTCAAGAGTTCAACACACGCAAACATTCAAACACATTTTAGTGGAGATTCGAGGGGTGATATTAGGCAATGAAGAGCAAATATTTTCCCAGAAAAGAGACACTTTCATCATTTTTCCAAAAACAAAAAAAATTTCACACGAAGTGAAAAGAACTTTGAGGTAATGGAAAGATCTCTCATATTAAAACCGGTGAGACGGACCGAAGTATGTGATAGACATGTTTACTTGTCCTTCGTCTCAGTCACAAGGAGGCAGTCGTGTTTCGTCGAAACATATTGGCAGAGTTAGCACCGCACAAGAGATTTTAATTCATGAATGCAAGGTGAACACTTAAGGCACTCCGATCAGGAACTAGCATTACTTCAATCAGAGGGGAGCCGGGGTAACCGGCGTCCTCCAGACGAGTTTTTAGCTTTAGATGAAATGCAACAGACACTCATTACAGCAGTCAGAGGGGAGCAAGGTTCACTTGCGTCCTCCAAAGTGTGATAGGAGAGTGTCTTAAAGTTCAGCGTCCATGTACAACCTTTCGAAGAGGGGAGCCGGGGGAACCGGCGTCCTCCGTTACTTGGCTTTATGGATCTATGCAAATGAAGCGAGGAGTTTAAGCCATGTTCACATGTTCGCATTCAGCGGAATAAATACTCTTGTGTCCGAAGACTAGAAACGGCCTCGAATCCATGTTTGTCTGACTAGACTAATCCACGACGATTCCGAGTGCATATTCAGAAGTAAAGAAACTACTCTTTCAGACTTCAAAATTTTTCGTGAACTCTTAGAGAGAACACAAGCAGAGAGAATTCCTTAAAGTTTTGAATCTCTCAAAGTCAAGAGGTTTGGTAAAGATGTCAGCAAGCTGTTTTTCCGTTGAAATATGCTGTAGACTGACTATATCACGATCAACCAAATCTCTAATGAAATGATGTCGAATGTCGATGTGTTTAGTTCTTGAGTGCTGGACAGGATTTTCGCTGATTTTGATAGCACTCTGGTTATCACAGTACAGCACTAATGGAGCACTCTCAAGGAGATAGTCATTCAACATTTGTTTCAACCAAAGTAGTTGAGTGCAACAACTTCCAGCCGCAACGTACTCGGACTCGGCAGTGGACAGTGCGATACAGTTTTGCTTGCGACTATGCCAAGACACAATGTTATTGCCAAGGAAGCAACAGCAGCCAGAGGTACTTTTTCGTTCGTCCGTGTCCGTCGCCCAGTCGGCATCAGAAAAGCCAACAAGGTTGGATGAAGTGTCGCGCGCATACCATAGACCTAGCTGAGAAGTTCCAGAGATGTAGCGGAGAATCCGTTTCACAGCTCTTAGATGGTCCTCCTTTGGATCAGCTTGGTACCTGGCACACATACAAACACTAAACATAATGTCAGGACGAGTGGCAGTTAAATAAAGTAAACTCCCAATCATGGAACGATAAAGAGTTTGGTTTACACTCCGGCTTTTTGTTGATGTCGACAAGCGTTCCGTAGTTGCCATAGGAGTGTTAGCTGGCTTGGCATGATGCATCTCAAACCTCTCAACCATGTTTTTAGCATACTTACTTTGAGATACAAATATCCCATTTGGTCGTTGAGAAATCTGAAGGCCAAGAAATTGATGCAACTCCCCCTCAAGGCTCATCTGAAATGTTGAGGACATAGCTTCTGTGAAAGCAGTCACGAGTTTGGAACAAGTAGCTCCGAAAACAATGTCGTCAACGTAAATTTGGGCAACAATCATGTGTTTGCCATCTCGCTTGATGAACAAAGTTTTGTCCACCGATCCACGCTCAAAGCCAAATTTGAGTAGAAAATCCGTAAGGCATCCGTACCAGGCGCGAGGTGCTTGTTTCAAGCCATAGAGAGCTTTGTGAAGCTTGTAGACATGGTTTGGCTTTTTCGGATCCTCAAAGCCCTTAGGTTGTGCAACGTAAACCTCTTCTTCCAAGACACCGTTCAGGAAAGCAGCTTTGACGTCCATCTGTCTGAGTTTGATGCCAAGATGGCATGCAATAGCAATTAGAAGTCTGATGGACTCAATTCGTGCAACCGGAGCAAACGTTTCATCAAAATCTATGCCTTCCACCTGGGCATATCCTTGGGCAACAAGACGAGCTTTGTTTCGGACAACTTGGTTATGCTCATCTGTTTTATTCTTGAAAATCCATTTAGTTCCAACAACATTGATGTTTGAAGTTCGGGGAACTAAGGACCAAACATTATTCCGCGTGAACTCATTCAACTCTTCTTGCATGGCCATGATCCAAAAATCATCTTGCATGGCTTCCTTGTAATTTTTCGGCTCATTTTCGGAGAGAAAGCAAGTGATGCCGATTTCATTACACACAGCAGAAGTACAAATGTTGTAGAGTTCGTCGGGAGAGTTCATTGGTTTCTTTGAGCGTGTAGTTCGCTCATTCAAACTTCCGATCATCTGGTTCGGCGGATGACGTTTTTGAATATGACCAGGTGCCTCTCTTGGAGCGTCAGCTGGGTTGTCAACATGATCATCATCGTCATCCTCAGTGACCGAAGTGTCATCATTTCCGTTGCTAGATTCTCCAACTTCAGGTGAAGTATTAGGAGTAGCATTTTCGGAAGTCACAGTAGTGGGTGTTGAAGGAAATGTTCGAACTTCAAGGATCCCTTCCTTAACCCAATCAGCCTCTGCATCTTTTCCAAGAAAGTCTTGTTCATCAAAGTTGATGTTCACAGTCTCAATGACTTTCCTAGTGCGAAGATTGTAGGCACGATAGGCATGACTATTTTGGCTATAGCCAACAAAAATTCCACGATCAGCTTTGGCTTCAAATTTCTTTAGAGGATCACGATCCTTCAAAATATAGCAAGTACAGCCAAAAACACGAAAGTGTGCCACCGAAGGTTTCTTCCCATTGACAAGTTCATAGGCAGTGGCAGTAGTGCCAGATCGAATACTTATTCGATTCAAAATGTAGCCAGCTGTAGAGACGGCTTCTGCCCAAAAAGTTCGAGCCAGATTTTTGGAGATCAACATCACACGCGCCATCTCTTGCAGTGTTCGGTTCTTACGTTCGGCAATCCCATTTTGTTGTGGCGTTTTTGGGGCCGAGTATTCATGATGGATTCCTTTCAGCATACAAAATTCATTGAAGCTAGCATTTTCAAATTCGGTGCCGTGATCACTCCTGATCCTTTTAACCTTAGATTCATGATTCGTTCGAATCCATTTCACAATACCTTTGAAGGCATTGAAAGTCTCATCCTTGGTCGCCAGAAATCTTGTCCATGTGTATCGAGAAAAATCATCGACAACAACCAACACATATTCTTTCTTTGCTAAGCTCTTCACCTCCATTGGACCCATCAAGTCCATGTGTAGAAGTTCAAAGGGGGCTGAAGTGCTCATTAGAGTTGGAAGTGCTGGATGAGAAGTTCTTGTCAACTTGCCCTTCTGACAGTCACCACATACTCGCTTCTCGATTTTAGGGAGTTGAGAGATTCCTCGAACTATCTCCCCCTTAACCAATTTGCTCAGATTGCGAGTGCTAGTGTGGCCAAGTCGTTGGTGCCACAAGTCAACTTCATCAGGAACGGTCACGGAGAAGCAACTATACTCAGTTGTATAGCAATTGTTTTTAGCACGTGGACCTTCCATGATACATTTTCCCTCAACATCAAAAACTCTGCAAGATTCCTTATCAAAACTGACATTAAAGCCTTCATCACATAACTGACTGATAGAGATGAGATTGGCAACAAGTCCCTTGACGTGGACAACATTTCTGATTGGAGGCAATCCTTTGATTTGTAGCGTCCCTTTTCCCTTGAGAACACCTTTTGCTCCCCCTCCAAACACCACGGGGGAACCTGTCATCGGCTCATATTCTTTCAAGAATTTCTTAGTGCCGGTCATATGTCGGGAGCAGCCACTGTCAAAGTACCAAATACCTTTGTTGCCAGCTTCAGAGGCATTGAGTGCGACATTGCAGAAAATAAGTTCCCTCGGTTGCCAACTACTTTTGGAAGTAGAGTTATGTTCAATATTTGCTTTCCGAGATTTTGGCACCCATTTCTTCTTAACATTCAAGGTTTTGACATGTCTCTCAGTCACAGCTTTCAGATATGTCTTAGCTTTCGGATTTGGAGAAATGGGTTTCTTCATTTCCTTAGCCACTTCAGACTTTTTCTTCAGGGTCATCAACTCTCTGTTCGCATCTTCCTTCATCTTATAACAAAATGGTCGAATGTGTCCAGGTTGGTCACAGTAGTGACATACATACTTTCTCCTTTGACAAGTTTCAACCTTCGTGGACGTCTTGACCAAAACGGTTTTAGTGCTAGAGGTTTGTCCATTTTTCTTCACGTTCTGAGATTTCTCTAAGTTCTTCAGCAACGTCTTCTCATAAGGTAGGATACCACGAGGATGTTTGACAATATTCTTCGGGAATTGATATGTCTCAATTTTTGAAGTCGAGAACGACTTTTGAGTTTTAGGTTCTGGAGACTTAGCAATCTTTTTCCCTTCAGCAATCTCCTTCCGTTTAGATGATTCAACATCATCCTTACTTTTATCCTCAGGCTGACCATCCGATGCCTTAACAAAACTCACCTCCTTCTTCTTTTCAGGTGTCGAGTATATAGACTCAAACACTTTCTGGAATCCAAGACCGTAACGATTAGGATTCATATATGAGGCAGCATTGTCAAACACGGAAGAGTTCGTGTTCATTTTTCTCAACAGCTCGTCAGTCATATGAAGTTTTTCTATCAACGCATATCGTTCCTTGTCAGTCATGGCAAGGTCAGTTTGAGTTTTCATCAGTGATGACTTCAGTTCATCATTCTCAGCATCCGAGTTCTTAAATAGAGTCTGCAGTTTCTTCACTTCAGTTGACTCCTTTTTCAGTGACATCTTCAGCTTTGAGTTCTCAGAACTCAACCTCTCACACAATTCTCTCAATTCGACAATTTCCTTGAAATACTTATGCTTTTCTTCGAAAAGATCATCAAATTTGACTTTAAGAATTGTCAGAGAATTGTTCAACTTTTTCTTCTCATCCTCAGTCTTCTCAACTGAGTTTCTCAAGACTACAGCCTCATCATTCATTTTTCGATTCTCTTCAGAGAGTTCATCAAGAGATTCAGTCACGCACTTCAGAGACACTTCAAGTGTGCTATTTTCAGTGATAGCTGTGTCACACAATTTCTCGAGTTTAGAATAACTCTCTTTCAGATCAGCCAGTTCAGCAGACTCGGTCACACTTTGATGGACATCAGATGTCATCTCTTCCCTTTCAGTTTCAGACTCAGATTCATCATCCGAGAAAACGTTATCATCACAAAAATTTCGGTTCGTTGATGCCACACGAAAAATGTTGTCTGCAGTTGCAGTGTCTTTCAGAAATGCATCAAAAACAAAGTTTTCGACCTCCACATTTTCGAGGTCAAACGATTCACCAAAAGTAACAACTAGAGCGTTGTCTTCATCATCATCAGAATCCTTGTCCTCGGACTTGTCGTTCTCAGAAATGACATCCTCATCGTCAATCACAACATAGCTAACTGGTAGCTTCTTCTTTCGATGTAAGTTCGGGCATTCGTTTTTGACGTGCCCATATCCTTTGCACTCGTAGCATTGCATTTTGGAAACATCTTTGCTAGCAGAGGAGTACGGCGAAAGTTTAGTCCCCTTGAACTTTTTGTCAGACGACGATCCCTGATTTCGGTTGTCAGGAGTGTTCGGATACGAGTTAGAACTTTTCTGAAATTTTCGAAAATTTCGTGCACGGTTCTTCCTCTTAAATTCTTGTTTCACAAGATAAGTGACTATCTCAGTCAGTGCAGCCAGTTTGTCCGGATTATTTGAGTTCATCAGTTTTTCAATTTCTTCAGCTTCCTCATCATCAGAATCACCCAGATCAGCAGAAAAACTACTTTCAGTTTTCTCATTTTTCAAATGAGTCTTTCGAGAGTTAGAGCTTCTCGAACTTTTTCCTTTCTCTGAAATTTTGAGAGCAGTCATCGGTTCGTAGACAAGAGACATGTCTGGGTTGCTTCGAACTTTGAGAGTCAGGTCATAGTTTCTCAAATCAGCCATCAAGTCGGCATAGTCCCAGTTTTGGTTCTCGTCATTGCGTGCTTCGATAGTCAGCACCTTACTCTCGAACCTAGTGCTAACACTGGAGAGTACTTTCTCATATACCATGGGAGCAGGAAAAATTTCTCCAAGTTCAAAAGCTTCATTCACATATCTCATGATCTTGTCCAAGTAGTCATTGATGTCTTCATCTTCCCTCATCCGGAGTTGATGGAATTGGGCAGTGATAGTTCGGATTTTCGATCGCTTAACAGCATGACTTCCCTCACAAGTTCGTTGTAACGTTTCCCATGCATCTCTGGCAGATGTGCAATTTTTGACCAGCTGATACATACTGAGGTCCAGCCATTCACAGATAATAAGTAAGGCTTTGCTGTTAGCCGTGGACAAGTCATGTTCCTCTCTCGTCCAACTACGTTCCGGTTTCGGAATTCTCACGCCATCGGCGTCTTCCGTATATGGGCGTTCCCATCCTTCTAACACTGCCATCCAAGATCTGGAATCAAAACCCTTAATCCTAGCAGAGACTTTGGCCTTCCAATTCGAGTAGTTCTGATGAGTTAGCATAATCGGTTTCTGGACAAACATGGACGACTCCATTGTAGCGGAAATATGAAGTCAAGTAACGGATCACGTCTTATACGTATGACGTCCTGCTCTGATACCAATTGAAATTACGTCTTCGACGTATGATACCAACTTTTCGCGAAGTTGGACTTAAACAACGAACACCAGCTTCAGTCAAGGTAACAATCACACAAGTTCGTGGAATGAAAGACGGAAGACAAAGGCAAAGTTATGTAATATGTTTTCATTCCATTGAACAACGAAACTAAACTATTACACTGAGTATGGTAGGCAAAACGATTACAAGAAGTTTCCCGAGTGTCGCAACAACTCCCACTAACTTGCAATCTAGCACACAAGTTCCTAGAGCTAAATCTCCTAACTCTAATCTTGGCACAAGGCGCAAACGCTACTACACAAACTCGAAGCTCGAAGCTGTCGGTCACGATTCTAAAAATCAGATTTCGTACTCTCCAAATCGTCAATGGTGAAATCGAACTCCATGGGTTTATATAGGCAGCCCGCACATGTGAGGTGATGACGTGGCACGTTCTGGTTGGTCACATGCTTGGCTGATGTCACTTCTCCATGGATGATATCACTCTTGTTGAACTTGGATTCTTGAATCTTGGAATCTTGAATCTTTGATTCTTGAATCTTCGAATCTTGAATCTTCAATTTCAAAGTCAGAACTTCAATTCAATCTTGACTCCGTCGATCTCAATTCTTCATCTTCAAACTCTCGTGAAAAACTCTAAGTGTTGAAGCCTCGGAATTTCATCGTCTTCATGGTCGTCGATATCATTGAAGTAAAAATACACGGAACCATTCTTCATTCCTTGATATGAGTACTTGGTGAAAGAAATCACGTTGAAAGTACTTAGTGAAAATCGTCGTTGAAGAATGTCATAGTCGCTGGCACCGTGCCTTGAGGACAAGCGTTACGAAACCATGCCATAGCCAAAACCGGCGACTGGAGTCGCCGATTCCATGACGTTGTCAAATGCCAAAACCGGCGACAGGAGTCGCCGATTCCTTGTCCATGCCAATGCCACAAACGGCGACTCCAGTCGCCGTTCCATTGCGTTGCCAAAAACGGCGACGCTGGTCGCCGTTCCAAGCCATGTCAAAAGCGGAGACTTGTGTCGCTGATTCCTTGCATCTCCCAAACCGGCGACTGTGGTCGCCGTTCCACACATCTTTACTAAGTCCAAAATCGGCGACTGTGGTCGCCGTTCCTGTCGTGCCATAAGTGGCGACGCTGGTCGCCGTTCCATGCACATTCCATCGTGCCAAAACCGGAGACTCTAGTCTCCTTTTCCATGCACCTGCAAACCTGGAAATCAACAAAAAAACAAGTACAAAACCGTTGTCGCCAAAATCAACATTTACACACTCTTTTTTTCTCTATGCACTACTCCTTATTTTGGTTTTACTAGTAATGATTATAACATTAATTTAAATAACTAATTATCCTTAAAATGCATATACCCTGAAAATTATCATAAATGTATGGAAACACTTGATAAATCATACTACATATTTATTAATTAAAAAATAGTGAATTGTATACTTTCTTCACTATTCAAACACATTTTTTTATCGTGTTTAATATTTTTATTAAAAAATATTTTTTAATTTTATGATTTTGTAAGAATTTAATAATTTAAAATATTTGTTGTTGATATTTTTTTTTAATTTTTTCCATCCAATTATAATTATATATATATTTTAATTTATAATTTTATACAATTTCCTCTATTTTGATTTGTTTTTTTTCTATATTACAGTTTTATAATTGTTGTCTTTTTTTTTTTTTTTTTATCTAGGTCAATTGCAGATATTTAAATACTCACACACACATGTCTAGGGATCGAACCTTGGACGCAAATATTTAAAAACTCTCACACACACATGTCTCGGGTTCGAACCTTAGACCTTACTGTTCTCAAGTCGAATGTTCAACCATAACAACCTCAACTTCTTTACTTGTTTATAAATATGCATATGTATTATTATTTTCTTATCAATAATATTATATAATTAATTTTCAACAACATGTGTATTATCAATTTTCAATATAAACTATTTTTAATTTTTTTAACTATACTTTTTACTTTATTATATAATGCATTCTTAGTTACTTACCTTTTAACTTTTCTCATATTTTAAATTTTATTTCAAAGATAATTCTTTTATCAATTAAAAAAATAGTTTTGTATCAATCCCATTACTACAAATTAAAATGACTTTTCCACTGTTGGCTAATAAGGCAAAATCATGAATGGAAAACGGCTACAAATATGGATTAGGCTAATGAGACTATGAGAGTTTGCTAATATTTCCTACAAATATGGATTAGGCTAATGAGAGTTTGCTAATATTTCTTCATAAAAAAATTTAGGGGTAGGTATATATATATAGGAGGGTTCTACAGTGCAGTCAAGGCACGGTACATTGTTTTTATTTCAACCATTAGATTTAATTAATTAATATGAACCGTTCAAATTTATTACAGAATACAATAGTTAGCGTAGAGATTACAACACACAATTATTATTCTATATATTGACTAACCTGTTAACCGGTAATATACATAAATATTAACAAAAATTTGGCGGCGTGTTTCAGAAAAAGAGGATATCTTTACCCACGATGCCCACGATGTCAATTTTTCAAATCTCAATTAAGTTTCTCTATAAATTTTTTATTGGGGATCAACTAGGAAGATATAAGATATTTTTTATTTAAGAGCATCTCATGTTTCAAGTTTTGGGTGATAAGTAGGACACGTGTGCGTTAACTCATATTTTTACAACTTCTACCAAAAAAAACTTCTAACACATCCAACAATTCTACCCAAAAAATAAATTTTATAGGTCTCACCACTTACTTATTTTATACTTTTTATTTATTATTTATATTTAAATAATAATAATAATAGTAAACATAAAAAAATGATTTTTAGATAAAATAAAATAAATATTTAATATTTATATAATCCATAATTAAATAAAATAAATATTTAATTAATTTTTATATAAATACAAAATAATTCATAACGCTAAAAATTTAACTATTTAAATTTTTTTATTTTTAATTAATTTTTATATAAAATAAATCCGTTAACATTAAAATTTTAACTATTTCAAAAATTTTAATTTTAATTAATTTTTATATAAAATAAAAACTATTTTTTAATTAATTTTTATATAAAATAAAAATACAAATATTCCTTTAACGTTCAAATTTTAATTATTTCAATTTTTTTTAATTTTAATTAATTTTTATATAAAATAAAAATACAAATAATCCGAGTTAAAAATTTAATTAATTCAAAATTTTTATTTTTTATTAATTTTTATATAAAATACAGAATAAAGTTAAAATATAAAATAATTTTTAACGCTGAAATAATAATAATAATAATAAAATAATATTATTTTTTATTTCTACCGGTAGAAGTTCTTCTACCCAAAATTTTTAGGGAGTTCTAATCTTAACACGTCAGCGCACTTCAACGATTTCTACCTGTTTTTTGGTGAGAGATAGAAGTACATATAGACTTCTACCTCTCAATTGGAGATGCTCGATTTCTACCTCGTTTTTTTGGTACTTCTACCTCTCAATTGGAGCATCTCCAGTGGTAGTTTCATACTTTTTCTACTTCTACCTCGTTGGTTTTACCTACAAAATTTTCACCACTGACTTATTTTTTTATTTTTTATTTAATATTTATAGAAATAATTAAGGATATATTGATTTTAAAATTTTAACTATTTCAAAATTTTCATTTTTACTTAAATTTTATATAAAATAAAAAATAGAAAAAATAGTTTCTAAAAATTTAACAATTTTAAAATTATTATTTTTAATTAATTTTTATATACATAATTTTTAACACTATTTTAAAATTATTATTTTTAATTAATTTTTATATAAATAATTTTTAACGCAAAAAATTTAATTTTTTTAATTTTTTTATTTTGTATTAATTTTTATATAAAATAGAATAATTAGTTAAAATACAAAATAAGTTGAAATTTAATTTATTTTAAAATTCTTAATTTTAAATAATTTTTATATATTCAAAATTTTTATTTTTAATTAATTTTTATATAAATAATTTTTAATGCTAAAAATTTAACTATTTAATTTTTTTTCATTTTGTATTAATTTTTATATAAAATAGAATAATTCGTTAAAATACAAAATAAGTTAAAATTTAATCTATTTCAAAATTCTTAATTTTAAATAATTTTTATATAAAATAAATAATATCTTTACGTTAAATATTACGCAGTATTAATTTTGTTAATTAATAATACTAAATAATAATAATAAATTAATAATGGTAAATAATAATAATAAAATAATAATTTAATTTATATCTACCCGGTAGAAGTTCCTCTACCCCATATGTTTTAGGAACAATTAATAATGGTAAATAATAATAATAAAATAATAATATAATTTACTCCTACCCGAGTAGAAGTTCTTCTCCCCCTGATGTTTTAGGAACTCCTAACCTTAACACGTCATCGCATCTCTAATGGCTCCTACCGCATTTTTTGGTGAGAGGTAGAAGTACACATAGACTTCTAACTCACCATTGGAGATGCTCTAAGAAGAAGGACAAAGATTTGCGTGGACAAAAAATAATAATACAGAGTAGTACATGTTTCTTTTTCTAATCATTTTTTATAAAATATAATTATTTATTTATTTATTACATATAAAAATATTAATTCGAATCGAATTATTTGTATAATATATGAAGCAAATATTAAGTGATTCACATTTGTATTCAGTTTTTTTAATACGGATAATCAAAAGACTTAGTGAATCACAAATGGCGTCGTTTTTTTATTCTGCAACTCTATCTTCTAGTCTTCACAAAGTCGATTTTTGATGGAATCAGGCCAAGCATTTTACATCAAATATGAAGTCTCATCTAACTCAACTTTACACTTAGTGACTATATCAATGATTCACACTTGTTTATTTCTAAAGTCGACTATTTTTGTATCAATTATAATCCAAACAAGCTCATTTCATCAATATGCTGAGAAATTCTTATAGCCTCTTCAACCATTTTTTTTTTGTACAATGAGGTTGGTCCCTCTATTATGGGGACTTCTCTTTCTAGTATTCACATGGATCAACAAATTAAATGATCTATAATTTCTTTGATATAAGTATGATTGAAATTAATCGAATTGTTTTATAAACAAACGAAAACACAACAATTTCTAACTAACTAGAACAAAATGAACAAAACAATATAAATATTTTAATTAGTTTTCGTTAATAAACACTATTTTTTTTTTTTTTTGTAAAAATGTGAAACAAACGAAAACACAACAATTTCTAACTAACTAGAACAAAATGAACAAAACAATATAAATATTTTAATTAGTTTTCGTTAATAAACACTATTTTTTTTTTTTTTGTAAAAATGTGATTTTTTATCACGTTTCACTAAGGTCATTTCCAAACGTAAGTTTAAGTTTACAGTAATTTTACTCCAACCGATAAACCAATATTCAAACTTAAAAGAATATTCTTTAAATATTCTTTTTATACAATTATTTATACTATTTTTATAAATAACCAACATTTTTATAAATTTACAATTTAACCCCATAACTTTGACATTAAAAATATTTAATAAATATTATTTTCATTTTAAAATTACACACATAATAAATATAAAAAATACCAAATAAAATATTAATTAAAAATAAAAAAATTGAATTACAACACACATAAAAAACTCATCATTAAACATAAATTTAAACAAAAAAAATACACTCAATTAATAAACATAAATTTAAACAAAAAAAAAAATACAAGATCATTAATGTTATTTTATTTTTAATGTCAATTAAATATTTAATATTTAATTATATTTATATTTAATTTTTTATAAAATAATTTGTTTTAATTATTAATGACATAATTATTTATTAAAATTACGTTACAAAAAATATTAAATAAGGAACAAAAAATATTAATAGGTCATTTTTTATTAATTTGTAAAAAAAAGGATTATTTTATAAATATTGAATAGTTTTTTGTTTGAGTTTACAGTAGACGTAAATTTAAGTATTTTTTTTGTGGGTCCCACCATAAAACTTATAATAGGTTTTATGTTTTGGTATCTGTTTTGGTTGTTTTTGTACTTGTCGGTAGTATTTGCTGGTAATTGAGGGTTTTGATAAACAACACAAAATGGTAAATTTGTTATAAGTAAGCTAGCAAAAGGATTAAGTTATAGCAGAAATCATAAGTAGAACATGGATGCTCAAGGCACCTCTTCATTCATATATTCATACTTAGAATTCATATTAAAATACAAGGTTTTGCATGTCCATTTTCCTCTCTCTTACCCTCTATTTATAATACTCTATGCATGGCTTAATTATGCCACCTAATGCCCACATATCGGCTTCTTATTGGACCTCTAGTCCACTAATATGATGCATTAAATACCCACTAATTTCCCTTAGTGCTTAATCTGCCTCTTTCCCCGTGAAGTCCCAGCTCATTGACTGGCACCCCAGGAGTCTCCCCAGGCGATTCCCCTGTGAAAGGAGTCTGATTCTACCGTGCGCTCTCTACTGTCCAAGCTCCTTATCTTCTTCTTAGATATGCCTTTGAAGGTCTTTTATGATTGACTTAGCTGAATTTTTCTCTTGATGACGTGGCCCTTTGATTCGTGACACGTGTCGGTGACTGTTTTCTTGGGTATAACAGTATCGGTTGTAGCATCTCCTCTACTCTAAAATAGGTTTTTGGTATCGGTTGGAGATGCTCTAATATCTATCGCTTTATTTCATGAATTTTGCTTCATCTATTCGGAAAAGAAAAAAATCGTTGATCTCGAACGAATAAGTAGCTCTTGGTGGGTCATTTCGGGAACAAACAATTTTATTTTAAAATTTATTTAAAAATTAAATATGTTCAAAAATTAATTTATTATGTTTTTCATAGTTAATAATAAATTATTTATTTATAAATATTAAACGATATAAATTAATAATTATGTGAAATAAATTAATTGCATTGTGTGTAATTTTAAGTTGTTTAAAAGAAATATATAAAAATAAATATTTTATTTTTAGAAAATTATTAGTCAATTATAAAATATTTTTTTAGATAAATGTATTATTAAGTGTATTATTTAATGTAATTTTTTTTGTTTTAAATAATTTAATTTAATTTTAATTTAATTATATAGGAATATAAAAATATTGTTTATTATATTAATAAATGAATAAAAAAAATTGCTATAGCAAGTAACAAGTCATAACTATTTTAAATTTGTAATCAGGTGCATCTAGGTGCATGCTAACAAAATGAAGTGTCAAATTTTAATTAGTTAAAAGAAAAATGTACGGTACATTTAATTTGAACAAATGTACCGTAGTATTCTCCTATATGTATATATATATATATATACGGGGCAACCGTAAATCTTATATTATATTCATCTTTCATTGTTTAGGCTAATAGTATTTTAGGGTACCATACCCAAAATACCATTTTCAATTACAAAAAATAACAATAACTAAATTAATATAAATAATATTTAATTGTTCTAATAACGTAATTAAATTAAAAAAAACTCACTTTATGTCGTTCATTTTTATCAAATTTGTTTTTTATGATTTGTTTTATTATTTATCTTTATAAGATTTATTTTTTATGATTTTATGATTTGTTTTATTATTTATCTTTATCAGATTTATTTTTTATGATTTGTTTTATTATTTATCAGTTTTTTTTTATCGGATATCAGCATTTTCCAAATAACATGAAACAAATAATAAATAATAACTATTATTAATAAATAATATAAAAACAACAGTACTTATGAGATTAATTTTTGTAATTATATTAATTAAATATTAAAACCGTCAAACACGTTCGTTAATATTTATTAATTTTTTATTTTTAATTAATATAAAATTTATATAATCACAAAAGGGTAATATAGTCAACAAAAATATAATTAGTGCTCTAATTCATAAATAAAAAACTATACGTTCGTTAATATTTATTAATTTTTTAATTAATATAAAATTTATACTATCACAAAAGGGTAATATAGTCAACAAAAATATAATTAGTGCCCTAGTTCATAAATAAAAAACTATTAAAATCCTCCGCTAAAAAAAATTTAAAAATATAAAATCTTAATTTACAAGTAAAAAAAGTATTGATCTAATAATAAAATTTAATAAAACCCTTTTGGCCTTTTCTTTAAAATTACCAAAAATTTAACCTTTCATTTGTTATAACTTTCTTAATTTTTTACTTTAATTATAATTAAATACATTAGTCAACCTAATTAGCTATTTTAATTTGAATATAAATACACAGTATCTTTCTCCTGCCCTATCGCCACCTTTCTCTCTCACTCGCTTCCAACTGTTTTACTCCTTCCGCCGTTTCAGGTTTTTTTCCTTCTTGCTTATTTTTGTTTGTAAAATTCATTGATGTTTTAGGATTTGATGTTTGTTAATTAATATTGTTTGTCTAATTTTTGGACATATATTTGAAAAAAAAAACATTTATAGATCTGAATTTTTCTTGAGGATTTGATGCTTGAGCCTTGAATTAATTTGTCGGTTTACATATACAAGTGATATATATATATATATATTTGTTGTTTCTTGGTGTTTATCGATCTATTGATTCTTAACAAGGGATTTGATTTAATTTGCATGCCAATTTTTTAACAAAGTAATTTAAAAATAAAAAATTCTGTAAAATGAAAGATAAAAAGGAATTTGTTGTGGTTGAGTATTAGCCTTTAATTTTGTTTTCAACTGTATAATAAACACTTTGGATCTGTTTGTATATTTGCTGTCTGTTAGACTTGTTTTGACCAGGTAAACATTATAAAGTCTTGAAACATTATGAACTGTTTTTGTATTGGTTAAAAAGGAATTTGTTTTGTTTGAATATTGGCCTTTTGTTTGATTATGTTCTATAGACTATACCACACTTTGTGCTGGCTGTTACGTAAACAAGGTTCACGATACATGTGATATAACGTTGCGGTTCTTTCCTTTTCGAGTCTAAGAAAGCTCTGATTTTATGATGTTGTTAGTGTTTAGTTACTTAAGTGAATATTCGATACGTGCGCTAGTTCAGCTTGAGAATCTTGTGTCGTATTTAATTAGTTCGAAAAGTGTTTGATCGATTCAGTTTTCCACAAACATTAAACACATTTGTTTCGTAACATTTATGTAATCGTGTTTTGTCCTTGTAAAGATTCTTTTGCGCACCAATGGCACAATTAGAAGGCGCAACGGGAGGCAAGAAGGTATGGGACTCAGTTCAGCTCTATGCAGTAAGGTGCGACAATTGCTTGAAATGGAGGCTCATACCTTCCAAGGAAAAATACGAAGAAATACGAGAGGTCATGGGAGAAAAAATATTCTTTTGTGAGACCGCTAGAGAATGGCGGCCTGACATATCGTGCGATGACGAGCCTGATATACAGGACAATGAAGATATGTGTTGGGCTATGGACAGGCCCAAGATCCCGCGGACCCCACGCGGGTGGCAACGGATCCTCAGAATCAGGGCCCAAGGAGGAACAAAGTTTGCTGACGTGTATGTCGTATATATATATAACAGCGCCAATTAATATTTTTTTGTTGGTTGAGTAATAATTGCGCGTCTTGATTCACATCACAGGTATTACGTTGCTCCTTCGAATAAGAGATTTCGTTCGATGATTGAACTTACCAAACATATCCAAGATCATCCAGAGTATAAAGGTGTCAGCCTTTCCCAGTTTTCATTTCGTTGGATGAAAATTATATTGCCAAGCGTCCGGCACACTCTTCTACACAAGTTGCCCCGTCGTCAGCAGGTACGTATTCTGATTTCTTTTTATGATTTAGCAATATTGACTCATACTTAAGTGATTTTATATATGTGCAGGGGAATTGTGTGATCAAGGCAGAGGAGGCAGCCTGTGGGAGTTTAGCGCCATCTCATGAATGTTGAGGTATTTTACTTTGTCGCGAATATCGTCATAAATGATATATTTTCCCTTCCTCGATTCTCGGATAAGGAGCATGAAATTAATTGTTTATTTCGGTCATTACACGTGCTTGTTTCGCATTGATTCCTCGCATTTGAAACGTGTCAAATGTCATCATTATTGGAATCTCATTTGAGTCCTTTGATTAATGTTTCCGGCCATGTATAATGTTATGCTTATCGTCTGTTTCAGAAGTCGATCAGCTCAAGATTGCCAAGGAATGACATGGAGGACTTGGTCTTTTTTCGTATACTTTGCAGGAGATTATAAAAGTTGTATACGTCGCAAAAGCTGCATATATATACTTTGTTGTTGTTTTATGTAGTTGTCTGGTATTGTTGATGGATGCCATCTGAAAATGATGACTTCAAGTATTATTGTTTTTCTCATGTCATTGTTTACTTGTTATATATGTAGTGTTCCACCATAGTTCATGTGTGAAAATTCATTTCAATGTTGGATTATGATGGATATAGTTTTCTTGAGATCAATAAAAATTTCAAGAAGGGCCTAGTGCTAGAGGGATTAATCGGAATAGATTGGTCGTTTTCTATATTTATATTTAATTAATTAACAAATATTATATTTTAAAAATATTATTTTTGAATAATAATACAATATTTTGAACAAAACAATTAATTAATAATTTAAACAAAATATTAATAACAAGTTTTAACATGGTAAAATAATCAAAATTATTTATAAAATTACATTATTTTTATTTTGTTCTTAATATTTTTTTTCAAATTTATTGACATATTCAAAATTATCATAATAAAATTTATTTAATTTAATTCATCAAGTTTTGTATCAAAATTGAGTTGCTTGACTAAGCATATCAAATGATCGTCTAAGACTCTAAATAGGTAAAGGCAGAATAAAACCAATTTAGGCCCAAAGCAGATTTAGACATACCTAAATTGGTTTAGGCGGCTCAAAGCAAGTTTAGGCAGGCCTGGATGGGTTTAGGCTACACTTAAGCGACTTGGGGGCCTAGAGCCTAAGCGTAGATAAAATTTAGGCGATCGAGCACAGCTTAGCACCAAAACGAGGCCTAAGCGGAGATTTTTAGAACAGTTAAAAATTCACTGGGGTGAGAAGATTCGAAAAAAAAATACTACACCAATGGCACAAAGTTCGTTGACGTGTATGTATATATATATTATAGTTACAACGCCAATATTATAGTTACAACACCAATGGCACAAGGTACGTGTTCTGATTTCTTTGTGTTTAAGAAATATTGACTCGTGATTAATTAAGCGATTTCCTCCTGAGGTGGTTTCCATCCTCGAAGTACGGATAGCCACGCACTGCGATCAATTGATTTGATCCTTGCTTCAATGCGGGTTTTCCAAAATCCATAATTACTACCGTCAAGAACAACCGGTGTTCGTACGATGTAAGATGGATCTGCCATTGTAAGTGTGCGTGATCAGACGGACCTTAAACACTAAGTAAGTCTAGTGCCCGCTCTGATACCACTTGAAAGTCGTAGGCAGTAAATAAAACGCAGTAAAATGCGCTGCCTAGACAAGGCAGTGTTCTGCGGCAGAACAGCGTATGCCGCAGCACGATGCCTTGTACAGAAAACGTTCGTTTTACGTGATTTAATTAAGTTTAAGTATTTTATCCAGATTAACCAAGTTGTTTACTTGTTAAAATTATATGTGATATATGTATAAGAATTGCAGCGGAATTAATAAAAATAAATCACTTCGAACGAACACACACACACGTACGAAAAAATAAAAAACACAAATTTAAATCTTTGTATGTGTATTTAAATTATACACATACGAAACGGCCTTACGGCCAGAAACTTTATTAAAGAACGAGTCTTTACAAAATGATACTCTTGGATTTACAAAGATATTACCAAAGGCTATACACATGTATGCCTTCGTATAAACCGTATCCAACGAGTATGAACAATCAACAACAAAACCTAGAAACTACTGTATCACACCTATTCTAAGCCTACGATCATCAGCATGAACAAAGAACACTCCCAGAGATGAGAGGTACACGGCACGAAGAACAAGTCTTCGGCTCTAAAGCTGATCGATCGAACTAGAGTGGAAATTGAAGTGTATAAGGTGTAATTGTGTTGTATGAAAGTTGCTGAATAGTGTTGGGGTCGTCCTCTATTTATAGGAGGAGATTCCCAACTGAATTCCTTGATTTGCTAGGTCAACAATCGGTTGAGATATTTTAGGGCAGGCTGCTTTGACCGCTGCCGCAGGAATGCCTTCTGAAGTTCTTCTGGAATGCTCTGCCACACTGCACTGCCTTCCATACTATCTGGACTTCAGCATTCCCTTGCCCTACGCTCATGCTTCGCTCGATTCTCTTAACTCAACCTCTTGTCCAAGCCTTGCACTGCTTGCGGCATGACTCTGCCTGGCTGTGCTGCGGCAGAAAGCTTCTATGTTGATTGTTTTTCAAGCACGTTCCAACTAATGAACTATGCTAAATCAAATCACCAATATGACAAGTGATTACAACAGTTTAAATTGTGAAGAAAGAAATAAAACAAATAAATATGTTAGCAAGACAACTTCTGCCTAGGTACATTTAAGGCATTGTAATGCCCAAACATATTTATCCTTACAAACTCCCCCTTTTTATCTTTCTTCACAAAACCATGAGGCAGCAGCGCAATGAGCACTCCCCCTCAATGAAATACATCTTACTTGGAAGTTTATGGAATTTATCTTTACAAAACAACTAAGGCATAAAACTCCCCCTTAGTTAATACTTCCTAAGTAGAACAAAAATTTATTTAAACAACTAACTAACTAATAGAACAAAAACAAGTAACTAAGTAAGCCTTAAAAATACACACCAAATTTTTCAAAAGGAAAATAACTAAAATTGTTCAAACAAATAACAACTTAAAAACAAATTGTTCAAAAGGCAAATAGACAGAAATTAAATAAATTGTTCAGAGTGAATAAAAACTTAAAGCAAAAAGAAGAAATAATTTTTCTTCGGGTCTTCAGAACTGCAGTCCTTCAAGTCTTCAATCATCGTGCTCAGGAGACGATCCACGCTCTTCGCCATCAATCTCTGCTGCAGTGTCTGCGGCAGCCTTCTCTGCTGCGGCAACATCCTTCTCTGCAGCTTCTTCAGCTTCAACTTCTTTGAGGTCTGCATCAATGCGCTTCTTCAACATCTTCAAGACAGTGCTCTTTGCCATTTTGGCCTCGGCTGCTGGTACTCCCCCTTTTTGTGGAGGAAAGCCCTCTTCTTCAAGAAAGAAGGTAATGGCATCCACGAGTGCTTTTGACATGTAGTCCTGCATGATGACCATATGATTTGCAGCAATTTGGTCTGCAAACGCTTGGAGACGGGCATGAATACCCGGCTGTGGAGCAGATGAGCTAGGGGCATCAGTCTGCGGCAGCTTTGGAGCCTTCTTTGGAGGTGGAGTGGGAGGCACTGCGGCAGTAGCATGAAAACCATTCCACGGCAAGTCATTGTACTCACGAACAGATAACTTTTAGGGATGTGGCACAACAGTTAGTTGATCAGCACTATTGATCGAGAGCCCTTGGATCTTCAACATCTCCCAGATCAAAGAAGGGAACGCAAGGCTCTGCGTCTGGGTAATGTTCTCTGCCTGTGACGCAATCTTCTCAAAAATGAGCTCTCCCAAGTTCACCTGCCTACCTGCACCAAGGTGAAACAAGACTTCCCCCATTTGGGTATGCACAAAGTGCACATTGGTTGTGGGAATCCAGTTGTGCCTGGCAACAGTAAACAAAAAGTAATAAAAGGATGAGAGTTTTGAGCAAGGTATGTTGTTGGCAGCATCCGGTGGTGATCTGGTCAGGCGATGAGACACTGCGGCAATGGTGGGATCAGCAATTGCGGCAGGGTAGTCGATGTCAGAGCGCTCCAGATAGGCATTAATGGCAGCAGGAGTGAAGTTAAAGATCTTCTCACGCAAATACACCTTGCCATAGCCTCTGGATCCATCATCACCGAAGCAGGGGCGCAGGTTGGCATAAAAATCGCGCACCAAGTCCTCGCAGTAGGGTGCTGCGTAGGAGACTGCCTTGACCAAATTCATCCTCTTCAGGAACTTATCAACTTTGTGTCTGGCACAAGTCGGCATGTCCACACAACGATCCGTTTGAAAGGGCTTGTTGGAGTAGAACTGGGGCCCGATCACCGAACGGCGTTCCGACCAGAATCGCCTCGAATAACCCTTGACGGGTTTCATATCAGAATCTGAGTCCTCCTTGGGAGCATCAATTTTTGGTGCCTTGCCACCCTTCTTCGCAGCAGGTAGTGCTGCGGCATCACCACTTTGCGAGCTGTCGGGTTTGGATGCGGCAGCCTTCTCCTTCCCTTTACGGGATTTCTTAGCAGTGGTGGCTTCGACGTCAATGGGATTTTCCATTGAGGTTGGGGGCACAGCCGGGCCTTTGCCTTTAGCATAGGCAGTGGCGGATCTGGTGGACGGCCGGCGAGTGATGGGCACTTGCTGTTTCTTGGGCTTCCTGGAGGCAAGATCCTGCAGCAATGGGTCAGATTCTGTATCAGAGCCTGCGGCATCACGATGCTGTTGACTTGAGTGGTCAGATTCTTCCTCATCAGAGGGTGGATTTGCAGAAGGATAAGGAGTCGGTTTGCGATCCGTGGTCTTTTTATGAGATGGGTAGTTGTCGTAGAGCTCAGAGTAGTCAAAGTCATCGTCCCTCCTGTTGTAGGGCATCTGCTTGCCTTGCTGCTGCACTTCAGTGTCTGCTTGTGGAAAGGCAGATGATGCGGCAGTGACAGATGGCTCAGGTGTAAACAGCCCTTTGAAATCCGAGGTGTTGAGGGATCGTTCGTTCAGGGCAGCCTCATACTCAATTACGTTTCCAACGGCCGGAATGACCACCGGCGGTCGTGGAGTTTGAGACGGCTCAGTGTCGCCGGAGATGTCCACATCTTCAGGGCGGATGATGGACAGTGGAGTTGGTTCGGGAAAGACTCGTCCTTCTGCGGCAGGGATGTCCTCTGCAGCAGTGGCTCCCCCTACAGGAGAGATGTTCATGGGCGAAGCCTTACCTGAACCATCACCGGCGTCAGCTAGCGGTGGCGATTCTGGGGAAAGCGATGGCAGTTGCGACGCGGCGGCAGCGGCGGCGGCGGCATCGAGAGCCTTGAGACGAGTGATGACTTGCATCGACTCAACATCCTGAAGATCATCCATCGTTGCGTTGGGGCGAATCTCTCTGACCAGCTCCAAAAATCGAGGGTCCTCGAAGTAGCGGGTGAACGGATTAGGAATCGGAGATGTTCCGGCCATTGATTTTTGAGTTCGTGAGGAGAAAAAGAAATTAGGGTTCAAGGAAAAACAGAGCACAATCACAATCGAGGCAAGAGATGGGTAATTTATACTTGTGCGTTTGAAGAGAAAAACTAGGGTTGAAGAATTTCAGTAAAACATTAAAAAAAACTTGAAAGAGTTTTATGTGGAGTGAAAAACGTATGGCAGTTGATGGGATAGGCAACAGTTACTTTTCTGAAGTTGAACCGTCGCCTGCCGCACACTCGAGTGCTGCCCAACAGTCAAGTGGGGCAAGGCTCTGCGGCAGGTCGTTGCCAAAAATCAAAATCCAAACTCCCTTTTTTTTTTTTTTTTCAATATTTGATTTTTCTGTTTTTAATATATTTTCTTTTTCTATTTTTGATATTCTCTTTTTCTGTTTTTCATATATATTTTCTTTTTCTATTTTTCATTTTTCAAATTTTTTTTTTTTTTGAATAAAATAAGTAAAATATTTTTGTGGCGTGAAAAATCGAGGCTTACAAAGCAAAATTAGGAAAAGAATAAAAACATCTAATCCTAATGAAACATCATGCTGCATCATAGGTACTTATACTCTACTTAGGTATAATGCCATGTCAAAAATGAGATTATTAAATACTTCGGTCACCTAGTACATAGTATCTAAACCCATTGAGTATTAATTACATGTATATGGGTTTGACCATGTTGCCTAAAGTGGTTTGGGTATTCTCTCTTCCTTCGGAAAATTTTAATCTCATAAATTGACTAAGGCAAAATGTTGTGGCAGAGGTTCAGTAGGCATGACAATGCGGCAGCATGATGCAGATCAGCATCTAAGGCATGGTGCACATGCACAAAGACTTTCTCAAAGCAATGAATCGATCTGAGTTCAGTGGCTTGGTGAAGATATCTGCTATTTGATTTTCTGTTGGGATGTGATCAATCCTCAAGAGTCGTTTCTCCACCAAATCTCGGATGAAATGATGCCTTATGCTGATGTGTTTGGTTCTTGAGTGCTGCACTGGATTATGACTGATATTTATAGCACTCGTATTGTCGCAGTAGAGTGTAAGAACATTGCTATCCAGGTGGTAGTCATCAAGCATGTGCTTCAACCAAATCAATTGGGTACAGCAACTCCCTGCGGCAATGTATTCTGATTCGGCAGTGGATAGAGAAATGCAGTTTTGTTTGCGGCTTTGCCATGAAATGATGTTGTTTCCAAGAAAGCAACATCCTCCGCTTGTACTCCTGCGCTCATCCGTGTCTCCTGCCCAGTCGGCATCTGAAAATCCAACCAAATCGGTGGTGGTATCTTTGGTATACCATATGCCTAACTCGACTGATGCGGCAACATAGCGTATGATGCGTTTGACTGCCTTCAAGTGTTCTTCCCTTGGATCAGCTTGAAACCTGGCACACAAACAAACGCTATACATGATATCTGGTCTTGTTGCCGTAAGGTAAAGTAAACTCCCTATCATGGATCGGTAGAGTGTCTGATCCACTGCGGCAGTATCAGTGCCTCGGGAGATTTTGTCCGTTGAGCCCATAGGTGTTTTCATGGGCTTGGATCCTTCAAGTTGGAATATTTTGATGAGATTCTTAGCGTATGAAGCTTGTGAGATAAACGTCCCAGTTGATGATTGCTTGATATGGAGCCCTAAAAAATGAGTTAGTTCTCCTACCATGCTCATCTCAAATTTTGATGTCATGGCAGAGGTAAATGCCTTAAGCATATTCTCACATGTGGATCCAAAAACAATATCATCAACATAAATTTGTGCAATTAAAATATTGGAAGAATTAAATTTCACAAACAGTGTTTTGTCGGCAGTGCCTCGAGTGAATCCGAAACTGAGTAGAAAATCAGTTAGGCAGCCATACCAAGCTCTAGGAGCTTGTTTTAGGCCGTACAATGCCTTGTGTAGTTGATACACATGGTCAGGATATTTCGGATCTTCGAAGCCTTTGGGTTGTGCAACATATGCCTCCTCTTCAAGTATCCCGTTGAGAAAGGCTGCTTTCACGTCCATTTGATATAAGGTGATGTTGAGGTGGCATGCAATGGCAATAAGTAAACGTATGGACTCCATGCGTGCAACGGGAGCAAAAGTTTCATCGAAGTCGATGCCTTCAACTTGCGTATAGCCTTGCGCCACTAGTCTTGCCTTGTTGCGCACAACCTGCCCATGCTCATTCGATTTGTTCTTGAAAATCCACTTTGTCCCGATGACATTCTTGTTTTTGGGACGAGGAATGAGCTTCCAAACTTTGTTTCTTTCAAACTCGTTCATCTCTTCTTGCATTGCCATAAACCAAAATTCATCGGCCAACGCTTCTTTGGCATTCTTTGGTTCGATCGTTGAGAGGTACGAGGCAATGCCTATTTCAATACATGTGGCAGACATGCTTACATTCTTGGTCATGTTGCGGTAGTTGATGTATGGACGAGCTCTCATGCGTGTGGCCAACAGTTGACTCGAATGGTGGTTTCGGATAACATGTCTTGGGGGATCCCTTCGTCGTTGGGTCGGTGTTTCTTCAACATCTGATGAATCTGTTTTTTGAGGCGAGCTATCATCATTTGAGTGCTCGGGAGACGCTGTAGAGGGTTGATCATCATTATTCGAGCCAGTGGGTGCGGCAGTAGGCTGCGTAGGAGTGAAACTGCCTTCAAATTCTGCTACTGCGGCAGGCTCGAGCAGGCCTTCTACATTCTCTTCTTTGGGTTTCCTGAGACGACTAAGATCATCAAAATCAACATTAACAGATTCAATGATGGTTCTAGTTTGTATGATAAAAATACGATAGGCATGACTATTCCTAGAGTATCCAACAAATAATCCTTTAAGTGACTTTGGATCAAGTTTAGATCTAGGTTCCCTATCATTCAGAACATAACAAACAGAGCCAAACACATGAAAGTATTTCAAATTAGGCTTTCTATTGTTCAAAATTTCATAGGCCATTTTTGTTGTTCCTGAACGTATGCTGATGCGGTTCAGGATGTGGCATGCGACATTGAATGCTTCTGCCCAAAATTGCTTGCTTAGGCCCTTGGCGATCAGCATGGTACACGCCATTTCCTTGAGGGTTCGGTTCTTCCTTTCAGCCACTCCATTTTGTTGCGGTGTTATGGGGGCAGAAAATTCTTGGGCAATGCCATGCGTGTCACAAAAACGAGAAATTCGTTGATTTTCAAACTCGGTGCCATGGTCACTTCTTATTCTCTTTACTGAGGCTTCATGGTTGGTCTTTATCCACCTGATTAGCTTGGACACCTCATCAAATGTCTCACTCTTGTCTTGGAGAAAACGCACCCAAGTATATCTTGAGAAATCATCTACTACGACAAGTACGTAGCGTTTTCCAGAGTGGCTCCTCGTCTCGATTGGTCCCATTAAATCCATGTGGAGGAGATCAAAGCATTTGGTTTGCTTTTGATACAGTTCTGCCTTGGAGTTGGCAGGTCCTGCGTGTTGGAGTGGTATACTTAATGTCTAGATTTGAGTATTGTGAACTCCTTGTACACTTTCATTTACCTATTAAATACGAACATTCATTTGTTTTTAATTAAATATATGCAAATTATAGTCCTGGATTTTATACGTTGTAGTTAGTATGGTGTGTCGGGCCCACACAGAAGATCATACTATCGGTTACTCGTATTTAATCGAACAGATGCTCACGACCTAGATGGACACGGACCAATCCATCGGTATAGTCGTTGTGTGAGAGAGAAAATAATTTGTCTTAATTATTTTATCACACTTGTACACTTGGTGTATTGAGCGGATCGATTGAGACTCATCAATTAGGTTTGCTCGGCGATAATTGATTTGAGACTCAGTGTATTTTATTCTTAATCCCCGATATTGTTGCGGGTGTGTATATTCAATATAAGTAACTTTGATTTACCAAAGGAATTAACCGATTTAATTATTGGGTTAATTACCGGTTAAGTTGGGTCACTATATTTTATATATGGCATGCCGTGAATGATTGACCGGACAGTGTATCCCGGAAGGGTTGATAATATCCCCGAGATGAGCTCATAAGGATTTATTATGTAAACCTCGCGAGTGGATTTAATTCCGCATAATAAATAAGGTTGAGTGGTACTAGTCTCGGATAAAAGAGATGAATAAATTTATTAAGCAATAAATAAATTTTATTCATGGATATTTATATCTTAAATACACGGAATAAATAATACTACCGGAGAAATATTATTTGGATATAATATGATTTAATATTGGGAGTGGAATTAAATTTATATAGTGGAAAATAAATTTAATTAATATTGATAAGGATTAATGGACTTGGGCAGTGGGCTCAATTTAATCTTCAATATTGGAAGCCCAATATTCCACCTCCTTTAGATCCCCTACGTAGCCTATAAAAGCACTACATGGCCTTCATAATATACAAGACAAGATAATCATACTTGATTAGTCTAGAGAGTTGAAGGAGATCCATAGGAGTTCGATAGATCGTCGTCCACCCGACGTTCGAACGGAGTGCAAGGAATACGTGGGAAGATTCAAAGGTCATCTTGATTTCGTTTCTCCGAACAACGAATCGAAAGGTAAAAATCTAAACACCCTTGATTTATTCGGTTTTGATTTATCGAGAATATCGTAGAACGCAAGATCCGAAGGATCGAACCCGGATTAGACGAACGACCACGCGGTGGTGGCGAAGCCACCGGACCGCGTGGCATCGCACGCCTAGGGTTCGGCGGCGAAGAGGAGCCCTCGGCTTCGGCTGAGGGAGGCGATCGCTGGGTGCAATCGCCGGCGGTGGCGGGCTGGTGCCGCCACCTCCCCACCGCGGCGGTGGGGCCTCCTCCACGGCGGGCGGCAGGTCGCCGGACCTGCTGCCGGGGGCTGCCGGATGCAGCCCCAACGATCGCCCATGCGATCGATGCAAATCGATCGCGAGCCCCGCGTGCGGGGGCTCGGGCTGGGCGTGCGCGAGGCTTCGGCCTCGTCGTGCGTTCGGCTCGTGCTCCGGCTCGTACGTGGTGCTCGCGTGATCTCCGGCGGATGGTTTTGATCGGGCTATTGGTTTCCGCAAATTTAAATAGCCCGGGATATCGAATTCCAACAATTGGTATCAGAGCGTGGTTTACGTTCGCGGTATTTTCGATAAAATTGTTCTACCTTGCAGGGTTCCGACTATTATGGCTTAATTTATTATTCGTTTAATTTATTTTGTCATGTATGTTGGATTGATTAAACTCTCGGACATGTCGAGATTCGTTTTTGGTGGTGAATGCTTGTAATAGTAAAAATTCGGGGGTTGACCGAATTTAAGATTTATTATTACGTTCTACTTTTTTCCGGAAAATGTATAGGGTCGATTTCATGTATAGAATCGATACCGGAATTGTAATTTAGATTATGTAATTTATTTTACGTTGGATCGATGCCGAAACGACCGCCGGAGAAGACGCGTGACGAAGGAGACGACGTGAGGGCTAGGGCTCGGATCGACCACCATGGTCGATCCATGGAGGATCGAACCATCGAAGGAGAGGCGCCGAATTCGCGCCTCCCGGCGGCGAAACCACCGGCGGTGGTGGTGCGCCGGCTAGGTGGCGGCGGCGGCGGTCCTCGGCCGGTGATGGCGGTCCGGTGGGGGCGCGGGGGTCCTCGTGATCTTCGTGCTCTCCCGGTAAATTCACTTTCCTAATTGATTCGGGTTTTTCCTATTTGAGTATTCCTATTTTTGGGAATTCTCATGGATTAGGAAAAGAATTAATTGGAATTAATTTTATTTCCTTATTCTATTATGGAAGTCTTCTAGAGTATTCCGAGTTCTACTTGGAATAGGATCCTAGAGATTTAATAGAATTGGAAAGGAATAAAAGTTAATTTAGGATTGATTTATTTCCTAATTGATTATTCCTATTTTATGGGAATTTTCATAGTAATGGAAATTAATTAATCTTGGAAAGTAGAAGAGTCCTAAATTATTTTATTTCCTTATTTCATTATGGAAATCATCTAGAATATTCCAAGTGGGTCTTGGATAGATTATTCTAGAGATTTAATGAAGTAGAAAGGGAAAATAAAATAAATAAAAATATTAATAATATTTAATTTTATTTTTGATTTGTTCGATTGACTTAATTATTATTAATTAAGTATCTTTTGGATTTATTAAAAATAAATAGATTTAAATATTGGAAATTAATATTCTCGTCACATGGAGCATTCAAGAACGAAGACTAAAGACTAGAAGATGCGTACGGAGATGGAGTAAAGCCATAATAGTCGGAAAATAATATGCTAGTAATTATTTTGACTATGTGATAATATTATGTGCTTTATTACATGTATGCATGCTATATGTGTTTACTTTTATGCACTAGATAGCGTATCCCTTTATTGTAAAAAGCTAAGTGGGAGAGGGTATGGAAACATACCCATGGTCTCCATTGCTGCTCTCTTGGTGACTTTTATAAACTTTTGAAGTTTATATAGATAAGTTATTGGAGGAGAGTTCTTGTAATTCCTCTTACGAGAAACATTGATTAAGTTTATCAAACAATGCCTAATTTGTCTTTCCAAAGCTGATTTCAAGTCGACTCATTCTCACCCCGGGGAGTGGAATGGAGCCAAAGCCACTTGGTCATGTCGAGGACACAAATTAGAGGCAGTCGTACCATTCTTTGATAGATGGATCGATTGTCTGCTCGGCTCCCTCATTTATGAGAGATAGGGTTGTTCGCATGGTGAATCACTGGTTAGAAACTTCGAGTTTCACTTATGATTCTCCGCGTCTTGATTTACAAGATCGAATGGATCAAGTAATTGGATTTCAATTATATAAATCTTTTGGTATAGTAAACGTCCACACGAACGTGGCTTGCTATACTGAATGGGATTTTAGAATAATTGATGTAGACAGTTATAGGGAGTTGTGAAGAATTGCGAGTTGTCGTAAACGTCCACACGAACGTGGCTTGCGGTGACGTAACAATTCTAAACGATTCACCTTGGTACTGAGTAATGGTTTACACTTAGATACGCTTTATAGTATTCTTCCCAACGAAGTAACGCTATAATGATGTATGACCGAAGCAAATCTAATTGCTAAATCATTTGGGTGGGTAAACGTCCACACGAACGTGGCTTGCTTTAACCTGATGGGATTTTAGATGTGATTAGTGATTTAATGATATTATTTGAGGGAGATAATATCGGATATTAAATTGTTTGTTTGTTTTATGTGCTTATAGGTTAGGAATGACTGTGACCCCACTTTGTGATATACTTAAAGATGAAAACTCACTGGTTCCATATAGTACTGATTGGAAAAGAAATCTGGACATTGTCCAGACTGTTGAGCTTTCTGAATCCACTGTTGTTCCAACTACGTTGAGACATGGTGTGGAAGCTAGGCAAGAGGTGTTTAACATACCCACGGAATCGTTCCTCAATGAGTCCCTTAAAACCGGCTCGGCGAAGGCGATTTTTGTGCGTAAGTTAAGAGAAACACGAGCGCTTGTGGCTAGGCTAAAAGAAAAGCGTGCAAAGAGACCCAGTGGTTTAAAACCACGGATTGGGGAAAGCAAGCGGTTTCGCAGATGCTTTCGATGCAAACAGTTTGGGCACTGGAGGTCTGATTGTCCTCTCATCAAAAGTACGAAATTTTCCTTAGTCACCGAAACATTGTCAGTGGTGTTATCTACCAGCACCTGGTGTGTAGATACGGGGGCCACTGATCATGTCTGCAATTCATTGCAGGGGTTCCAGGAAACCCGGAGACTTAGAGAGGGAGAGATCGTGGTCTACATGGGCAATGCCGCGAAGGTGGCGGCTGTTGCAGTGGGAGACGTTCACTTACGCTTTAGTAGTGATAGGGTTTTAGTTTTACAAAATTGTCTTTATGTACCCAACTTTAGAAAGAATTTAATTTCAGTTTCTAAGCTTATTTTGAATGGATATTCTGTTTCTTTTGACCACTCTGTGATCATAAGAAGAAACAGTGAAATTATCTGTTCTGGTACATTGGTGGACGATTTGTATGTGCTAAATCCTGAGTCTAACACGATGCAACTAACCGAGAGTAATAACACATCTACGAACACCAATAAGAGAAAGGAACCTTCTAGGATGAATCAATTATACTTGTGGCACTTAAGGCTAGGTCACATTAACTCAAATAGAATTCAAAGGTTGAAAGCTGATGGTCTCATCAGTGGTGTTGAAGGAGATGACCTTCCAACCTGCGAATCCTGTTTAGAGGGAAAAATGACCAAACGTTCTTTTTCTGGTAAAGGACGAAGGGCTAAACAAGTATTGGATTTGATTCACTCTGATGTATGCGGACCTATGTCTACTCAGGCAAGGGGAGGGTACGAGTATTTCATCACTTTCACAGATGATTACTCAAGGTATGGATTTGTATACCTGATGCGCCGTAAGAGCGAATCCTTTGACAAGTTCAAGGAGTTCAAGGCTTTTGCGGAGAACCTTCAAGGCAAATCCATTAAATGCCTGCGATCTGATCGCGGAGGCGAGTACCTGTCTGGAGAATTCAAGGCATACTTGGCAGAGAATGGGATTGATTCCCAAATGACATCACCATATACTCCTCAGCAGAATGGTGTGTCGGAAAGAAGGAATAGGACTCTTATGGAAATGGTGCGTTCAATGATGAGTTACTCGGACTTACCTACTATGTTCTGGGGATATGCCTTGGAAACGGCGGCGTACATTCTCAACATGGTTCCAACAAAAACGGTACCCACCACACCCATGGAAAGGTGGAGCGGGCGCAAGCCTAGCCTCAGGCACCTTCGGATCTGGGGTTGTCCAGCACATGTGTTGCGACAAGGTGCCGATAAGTTAGAACCTAGATCAGAATTACGGCTGTTTGTAGGATACCCGAAAGGAACTAAAGGTGGCATGTTCTATAGTCCTACGGACCAGAAGATCGTTATAAGTACTAACGCTCGGTTCTTAGAGGAAGACTATGTCATGGACCACAAGCCCAAAAGTGACATAATACTTGATGAGTTGAGAGGTAACAAGGAAGACTTAGATACAGCCGAACCGAGTATAGATACACCACTAGAATCTGCACCTGACACTATCACTGTTAATACACCGGAACGCCGTCGTAGTGGGAGGGTTGTTAAACAACCAGACCGATGGATTGGACTGGGTGAGTCTTCGGACTCTGGACCTGGAGTTCATGAAATCGATCCCTGGACCTATGACGAGGCAGTACAAGATATAGATGCGCCTTCTTGGAAGAAAGCGATGAAATCCGAAATAGAATCTATGGATTCTAATAAAGTCTGGGATCTTGTAGAACCACCAAACGGCGTAAAGCCAATTGGGTGTAAATGGGTCTACAAGAGAAAGAGAGGATCTAACGGAAAGGTTGAAACCTTTAAAGCTCGGCTTGTTGCGAAAGGATATACTCAGAAAGAGGGAATCGATTATGAGGAGACCTTCTCGCCGGTAGCCAAGATAAAGTCGATCCGGATTCTCTTATCCATAGCAGCTCATATGGATTATGAGGTGTGGCAAATGGATGTCAAGACAGGTTTCCTAAATGGAAGTCTTGACGAGACGATTTATATGAAACAACCAGAAGGATTCATTGCTAAGGGGCGAGATCATCTAGTGTGCAAGCTTAATCGATCCATTTATGGATTGAAACAAGCCTCGAGATCGTGGAACCTGCGGTTTGACGAAGTAGTCCAATCTTTTGGATTTAGTCAAAGCATGGACGAATCGTGTGTATTGGAAACGTGATGGGAAGAAGGTGGTGTTTCTCGTGCTTTATGTGGACGACATTCTTCTCATTGGCAACAGTGTGAAAATGTTATCAGACATAAAGGGATGGTTGTCTAGACAATTCGATATGAAAGATTTGGGAGAAGTCGGGCATGTTCTAGGGATCAAGGTTATAAGGGATCGCCGGAATAGAACATTGTACCTATCCCAGCAATCTTACATAGACACGATTCTGGCTCGTTTTAACATGCAAGATTCCAAGAAGGGTGAGCTGCCCTTCAGTAAAGGAACTTATCTTTCTAAGGAGATGTGTCCTCAGACACAAAAGGAGAAAGATGAAATGAAAGCAGTTCCCTACGCTTCGGCTGTGGGAAGCTTGATGTATGCAATGTTATGCACGAGGCCTGATATCTGCTATGCAGTTGGCGTAGTAGCGAGATATCAGAGTAACCCTGGAAAGGCTCATTGGACTGCCGTAAAGAGCATTTTCAAGTATTTGCGAAATACTAGGGATTATGTTCTAAGTTACGGGGCAGACAATCTGATTCCTTTGGGTTATACGGATTCGGATTTCCAAGCTGATAAGGACCGGCGAAAGTCGACATCAGGCTATGTGTACACTTTGGGAGGTGGAGCCGTATCATGGAGGAGTGTTAAGCAAAAGTGCATTTCAGACTCTACCATGGAAGCTGAATATGTTGCAGCCTCAGAGGCAGCGAAAGAGTCAGTTTGGTTCCTTAATTTCCTCCAGGACTTAGATGTGATTCCGAGTTTGCCCAAGGCTATGACAATTTATTGTGATAATAGCGGTGCAGTGGCAAACAGTAAGGAACCACGGTCCCATAGTGCTACGAAACACATAGAGCGCAAGTACCACCTGATTCGAGTCATCGTCAAGAGGGGCGATGCGATAGTCACCAAGATAGCTTCGGAGGACAACCTAGCGGACCCTTTCACCAAGATACTTCCTAAGGAAGTATATTTCAAGCACTTGGAGGGTTTGGGAGTCAGAAGTTTGGAGGAAAAGACTAGACCTTAGTATAAGTGGGAGATTGTTGGAGTGGTATACTTAATGTCTAGATTTGAGTATTGTGAACTCCTTGTAAACTTTCATTTACCTATTAAATACGAACATTCATTTGCTTTTAATTAAATATATGCAAATTATAGTCCTGGATTTTATACGTTGTAGTTAGTATGGTGTGTCGGGCCCACACAGAAGATCATACTATCGGTTACTCGTATTTAATCGAACAGATGCTCACGACCTAGATGGACACGGACCAATCCATCGGTATAGTCGTTGTGTGAGAGAGAAAATAATTTGTCTTAATTATTTTATCACACTTGTACACTTGGTGTATTGAGCGGATCGATTGAGACTCATCAATTAGGTTTGCTCGGCGATAATTGATTTGAGACTCAGTGTATTTTATTCTTAATCCCCGATATTGTTGCGGGTGTGTATATTCAATATAAGTAACTTTGATTTACCAAAGGAATTAACCGATTTAATTATTGGGTTAATTACCGGTTAAGTTGGGTCACTATATTTTATATATGGCATGCCGTGAATGATTGACCGGACAGTGTATCCCGGAAGGGTTGATAATATCCCCGAGATGAGCTCATAAGGATTTATTATGTAAACCTCGCGAGTGGATTTAATTCCGCATAATAAATAAGGTTGAGTGGTACTAATCTCGGATAAAAGAGATGAATAAATTTATTAAGCAATAAATAAATTTTATTCATGGATATTTATATCTTAAATACACGGAATAAATAATACTACCGGAGAAATATTATTTGGATATAATATGGTTTAATATTGGGAGTGCAATTAAATTTATATAGTGGAAAATAAATTTAATTAATATTGATAAGGATTAATGGACTTGGGCAGTGGGCTCAATTTAATCTTCAATATTGGAAGCCCAATATTCCACCTCCTTTAGATCCCCTACGTAGCCTATAAAAGCACTACATGGCCTTCATAATAGACAAGACAAGATAATCATACTTGATTAGTCTAGAGAGTTGAAGGAGATCCATAGGAGTTCGATAGATCGTCGCCCACCCGACGTTCGAACGGAGTGCAAGGAATACGTGGGAAGATTCAAAGGTCATCTGTTTCTCCGAACAACGAATCGAAAGGTAAAAATATAAACACCCTTGATTTATTCGGTTTTGATTTATCGAGAATATCGTAGAACGCAAGATCTGAAGGATCGAACCCGGATTAGACGAACGACCACGCGGTGGTGGCGAAGCCACCGGACCGCGTGGCATCGCACGCCTAGGGTTCGGCGGCGAAGAGGAGCCCTCGGCTTCGGCCGAGGGAGGCGATCGCTGGGTGCGATCGCCGGCGGTGGCGGGCTGGTGCCGCCACCTCCCCACCGCGGCGGTGGGGCCTCCTCCACGGCGGGCGGCAGGTCGCCGGACCTGCTGCCGGGGGCTGCCGGATGCAGCCCCAACGATCGCCCATGCGATCGATGCAAATCGATCGCGAGCCCCGCGTGCGGGGGCTCGGGCTGGGCGTGCGCGAGGCTTCGGCCTCGTCGTGCGTTCGGCTCGTGCTCCGGCTCGTACGTGGTGCTCGCGTGATCTCCGGCGGATGGTTTTGATTGGGCTATTGGTTTCCGCAAATTTAAATAGCCCGGGATATCGAATTCCAACACTGCGGCAGAGGCATCAGTCTGTCCTGCGGCAGGTATTGCTGGATGACTTGTACGAGTCATTTTTCCTTGTTTGCAATGTCCACATGTTGTCTTCTGGATTTTTGGGAGAGCTGGAAGTCCACGAACATCATTGAGCTTGATTAGACGCTCTAAATTCCCAAGACTTGTGTGTCCAAGTTTTTGATGCCATAGGTCTATGTCATCTTTGACTTGTGCAGAGAGGCATGTTTCTCCAATGGAGTAGCAGTTGTTTGCCTTGGAACGCTCCCCCTGAATGAGTGGGTTCCCTGCACTATCAAACACTTCACACATTTGGTGAGTAAACTTTACATTCATGCCTTCATCGCATAGTTGACTTATGCTTATGAGGTTTGTGATGAGGCCTTCAACATGAAGCACTTGTTGTAGCTTTGGCAGCCCTTTCACATTTAAAGTGCCTTGGCCAACAATTGAACCACTGGACCCTCCTCCAAACGTGACCTCTCCTCCGTGAAAAGCTTTGTAGTCGATGAGGTGATCACTATTTCCGGTCATGTGCCGCGAGCATCCACTATCGAAGTACCATTTATCATCCTTGGTAGCTTTGAGGGCAGTGAAAATGACATTGCATGTTTCAGCATTTCGGATGGCATTGGATGCGGCAGAAGACTCATTTGAGGGATCTGTAAAACAATGATTAGTGGAGGATTTAGTTTTGGGCACCCATTTGCGTATGATTGTTGCCTTCTTTTTGATAAAGTGTCGTGAAGACAGAGAATGCGAGAAGTATTTGGGATGCCGTGGTCCAGTGTTGGAGTGAAGGTAATGTCTTCTTGCTTGATCCTCTTCGCGTCTCCAACAAAAGGGTCGAATGTGACCAGGTACTAGGCAGTAGTGGCAAACATATCGTCTCTTAGATTTAAAATGTTGCTTAGGCAGGGGCTTCCTTGTCTTCATCCTGCCTGATGGTGTCTGCCTTTGCTTCGGCCTTCTGCGGCAGTCTCTTGCTGGAGCAGTGGCCTTGCCTTCGGTTTGTTCATCCCTTTTTGGAGTTGAGGATTGTGCGGCAGTTGTTGAATCGTCATTTGATGCCTTCACAAATGCCATGTCCGTTGGGTTTTTCTTTGGAAAAACGACATCTACAACCTTTTGATGTCCGAGGCCTTGCCTTTCAACATGTGAAATACTCATTACGGCATCTAATTTTGTTGTTGCCGTGTTAAGTTTTACAAAAGTATTGTTAGCAACTTCGAGTTTTCCATTTACACGATTAAAGTCAATATTCAGTTTCTCGGCCTCAATATCCTTTCTGGTGAGTTGGACATCAAGTTTCTTTAATCGTTCTTCAAAGGTGTTCTTCTCTACGAGCATTTGTTCAATTGCCATGGCCTGCTTCTTCACTTTTTCTTCATATCCGGCTTTGGTTGATGTAAGCATCTTCATCATCTTGGTCTGCCGGGCAAATTTCATGCGTAGCTCATCGAAACTTTCTTTGAGCTCGATGAAAATATCAATGGGAATGGTCTCCTCTTCAGATTCATAGCCATTGACTGAGGCAGTGAGGCACAGGCAGTTCTCTGCGGCAGGGCTTTCTGTCGTTTCTGCGGCAGAGGCAAAGAATGCAACATGCCGTCGTGCATTCACATTGGATGGACTGTCATCTTCAGTGTCAGATAGGGTTGTGCCTTCGAGTTGAGCAGTAAGCGCAGTGGTTGAGTCTTCAAGGCAATATTGTTCCATATCTTCTTGCGCAACCATGGAATTCAAAATTCCAATGCCTCGATCTTTTGAAGGGCATTCGGTTGAAAAGTGTCCAATCCCTTGACATACGTGGCACTTGATCCTCGACCAGTCCTTTGAATTTGGACTTGAACTTGAGATGGATCCCGTGCTTGGTTGGCGGATCACAAGTCGTCGATCTTGAGTTTGTGGTGACGTTGCCGGAAACTTCCTTCGTCGGGGATCGTACGGCTTCTTCAGCGAGCGAACAAGTACAGCATCCATTTTCCGGGCGAGGAATGCAAACTGGTCATCTCCACCATCATATCCAAGTAGCTCGTAGATCTCTTCATCGGTCAAGTCATTGGTAGAGGTGGGGCTGCTGCCTTGAGAACTATTGCCTTGTTCTCTGCCGTCGGGCTCTGCCACGGTGTAGGCAATGTTCCTCTCGTCGCTTCGTGGACGTGACTTCCCGTGAGTTTCACGATCTTCATGGTTCAGTTCATAGTTCTTGAATATCGCCATTAATGAAACAAAATCTTCTTCAGACATTTCGCTGTCTTCTATGGCAGTGACCTTCGGCAGGAACTTTTTGCTCATCGATCGCATAATCTTACTACACACTGCCGGGTTGCTAATGGGTGAACCAAGGTCAGCACATTCAGTAACAATGGACATTAATTCTCCAAAGTACTGAAGGCAAGTCTCGTCCTCGTTCATACGCAAGTTCTCGAAACGAGACATAAGCATACGGACCTTGGTTTTCTTCACTGCGTTGTTACCTTCACAATGAAGAGCCAGCAAATCCCATACTTGTTTGGCAGTAGTACATTGTTTGACAATTCTGTACATATTGCAATCGATGGATTCAAGGATGGCACACCTTGCCCTATCGTTGGCAGTAGCTGCGGCAGTTTCATCGATAGACCACTTCTCCGGTGATTTTTCAATCGTGCCGCCTTCAGGGATTTCCTCCTGAGGTGGTTTCCATCCTCGAAGTACGGATAGCCACGCACTGCGATCAATTGATTTGATCCTTGCTTCAATGCGGGTTTTCCAAAATCCATAATTACTACCGTCAAGAACAACCGGTGTTCGTACGATGTAAGATGGATCTGCCATTGTAAGTGTGCGTGATCAGACGGACCTTAAACACTAAGTAAGTCTAGTGCCCGCTCTGATACCACTTGAAAGTCGTAGGCAGTAAATAAAACGCAGTAAAATGCGCTGCCTAGACAAGGCAGTGTTCTGCGGCAGAACAGCGTATGCCGCAGCACGATGCCTTGTACAGAAAACGTTCGTTTTACGTGATTTAATTAAGTTTAAGTATTTTATCCAGATTAACCAAGTTGTTTACTTGTTAAAATTATATGTGATATATGTATAAGAATTGCAGCGGAATTAATAAAAATAAATCACTTCGAACGAACACACACACGTACGAAAAAATAAAAAACACAAATTTAAATCTTTGTATGTGTATTTAAATTATACACATACGAAACGGCCTTACGGCCAGAAACTTTATTAAAGAACGAGTCTTTACAAAATGATACTCTTGGATTTACAAAGATATTACCAAAGGCTATACACATGTATGCCTTCGTATAAACCGTATCCAACGAGTATGAACAATCAACAACAAAATCTAGAAACTACTGTATCACACCTATTCTAAGCCTACGATCATCAGCATGAACAAAGAACACTCCCAGAGATGAGAGGTACACGGCACGAAGAACAAGTCTTCGGCTCTAAAGCTGATCGATCGAACTAGAGTGGAAATTGAAGTGTATAAGGTGTAATTGTGTTGTATGAAAGTTGCTGAATAGTGTTGGGGTCGTCCTCTATTTATAGGAGGAGATTCCCAACTGAATTCCTTGATTTGCTAGGTCAACAATCGGTTGAGATATTCTAGGGCAGGCTGCTTTGACCGCTGCCGCAGGAATGCCTTCTGAAGTTCTTCTGGAATGCTCTGCCACACTGCACTGCCTTCCATACTATCTGGACTTCAGCATTCCCTTGCCCTACGCTCATGCTTCGCTCGATTCTCTTAACCCAACCTCTTGTCCAAGCCTTGCACTGCTTGCGGCATGACTCTGCCTGGCTGTGCTGCGGCAGAAAGCTTCTATGTTGATTGTTTTTCAAGCACGTTCCAACTAATGAACTATGCTAAATCAAATCACCAATATGACAAGTGATTACAACAGTTTAAATTGTGAAGAAAGAAATAAAACAAATAAATATGTTAGCAAGACAACTTCTGCCTAGGTACATTTAAGGCATTGTAATGCCCAAACATATTTATCCTTACACACAAGGTACATATTCTGATTTCTTTTTGTGTTTAAGAAATATTGACTCGTGATTAATTAAGCGATTTTATATATGTGCTGCAGGGGAATCATGTGATGAATCAAACTCATCATAACATCTCTGATGCGGCAGCCTGTGGGATTTTTGCGCCATCTCAAAGTTGAGGTAATAAATGATCTTTTTTCTCTTACTCGGTTCTCGGATAAGGAGCATGAAATTAGATGTTTATTTCGGTCATGACACGGGCTTGTTTGGCATTGATTCGATTTGAATTTGTGCTTTGATTAATGTATATAATTAACTGCATATCAAAATGACAAACATCTTTATTTGCAACAAAATAGTATCAATTTATGTGCTTATTGATTATTTTTGGTCTGCTGTGTTTAGCTGAACCAAGGAATGGGCTTCGTCTTCTCGGTATACTTACAGGAGATTATATATAAAAGCTACACGTATTTAGTCGTAACATAATGCATTGTTGTTTTATCTAGTTGTCTGGTTCTGGTATTGTTGATGGATGCCATCTGAAAATGATGATGATGACTTGAAGTATTGTTGTTTGTCATTAATGTTTACTTGTTATATAGTGTTCCGACATATATATAAGTTGGTGTGTGAAAATTCCTTTTTGTTATGAACCTGCATATATAGCATAATTGAATTTGGTGTTTTTCTTGTTACTCAAGAGTTATTATGTTAATTTATATTTATAAATTCTAAATATTAAAAAGTTTTTATTTTAAATAATTCTAAAAAATTTCATAATTAGTTAATTTATATTTATTTATATTGGGTAGTAATATTCATAATAATCAGTTAATTTACATTTATTTATATTTGATAGTACAAAATAATTCCTTAATCTCTTAATCCACGTGTATCAATTGAAAAGTTTTAATATAGTAAAATCTCTATAAATTAATACTTCATACATTAACACTATTAAAAAGTTAGAATAATTATTTCCTTTTTTGGGTGTGTCAACTATTGTTAGACACCCAAAAAGGAAAGTATGACAACTGTATTTGAACCGAAAGTATGACAACTGTCTTTGTACCGAGGGAGTAAAATAAAAAAATTCGTGCTCATGATATATGTATTATATGATCATTTAACAAAGCAAAAATAAAGTTGTATTTATATTTTTGTTGTGTGAAATAAAAAAATAAAATTTATAATTATCTATATTGTTCACAAAGAAAGTTGTATTTATATTTTTGTTGTGTGAAATAAAAAAATAAATTTTATAATTATCTATATTGTTCACAAAGAAGGAGACTGTATTTATATGGTTGTTGTGTGAATTTTTTTACTAGATATTTACTATCGAATGCACACATGTTTTTTACGCGTTATGGAAAAATTGAGTATTTGAATTTTGCAATCGAATTGTCCTAAATCATTACAGTGGGGGTTTGGAAATTTTGAGGCAATCTCACTAATTGATGAACTATGTTAAAACGATATAAAAAATGTTAAACAATAGAGTTTGAATTTTGCAATCGAATTGTTCTAAATCATTACAATGGAGGTTTGGGGCAAATTATATCTTGCTCCTGGATGCAAGATTCACATCTTACACCTAGTCAACATTATAAAAACAGTAAGTCAAAATTAACCTAATTTTTTTCCTTTTTTTTAATCGTTCTCACCCTCTGTCCTCTCTCTCAGCTCCCTCTCTCGGCTTCGCCCCAGACCTATGGCGATTACCCGCCGTACGGAAGCCTCTTCTCGGCCCCCGCCGTCTGCTTTTCTACCCGGAACCGAACTGGATGTGATCGCGAACTTTCAGATGGTCGATCTGGATGGAAGCGGCTTCATCGACGACAAGGAGTTCCACCGCGTCGTCTCATCGTATAATGAGACCTTCGGGGCGCGGACTTTTCACCTGCTCATGTATCTTTTCACCAACAAAAACTTGAGGAAGATCGGTATGCGATTCTTCACTTTCATCGTGCTCTGATTTTGGTCGATTTGAATTTTAGGCATTTCTAGGGTTTCCAATTCTACCTGAATCTTCGAATTATGTGGTTATGGTGGTCTCGCTGTTTGGAATTTTGTTTAATTTCTCTGAAGAACTTAATAATTGCATGATTGAATTGTTGTGCATATTAGATACCACCTTATGACTAGTCGTTTCAATGTATGATATCGTCTGTTGATTTTGCTGTTTTGCCTCGTTAGAGGTCCAAAGGAATTTACGCAAATATTTTACATTCTTAAGAGCTGGAGGGTTAGTCGATACTCCGTTTTTGGCACATGTTACGACCATTCAACTATTCAACTGTGCTTATGTTGTTCCTTTGCATCAGATATGGTTTGTTTTTCGTTCGTCTAGGGTATGTTTGAGAGATTTGTTAGGGACAAAAGCGAATTTTTTTATTTATGTGGTGTTTACTTTTGTTTTAATGTATATACCGTATATGATTTTTGAATGAAAATCGAATATGTTTTGTCAGCTACTTACGCCTACGCATTGCTCGTTGTCTCTGATTCTATATAGGGTAGTGTGTTTTTGGTGCAACCTTCGGTTCAATCATCTTGATATGATGCAATGTAGCACTATGTTATTTATCCAATTTATTGCAACTTTCGCTCTCTGGAAATCGGTTCTAAATTCTAATTGTTCTGTAATCAATTTATTTTGCTATTTTTTAATTGTTCTTAACGCAATTCTCCCTATTTGTGGTAATTAAACAGACTGGAGAATCTCGCTTCGAGAGTCGTGAGCCGATCGATCCGTTATACTAGAGACCTGCTCCTTCACCCAAGGGAGGTGACACCTCTTTTCCGTTTACTTTGTACAAGTATGGAGGTGCTCCAACTAAATGTCGTTTTAATTTTGTAGGAGGTGGTTCAAATCTCAAAGGTCATTATGAAAGTCAAACAGGAAATTGATGTTGGTTTTTTTGGTGTAGATTCACGCAGCAGCCGTGAAGAAAATGCAGTAAGTTTATTTGTTGCATTTTATAATCTTTCTACTTCCTTCTTACACTAGTTATTTGATGTAATAGCTTTGTGCTTTGTTATTGCTCCGCTCATCCCTATTTCAATTTCAAATGTTCTAAGATTGTATATTTATTTATAATATGTTGTGTTTTGTAGTTTCTGTTACAAGACTATGACATCAGCAAGAAGCTCGAGCACGCATATAAATCTTTGCAGGTGGACGTTGCCTCGATTTTTGTAGTTCGCCCGAAATTGTAGAAATCATTTTAAAATGGAGGATGATGTTAATTAAAATGAAGAATGATGTTAATAAAAATGAAAATTGGTGTTCTTATGAAAAGAGTAACGCGTTTATATAATTATGAATTTATCATTAATTCTATTAAATTATTAGTTTAGATTTTATGTGAAATTTATGTATTTATTTATTGTGTTTAAATCATTTTATATTTTTATAGGAATTGTCAAGATAGTTTGATTTGATTTTTTTTTTCCTTGTGATATAGGAGTATGTAATATTTTCGTTGTATGGTTTAGGATAATAATAGTTGATTAATGGAGTAGTAAAGAATTAACAATTTCACTTTAAAAACAATGAAGGATGATATTAAACCAAATGAAGAATGATGTTAATTAAAATGAAAATTGGTTTTTTTTGAAAAATGTATAATGATGAATTTATCATTCTAGTTAAACACTTTGCGCGGACTTTATAAACCCGCGGAGCCGCCAAAGGCGGTCTCGATCGTTCGCCGCCCTTGAACATCACCGCCGCTCTCGATTCTATATCGCCGACCTCGAAAATCGTTCTCCGCCCCTCAATTATAGATCGCCACTTCAATTATTGATCGCCGCCCACGATTATAGATCGTCGACCTCGATTATAGATCGCCGCTTCGATTATAGATCGCCGCCCACGATTATAGACCGCCACTTCAATTATAGATCGCTGACCTCGATTATAGATCGCCACTTCGATACAAGACATTTCGATATAGATTGCCGCCCTCGATTATAGATCGTCACTTCGATACAATACAAAACTATATTTTATATATTTTTTTCAATTTGAGGATGATTACGGTTAATTAATAGTGAATCAAATGAAAATGAAGGATGAGATTAAAGAAATTGAAGAACGATGTTTATTAAAATGAAGGTTGACGTTTTGAAAAATGTATAATAGTGGAAATATCATTTTAGTGAATTATTGGTGTATTTTTCATGTGATTTTTATTAAAAATGAAGGATGAACTACATTATTATGAAAGATGATATAATATAAAAGTGAAGTATGATTTATTGTGAACAATTGATAAATAGATGTTGGAACATACAATGTTTCAATCTTAAAGTGGAACATGAGTTTTATTTATTATGAAGTATGAAGAATGAACTTAACTACATGTGGATGTCGAAAAATATTCTTTTTTAAGCAGCATTTTGTTGGAAAATTAATTTTTGAGCATTTGGTCAGTTGCCTGTATTGGGAGGCTTCTTCCTGTTGTTCTTGGCGCTGCTCGTGTCGGGGCTGGACACCCGCTTCTTTCTAAGTCGAATCCCACAAACATTACACAGAGATTGAGAAACCACATACGTACAAAAACAATTAATACAATCAATACTTAAGTATTTTTACAAGACTACTTGAATCATCTACCATTCAACAACAAATCATACACAATATATGATTCATCCACCAAATATATCATTCATCCACTAAACAACATACACCAATCAGTACTTCATACGCTATTCATCAATATTGTTAATTTTTTTGCTTTATCCAGTACTTCAGTCTTTAGTTCATTGTTGTCCATCAATATTTCAGAAGCCGCATATCTGACTCTAAGTTCTTTCAAGAAAGTAGTATTCTGCAAAAAAATACAAACCATAGTAACAAAAAATACAAACTATAGTGATTAATATTGATTAATGTGTGAAATCATCGTTATAATTGGGCTGTTAAATTCAAAATAAACTTTAATGAATAATGTGTAAAATTAAAAAAAAAAAATACAAGTAACATTAAACTGAGATATATGAAGTTTGATATATTTAAATATGAAGTGTATGAAATATTTCATATAGTGGCAGTGTACAATTCTATCCAGATAATTTCCCCAATAATATTATCGTATCCAATGTGAACTAGTTCATACATAGCTACTCTTGCCATTCCATCAGCAACAACCACCGACTCAGACACCTCTCGAAAACAAAATCCACGCATAAATCAAGTAGTTATTCAATGCTAACACAAAATTCATGCAACAAGTATGATCGGATTATTTTTCCGAACCACATAATTTAACTCGTCATTTAGATGGTTAAGTAGAAAGAAAGTAGGTCGGGGTGGCTAATGCCTAAAATAAACAATTCACCTATATTTTAGGTGGTGGATAAAAACATCACATAAATGACATAATAATAATGGTACATACCTAATTTTTTGTTCCGGCACTTCCCACTACATAACATCCTATCAGCTTTGCGAATTGGCTAACAAGCTGGCTAACGACTCCTGATGCAACAGAAACGAAGACAGTCTCTCCTTTTTTAGGAGAGCAAATCTCATAAAAACCACAATAGGCAGTATGGCCAAGTATACCTATATAATACAAACACAGTGTAGAGAGTACTTAAGACAAGAACCAATGAGGGACTAACTAAACAATTGTAGACAAAATTAAAATTAAAATAATAACTGAATTTTCAAACACGTTAAGAAAAATATTAGAATTTAAAAGGTGTTTAGTAAAATGGGTTATAAAACTTAAAGAATATAATTAATTATATTGAATGTAGAAAGCGGACAATACATTTTGAACGTCCCAAAAAGGAATAGTTGAAATAAAGGATATTGTCTATGAAATAATAGTGTTTTACCAAGAATCCCAGTATAGTACGAGAGAGGCACATTTGTGTTATGAATCTTAAATAGAAGGCTGGGTGATCTGATAAAGATGTACTCCTCCCACCCGTGGTCGTACCCCAAACCAAGTCACCCTTCTTGAAGTTGATATTAGTAGAATCCACGATTTTGGCCACTCCAAATCCGGTTATAGGCTGTTAAATATAGTACACGTGACGAGAAACCAAAAAAAAAAACATAAACTTGTAGAATTAATGATTGGTTAATCAATGAAAAATATTAATTCAAATAATTCAAATTGTAGAAATTATCTTCAGGGTTCGTTCGTTTCAAAACAGGGAGCTCGGTTAAACTCAATTTCATTTTTTAGAGCATAAACATTCTTCATTATAAATATTAGCAACATTTCAAATAAGTCTTGGTTCAATCACGTAAATTCTTCAACAGTTCAAATTCTAGTACTATATTTCGAGTGTGCACCAAAAATCTTTTCCCATGTGACCGAACAAATACAAATAAATCCTTTGTCACAGTAGGGTACAACCCATTGAAGCACGGTGTACAAAAATCAACCTAATATTATCTTCTCCAATCATTCGCAGAATAAATATTCTATAGCAGACAATAATAAAAGAAAATGAAGAGAAGAAGAAGTTAAAAACAAAATTGAATCCCCAATCAGCCCCATAGAAAAAATACTAACCGATCCGGGGGTAAAAGAGTCAACATATCTTCCTCTCTCCGTTGACTTTGGCTGGGATCTCCTTGCCGGTGTGCTTCTTAGGCTTAGCTTTGACGGTCATGGTTGTTGCCACCAAGCGAAAACGAAGCTAGGGTTTCGAGACCTTGATTTGGGCGTTAAAAGTACGATGATTTATAATGTTTATGGTGATGATGAAGGGAGAGGGAATCGAGACTTGAAGGCGGCGATTGAGAATCGACGGCGAGAATCGAAGGCGAGAATCGGCTTGAAGGAGTAAAGAAGTCGGTGAGTTTCGAGAGACTGAATTGAATGTTGGACTGTGATGAATGACGTAAGCACAAGTAACTGAATTGGGTCAAGTTATTTTTATATATTGGGCCTGGAGTAAGATGACCATCTTGCTCTTATGGTGTAAGATATACTAACTCGAGGTTTGGAATTGAGGGCAATCTCACGTTTATTGATGAACTATATTGAAATGATATAAAAAATGTTAAACAATAGCCCAAACACAAATAAAATTAAAAAACTTAAATAGCCCATCAAACAACAATAATTTTATATTTTTAAAATTTGTAAAAGGTATTTCAAAAGAATTTATGTAATGGGATTAATTTTTCAAAAATAAATAAAGTTGGATGTGAGCGCTACTGACGTGGCCTCCCAAGGCCTTGCTGCGGTTGCACTCCTTGCAGCAATGGACCGGCACGATCTCCTTCGCAGCCTACGACTGATCTTAATGGCTCATCTTAATTAATTAATTAAATCTTCTCCCTCTCTCTCAATCAAAAAATTAATTAAGATGACCCATCAAGATCGGTCGGAGGCGACGGATGAGGAGATAGTGCGGGTCCATCGTTGCAAGGAGTGCAACCGCGGCTTCAGCTCCGTCAAGGCCTTGGGAGGCCACGTCAACAGCGCCCACATTTTGCTTTATTTATTTAGTGGGGAGTTTGGAAATTTGGAGGGCAATTTCACGTTAATTGATAAACTATGTTGAAATAATATAAAATATGTTAAACAATAGCGCAAATACAAATAATATTTAAAAACTTAAATACCACAAATCAAATAGAATTTAATTAAAAAATACTAAATAAAATGAAAAAAAACAAAAGTGAAGCAAATAAAATAAAATTTAATTAAAAAAATACTAAATAAAATGAAAAAAAACAAAAGTAAAAAAATAACGCAAATAAAAAAATTCTTGTTCATGATATATGTATTATTTGTTCATTTAACAAAGCAAAAATAAATTAATTAAGATGAGCCATCCATATAGGTTGGAGGTGGCGGAGGAGGAGATCGTGCGGGTCCATCGTTGCAAGGAGTGCAACCTCCTTGCAACCGCGGTTTCAGCTCCGGCAAGGCCTTGGGAGGCCACTTCAACAGCGCCCACATTTTGCTTTATTTATTTATGGGAGTTTGGAAATTTTGAGGGTAATTTCACGTTAATTGATTAACTATGTAGAAATGATATAAAAAATGTTAAACAATAGCGCAAATACAAATAAAATTTAAAAACTTAAATAGCGCAAATAAAATAAAATTTAATTAAAAAAATACTAAATAAAATGAAAAAGAAGCAAATAAAATAAAATTTAATTAAAAAAATACTAAATAAAATGAAAAAAACAAAAGTAAAAAAAATAACGCAAATAAAAAAAATTCTTGCTCATGATATATGTATTATTTGTTCATTTAACAAATCAAAAATAAATTAATTAAGATGAGCCATCAAGATAGGTCGGAGGCGACGGAGGAAGAGATCGTGCGGGTCCATCCTTGCAAGGAGTGCAATGCTTCAGCTCCGGCAAGGCCTTGGGAGGCCACGTAAGCAGCGCCCACATTTTGCTTTATTTATTAATGGGGTTTGGAAATTTTGAGGGCAATTTCACGTTAATTGATTAATTATGTTGAAATGATATAAAAAATGTTAAACAATAGCGCAAATACAAATAAAATTTAAAAACTTAAATAGCGCAAATAAAATAAATTTAATTAAAAAAATACTAAATAAAATGAAAAAAACAAAAGTAAAAAAATAAAGCAAATAAAAATTTTTTTGCTCATGATATATGTATTATTTGTTCATTTAACAAAGCAAAAATCTATATAAATAAAAAGGCTTTTAGCGACCATATTTTATTTTTTTGTAAATTCTTAATTTAAAAGTCTTCTCATTTTATGATAATTTTATAAAATTTCATAATTAGTTTATTTACATTTATTTTTGGAAATAGTAATTATTCATCCTATATTAACAAGAAATATATTTGCGTTCTACCTCCAGTCTCGCATTGATCCTATATGCTTTCTTCCCTATTTAAAGATTCACCCATCGTCCATGCACGTCAATTCTTAGCGGATCTTTATCTAGCGAATATCTTACGAAATGCATGACTGTAATATGTAGTTGTTCAGTTCATAAATATAACGAGGGGAGAACTAGAAAATGTAGAAACCAGGATAGCTAAAAAGTTTTTTATCGATGCTATGTGGGTGTGATTTCTGCCGGTGTCTTCAGAACGGTCTATTTGCCGCTTGATTTTAGTAAAAGATAAATTAAATATGATGTTTGACTCATCAATAAAAGATAAATTAAATATGATGTTTGACTCATCAATTGTTTATGCGGTTTTTGGTTATTTATAACAATCAAGGTTATTATTTAATGAAATATTTTATTTTTAGGCGGTCGTTAGGATTTCCAATAACAATCAAGGTTAGTATTTAATGAAATATTTTATTTTTAGGCGGTCGTTAGTCTGCACGGGGATTTCCTTGGGCCCATTTCTTAGTAGTCCGAGCCGGAGGCGTTTATATTGCTTTAGTGGTGTGCTGAGGACAGTTGTTTTAGATTGTGTATCTGAACTTTATTGGTATAGTTTGTTGGCTTTTGGTGCGTATTTTTATACCGAATTTGTGTCAAGAGGCTTTAGGTTTTGCATTTAAACTTATGTTGATCAATGAAATTTCATTGTGACATTATCTTATGCTTATAAAAAACTTATGCTGATCAATGAAATTTCATTGTGACATTAATTATCTTATGCTTATAAAAAAAACTTGACATCCAAAATGTGTTTTAAGACTTTTTAGCATCATAGCCCTTTATCTTTTTAAATACAGTATATAAATAACTCTCAATTGACATATATATTGTAATTTTTTTTAGTTGGAGTTTAAAATTTTTCAGGGTAGTTTTTGTAGGTTACTCTTCAAACTCATCCATGTTTTAAAGGTCTAATTATAGGATTTAGAGTGTCATAATAAATAATAAATAATAATAATAGTAGTACTATTATTCTTTTTTGAAATTATTTAATGTATGTTTTAATTAATTAATATAATAATTAATAAACAACACAATAAAAATGCTATATTTCAAAAAAAAAATATTTAAATATTTATTGTTACTTTTAGATTTTAAATATTTAAATATTAATATATAGTTGATAATTAAAATTTATTTAAATATTTACGTTAAATACTTCAATACAACATTAAATATTAAAATAAAAATAAAAGAAAAACATTTTTATTTTTTTATGATAAACTAATAAATTAATTGAATACAATTAGTCGAGAGAAAGTACTAAGAAAATGTATTTCTACAAGTAATTTAATTTTAGTAGTTATAAAATTATTCAATTTTTATATTTCATCGGACTATATAATCATTCACTCTTTATAAGTATTCATACAAGTTAGTATGATTCAAGTGAACGATGAAAATGAAACACCCCAAATAAAATTATAGTATCATATGACTATGATCATTAATCAAAACCATTGGTAATCTTTATCAAATGTTGGAATCTTTCAATTTTAATAAACATTTTATATTATCGATTACTTCAAATAGACATAACTTTTCAATTTTAATAAGTATTTCATAAATTGATACGAGTTTACAAATTTGAGTGAGGGTTTGATTATAAAATAAAATAAACTCTTAAAAGATTAATAAACTTTTAGTCGAATAAATTAAGAATCGAATAAAATTAATAGATTATTGCATACTTATTAATTAAAAAAAAACAAAAAAATACCACGTGCAACGCACGGGCAGTGGTACTAGTTGTTACCAATTTTGATCATTAAATCGGTTGTTTTACCTTATAAAAAATAGGGATAATTATAGTTTAGTGGCTGAACTATAGGCACTTTCAGACTTTGGTGACTCATTTTTTTTTTTTTTTTGAGGTTTAGTACCTGAACTAAGGCTTAATTAGACTTTGGTGGCTAGAGTGGCGGATCCCGGCGACACGTGCAGAACACGTGACTTTTTTAAATACAGTTGCGGGCTCTGGAGGGCATTATGGACATTTCCATACATTATTAATGAATACGAATTGAATACCGTATTATTACACATTGATGCAATCCAAGGTTCGGCAACCGACTTAGAAGCTCGATTACAAGCTACAACGATGAAGAAGACGGCGGAAAGAGAGTCGAGAGAGTGCCGGGAACGCACCGAGAATGTGGCCAAAATTCTGTGGAACCCGCGTTTGAGCCCGAGGTTGGTCTCCAGGAACCCCCGGATGGCTTCCTAGAACCGCGGCCACAATGAGGAGAACCAGAGGTTGGGGTTTAGGTATCGATCCTACGAATTAGAACCAGAGGTTTTGGGACCTTCCGCCGGTATCTTTCTTAATTTCCGTTCATCGTTCTATTCTATCTATCAATCCCCAAATGAGGTTCGTATCACACATTGAATACAAATTGAATACTGTATTATTACACATTGAATACGATTCCTTTATTACAAAACAAAAAACGAAATCACACATTTCTCTCACATCTGAAACAAAAACAAAACCCGTAACTCCATCCCTAATTCTCTAAGAGCAAGAACCCTAGAATTTGTTATCGTCCCCAATTCGAAAATCATTGAAACCCAAACCTAATTCCTGAATCGTCGCTGATTCTGCTCTTCCAGAAACCCAATTCGAATTTGATTTATCAATTTCCCAAAAAACCCTAATTTACAGTGAAGGTCAAATCTTGAACAATGCCGTGGAAATTGAGGAGCGAAACTGAAAAAATACCCGACGGCAAGCTCGTTCCCGACTATGGAGGTCTCAAAGATGTTTGCACACTGATTTTCCACTACTCGGGGGAGTTTGCGCAAAAATACGGTAAGAGGTATTACGTAGGTGGGAGAGTGTGTTATATAGATTTCGTGGAAGGTGATAAATTAAGAGTTTCAGATTTAGAGATGATGGCTGCGGCTTTGGGTTTAGAGGGCTCTATGAAATTTTATTTTAGTATGGATGGATATGTGTAATCATATTGAGCATGCACATGATGACTACAACTCCACTATGATTGGTGCGTTTGTTAGTATTGACTCCACAGTTTCAGTCTATGTTGATCATGAAGATTTGGCTCCTGAAGATGTTTTTAATGTTAAGAATTTGAATGATGTTGATGATGAAGAGGGCACTGAGGCTGATAATATGGATGAGGAAAAGGAAAATGGCAGTGAGGCTAATACTAAGGATGAGGAAAAGGGCAGTGAGGCTAATACTAAGGATGAGGAAAAGGGCAGTGAGGCTAATACTGAGGATGAGGAAGAGGGAAGTGAGGCTAATACTAAGGATGAGGAAGAGGGCAGTGAGCCTGATAATGTGGATGAGCAAGAAGAGCAGAAAGAAAAGGTTGGAGAGGCAGAGCCAACAGATATTTTGAGAGCAAGTTTAGACAAATTGGTTGATGATGGGGTTGAGGAAATGGATAGTGATCCTGATGTATCAATGGGTGAAGATTCAGAACTATCTGATTACCTACTTGACAGTGAGGATGAGTATGCTGTTGATAATGCGGATTTCAAGAAGTTTGTTGATTCAGATGAAGACAGTGTCTTCATCTCAGCCCACAACCTCTGCTGCCAAGGGAAAGGAGTCTTCTCACAAAGTGTCTTCATCTCAGCCCACAACCTCTGCTGCCAAATCAGAATTCCAGTTAGGGTTTGAATCTGTTATGCAAAAGCTTCTTGTGCAAAGAAATCTCTCATTTTCTCACCAACCAATGTTTAGCAAAAAGAAGTTGCAGAAGCCTGGAGAGGGAAAAAAATAGTGTGAAGAACAAGTTCTGATGTTGTGAACTGATATTTGTGTTGAGAATTTATGTTTATGCTTGTATTTGGAATTTATGTGTGTTTGTGTTTTGAACTCAGGTTGTGTTTGTGTTTTGGATTACCAGTGATTTGAACTGAGGTTGGATGTAAGGGTTTGATGTGATTTTAAACTGATGTTGTGTAAGATTGTGTTTGTGTTTTAGACTTCCTGTTTTGTGCTTTTGTTCTTCAGGTTTTAACCTATTAATGATTAAACAGTTACAAAGAATGACAAAACACAAAGCAACTTCATAAATGATAAAATTCTTAAATTTCAGAATCTTCACAACATGTTACAAAACATGACACTAATACAACTTTCAATAGAATTAGAACAATACAAGTCTGTTACAAACATCAGAACAAGCATCTCAGAACCCTAAATTACTACACACTACTTGTTCATAAAAAACATGACAACTACCAGAAAACCAACAACCAGAGCAATCCTCATCTTCAAAATTGTTTTTTCCATCACTGCACATTTCTTCTCCATCATCTCCAAATCAGCAACCTTTGAGTTCATGTTCCTTAAGAGCCCAGGTATGATTTGAGAACACCTTCCACAAGCAGGAGGGTCGGTCCACGAGAAATCATTACAACCCCTAAATTTCTGGAAAAAAAAAATTAGGGTTCATACATGTGAAATCAGAATTTGGGGTTTATATGTATGAAATCAGAAACTGGGGTTTATATGTATGAAATTAGGGTTTATATATAGGAAATTTGGGTTTATATATAGGAAATCAGAAATTAGGGTTTATATGATGAATCGATGCTTACCCGATATTTTCCGCATGCCATGAATCGTCTTCCTGGGTTCGCGTCCGTCCATGAGGTTTTCATCACCAATGGTTCTCCGCATCTGCATAGGTCCTCCATGAGGATTTGTTCTTCAATTCTTCAAAAAGAATAGCGATTAGGGTTCGGAAAAATGAATTTGTGAATTTGGGACAAAACCGATTCTTATACAACGTGTAAATATGTATTCTGATTATGAATACGTATAAAGAAGCAAGAAATACGTAATTTATGTTTTAAAAATAATAATAATAAATAATGAAAAGGGTAAAAGTGTAACTTCTCACCTTCTGACAACGAAATTGTGACACCTGTCAAAAAAAGTCACGTGTTCTGCACGTGTCGCCGGGATCCGCCACTCTAGCCACCAAAGTCTAATTAAGCCTTAGTTCAGGTACTAAACCTCAACAAAAAAAAAGATGAGTCACCAAAGTCTAAAAGTGCCTATAGTTCAGCCACTAAACTATAATTAACCTTAAAAAATATTAAATATTTTTATATTGTCTATCGTATACAATTTTATTTATGGAATATTTAGAAAAAAGGTAAATAGTTTAGTTTACCTTATAAAATATAATTTCTAATTAAGGATAAAAAAATTAACATTCTTTTACTGTTTTTATTAATTGAATATTATTAATTGAGAAAATTGTACTTTAGTAGCTAAACTATATACATTTTTGTACAACACTTTGATTACTTAACTTTTGATTGTACATCTCGGTATCTGAACTTTAATTAAATTGCACTTTCGTGCGATTTTGGGTGGTTTCCGGCCACACGTGTAGGCACGTTAAATTTTATTTTAGTAATTTTTTCATAATTTTTGTATATTATTTATCATATGTATTGTACATAAAAAAAATTAATTTGACTATTATTAATAGATAGAGTGAGTATATTAAATTATAAACAATTATTTAAATTTATTTTTTTCCAAAATTTCACTTTATTTGTTGGTATTGACAATATATAATTATTAAGGGTCTTACTATTTGCACCCTTTTTTTCTTTACATTCACAGTTGCGGAAAAAATGGATTTAAACTAGATCTGTTAGTTCGGTTCGATCCAGAGCATTTCCCCATCAATTGATTTTTGGCTATTTCATGGGTAGTGCCCACTCTCATGGGGATTGTGTACATTTTATTGTTTTCTTATTTACATTTTTTCATTACATCTTTTTTAAAATGTACACTTATCACAATCCCCATAGGAGTGGGCACCTACCCATGGGTAGCTAAGAATGAACCTTCCCGATCCAAGTAAATATGTAAAATAGACTGAAATTTGACAGAAAGCCTGGTGTCAAGATTAAATTACGACAATGCCCCAATTTTTTTAATCTTGCCCCAATTTTTTTAATCTTTTTTTGTCACAACTCGATATTGATGATCATCCGGTGTATAAAGGTGTCATCCTTTCTCGGTTTTAATTTCATAGGAGATTAATGCTTTATATAATATTAGTACTCCCTCAGTATATTAGTATGCATAGGCATTTTTCATGTAAATTAAGAATAAATAGTTTTTTATTTGTTAAATAATAAAATGTATGAGTATAATAAGTATTATTGGGTAAGTAATGAATAATTTAGGTGTAAAAGTAGTGCGCTATTAATGTAAATAGATAAATATTGGAAGAATAAAATTATAAAAAAAATTCGTTTATGAGTGTATAAACTTTCAAAAGACAATAAAAAAAAGTGTGCAAATTCTAGTGATTTATGAGTGTATAAACTTTCAAAAGACAATAAAAAAAAGTGTGCAAATTCTAGTGATTCGGAGATAGTATAAAAAAAATTTCTCATAGAAAGCCAAAAAATATTATACTGCAATACTATTACTATACACTCTTTTTTTCATATTGATGTAACTACTAAGACTAATATGGATACGGATCTGTCTGATGTTCTTGCGCGAGCCAAAACAAACTCATTGAATTTCATCAGACTTTGACGGTTCGACCGTGGCTTCCGAACAATCTTAAAAATTCCACATGGAGCCATAGAGGTCGTATGAGAATTATCCATTGACTCCATATTTCTTATATTTCAATTCCTAGTTAGCATTATCCATTGACTTCATCTTTCGCATAGAGAATTAGTTTACATTGACTGTGTATATATAGGACTCATGAATATAATGAAATACATCTTTCGCATATATTCTTCTTTATAATTTATAGGTCAAAATACGATTCGATAAACCAATGAATTATAGAATCGTGTTATCTTGATTTTTGATTGATGAATAAGAAGTCTTACTTTTTTACGATTTTTAAATATATTAAAATTAAAATTTATGATTGAAAATTAGTACTATTAGTACATACGTAGTATTTAATTTTAAGTAAACCGTAAGTCAAAAGTAAAACTTCGCACCCACCGTAAAAGGTAAAAACCCTCTCCCTAGTATTGTTCCTCCTCCGCGTCTCTCTGCTCCATCATTATCTAATCCAGGTTACACCATCCGTCGTCTTCTTCGCAACTATTTATTTTTCTCATTATTTTTTTTTAAATTAAAATATCCTGTTTGCAATATTCGATCTTGTTTTCGTGGATGCTTCGATCATCCGCCAGTAAATATCTATCCCCTGTGTATTTTTGGATTGGATTTAGGGGAATTTCGTTTGTGCGGATTCAATTAAATTATTGTTGTAAGGTTCAAACGCCGGCGATAAATGCTCCGAGGTACCTGAAAAACCAAAACACGAAACAAGTCAGATCCGTAAAACAGCCCTTAGTTCAGAGCAAGGCCCCAGACCACAGCAGTCAACGGATCTACAGAGATCCGGCCCGCGGGAGGGTCTGGGCTTGATGAAGGTTAAGAGCAAAGCAGCGGAGTAAACAGAAAATCAGAGAAGGAGATAGTATATATATATAGATACAAAATATATAGATCTCAAATACTACGGCTCAGCGGTTGCATGCCGTAGTATATAGCAGCAGTAGAGTGACCGGACCGGCACCGAACAAGGAGAGCACAGAGACCTCGCCGGAGAGAGCCCAGGAGCACACACAGAAGCTCACCACACTCAGACACTCCGCCTCACAAAGAGGTTAATCACGCGCGCACCCTAGGCTTCACAGATCGTCTCCGTGGTCACGTAATCCAGGGGATCAGACCGGAGACGACAAGGGAAGCGACGGTGACGGTGAACGGAGATAGGGTTGAAATCGCACACACTCGAACGGGTAATCGCACACAGTAGATTAGGGTTAGAGTGAAAGACGAAGTGAGTGAATGCGGCTGGTGAGGGTTCAATATATCATAAACCACGAAGGGCCCAGATTTGATCTCACCCAAGAAACCCTAGGATCCAACGGATGACAAAGGTCAAAGAAGGCAACGGTCGGGTCAACAATTAATTGATATCAGAAATCAATTAATCAACAAGTGGGCTGGACAAATGTATGGGCTGAACTCTCAAATGGGCCGCACTCTAAAAAACTGGGCTCCCGGCTGCCTCTGTTAATTGGATCAGTGCAAAGCCCAAGGGCCAACACAATATAAGTCCAACAATCTCCACCTTGTTGGCCAATCACACAATCACAAAACTGCTACTCATATACTACGGAAAATGAACAAAACATTTTAGTAAGCAAGTAATAAAACAAGCAAACACACATGCAACCTTCATCATAGCCCCAGCCCTGCTGTCAAGCAAACAGGACTGGTCCCTGTAGCCTAGACTACAGGGTGACTGCCCTGAGCAGTCGCCACCTCAGTGACAGTCGAACCACCCAGTGGGACGACTAACTGGTTTCTACTGAAACTCCACTGCCCTCAGGGGACAGTGGTCAAAGAGTTCCCCACCAACAGATAAGGCAACAAGTTTCTTCCAGAAACACCAACTGGACAGGTACAGCTGGCAAAACAGCCCCAGGACTTGTCACACCTAGTGGCCAGGTGGGGTCAGCACACTGGCACAACTCAGTCCAGAGAATCAAAGTTCAAGAACTGTAAACAGAACTTGAACTTATCAAGGGGCAGGGACTTGGTCCCCATATCACTGGGGTTGTGGTGAGTAGAGATCTTTTCCAACAGAATCTCACCTTTCTCAACAAGGTCCCTGATAAAATGGAACCTAACATCTATGTGTTTGGTTCTATCATGGAAAACAGGGTTCTTACAAAGTTGAATGCCAGACATGCTATCAGAGAACACAATCACAGAATCACACAACATCTTGACTTCAGTTAACAATCCCTTCAACCAAATAGCCTCTTTAAATGCATCAGTTATAGCAATGTATTCAGACTCAGTGGTAGACAAAGCAACAACATGTTGTAATTGGGACTTCCAGCTAACACAAGATCCACACACAGTAAACACATAAGAAGTTGAAGATTTCCTAGTGTCTCTATCATTAGCATAATTGGCATCAACAAAACCATTCAACACAACACCAGTTTTACACTTAGAAAATTTCAGGCCATATGACTTAGTACTAGACAAGTACCTAAGTAACCATTTCATAGCTTCCCAATGTGGCTTACCAGGGTTAGACATATACCTACTCAGGCAACTAACAGAATATGCAATATCAGGCCTAGTAGTAACCATCAAATACATCACTGACCCTACAGCACAAGCATAAGGCACATTGTTCATGGCAGAAATTTCAAGTTCAGTTTTAGGACATTGGTCCTTGGACAACACAAAATGACCAGCAAGAGGTACATTCACAGATTTACAACCAACCATATTAAATCTCTCTAACAGCTTAGACACATAGTCAGTTTGATTTAAATGTATGTTGCATGCAGCCCTATCTCTAACAATGTTCATGCCTAGAATCTTCCTAGCATCACCTAAGTCTTTCATTTCAAATTTACCACACAGATTATCTTGAACAGACTTTATAGCTTTCAGGCATGGACTCATAATCAGCATATCATCAACATATAAAACCAAGAAAATAGGAGCAGCAACATCAATCATGTAATACAGGCAAGGATCATAAGAGCTTCTACAGAATTTTAAGGACAACATAAATTCATCAAACTTCTTATTCCACTGCCTAGGTGATTGTTTTAAACCATAGAGAGATTTTTTCAGAAGACACACAAAGTCAGGTTTGGTTTTATCCTCAAAACCCTAAGGTTGTTTCATGTAAATTCTTTCCTCAAGTTCACCATGCAAAAAAGCAGTTTTTACATCCATCTGTTTTAATTCCCAGTCAAAATGTGCACACAAAGCCAACATTATTCTAACAGTGGTGAATTTAACAACAGGTGCAAAAATCTCATTATAATCAACCCCTTCTTTTTGTGAAAACCCTTTCGCTACAAGTCTAGCTTTGTATCTGACCTCACAGCCCTCATTTTTAACTTTGTAAATCCATTTACAGTCAACTAAGGAGCACTTAAGTGGTTTTGAAACAAGTTTCCAAGTATCATTTTTCAACAGACTATGCATTTCTTCACTCATAGCACTTAACCACATAGAGGCATTCACAGATTCAACAGCTTCAGAGAAAGACTTGGGTTCACAATTTTCAATCAACTCATGCATGTTAAACACAAAGTTACCAAGGTGAAAATCCCCTAATCTAGCAGGCAACCTAGGGTTCCTTCTAGTCCTATCTCTAGTTAACAGATAATCAGATAAGTTAGGGTTATTATCAGCAATGGTTTCATCTTGTTCATAAACAGCAAGTTCAGGGGGATTCAGATTTGCAGGCAAAGTTTCATTTGGATTATCAGGATTTGGATTATCAGGAGCAGTATTATCAACAGGCAAATTATCAGCATGCAAGTTATCATCAACAACAGGATCATCATCAGAATCATCATGCAGGTCATTCAAAGGAACAGTAGTAGTAGGGGCATCAAATTGTTCACCTAAGGGACCTACGGAGGGAGAAGACTCCACCTCACCAGAGGTATTACCATCCTTAGGGTTTCTAACAATTTTACAGGGCATATCATCTTCATTAAACACCACATCCCTACTTACTATAGTTCTAAATCCTGGTTCACTCCTAAGCCACAGCCTGTAGCCTTTAGTCCCCTCAGGATATCCAAGGAAGACACACTTCCTAGACCTAGGTTCCAATTTATCAACAGTTTGATGAACATAAGCAGCACAGCCAAATACTCTCAGATTATCCAAATTCAAAGGTTTACCAGTAAAAACAGACTCTGGACACTTCCCTTTTAAGGGCACAGAAGGTGATCTATTAATCAGGTAAGCAGCAGTTAACACAGATTCACCCCAGAACCTCTTGCTGAGGCCTGAGGAGGCAAGCATACACCTAACCTTCTCTAGAAGGGTCCTATTCATCCTCTCTGCAACTCCATTTTGCTGAGGGGTATAAGGCACACTCCTATGTCTCCTAATACCAGAATTAGCACACAAAGTGTCCATTTCAGAATTACAGAATTCAAGTCCATTATCAGTTCTTAAGGTTTTAATTTTCTTATCAGTTTGATTCTCAATAAGTGTTTTAAAGTCACTGAATTTTTGAAACACATCAGATTTGTTCTTAAGCAGAAAAACCCACACTTTCCTAGAGAAATCATCAATCACAGACAGAAAATATCTACTACCACCTTGGGTAGGCTCAGGGGCAGGGCCCCACACATCAGCATGCATATATTCAAGTATGGAAACAGATTTGGGAACATTGGGGGGAGGGTTCACAGGAAAGCTAACCCTAGTTTGTTTACCAAGTATGCATGTTTCACAGAAAGGAATGCAAGTCATATCAGTTTTACCAAAACAGCCATCTTTCTTTAGAAATTCCATGCCCTTTTTACTCATGTGCCCTAGTCTTCTATGCCATAAATCAGAAGTACTATCATGCACAGAATTAGCATATGCATACAAACAGGGTACAGCTTTGCAGATATACAAATTATGCTGCCTAGCAGCCTTGCACAGAATCATAGACCCTCTAGCAATAGTCATGCAACCCTTTCCCCATTTCCCAGTCAACCCATCATACTCTAATGCAGCACATGAAATCAAGTTTTGTGATAGATCAGGGACATGCCTCACATTTTTCAAAGTATGCACATGACCAGTTTCAAATTTTACACATACATCACCTATTCCAGCTACCATGCATTTTTTATCATTTGCCATAGACACAGAGGAGTTCTCAAGTTTATCATATGAAGTAAATAAATCCAGATAAGGTGACATGTGGTAAGTACAGCCAGAATCCAGAATCCAATCAGTTTCACACAGAAAATCAGACTTAGCAGAATTCACATTTGAAAGCAAGGTCATATCAGATACCATAAACACATTCCCATCATCATCAGTTTTAGCAGCATTAGCCTGGTCACCATTGACCTTTCTGGGTCTGGTACACTGCTTCATGAAGTGTCCAGACTCACCACAGTTATAGCACTTCCTATTCTTAGGTTTGGACTTAGACCTAGACTTACTCCTGCTCTTCTTACCATTGTTTTGACCACCAGACCCTTTCTGGGCTTGGTTGCCATTGTTCCTGGACTTAGTTCTCCCCCTAACATAATTAACTTCAGAAGACCTAGGATTTCTATTTGATTTTAAATCAAGTTCCTTACTCTTCAAACCATTAATCACAGTATCCAGGGTAATAGAGTCTCTACCATATTTAATAGCAGATTTCACATCAGCATATGAATCAGGAATAGCATTCAACAAAACAATGGGAGTATAATCATCAATATGCTTATCACCAGTCAACTTAATATCTTGAACCAATTTAGTAAAGGCATCAATATTATCAGAAATATCTTTACTCATATCAAGTTTGAATCTGAAAAACTTTTCCAACAAAAACATTTTTGAGTTCAAGGAGGTTTCAGTGTATAAATCATGCAGTTTTTCCCAAACTTCTTTAGCAGACTCCAATACACCAACTTTCCTAAGCACAGATTCAGATAAGCATAGAATTATAGCAGAATGAGCAAGTTCATTAGTCTCAGCTTTTATTTCAGCAGTGTCAGTAGCAGAATAGGCACCAGAAATGGCCTTATAAACTTTTTGCTGAACCAAAATACCTTTCATCTTTTGTTTCCAAATTGCAAAATCACTTTTCCCATCAAAGGGTGCCAAGTTAAAACCAGACATTTTTAAAAGATTTTGAAGACTCAGTTTTTGAAAACAAAGCAGAAAACAGGAAGCACACAACTATCAAATTTGCAGAAGTAATGAACACAAAGTAACAACAACTGACAGTTGACCAAATCCACAGATCAAGTCAAAGAGAGTGAGCACACAAGCTACACCTATCAGAGTCCCTACAACAGTGGGGACTCACTACACAGCAACAAAGTTTTAAGTGTTACTGCTGAGTGAGTAACTTAGAGCCTATGTTAAGCAGGTAAAGCCCTCAGACAAATGACTGCCCCAGCCTCCACAATATACCAACACACCTCAAGGGTATGCAGCAAGGGGAGTTTGGTATGCCGGGGGCCACCACTTTGAGCCGTACACTCGCACTTAACTAACTCCAATAGGATCAGTTACTATCAGTCTCACACTGCACACAAACCCTAGAACTAACACACACAGCAAGTTCACAGTTTATGCAGATCAGAGACAAAACAAAGAACACCAAGTTCACAGCAATCCCAACAAATAACTCAAGTCACAGAAAACATATTGTTCATGCTATTTTCACTTTAAAAATTTCAAACACTTAGTTTCAGAAAGATTTTTCCAGAAAATATTTTGAACAACACTTTTGAAAAACAAATTTTCAACTCTACATAAATTAAAACGACCACCAGGCGGGCCACACCATCATAGAATGCCTCCAGGCGGGCTGACCATCACGTTGACAGGAAAGAGAGGGGGTTCAGAAGCTTACCTTGCGAGGTATTCGCAAGTGACCTCAAATGCAGGGCCCGTTTCGCGTTTCACAGGCGATCTGGGTAGACTCGACCAAGGGGGGCATCACTCCCATTTTTACAATGGCCTGACTACCTTTCAGATCTGCTACCTGGGCCTCCTCCCACGCAGGTACCGAGCAACGAACGACCCTTCGCGGTTGCAGATCTGGAGCCCTACGGGGTCAGATCTGCAGATCCGGTTGCCGATCTCCGCCGTGAGCGCGCTCTGATACCACTGTAAGGTTCAAACGCCGGCGATAAATGCTCCGAGGTACCTGAAAAACCAAAACACGAAACAAGTCAGATCCGTAAAACAGCCCTTAGTTCAGAGCAAGGCCCCAGACCACAGCAGTCAACGGATCTACAGAGATCCGGCCCGCGGGAGGGTCTGGGCTTGATGAAGGTTAAGAGCAAAGCAGCGGAGTAAACAGAAAATCAGAGAAGGAGATAGTATATATATATAGATACAAAATATATAGATCTCAAATACTACGGCTCAGCGGTTGCATGCCGTAGTATATAGCAGCAGTAGAGTGACCGGACCGGCACCGAACAAGGAGAGCACAGAGACCTCGCCGGAGAGAGCCCAGGAGCACACACAGAAGCTCACCACACTCAGACACTCCACCTCACAAAGAGGTTAATCACGCGCGCACCCTAGGCTTCACAGATCATCTCCGTGGTCACGTAATCCAGGGGATCAGACCGGAGACGACAAGGGAAGCGACGGTGACGGTGAACGGAGATAGGGTTGAAATCGCACACACTCGAACGGGTAATCGCACACAGTAGATTAGGGTTAGAGTGAAAGACGAAGTGAGTGAATGCGGCTGGTGAGGGTTCAATATATCATAAACCACGAAGGGCCCAGATTTGATCTCACCCAAGAAACCCTAGGATCCAACGGATGACAAAGGTCAAAGAAGGCAACGGTCGGGTCAACAATTAATTGATATCAGAAATCAATTAATCAACAAGTGGGCTGGACAAATGTATGGGCTGAACTCTCAAATGGGCCGCACTCTAAAAAACTGGGCTCCCGGCTGCCTCTGTTAATTGGATCAGTGCAAAGCCCAAGGGCCAACACAATATAAGTCCAACAATTGTTTGATTATGTTCTATAATTTCACACTTATTGTGTTGTGCTGGCTGTTAGGTTTTTGTAATTCCACATGCAGGTATATATGGTACGAGGTTTACAGTAAATCCGGTTGCACGTTTTTTCTTTTTGAGTCTCTGAGTTTATGATGCTTATTACCCTGCACGCCAAAGGTTTTAACGAATAAAAAAAACAAGTGACAAGATAGATCATAATAAGTGTACGTGTAAAAATATTCAGTATGATACGTAAACACTGAGTTAGCTTTTAACTATGGCTTTAAATGTTGTTAGGGTTTAGGTTTTGTTTGTTAGTGTGTAGTTCTTCCTAGTTCAACATAGAACCACGTTGTTCTTGTTTGAACTACGTTGAACTATACACTTTGTTTTGAAGTAACTTCATGTTTTATGTTTGTATGTTTTCCGTTCATTAATTCATACAAGTCTCCTAGGTCTACATAGAACGAGCTGGTTAAACTGTGGAATTAACAAGTGACTCAACGCGTGACCACGGTTCAACAGCATGGAGCAGGCAGACTTGGGCATTACAAACAACATGGAGTTGCATCAGTGCGTCAGCATAGAACGAGCTATTCTGTCAACATGGTTCAATGTGGATCAGAGAGAATTGCGAGTTCATCTACGCGCTTCAAGGGCTTACCGTGATAACACCTTGACGGACGCGGTGCAAGCATAGCTACACATACAGCTGGACGAATGACTGCTAAGGAATGAAGCCAGCTGTGGGTACGACTAGAAGACTTCGCTAGAAGAATGATAGTCCAGTGAAAAACGCCAAGTATACCAGCTATGCCCTCCACGAGCTCGACGCACGAAGACACGCTAGTGTGGCCGTGGGTAGAGCTGGGTTCGTCAAGTACAGCTGAAATGGAATCTCGAATATTCCATGAAGATGCTTTGGGCTCGGCCCATTAAGCGTGAATTCCGGAAACCCTATTTCTCGACACCTATAAATAGCGGGTTGTTGGAATTCACTATTTACGAATTGATTAGACATTTTCTAGAGAGAGAAAATTTGTAGACCGAGAGACTTCGCTAGAAAGCTCCGGTTCTATTGTCAGTTTAGTCTTGGTAGTACGAGTCGCTAGATTAGTTCTACATAGACTTAGTTTTTGGTCGTGTTGACCTTTCTACAAGATTCGCTAGAATTTTGTTGATGTGTTTGTAAGTGGTTCCACCCTTTACAAGTTATACAAAAGAGTTTTCTTTAGAATCTCCAAATTGTGTTAAGTCTTTGTACTCTACCCTTTACAACTCTGTTCTAGGTAGAACCAAGTACAAAATACACAATTTCAATTGGTATCAGAGCAAGTGCACCTTCTTTGGTGTGATCCTAGGAAGAGATTCTACAATGGAGTCATTCACTGTTGTCAAGCCCGTCATTCTCAATTCTTCGAACTACTCCTACTGGAAGAGCAAGACTAGGTTGAAGTTGAAGAACGTGGACTCACGCGTTTGGGGAGCAGTGCTAAATGGATGGCAACCACCAACCATAGTGGATAAGGACAACGACACGATTGAGAAGGATGAGTCTACATGGACCACGGCTGAACATGAGGCTGCCACTTTCAATTCAAAGGCCATCCACATTATCACTGATCTCATTGATGTCCATATGTTCTCTGTTGTGAGGCATCTCACCTCTGCTAAGCATGTGTGGGATACCTTGGAGCGCATGTGTGAAGGGAGTGATAGCATCAAGAGGTCCAAGGTCAGAGGACTTAATACTACCTTCCACCGGCTCGAAATGAGGGAAGATGAAGACCTTGATTCCTTCTTTAATAAGATCATGGCTATCGTGAGTGAATGCCAAGAACTTGGAGACCCTATTCCTCCACCACTCATTTGCACCAAGGTTCTACGAGGTGTAACCGAAAAGTTTAGCGTCAAGGTTACCACAATGGAGGACACGAAGCTTGGTCTATCGGGCGACTACAACGAAATCATGAGCCATTTGAAGAACTATGAGTTGAACCAAAAGTTGAAGGACAAGTCTTACTCCATGACTCCATTTGAGAATTCCATGAAGGCCCTCTCAATCTCCCAGAATGCCTCTAGCTCTACCCCCAACCGGGGTGGCTCTACCCACTCTCCTCTCACTACTGAGAGCAATGCCTTCCTTGCTGAAGACTCCGATGATGAAAGTGAAGCTCTCTCTCTTCTTGACTCCCCAAATCCGGACAAGTTCATCGCCATTCAAGATGCTGTGAGTTACCTTGTGCGTCAAGATATCAAGAGAAAGAGGAGGTTCAAGCAATTCCGAAATCAAAGGACTCCTGGAAACTCTTTCTCTACTCCACCCGCCACCAACCGCAGTGGGTATACTCCTAGCCGGAAGTTTGTCAGTGGCACCCCTAGCAAAGACATGTCTCAAATCAAGTGCTTTGAGTGCAAGGGGATGGGCCATGTGAAGAATGAATGCCCCAACTTGCATCGGAAGAACAACATGGATGTGAGTTACTTGGTGTTTGATGGAGATGATGCTTTGTACTCCTCTGAGGAAGACAAAGGGAAGATGGTGGAGCCTAATGAAGTCAATGCACTTCTGAGTGCCATTGATGATGAGAGTGATGAGGAGTACGAGGTAGATCAAGAGGACTTGGCTACACATGGAAATATTTTTTGTTATACCTCTGTGGTTGCAGGTACTGCTGAGAAAGATGCTAGTTCTACCCCCAGATCTCTGGCTGGGGGCATGACCAAGAAGGAAGCTGAGTCTACCCTTGATGCTGAGAGGGTGAGCAAGAGGGAGTTTGAGATTGTGAAGCTGGAGCTGGAGAGAGCTTTGAAGAAGGCCAGTGAGTTGGAGGCCATTGTGCAAAAGGAAGACACGGAGAAAGACTTCCTTAGAGATTCTCTTGCCAAGATGGAAGAATGCTATGCTATGCGCACCAAGGAGCTCTACCAAGTGAAAGACAAACTTGATGTTGCTGACTGTCTCTTCAAGAAACTCAATACTGGCACTTCTAAACTTGATGATATGTTGAGCTGTGTTAACACTAAGCACTTTGGTCTTGGATTTAAGGAAACTTTTGATTCTGTCTACTCCGATTCTCCTTATGTCTTTTCTAAATTTGTGCATGGTAGAGATAAAGCTATCACTAAATCTAATGAGGCCAAACCAGAGGATATTATTACATCCAAAGGCAATGTGGCTTCTACATCTAACATAAAAATTCTCAAACATTCTCCTACTCCATTGTCCCAAAATGCTTCAATGTCCTCGTTGACACCGGTTTCTACCTCTGCTCTACCCGTGAGCAAATCCGGATCTACCCATGACAAGAAAACCTTTACACGAAATGTCTCCAGTCGATCTAAGCTACCCTTCTCAACAACTAAGTCGATCTTAAACCGTCGACCTCCCGGTGCTATCCCTTTATCAAATCCTGCTAAGGGCCTGACCACTCACAAAAGGAAGACTCCTTCTACCCACTACAAGCGAGTCTATGTGTGCCACTATTGCGGGATGAAAGGGCACATCAAACCTTATTGCTACAAGCGTGTCGAAGACTTAAGTTCCCGTGCTATGGCTCACAGACAAGTATGGAGACCCATTACCAAGCAGTCACATGACAAGGCCAATCAGGTCTGGAGAATTAAAGCGGTTCAACCCACAGCAACAATTATTAAGCCAAAGCAAGTATGGAGAAGAAAGCAAGAGGTGACATGTAATGTTGCATTCACCGTGGCCAAAGGCACGACAAAGGAGACTTGGTATTTCGATAGTGGGTGTTCTCGGCATATGACAGGAACTAAAGACTCTTTGGTCGATTTTGTTCCTCACTCCGGTGGACCCGTCACTTATGGAGGTGGGGCAAAGGGGAGTATAATTGGAAGTGGAACATTAAACGTGAAAGGTCTACCCGCACTCAAGAACGTTCTCTTGGTGGATGGGCTATGTGCTAATCTCATAAGCATTAGCCAACTTTGTGATGATGAACTTAATGTGAAATTCAATAAGGAGAACTGTGAAGTGTACAACGTTAAGGGGAAGTGCATTCTCACTGCTGCTCGTGCGAAGAACAACTGTTACGCTATCAATGAATCTTTCCTAAGTGCCTCTACCCATGACGAGATAGATATCTGGCATCAAAGGCTTGGTCATACCAGCCTCCGGAAGATTGAGAAGTTAGTTCAAATAAAGGCGGTCAGAGGCATAGATAGCTTGCCTAAGATTGACAAGAGAGTATGTGGTGAATGTCAGATGGGTAAACAAACTCGAGCCCCTCATCCTGCTATCTCTACCCATAACCGCACTACATAATGTTTTGAGCTACTACACATGGATCTCATGGGGCTCATGGAAGTGCAGAGTTTGGGACACAAGTGGTATACTCTTGTTATTGTTGATGACTTCTCGAGGTACACTTGGGTAAATTTTCTTGGAACCAAGGACGAATCTTTTGAAGCCTTCCGATCCTTAGCTCGTAGAATTCGCACCACTTATGATAAACGGGTCCAACGTATAAGAAGTGACCACGGAGGTGAATTTCAAAACGGAGTGTTTGTTGAATATTGCACTCGTAAAGGGATTCACCATGAATTATCTGCACCAAAGACTCCGCAGCAAAATGGAATTGTAGAGAGGAAGAACAGGACTCTACAGGAAATGGCAAGAGTGATGATGGTGGCTGCGGGTATGGCCAAGGGTTTTTGGGCAGAAGCCTTGAGTGCGGCTTGCTACGTGGTGAACCGTATAAGCATACGTACCGGGACAAAATGTACGGATTACGAATTACTAACTTCCAAGAAGCCAAATGTTGCTCATCTCCGTGTGTATGGATGCATCTGCTACATTTTAAATGATAGAGATGCCTTGAAAAAGTTTGATCCAAGGTCGGACAGGGCTATTTTTGTTGGCTACGCTCTTAATAGTCATGCTTATCGCGTGTTTAACCTCCGCACAAAGACGGTGCAAGAATCGACTAACATAAAGTTTGATGAACATCGTTTTCATGAGAGTTCGTCCAAATCTACCTTGCAACCACAAGCGTCTAATCCTGCTCTACCCCTGGCTGAAGTATTAGTTGAGGGGGAGGTAGAGCAGGGTATTGGGTCTCCCATGCCACCAAATGGTCATGTTCATTCTACTTCCCACAACTCCTGTGACTCTGTCCCCTCTGAAAGGGATGATGAAGGCTTGAATCCTAGTTCGTCTAACCCTGCCATGGGTACCACTGGAGCTTCTACCTCTACCGGAGTACCGAATTCGGGTCCTCCCGCATATATTCGAAAGAGACACCCAAACCAACAAATGATTGGTGATCTCAACCAACGTGTTACTCGTTCTACCTGCGCTACCGACACAGTGCCCGCTAGCTATCTTAATACCTTCTCTAACTTGGCTCTTCTATCTCCGGACGTGGGCATATTGAGCTTTGTCTCCGAAATTGAACCCAAAAACATAAAGGAAGCTATACTTGATGATTTTTGGATTGCGGCTATGCAGGAAGAACTACATGAGTTTGAAAGAAATAAGGTGTGGTCTTTGGTCCCAAGACCAAAGGGTGTAAATGTTATCGGTACCAAGTGGATCTACAAGAATAAAACCAATGAATTCAATCAAATAGTGCGCAACAAGGCGCGACTGGTTGCTCAAGGGTACACCCAGGTTGAAGGTATAGACTTTGAAGACACGTTTGCTCCCGTGGCACGCATAGAGTCCATCCGGTTACTCATTGCTGTGGCGTGCTACAAAAATATTTCGTTACGACAGATGGATGTGAAGGCGGCCTTCTTGAATGGAGTATTGGATGAAGAAGCATATGTTGAACAACCTAAGGGGTTTGTGGACCCTCACAAGCCGGACCATGTCTACCTTCTTCACAAGGCCCTCTATGGTTTGAAACAAGCACCTCGTGCTTGGTATAGCTGTCTCACAGACTTTCTTTTGAAATTTGGATTTACGCGAGGCAATGCCGACACCACTCTCTTCATCAAGATCGTCAAGAATGAAATGCTTATTGCTCAGATCTATGTGGATGACATTATGTTTGGTGCTACTCATGACCGCTTGGTTAAAGAATTTTCAGATGCCATGGCTTCATCTTTTCAAATGAGCTTGGAGGGGGAGCTAAGTCACTTTCTTGGGCTTCAAATTTCTCAACGACCGGATGGTATGTTCGTTTCTCAAACTAAGTATGCCATCAACATGCTCAAGAAGTTTGACATGGCGGATGCTAAACCTATGAAGACTCCTATTGCTACCACTGACAAGCTAAGTAGAGCTGAGAAGAGCAAGGATGTTGATATTTCTACCTACAGATCTCTTATTGATAGCTTGCTCTACCTCACAGCCACTCGACCGGACATTATGTATAGTGTGTGCCTCTGTGCCCGCTACCAAGCTCAACCAAAGGAAGAACATCTTATTGCTGTGAAGCGTATCCTTCGATATGTGGCCGGGTCTACGAACCTTGGTCTTTGGTACACTAAAGATACTTCTTCTTATCTTGTTGGTTTTGCAGATGCCGATTGGGCGGGAGACAATGATGAAAGGAAGAGCACCAGTGGTGGGTGTTGCTTCTTAGGAAACAACCTTGTCTCATGGCATAGCAAGAAGCAAAATTGCATTGCTCTATCCACCGCCGAATCAGAGTATGTGGCTGCCGGGAGTTGTTGTACCCAAATGCTATGGCTTCAACAAATGCTTGCCGACTATCACATTCATAGCACGCCACTAACCCTGTACTGTGACAACCAAAGTGCTATAAAGATAAGTCAGAATCCGGTACAACACTCAAAGACCAAGCATATTGATATACGACATCACTTCATTCGAGACTTGGTAGAACGGGGTAAGGTGGTCATGGAACATGTCCCTACGGAGAAACAACTCTCAGACTTCTTCACAAAACCACTTGCTTCGGAAAGATGTTTATTCCTCCGGAAGTCTCTCTGCATGGGTGCCTTTTGAAGGGTAGTAGGCCGCAAATGGCTACCTCTACCCACAGCTGTTTATTTTGTCAATGGAACCATGAGGTAGAGCAAGGTAAGGCTAGTTGTTGACAGTTGCAACGTGACGTAGTACTTGGACATACTGTTCTTTAAATATTTATATAAGCAATTCATTGGGGTGAACTTGTTTGCCCTATGTCTAGCAGGAAAAGTCGGCCTAAAAGATTTCCTCGATGGATCAGGTCTTGACTGACTTGGTCTTCGGGCAAATGCAAAAGACATGGCCTTATACATATAATGATGAAAACAAAAAAAATATATCAGGAAACATCATTTATAACACCCCTCTGGGTACTAATAAGCCTGTTCTACGCTTGAGAAAGCAAGAGATATGGTTGTGATTACACGCTGAACTGGCCAAGATAGCAATACCGTCCATAAAGCACTGTCACTCTACCTCCAATATCTCTACTTAATGTTCTTTCCAGCGATTTTGATTCACTGTGTGGTGGTACGTATGTCCACGTTGTGTGTGCCTGTTATGCCTTTAACTGTATTTCGTGTTTTACAAATTTGCAGAGTACTCCTGTTATACGAAGCAAGGCTGCTCTACCTTGAAGTGCTTCTTTAGGCTTCGTTGGTCTAGATTTTTCGTGAACTTGAAATCTGGGTAATTCAACGTAGGGCTGTGTGTAATAGCCCCTGCTCTACGTGTGCTACTTTGAGTTCTCATGAAAGTCGTTCCTGTCTCACGTGTTACTCTTTGATTGTTGTGCTGTTTACTGATTTTACATTATAAGTATTGTTGCCCTACCCATAACCATTTTTGTAGGGCGTGCTATCTCTTGAAATCTTGGTGTTGCTAATGCGTTGCCCTGCGCAGCCCGTTTACACTCTCTGGCAGCCCATCTCACTCTATTACGCGTATCACCAAGTGCTTCTTCTTGCTCGCCCAACGCTCTTCTCTCGGTTTTCAGGATTGGTCCATCTCTTGTTTAATTTCATTAAGTAACCTTGCAACCCGGTCTATTTTACTTGTTATGCGTTGGGTCGTGTGTTTTTCTATTTTGCAGCTACGGTGAATTGGGTTGCTTGTTCCACGCGCTCCAGGAATTCTCTACTTCCTCCTCAGCGCACTACCACTTGGTTCTCTGACTTCATCGCTACGAAGGCCAAGCTCTTGGACACGTGGCACACTCTACGCCACAGAATTTGAACCGCTTCAGCTACACTATAAATACCCCTCTCGGTCAAACACATAGTACACCTTCTACTGCGTGTTTTTGAGAGAGAATCCTTATTCCCTTGCTGTTCATACCCTCTACGTACCAGCTCATACCATCTACTCTCAAATTTGCTCCTTGCTCTACGCATAGTTTACCCTTTCACCGTACTACTACAATGACATCTTCTATTGCTCCCTCTACCACTGAGCCCAAATATGAACTGCCTTCGTTCTACGCGGACAAGATTACTGACCTAAAGGCCCAAGAGGCCACACTGGAAGCCGCGCAAACCGCAGAGGAAGACTTTGATAAGGTCACTGCACTGGAGGCGGAGATCAGTGTGGTACGTAAGGCCATTCTTACTCTCCGTGGTGATTAAATGAGGGCCGAAAAGGCCATAAGGGAGGCAGAGGCTCGTAGAGCCGAAGAAGAAAGAAAGAAAAAGGAGGAGGATGAACGGTTGGCCGAATTGGCACGGCTACGTATAGCAGAAGAAGAGAGGAAAAAGAAGGAACAGGAGGAGGCTGATCGTTTGGCTGAGATTCAGCGAAAGGAAGATGAAGAGGCTGCACGTATAGCCGAATTAGAGAGAAAGAAGAAAGAGGAGGCTGACCGTATAGCCGAAGAGGAAAGAAAAAGGAAACAGGATTTGGCAGACCGTCTTGCCAAAGAGAAACTTGTGGAGGCTCACCGTAGGGCCGAGTTGGAAAAGAAAAGGAAGGCGGACGAAGATGCAGCTGCTCTACGTGCACAAGAAAAACAGGTAGTTACTGCACCACACTCACCCAAGGATGGTGCTTCGACGGAGCTCAACGTTACTACCCTTGCTCAATCACCCCCCACAAACGTTGAGCAATTTGTTGCAGAAGAGGATAAAGTGCCAGAGAACAGGCTTGTTGTTCCTTCTCCCTCGCGCTACATAGGAGAAGGTTTTTCAGCTGACTTCCACTACGAGGCAGCAAGTAATCGTTATGATGCGCTGGCCGAGCAGAATATCAACGCCGAGCGGCACTATGCTGGGAAGGCTAAGTGGGTGGGACGTGGCCTCCACGCATTTATGCAAGAAATGGAGCTACTCAACGCCATTAACTTTGATATGGACTACAGCTCCTACGTACACCGGGTCGTGTCTTCACACATCGATCAAAATTTTGCCGATCCCACTCACCCATCGTACGGCAAAGTTATCATACGTGAGCGGGAGTATGATTTTTCCCCTCGTACGCTGAACAAACTGTTCAAGAGAACCCACATCAAAGCCACATGGGATTCTCCCTCTACGCAGCACCCAGATGCACAGATGATGGGTTTCATCGTAACTGGTGGGCTTGCCTCTACGTCCCAGCCTCCTTGCACTGCACTCACTCAATTTTTCACCCACTTGAACAAAATAATTGCCAACAACTGGATCCCTACGACGAGCACATCCGTGGTCCACGCAGACGCACTACACTTAATGTACAAATTGAGCCGTGGGATCCAGGTAGATTTGGGTCAAGTGGTCTTCAACAAAATCAGCTCGTACGGAGAGATGTCTGCTGGCGAGATTGCAAAACCTGCCGTGCCCCCACCTGATCAGCGCCTTATTAATCAGTCAGGGCTTTACGTATGAGGACGATGATGCACCGTTGATCCCTCTCACTTCCTTCCGTTTTGACTCTAAATACATGGCAAATCACAAGGTCAAAGATCTGCCATGGCGTAGACTGGGGAATGAGGCTGCAGATCGTGCCTTGTTCAACGCCTCACAGGCCATTCCTCTTCAAATCCAACGAAGGGAAAAGGCAAAGGCAAAGGGACTAAGTCACTTCCCTCTGCGAATAGGAGCAAGGATGTTACACTTGACTCTACGTCCGAGGAATCTGACTCGTCGTGCGACGACTTGTACCTTTGTGAGCCGACCTCGCTCCTACAAAACTTTGTTCAGCTACGTTCTTCTATTGACGTGGTTGCACGCATATCAGCCCACATGCATCGCAAAGCTCGTAGGGCGGCTCGTCTAGGGGGAGATGGGTCCTCGTACGCAGACTACGGGCCATTGAAACTGATTCATGGGCGTCTCTCTGGGCTGGTCAACCTCGTGGATGAACAAATGGAGGCAGCGAGGAACGCTGAGGACCGTCCCACAGAGCCCAAAAAGAAGAGTGGGAAACGTAAGGCTAGCGAAGTGGACGAAGAGGAGGCTGAACTGGATGAGGGTGAAGTGTTGCGCGCTGCGTATAAGAGAAGTAAGAAGGAAGCTGGTGATGCGCATGGCGGCCTTGTCAAGAACGCCGATGGCACGGTGAAGGAGTTATCTACTGTGAAAAAGGATGAAAAGAACAAGGGTGCTGGTTCTTCGGGCACCAAAGAAGTTGAAAAAGAAAAAGGCAGTGGTCCTACGATGGACAAGCCCAAAATGCCCAAACTGATGGTTTCAAAGACAGGGGTCACCGCAGAGCCACTTGCAAAGAGCACCATTGCTGCTGCTGCTTTTGTTCCAGGTGCGGGTAAAGGCTTAATGAGTACAGGTGAAGCGACGCTCACCAAAAAGGAGGTTGCTATGGGCAAAGGCACTGGCCACCGTAGAAAACAACTAGCATCTAAGCCCAAGCCCACACAGCACAAACGTAGGTTACGTGATGTGCCTACGGATGACGAGGAAGAAGACCTGCGCCGCCACACCTCTCCCGAGCAGTCAGACGCAGACCCCAGTGAATAAAGTGTCATAACAAGTGTTCTCTATCCCTGCTCTCCGTTGAATTATTTATGTTTGTTTGTTCATGTTTTTTTTATTTCTCTATGCTACGCTTGATACATTGCTACAATGTTGTTTTTGCTCGCTTTGAGCTTTGTGATTATTAAGCTATCTTTCTTTGTTCTACGTATGCTTGTTTTACCTTTTGCCTTGTATTACGTATGACTGTGTTTACTTTCTCTTCTTGCTCAACGTTGAACTTTTTGAGTATGATACTAATTTGAGGGGGAGTTTCTCTACGAACCCCCACTTATGAAGTTGACTCAAAAAGGGGGAGATTGTTAGTGTGTAGTTCTTCCTAGTTCAACATAGAACCACGTTGTTCTTGTTTGAACTACGTTGAACTATACACTTTGTTTTGAAGTAACTTCATGTTTTATGTTTGTATGTTTTCCGTTCATTAATTCATACAAGTCTGCTAGGTCTACATAGAACGAGCTGGTTAAACTGTGGAATTAACAAGTGACTCAACGCGTGACCACGGTTCAACAGCATGGAGCAGGCAGACTTGGGCATTACAAACAACATGGAGTTGCATCAGTGCGTCAGCATAGAACGAGCTATTCTGTCAACATGGTTCAATGTGGATCAGAGAGAATTGCGAGTTCATCTACGCGCTTCAAGGGCTTACCGTGATAACACCTTGACGGACGCGGTGCAAGCATAGCTACACATACAGCTGGACGAATGACTGCTAAGGAATGAAGCCAGCTGTGGGTACGACTAGAAGACTTCGCTAGAAGAATGATAGTCCAGTGAAAAACGCCAAGTATACCAGCTATGCCCTCCACGAGCTCGACGCACGAAGACACGCTAGTGTGGCCGTGGGTAGAGCTGGGTTCGTCAAGTACAGCTGAAATGGAATCTCGAATATTCCATGAAGATGCTTTGGGCTCGGCCCATTAAGCGTGAATTCCGGAAACCCTATTTCTCGACACCTATAAATAGCGGGTTGTTGGAATTCACTATTTACGAATTGATTAGACATTTTCTAGAGAGAGAAAATTTGTAGACCGAGAGACTTCGCTAGAAAGCTCCGGTTCTATTGTCAGTTTAGTCTTGGTAGTACGAGTCGCTAGATTAGTTCTACATAGACTTAGTTTTTGGTCGTGTTGACCTTTCTACAAGATTCGCTAGAATTTTGTAGATGTGTTTGTAAGTGGTTACACCCTTTACAAGTTATACAAAAGAGTTTTCTTTAGAATCTCCAAATTGTGTTAAGTCTTTGTACTCTACCCTTTACAACTCTGTTCTAGGTAGAACCAAGTACAAAATACACAATTTCATTGTTACTTACGTGAATGTTAGATACTTTTGCTAGCTAGTTTAGCACAAGAATCTTATGTCGTATTTATTTAGTTCGAAAAGTGTTTGATCGATTCAGTTTCCACAAACAGTAAACACATTCATTTCTTCTATCTTGTTTCGTAACATTTATTTATATATATAATCGTGTTATATCCTATGTATGCCAGATTCGCGCACCAATGGCACAAGAACGCGCAACAAGAACCAAGAAGGTACGAAGAGAAACGAGAGGTGATGGGTGAAAAGATATCTTCCCATCATTTTTATTAAGGTAAAAAAAATATTAAATATTTTTATATTGTTATCAATTTTCATCATTAAATTCAAGTTTTACGTATTAGAAATAGAAATGAAATGGCTTTAAATTTGTATGAATCCCTTTACTACGAAAATGACTTTTCCCATTGGCATAAAGGCAAAATCATGAATGGAAAATGGAAACAAATATTCTTCTACTAATTAATTAAATTAATTAGTCAACCTAAACTATTATATAATTATAATAAATAATTACTATACGATATCCCTTTCTCCTGTCCTATGGCCACCTTTCCTCGTGTAACATTGACATATTTTAATTTTTGCGCACCAATGGCACAGTTAGAACGCGCAACGGGAGGCAAGAAGGTATGGGACTCAGTGCAACTCTATGCAGTAAGGTAAGACAACTGCTTCAAATGGAGGCTCATACCTACCAAAGAAAAATACGAAGAGATACGAGGCTGATGTACAGGACAATGAAGACATGTGCTGGGCTATGGACAGGCCCAATGTGCGGGTGGCAACGGATCCTGAGAATCAGGGCCCAAGGAGGAACAAAGTTTGCTGACGTGTATGTATATGGAGTATATAATAGTAACAAAGCCAATTAATATTTTCTTGTTGATTGAATAATAATTGCGCGTCTTGAATGATTCGCAGGTATTACAATGCGCCGTTGAATAAGAGATTCCGTTCGATGAATGAACTTACCAAATATATCGACGATCATCCGGAGTATGAATGTGTCAGCCTTTCACAGTTTTCATTTCAGTCACCCGTGCCGTTGGATGAAAATTATATTTAACGTGTAAATTTTTTATATTAAGTTTATATATTACTGCGTATATTTATATCACCATAACAAAAGCTAAAAAAATGAGATTGAGAGAGGAAATATCACTACAATGAACAAGTGCTTAATTTGGGAAAATTTGTAGAGGTTGCATCCATCCAAACTCTTGTTATCGAAATGAGATTGAAGGAGGAAATATCAATATAATGAACAAGTGCTTAATTTGTGAAAAGAGGTTGCATCCATCCAAACTCTTGTTATCGAAATAGATTGAAGGAGGAAATATCAGTACAATGAACAAGTACTTAATTTGTGAAAACTTGTTGTTATCCAAATGAGATTGGAGGAGGAAATATTAGTATAATGAACAAGTGCTTAATTTGTGAAAACTTGTTGTTATCGAAATGAGATTGAAGGAGCAAATATCTTGTTCAGAGAGGTTGCATCCAAACACTAGTGAAAACTTGTAATTTGTGAAAACTTGTTCTGAGAGGTTGCATCCAAACACTAGTGAAAACTTGTTCATCCATCTAAAGCACACTAGTGAAAGCTTGTTCAGAGGTTGCATACTTGCATCCATCCTAATTTATTTATTTGAATCTCTAGATGAAATTTATTTTTGCTATACAAATTATTTTTGCTTCGCTGAATGTTTTATATTTATTAATGTTAACTGGAAAACTATAAATAAATTTATGATTTAATTTATTATTTGTTATACATTCTTGAAATATTTGTTTTTGACTTTATAATTTTGAGACATTTGTGTTCATCTGGGTTGAAACTTACATGCATTGTCGTTTATTGAATGCATTTCAATAATATAGAAAAAGTTCACATTTCAGTTTCGTGCAAGCGTTGCATGCATTGTCGTTTATTGAATAAATTTCAATAATATAGAAAAAGTTGACATTTCAGTTTCGTGCAAGCGTTGCATGCATTGTCGTTTATTGAATAAATTTCAATAATATAAAAAAAGTTCACATTTCAGTTTCGTGCAAGCGTTGCTCAAGCGTGGTTCCTATACTCGGTTCCTATACTCCGTTTGTTTTATTGGAGATCTATTACAATGGTTTTGATATTTCACTATTTTGAAAATTTACCTTTTATATTATTACTATATTACATTTATATTATTACTATTAAAATTCATTGATTTTATATACGATTCCAGATTCGTTTGCGCACCAATGAAGCAAGTAGAACGCGCAACGGGAGGCAAGAAGGTATGGGACTCTGTGCAGCTCTATGCTGTAAGGTGCGACAACTGCTTTAAATGGAGGCTCATTCCTACCAAAGAGAAGTACGAAGAAATACGAGAGCTGATGGGTGAAAAGATATTCTCTTGCGACACCGCTAGAGAATGGCGCCCTGATATACAGGACAATGAAGATATGTGTTGGGCTATGGACAGGCCCAACATCCCGCGGACCCCACGCGGCTGGCAACGGATCCTGAGAATCAGGGCCCAAGGAGGAACAAAGTTCAGTGACGTGTATGTATATGGAGTATACAATAGTAACAAAGCCAATTAATATTTTCTTGTTGATTGAATAATAATTGCGCGTCTTGAATGATTCGCAGGTATTACAATGCGCCGTTGAATAAGAGATTCCGTTCGATGAATGAACTTACCAAATATATCGACGATCATCCGGAGTATGAATGTGTCAGCCTTTCACAGTTTTCATTTCAGTCACCCGTGCCGTTGGATAAAAATTATATTTAACGTGTAATTTTTTTATATTAAGTTTATATATTACTGCATATATTTATATCACCATAACAAAAACTAAAAAAATGATATTGAGAGAGGAAATATCACTAGAACAAGTGCTTAATTTGTGAAAATTTGTTCAGAGAGGTTACATTCATCCAAACTCTTATTATCGAAATGAGATTGAGAGGAGGAAATATCAGTACAATGAACAAGTGCTTAATTTGTGAAAACTTGTTCAAAGAGGTTTCATCCATCCAAACTCTTGTTATCGAAATGAGATTGAAGGAAGAAATATCAGTACAATGAACAAGTGCTTAATTTGTGAAAACTTGTTCAGAGAGTTGCATCCATCCAAACACTACAATGAACAAACAAGTGCTTAATTTGTGAAAACTTGTTCAAGGTTGCATACATCCAAACTCTTATTATCGAAATGAGATTGAGAGGAGGAAATATCAGTACAATGAACAAGTGCTTAATTTGTGAAAACTTGTTCAGAGATGTTGCATCCATCCAAAGCTCTTGTTTATCGAGGTAAGTTCCTCGACTCCGTTTGTTTTATTGAAGATTTATTAAAATCTTTTTAATATTTCACTATTTTGAAAATTTACCTTTTATATTTATTACTAAATTACATTTATATTATTAACATTAAAATTCATTGATGTTATGTACGATTCCAGATTCATTTGCGCACCAATGAAGCAAGTAGAACGCGCAACGGAGGCAAGAAGGTATATATGGGACTCTGTGCAGCTCTATGTTGTAAGGTGCGACAACTGTTTTAAATGGAGGCTCATACCTACCAAGGAAAAATACGAAGAAATACGAGAAGTCATGGGGGAAAATATATTCTTTTACGACACCGCTAGAGAATGGCGCCCTGAAATATCGTGCGAAGCCTGACATACAGGACAATGAAGATATGTGTTGGGCTATGGACAGGCCCAACATCCCGCGGACCCCACGCGGGTGGCAACGGATCCTGAGAATCAGGGCCCAAGGAGGAACAAAGTTCGCTGACGTGTATTACATTGCGCCATGGAATAAGAGATTCCGTTCGGTGATTGAACTTACCAAATATATCCACGATCATCCGGAGTACTATAGAGGTGTCAGCCTTTCACAGTTTTCATTTCAGTCCTCTGTTCTGTTGGATAACAATTACATTTCTACCCAAGTGTTCTAATTTCGTTTTATGTTTTCTGTCTCGGAGATTAGCAATATTGACTCGTAATTAAGTTATTTTATATATGTGCTGTAGGGGAATCTTGTGATCAAACTCAGTAACATCTTTGATGTGGCAGAGGCAGCAGCCTGTGGGAGTTTTGCGCCATCTCAAAGCTATAGGGGAATCGTGTGATTAAACTCATCATAACATTTGGTAGCCTGTGGGATTTTAGCTGAGTTATTTTACTTTTATCGCGAATATCGTCATAAATGATCTTTTTAATTTCTCTTTCTCGATTCTCGGATAAGGAGTGTGAAACGACCTAAATCATTCTTCTCGATAAATGTTGGCTCGAAACGGTCGTATCAAAAGTGCATGTATTGTGCGAGTGTTCAAAAATTGGATCAGGCTGGAAAATGGACTAAAGAATTAGGACATGTTCTTTTGGACTGAAACCGGCTGAACTGAACTGAACTGAATTTAAGCGATCTGAACTGAATTGAACTTAAGCGATCTGAACTGAATTGATTTTTTCATAAAAATAATAATAATTTTTATTAATTATTAAATATGTTTTTAAAAATATTAATAATATTATGATAGTAACTAGATTTTATATTTAAAATTATAGATTGAAATTATTTTTTGTTTATTTTATTTAAATTTATTTTGAAACGAACTGAACTGAATCGATCTGAACTGAACTTGACTAAAATTAAATCCAAAAGAACAAGTCCTTATAGTCCCAGTTCAGTAGAAACTATTTTCCGATCTAAGTAAATATGAAAAATAAGAATATATGATTTTAAATATTTTTTATAAATTTTAAAGTGTTTACAAATAAATTTTAAGTAATTTCAAATAACATTTATTTGTTTTAAATAATCTAAAATTAATTATTAAAAGATTTAAATTACTCTTTAAATATTTTAAAATATGTTATAATAATTTTTAAATGATTTAAAATACTTTTTGAACATTAAAAATTGTCTTAAATGTTTTTAAGTGCTTTTTAATACTTGTCTTAAATTATGTTTTAGTAATAAAAATACATTTTATTTTTTTAAAAGTATTTTAAAATTAGTTTTAAGTAAATTGATATACCTTTTAAACAATTTCAATGTGGTTAAAAATTATTTTATAGTAATTTAAAATATTAAAAGTTTATTCAAATAATTTTAAATTATTTAAAATAGTATTTAAACATTTTATGTGATTTAAAATAACTTTAAAAAAATATCAAATTGTCTTAAAATTATTTTTGAAGTAATATGAATAAGGCAAAATCATGAATGGAAAACGGCTACAGATATTCTTCCTACATAAAATTGTCCTAAACTATTTTAATTTTAATAAATAAATACTAGACACTGTCACTTTAAATACACATTTATTTATAGCTAAACTCTTTTCTACACCCTCACATAAAAACCTACAGTATCATTTATACACCCTAACATAAAAAACTAACTTTCTCCTGCCCTATCTTTCGCCACCTTTCTCTCACACAGTAAAACTCGCTTCCGACTGTTTTCACTCATTCAGGTTTTTTTCCTTCTTGTTTCTTTTTATTTATTTTATTTTATTTTTAAGGCACCATTGATTGTTAGGATTTGATGTTTGTTAATTAATGTTGTTTCTCTAATTTCTGGACATGTGAATATATTCATATATATATATATATATATATATATATATATATATATATATATATATATATATATATATATATGAACAAAAAAAAAGATTTACAGATCTAAAATTTTCTTGAGGTGATTTGCTTGAATTTTTAGGTTTACATATGTATATATACAAATGTGGGTGTGAGAGATAGATTTATATATACATTTGTTTTTTTCTTGGTGTTTATCTATTGATTCTTAACAAGGGTTTTTGATTTAATTTGCATGCCAATATTTTTACAAAGTAATGTAAAAATAATGGAGTACTACATTTTTCTTTGAGAAATATACAAAGCAAGTGTGACTATTTTTCTGATTGGATTGGATTGGATTGGATTGGATATAGAGTAAAAAATAAAAATGTCAGTAAAACGAAAGATAAAAAGGAACTTGTTTGGGTTGATGAGTATTTGTTTGAATTTGTTTGTATATTTGCTGGCTGTTAGTTCTTGTTTTGACCAGGTACGAACGATGGTTACTACAATGCATGTGATATAAGATCTTAAGATAAAGAATAAAGTCGAAAAATTATGAACTGTGTTTTTTGGTTAAAAAGGAATTTGTTTGGTTTGGATAATATTGGTCTTTTGGTTTGATGGTTTCAACACTATATTTGATCATGTTCTATAATTTACACTTTCTCTGCTGGCTGTAAGGTTTTTGATTCGATCGACCAGATACATACGTATATGAGGTTTACGATGCATGTGATATAACGTTGCGGGATTAATTAGCACGAAAAGTGTTTGATCGATTCATGAGTTCTCCACAAACATCAAACACGTGCATTTGTTTCGTAACATTTATGTAATCGTGTTATATATGTCTTTGTAACGATGACAGATTATACTTTTTGCGCACCAATGGCACAATTAGAATGCGCAACGGGAAGCAAGAAGGTATGGGACTCTGTGCAGCTGTATGCTGTGAGGTGCGACAACTGCTTTAAATGGAGGCTCATACCTTCAAAGGAAAAATACGAAGAAATACGAGAGCTGATGGGTGAAAAGATATTCTTTTGTGACACCGCTAGAGAATGGCGTCCTGAGATATCATGTGACGATGAGCCTGATATACAGGACAATGAAGATATGTGTTGGGCTATGGACAGGCCCAATATCCCGCGGACCCCACGCGGGTGGCAACGGATCTTGAGAATCAGGGCCCAAGGAGGAACAAAGTTCGCTGACGTGTATGTATATATATATAACTAATATATAATAGTAACAACGCCAATGAATATTTTCTTGGTGATTGGATAATAATTGCGCGTCTTGAATGATTCCTCACAGGTATTACGTTGCGCCGTCGAATAAGAGATTCCGTTCGATGGTTGAACTTACCAAATATATCCACGAGTATAAAGGTGTCAGCCTTTCACAGTTTTCGTTTCAGTCACCAGTGCCGTTGGATGAAAATTATATTGCCAAGCGTCCGACACACTCTTCTACACAAGTCGCCCCGTCGTGAGCAGGTACGTGTTGTGATTTCTTTTTATGTTTTAGCAATATTGACTCATAATTAAGTGATTTTATATATGTGATCAAACTTATCATAACATCTATGATGTGGCAGAGGCTGCAGCCTGTGGGAGTTTTGCGCCATCTCAAAGCTGAGGTATTTTACTTTTTCGCGAATATCGTCATAAATGATATATTTTCTCTTCCTCGTTCCTCGGATAAGGAGTGTGCTTGTTTCACATTTGAAACGTGTCATATGTGATCATTAGTGGCATCTCATTTGAATCCTTTGATTAATGTTTCCGGACATGTATAATGTTATGCTTATTGTCTGTTTCAGAAGTCGATCAGCTGAAGATTGCCAAGGAATGACATGGAGGACTTGGTCTTTTCGTATACTTTGCAGGAGATTATAAAAGTTGTATACGTCGTAAAAGCCGCATATATATATATACTCTGTATTGTTGTTTTATGTACGTAGTTGCCTGGTATTGTTGATGGATGATGCCATCTGAAATTGATGATGACTAAGTATTTTTGTTTTTCCCATGCTCATTGTTTACTTGTTATATAGTGTGTTCCCACATAGTTCATGTCTGAAAATTTCTTTTAATGTTGGATCATCATATCATGGATATAGTTTCTTCAATGTTTTAAAAAAACAGTCGAGACAGATCGACTTCTGCGCTCCTAGAGTTTGGAAGGGGCAACATTTTTATGCTAAGAATTGGAGGACTATGACAAAATTCCATACCACAACACTTTTTTTTTTTTTTTTTTTCGTTTTCCTTCTAAAAAAATATATAGTATAACCTTATTTTTTTAATTTCCTTTTAAAAATTAACTCTTTAACTACTTAATTTATTAATATAAAATTTTATAGATATAAAGCCAAAAAATTATTAAAACAATATTTTTAATATTTTTTTTAAATAAAGGCTACCTGAAATTCTCTATATTAAAAAGCATTGAATTGCAAAATAGAATATATACTGTAAATGGTATTTTTCGAATTTCCCGTTTTATAAAAACCTTTAGCTTTCATCCCCACCCTCACCTACTCAGTCACTCTCCCTCTCCCCTACCGTATGAGCGATTCTCGGTGAATTCAATTCGAGGTTTCACTCTCTACTCTTTCTACTTTCATCTTTTTTTTCTCTCCATCTTGTCTGATATTGTGAATCTTGCGCAGCACAAACCCAAAATCATAATTTGTTAAGTTTTTCTAGGTTTCTCTGCATGTGTTTTTTTTATCTGTGTGTGGGTTTCTGGATATTGCTTATGAAATTGCCTCTCATGCGATGTCGGAAAGTGGACCCACACCTGGTTCTTGCTACCCAGATTGTTTGTCCTTTCAATTCTGCCCAAAATTTCCTGTTTTTTGGCCGCCAAGACCCAATTTTTCATAATTTTTGGGTTGGCCGTATTGACACAATACTTTTCCGACTATAACGCCTGGCCTGAATTCTGGGCCATGGTTATTCCCCCCCAAAGTTGTTGTTCTTATGCATGTCCTTAATTTTCGTCTTTGGCTAGATTTTTGTTTTCTTTTCGTTTACGGGTTTATGGAATCTTATGGACCGTGCCAGTTTTGGGTTGTTAGGAAGAATGAATTGGTATGTTTCCATTCAAATACTTTAACTCATATAGCATGTAACTCTAACAACCTCACAAAACTTTGGGGTAGAGTTACAGATAACACAAATTACATATGGTCACATAAAAAGGTTTAAAAAGGAAACATAAGTTATAATCATATTTCGTGCTTTAGATGCACATATTTTTCAAGGAATTATGAGGTGGTTCATGCTTTGAAAATCGGTGTAATTTTTTTTGATGCATGGACCTAAAAGCACAATTTACAAGTAAAAGCTTTTTGGCAGATTCTGCACATGAATTTTTCCATGGTATAATTGGCACCAGCTGTCTTTGCGCATAAAGCATGTCAAGTGTCGGCTCGGGGCTGAATTTGCACATAAAATTATCTCTTTTCAGAAGGCGGAAGATTATGAAATCCATAACTATATGATAACCGTTAATTTAGCCATGCTTTTATGAATCTTTCTAAAATTTTCTGCTTTATTAAAAAAAACATTCGGGCACTAAGCAATGACTTCATAATAACTTTGGTCCTTCTAAGCAATGGAGCAAGAACAAGTTGTGGAAGCCAAAAAAGTATGGGAATCTGTGAAGCACTATGCTGTAAGGTGTGCCAGCTGTTCAAAGTGGAGGCTCATTCCCACAAAGGAAAAATACGAAGAGATACGGGCCAAGATTGCAGAACAGTTATTTCACTGTGAAATAGCCCGCGAATGGCGACCCGACATATCGTGTGAAGATGAAGCTGACATAGAGCAGGATGACACCTATCGTTGGGCCATGGACAGACCAAGAATCCCTCAAACTCCTTCCGGATGGCAAAGAATTCTACGAATCAGAGCTGAAGGAAGCAAAAAGTTTGCTGATGTGTAAGTAGCACATTTTTTTAAGCGTCTTTTATTCTCTGAAAGTAGCACGTTTTTTAAACGTCTTTTATTCTCTGAAAGTTCATGTATTTACTATTTAAAAGGCTTGATTGCAAAATGACAGTGGCAATATGCGCGTTCTGGCTATAAGTTCTAAGACCAAAAGGGCTGCTTTAATACGTTTTTTCATTTCCCAAATGCCCCTGCGTGTTAAAAAAAGTTGGTGTGAAATCCATGACTTTTGCACTCGTGATTTGGGAACAATCTGGCATATACTTTTATTTTTTATTTTTTTATGGCCGGGTTCATAACGTGACTAAAATATACTACTATTATTTCTATAACAACAGAGTCAAGGATGGAGTGAATTTGTCAAACCAAATTAAAAGGACTAAAATTGAGAACACTCTAAAAAATTTGGACTAGATTTGCAATTTAGCCTATTTTTGAGTGACACCTGGCCCGTCTCTTTTACTAATTGAATTTGGTGTTTTTCTTGTCACTCAACAGTTATTATGTTGCGCCATCGAACAAGAGATTTCGTTCAGCGGTTGAACTTAGCAGGTATATTTTACTGAGATTTTTTCTTGTCGAAATGGGTTACAACTTACAAACATGGATGCATATTGTTTCTTCAGGTACATTGATGAAAATCCGGAATATCAAGGTGTCAACCTCTCTCAATTTTCTTTTCAAGTTCCGGTGCCATTGGACGATAAATATGTTGCTAAGCGCCGAGCTCGTTTTTCTACAAATGACTTGGCTGCTACCCCATTAGAAGGTTATTACTTTCTCTTCGATCCATACTTGATCCGTGTTATGATCACGTCTAACCTTTAAGATTTAGTGAATGTTTGTAGTGTAGATGATTTTTCTTACGACACTTTGCCATCCAAAATAGGCGAGCATTAAACTTTACCATCCAAAACAAACAGTTTAGTTTAGATGATTTATTTCACCATACATATTAAACGTGTTGTACTTTGTTAACTAGGCATACTCTTATAAATTCCCACTGATAATAAAAACAAAAGACATGAAAGATTATGTATATGCATGTCATTTATTTATTTCTGAATTGTATTATGCATCCACAAATGTAACTAACATATACCTTATTAAATTATATTTATTTTAATACGTTTAAACTCATTTAAACATTCTTTGTGATTTGTGCGATTTCATGATCGATTCCTAGGGGAAGTTAAGGTTGATAACTCTGGTGGGGCCGAGGTGAAAACTGGTGAAGTTGAGGTTCCTGCTCAAAACTGAAGGTATTTGTTTTCTAATGATCGTATTTTTTTCTTTTGAATCTCATTTACCTAGGTCCCACTGAGTGCTCTCCATTTCTCAATAGTAATCGAGTATAGTAATATACTTTGAAGAGTATATTCATCACTCGGTTATCTGCAATTGTACTGCAGAACTTAAACTGATGCCCAACTTTTAGCATTTATGATTTGCATGACGCCTTCTTAACTTGAAATGCACGATCTATAGATAGTTATTGACTCGATTTTGTTGCTGCAAGGACATAAGAATGACTTGAGAAGAGTTAAAATCTTAATGGGGAAGTCATTAGGATTTTGGTGTGTTGTTCTCTTGAGGATTTAGGAAATCATTGAAGCTGGACAATTGTATTCTTGATGGGATCTCATAGTTTTATCCTTATATATGTTTCAAATTGTTCCCTAATTACTGATTCTGAACGTTCGTGTTGTCAATACTCAATAGCATAAATGGCAGCTCCTTACAACCGCACACACTACAAGAGATTCATTGAATACCAACGGATCTATTTCCGTTGGAAAATCTGTAGCGCAACTTCTTTTCATTTTTCTTATTGACCGAAATCATTTTCATCAATAATGTTTTTTCATTATACTTTTTTTACCAGCCAATTGTCATCCACACCCACAAATCACAATGTTCAAGGTTATGGTTTGAGTCCTTTCTTGCTGACCTGATCATAGTGTTGTCACGTTGTGCCTTTTTGAGAGCCCGCTTATACCTTTTCTTTTCCGAACATTTCCGACTGAATATTAAAGTCCAGCCACAATTTACCGACGGATAACTTTTTCTTCGGTTCAAATACATTGGTTACAGAAAAAATCTGTCGGTTAAGGTAACAACATACTTTTCAGATCTAAATCGCAATTTTCTTGTAGTGGAATCGAACCGAGACATTGGCTTCGATACCACTCTAAAGCCCTTAGGAGATAAGGATATACTCGTTAAGAAGAGAATCCCAAGTACAACCATAGATAGAAATAGGCTTCGTCGACCGGGATGGGTTTGTAATGACATCCTTAATCTTGATTGCAGAATTTTTACCTAATGATGTTGGATTTGTTTGCGATGCAACAGTTATTTATACGCCCGTTTGTTTTGAAGCTGAGTTATTTAATTCTCAATTTGTTTAAAACCTAATCTGACTATTACAATGTCTGAAGTTGTTTCAGAGCTGAAGACCACACATGAAAGATCATCTGTGTAAGTGAATGTAATGGGATGAGAGCTGAAGCGTGAAGTGGTGTAGACCTTGCTTCAGCAATTTTGTAACACGTTGGAATGTTGTTTTAAGTGTTAGTAGCTTCATAGCCTACTGTGTACAATTCCATTAATAACCCAACCCCATTTTGTGTATGAACTTTGGGACACTGTGTTGTTCATTAGCACTTAAGTTTGGAAGCTTAATCCTATGTTTTTCTCTACAGTCACAATCTGATCCTTCAAACATTACCCGTAAAATTTTATAATGTGATGTTTTTTGTGTGTGCTATCTTGTTATTATATCAGGTTTTTCGGTGGCTTGTCTTGTTATTTTATCCTAGTATGTAACTTTATCGGGCGTGTAGACAGTGAGATAAATTGCGCAAGGCGGTGAGTTTAGGATGAAACTTAACCTTTCTCAAAACTGAAGAGTTGATAACATACATGTTATGCACTTCCAAAATCAAATTACATTGCCCGAAGTTAAATATCAAAACTTTGAATGAGTCAAATTACTCAAAACTTTGAATGAGTCAAATTACATCGAATTCTCAATGATTTTAATTAAATCATCAACTATTGATTTTTTTCTTCTTCAGAGTATTGCCAGGAAATGTTGAGTAACATTTTGTGAAATCCTTCTAATTGTTTTTTCAAGAATATGAATTGTGTACGGATTTGAATTTTAAAAAAATCATTAAATAGTTATAAAAATTTATTTTTAAATTAAAAAATAAATTTTGACCCGGAGGAATTCCATGAATATCAACGGTTTGTCTGATAGGTAGCTATACATAATGTTCAGTGATTGCACTTGGTTACACGCGCCGCCTGCAATCACTCCTCGATCGCTTTCCACGGTCTGTTCCCGTAACCTTACTATGGCGGCTAGCTCCGTCCGAATCGCTATCGTCGGCGACGTCGTAAGCCTTCTCTCTCACTCAATTCCTTTATTGACGGTGTCGGTTCAGTTAAATGTTTTTTTTTTATTCTTTTATTGAAGCATGACGATTGGAGTCTAGAAGAAGATACCCAGGCTCTGCAACTCTTGAAGGTTGTGTTTATCACTTCAATTTCGTTTGATTAAAGTATGATTTTTCTTCCATTGTTGACTTATAAGGCTTTTAATATTTGGGGGATATTATTAGGGTTTGCAATGAAAATTGATTAGCATAGTGCAAGCTACAAGAACATACATGGCTTGATTTTCTGTTTTTTGGTTAAGACGTAATTTAGGAAAAATAAACCTTTTTTTAAAATTCCGAATCTATTTTCCGATTGTGTAAATGTAAGTATACACGTGTGCTTTTATCCTGTATAAATAGCCTATCGACTTCGGATTGCCGTATCTTTCTTCATCGTTGGTGAAGAAAAGGAAAACTCAAAATGTAGTTTGTTGCTTGGTATATGTGCACGTTCGTTTACTTAGTAGTATGAATTTTTATACATTATATCATCTTGTAATTTGTGTTTTGTGAAATGCAGCCGGATCTGGTACTGTTCACAGGCAGGTGCACTGTTCCTTCCCTTTGTGGTGCTGTTTATATGTGGGGCATGACTGCCGATTATCTATCAATGAAATCATTTCATTTTAAATCAAGCCACTGCATAGTTTTAGATCCAAAGGTTCAACAACAAGCTTGAAAGAAAACTAACGCAGATTGCTTTCATCATAACATTCCACTCTTTCGATCTCCTACACTCTTCACAATTTTTTGAATCATTAACATTTATACCTATATACAAATAGCCTGTCCATTATAATCATGCCCGAGAGGTATCTCTTAATCTAAGCTTCCAATATTTTCAACATATGGTTACCTCAACCCTTATATGCTTTCTACTTCCATTTTCTTTAGGCTAATCACCGAAACTATTTCCATTCTCAACCCCTTATGTTTTTCTTATCCTCTGAGAGCATGCAGGCGATTTTGGTAATGAGAATGTTGATCTAGTTCAAAGCGTTTCAAGTCTTGATTTCCCGAAAGCAATCATTTTGGGGAACCACGATGCTTGGAATACCCAGAAGTTCTCTGCAAGGTAAGCTCATTGGATGTAATAATAAATATTAAATGACTGGTCGGAAAAGGTGCTGTTGGGCGTATTAATAGGAGATAATAGATCAACACAAAGTACACAATATATGGTCAATGACTCCAAATTTACGTTGCTTTTAACATAGCATAGATTGTCTCCTTATATTTTGTTTTGATAAAGACATCATATGGATAGGAATAATAAGAATAGAAAGGAATATTAAAACATAATTTTTGAGATGTCAATTGATGTTCAATCTTTGGAATGTTGACTGATATTCCCTTTAAAAGCAATTTATTTTCTTCCTGATGTTATTTCTTATTTTACTATTTATACTTGTAATAGTTTAATAGTATATAAATTATAGAGTTTTCAGTAGAAGAGCGGATTTTTAATACTTGCTCCGTCCCTATTATTATGTCAATAGTTCTATACGATTCCTTTCATTTCTTGCTCTGGTTTTTCACCCTTCCATGATTTGACTTGAGTAGAGGCCCAATTAACATTGAAAATTGTTTCTCACTAAATACCCCCAAATGAATTAAAAAAAATTAGGTAATAACAGTGTCGTCTCCACTGTTAGTTGTACAGTATGAGTTTTTTTGTCTGTGTTTTGTTAAAAGCATATATTCCAACATTCCTTGTGGGAAAGAGCCATGAAAGGTCTCTTGACATGCTATAATGAGCTCTTATTGATATCTTTTCTAAACACTCTTAAAAATATTACGCTCTAATCTTTAATTTAGATTACAACTTTACAGACTAAAGTATGATAGAATACCAATTAGGTTCGTAGGAGGTAGAGACTCTTTCACTCCATTAAGTCCTCTTATTCTACGATGATCCAAGCTGCAGCTCCACTAGTCTACTAGGAGAAGGCAGAAGCGCAGAGCTACACCTACTCGGCTGGGCGCTAAGCTAGTTGTAGTAGTTACCCGAAAGCAGCCCTTTAGTCAATCCCAAATACAATGGACTTAGAATATATACCGTATCCCAATGGTATAAAATCTCATCCTTGTAATGGAATTGATATATAAAGGAATCATAATAAAATTACTGGTTGTGTGTATGGAAATGAGAAAGTGATAGAATATTCAAGTGAATCATAGTGTCCATATATAGAATATATGACAAAAGGGACCCTCACAAAGGTGTATTGCAGCAAGGAGTCTCTCTTGAATCCTTTTACGGTTTTACCATTAAGAATGTCTAAGAAATGCTATTCAATTGAGTCTTAAAGTGAAGAGACAAAGGAATATAACTTTTAAGGAATACACAGGTATTGGAGCCCTTATATTTCACTTGTTTTGAAAGTTGGTAATCGGAAAAAAAGGGTTAATTGTTAAATACCTTCTAATATTTTCTCTACCTCTATATATTTAAATGTGATATAATGCATCAAAATTTGGTATGTAAAGTCAACGTTGATATATTTACATGATTGCTGTTTATACACAATATATTTGTTCTGATGGCCACTGTATTTTAATCTAGGGAAAAGGATGCTGTTCAACTGCAGCTTGATGCGTAAGTTCTATGAACTATATTTGTCTGTATGTGTTCTGCATTTGTCATCTTAAATTTCATTAGTAGGATTAATAATTTGCTTATATTCTGTGATATAAAATTTCACGGGTTTAACTGGAGAATATGTTGCTTCATATTTTAAAATTTCGCTGTGAACATTGGTGAGAAATAGTCATTAACGGAATTTAGATTCACCGAGTTTTGTTTCTATTTATTAATTTTTCTGTTTCGATTTAAACTGGTTATATCTCCTGTCCTAATATAGTGTTCCTTGGAGTAGGGAAAAAGCATTTCTTAATAGGCCCAACTCATTTTTATTTTCTTTGACTCATGCTTAATGGAAAACACAAACATTCTGACAATTGAAACATTATGACAATCATTAGGCTTGGCGATGAACATGTGGGATATCGACTGATGAATTTTCCAAATTTAAACTTAAGTATAGTTGGTGGACGGCCATTTTCTTGTGGCGGTCAGCAAGTGTACCGGAAAAAACTTCTTAGTGCCAGGTAAGTAACGTTGAGATTATACATATTGAAAGTAAATTTTTGATTATTCTTTACCTTATAAATTTACAATTACTTTCTTTTATTGAATTAATATTATGTGGAGTAGCTAATAACATCAAATTATATTACGTATCATCTAGGTTTATGTCCTATGTATCACAGTAGATCACATGATCAGTTTGTGTAAGACATAGACAATACATTTTAGCCGAGACAATTGGACAAATTGTCATGATCAGTTCGTGCATTAAAAAATATCTTATACAATTGGAAAATTAAAAGAAGAAACATTTTAATTAAGTTAAATGCTAATGAATTTAGGTTATATACTAGGGCTAAGGTGACAGCAACCAATCTTCGTTGAGATTAGGGTTATATGTATCTTATACTGAAGGCAGGCAACAAAAATGATTAGGGTTATATGCCTTTTTTCAAATAAGAAATATGTAATAAAAATAATTTTATAGAAATACTTAGAAAATATAAAAATCAAACAAACGATATTCTTGCATACACTCGTTTGGCATCCTCCAATAAGGATTTTCATAGCATGTCTTCTAACAATATTTTTGGATTAGTAAGGAGTAATTATCGAGATTGATATCTCACTTACTTTTTATACGTACCTTGTTTATAAGTTTGAGTAGATCTTGACTGCACTTGAAATTTAAATGTATGAAAACTAGCTTATGAGCCATTTGACAATTTAATTGATTTAATAGCAAGTGTTACGATTTCTCTCGACTGGAAAATTGTTTGTTGGTTGGGATAAAACCTTCATCGCAATCCTAGAAAATTAAAGAATACAAACACTTTTTTTATGAAATTAAAAGAATTGATTTCATAAACAATTTTTGTTCATCATTATCACTAATTTCTTAAATGCCTTCTTAAAATTAAGGACCACTTCTTTATTATCATTCGGCCCTTCTAAAGACATACCAGGGCTGGAGTTTGCAAATAACGTCGATCATAAAATATGAGATTTAATGCGAAATGTAGACAATGCATTAGCATGTTTATTTTGTCCCATCTATGAATCATAATTTCTTCCATGTTTATTATTTTCCGACATCACATCTCTAATCACTCTAACATAGTTCATTTTTTCATTTTTTTTTTTAATTTTCTCTCCCTCTCCATTTGAAAACATTAATATTCGAAAATTTGAATGATCAATATATTTTCCTCTTCATCCCAAAAAGGATAGTAAAAGGATCTTCACCTTTAACCAATGTATTCCAAACTTCCATTACAATTAAATGAAATTCATGTGATTTTAAGCCTGTTTAACGTATTGTAATGGGAAGCAAATTTTGTTTTTGCTACTTTCAACAATTCAAGTAATAAATCTATCCTACACTTGTCAAGAATCTTTGAATAATTTATGATAAACTTCACAATTTTTTTCTCACTTTGATATATTAAAATCTTTAAACAACAAATTCATAGACTCACTCATTCAAATCACAAAAAAATAAATTATGTATTGTTTCAATAAGTTTTTCAAGCAGCTTGCATGCAATAATATTGTAGGTGACTATTTGTAAAATATTTTTTGTTCCAACCTCTTCAATCGCATTAAGAAGATAATTTAAAATCACCTTTGTCGTTTTTCATTCCTTAAAAAATCATCAATATAAAAGAACATGACCACCTCTCTACAATTAACACCAAGAACGTTGATTAAAATATTGTGTTTAACGTATGACCAACTCTCAGAAACAATTGACACCCCTTATACATACCACATTTTTCATTGACATAAAAAAATTCAACATTTTTCTTGCATTATCAAGAAGTGTTGTTCTTGTTTTTTTGGGATGAAAGTGCTTTATAACCTTTTGAGAAATCCATAGTTGGGTGTCGACAATAAAAAATGGACCAAAAAGTTTTAAAAAACCTTCATCCAAAAAAAGAAAAACAATACTTCTTGAAAAAGAGAAATGTGGTACACAACACGTTGATCAATGTTAAAGGTGTTAATTGTAGAGGAGTCATGTTCTTCTATTCTGATAATTTTTCTAAAATTGAATAAATGACAAAGGTAATTGCAAGTTATCTTCTTAATGTGATTGAAAAGGTTGAACCAATAATTGTTTTGCTAGCCACCTACAATACAGTCGTATTGAATCTGTTGGATGATTTATCGAAATGTACATATATATATTTTGTGGTCTGGATGATTTATCGAAATGTACACACTATTGAATTGGTGTTAAAAAAAATTAATATATCTTTTGACTGGATGAGTGTCATATATAAAAGTGAGAAAATATATTGGTCGTTAGACTTATTACTAAGCCAATTTTTTGTGTAATGAGGTTTGCTGATGGAAATTGATTGTTTGGTTGGAGATCCTTAGAGATTTGATGTTGGAAAATTAAATACGATACATTTTTGCCTAATAAGGTGAAAGAAAGGAACTCCGGTCGGGATCATAAAACGTCCCATAACATAGCTCGATTTCACATTTATGTATCCTTTTTGGACAAATATGTATACATTAAATGTGAATTGCTATACTTTGTTGTTTAAAAAAATGACATTTTATATTATGACCCTAACCATTAGGTAGGTGGCTTAACAAGAGGCTCATTGATAAATATTTGGTTATTGTGTATGTAATTTCTATGGGTGCAAAACTCCATACAGTATTTGGTTATTGTGTATGTAATTTCTATGGGTGCAAAACTCCATACAGTATGAGGTATGACTTATTCCTTTGATTTTTCAACTGAATCCCATTCTGCAATTACTTACCTAGATACGGTGTCCATGATATGGATGAAAGCGCAAAGAGGATTTACAATGTTGCTTTGAAAACACCAGCTGGTCATTCAGTTATAATTCTTGCACACAATGGGCCCACAGGTGTGCTGATTCCTGAAACAAAATTGCTATATTTACAAATACTATAGTAATTCTTTGCGTTGATGGAAATTGTAATTTTTTGCACAGGTCTTGGATCCAATGTCGATGATATATGCGGTAGGGATTGGCTTCATGAAGCTGGTGACCACGGGGATCCTGGTAATTCTAAATGTTCCCTACTAAGTATATAATTCAAGTATAATTACAAAAATAACCTGGGGTTTGGGAATTTTCTTATTAATTTTATGATTTTATGTCCAAAAAGTGGGTATATATATTTGTGACCTTCTTTCGGCTATGCTAACTATGCAACAGATTTAGCTCGCGCCATATCCCAACTCACCGAGACGACCAACTTGTTAATCAAATTGGTAGTGTTTGGTCACATGCATAAAGAGCTTGCACGTGGAAATGGTAATCGGAAAATGATAGCGTTTGGGGATGACAACACCATATATCTAAACGGGGCGATTGTTCCGAGGGTGAAAACTATTAGCAAAGCAGAAGAAGCAAGTTCTATAAGTGGAAGCTCCAAGTCCGAAACGACCTCAGACATGACATCAGCTTCTGAAGGCGGGACCCTACGAGCATTCACCGTTGCTGACTTGGCGGATGGGAGTGTTGTCAAAATTACCGAAATTTGGGTTTCAGTAATCGGAGGGAAGGTCAAAGTTGTGGACGAGGTAATATTATTTAACAAGACAGATAGGATCTCGAGTATTTAGTGATTGTATGTGTAAGGCTGTGTGTTCAAGAGAAGCAGATTCCCTGTGAACATGTTTTTGCCATTTACAGATTCATAACTTCATTAGGGTATTTTTTTAATTGTTATGTCGTATATTTTTCCACATGACAGTGAGAATTACATAAAACTATAGAACAAAATATTTCATTGCATTGGAATAAAACAATTGAAATATTCCAATGCTTTTATTAAACCAATATTTAGACAACGGATAAGTCGTAGTCAACAAAAAGTCAACACATAAAACCATAGAACTTTTATCAACTGCAGCTTCACCCCAAAGAATATCAATTTCATTGTTTTATACGTTAATATCCATTAATTATTTCAGGTATTGTCAATACGAATAAACAAAATTGTCTACATTAGACAGCAACAAAACAATAAATTTAATGATCGAAATTGGTAACAATATAAAATTGTTTAATGATTTTTTAACTTAAAAAAGGTAAACAAAAATTATACCTTTTTCTCACAAAATTATTTATGTATATATGTTTAATTAGCCAGAAATTGAGCAATGGTAAATGATTTCCACAAAAGGCAAATTGGGGAATATCATTAGCAGTAAAGTCCTAAATTATTACCAAGATTCTGATGACCAGCGTTGATCTTATGGTAAATTTCCAGTCCAAACGCGAAAAGTCAAAACTACCCTCAGTGAACCATCAACTTGACCAAATCCACCAAACAATTTCAAGGGCAATTCAAGAAACATAATGTATGTAGACAACCTTAACATTTCCAAAACGAACGTACCATTTTTTATTTCCGTATATAAAAACTCAAAATAAATGCAAAAACGTGACTTAAATCATTGGTGCAATAATTGAGCTGAAACGAAGGGCCAGGATTAGGCCTGAGCTACGGCGCACCATCTCTCGGCGGACGCGCACACACCGAATCCCTCCGATTCCAAAAAATGCATGCTTCAGTTTTACAGAGTCAGTCAGAGAGAGTCTATAAAAAAATCTCTCCATTATTTTTGACTCCGGAAAACTCCAAACACATGCATATGCATAAGCACATGATATATACATAATAAAATTAAATAAATAATTAGAAAAAGCAAATCTTTAGAGAGAGAGGGAAAGTGATACGATTTGGTGTTTCTGTTGGGTTGGAACCAGTCACTATGCCCTGGCCATCTTCACCTTTTTTTTTCTCGATTTTTTTTCTCTCTCACGCACATAACGTGTACTGTGTTTTATTTTCTTGTTGATCTCTTCGTGGGTCGGGTCAATTCTTGAAATTGAGAGACCCCTTCTCTTAGTTTTTGGACAAGTGTAGTTCTGGGATTCGGATCTCTGTTTTTCTTTTTCTTTTTTTACCGCGGTTAAAAAAAATGACTGTGGAGGACGGTGAGAATTTTCCTGTGGGGCTTCGTGTTCTCGCTGTGGACGACGACCCGATTTGCTTGAAGCTGTTGGATGCCCTGCTCAGGAAATGCCAGTACCATGGTGTGTGAGTTTTGGGTTTTATCCATTTTTTTCAAGATTCGATTTTTATTTATTTTGTGTGAATTTTTTTTGATGAATTTCTATTTTTAAAGTGCTTAGTCGATTTCGTGTTCGATTCTTGTGTATGTTTGGATTGATTTTAGATATATCTTAACCTAGAGAACGATTTTTGTACATATATGAAATATTGTTTTGTTGTGCCCTTTAAGTGATAATTTCATGACAACAATGTGCAGGTTTTAGTAATTATATAGTTTTGATTGTTGATTTTACGATAATGTTCGATTTTCAGTAACTACGACTAGCCAAGCTAGGATGGCTTTGAAGATGTTGAGGGAAAACCAAAACAGGTTCGATTTGGTGATAAGCGACGTGCACATGCCCGACATGGATGGTTTCAGGCTCCTCGAGCTCGTTGGTCTCGAGATGGATTTACCCGTCATCAGTGAGTTATAAAAACCATATCTTTAATATGTTTGTAGTTCAACTCTTATGTAATCGATCGAATATTTGATGTGTAGTGTTGTCGGCAAATGGAGACCCCAAGCTCGTTATGAAAGGGGTGACACACGGCGCGTGTGACTATTTGGTGAAGCCCGTTCGGATTGAGGAGCTAAGGAACATATGGCAGCACGTGATCAGGAAGAAGAAGACCGATCCGAGGGATGGGAGTAATTCGGGTGATCAAGGTAGGGCCCGCCAGGGGAGTGGCAATAATCAAGGGTCTCCGTTGACTGGGAACACTGATTCAGGCAGGTATAATAATAATAATAATAATAATAATAATCGGAAGAGGAAAGAAGAGGAGGATGAGAGTGAGGACAACGAGAATGAAAGCGAGGACAATGGGACTCAGAAGAAGCCTAGAGTGGTTTGGTCTATAGAGCTTCATAGGAAGTTTGTTGGGGCGGTTAATCAGTTAGGGATCGAGAGTGAGTGTTTGTTTGTTTGTTTGTTTATTACTAGCTAATTCGTTCTAACTTTGTATCCATTCGCTTAAGATCGATTATTTGCTCTGATTGCAGAGGCTGTTCCGAAGAGGATTCTTGACATGATGAATGTGGAGGGGCTCACGCGGGAAAACGTGGCAAGCCATCTTCAGGCATATATGCACTACTAGCTATATATAACTTCTCTCCTTTCTTTTGTCTGTTTCGATTTTATTACGAGAAAACTAATTCTTACGCTGTTTGCAGAAGTATCGACTTTACTTGAAAAGAATCAGCTCGGTTGCGACTCAGCAGGCCAACATGGCTGCTGCCCTCAAAGATTCCCCTTTTATGCACATGGGCCCACTCGATGGGTTGAGAGATTTCCGAACTCTATCCGGAGGAGCGAGACTCTCAAACGTCTCCCTAACTCCTTTTGCATCAAACGGTATGCTTGGGCGTCTAAACAGCCCGTCTAACGTAACCCACTTACGCAGTCTTTCCACTCCGCCTTCCCTAATCCAGCCGACTAGTCAACCCCAGAACTTGACCAACTCCATCGGGAAGAATATGCACTTGGTCAACCAGAACACGAGTCTGTTTCAAGGAATCCCTCTGGAGCTCGACCAGCTTCAGCCACCTCAGAATAATAATAACAACATCGAGGGCTCGAGGGCTTTCGCGAATGTTGCCACATTCTCGGATTTTAGTCCCCAAGTGGGCTCGTTTAATCCAGAGCCTTTTAATGGCAACGATCATTCAAGAATCCACCAGAATAGTCATAATAGTATTCCTTTGATCTCGTCTGACCCGTTTAGCTCGAGGGAAAATAATTCTTTGGGCAGTGGTTATTTTTCTTCAGGCATGGATTTGGTGTCTTGTGAACAGAGAGAGAATTATGGGCATGGTTTGGATAATGGTTTCGATTCGTTGAATGGTATCGTCTCTCCATTGAGCCAGAACAGCGGAATCTTGAGCAGAGGTGGTCCCACAACTCTCTTGCATGAAAATGGGAATGGAAAGCCGAGCATGGAGCTGAAGGAGGATATGTTTATGGAGCAGACGAGGTTTCAAGGTGGATTTGCTCGTCAGGGGTACGACCCTTTGGATGAACTGATGAACGCTATGATCAAACGGGTATGATAAGTTCTTTGTTCATTTCTGATGAAAAAAGTGAGAACAATCTGATATATGCCTTGTTTTGCTGTTGTGTAGGAACAAGATGATGTGATTCCGAACTGCGACTATGTGCTCGATGACTACGCATTCGGACAAGGTACATAGAAGAAGAAATAAACCTGAACTCCTCTCGCCAAGAGGCATTGTATCTACATCTAATCTAGTCGTCGTCTTGAATTCGTAGTTTTTCTTCTAATGTTTATTTCTCATGAGGAACTATGAGTGACTAATAAGTTATGAATAAGACATTTCAAGAAGAGCAATGGCTTCTTATTTTTGTTTCCGAAACAATCCTAATAGAGTAGAGCCCAAATTTATCAAATGAAAATAAGCATGTTATTACATCAAATTTATCAAATGAAAAATAAGCATCTTGCTATACTATGTATTTTGGGTTTCTCTTTGTTCAAATTTACCTTATAAAACTGTTTGATATATAAATACAACAATTACCATTATGTTAAACAGTAAAAAAAAAAAAAAGTGGAAATGTAACTCGTACAGTACAGTGTATATATATGTATGTCAGCACTTATAAGCCAATATTAAAATTAAAAATAAAAATAATAAAGAGTACAATTTCTCCGCAGTCTTTTGCAAACTCAATTCCCAGTCCATCTCCTCTTTCTCGCCGGACGCTCGGGCTTGATTTTGATCTCTGAATCCGGGTGGCTTTCAGTTTGTTGGGCAGAAGAAGGTAAAGGCTCCGCCACGATTTTCTTTATCGCCGATGCTTCTTTTTCACTCGGCATAGGAAGCTTAAATCGCTCGCTTCTTTTCTTCAATCTCTCAACCGTATCCAAATGTATATTATTATTATTATTAGACTCCACTGCCTTTGCATTGGCATTATTCTTTTCACCACCGGCGTCTTTATCATCTTCTTCTACCTTTCTTGAAGGTAAAGGAGCATCTCCACTGCTGCTATGTATATCCGTTCCTTTATTAGCCTTCTTCAAAGAAGAAGATGACAGTGGCTTGATGTCCCTCTCAAGATGGCTTGTCCAACGTTCCAATTTAGAACGTCCCCTTCTTGAGTCGGTGGTAATATCACCGTCCGAGGGGGGAGCCTCTCTTGTGTGCTTTCTTGAGGACTGGCGGATATCACTCTCGACATTTGTTCCCTTGGTTATGCTTTTCGGATTCACCTGAAAGTAAGATATTTTAATAAGACAACTATAACACAGAATTATTCAAGCTTAAGATTTTAAGTTCTAACTCTAAAACTTCCACATAATCTGATGTTATTAGATACATACCGCCTCACTCATCCGGGTACTTTGCTCCTCCCGGTTCCTCTTAGAACTCTGTTCTCCACTTTCAGATTCTTTTCCCTTTCTACTCCCCTCCTGTCTATGACCATCGCTTGTGCCAGGCTTTTCTTTGCCCCCGCTTCGTGAAAAAACATCCTCTTCAACTCTTTCCTTTCTCTTAAGCTGATCATTGTGCCTGCTCACATTTTCCGAACGATGATCTCTTCCAGAGCCTTTGTAATCATCTCTTCCACGTGACTGACTTGCCAGCTTCTTGTCTTCAACAGGCTTCGCGCTTCTCACGAGTGGTCGCGCTTCTTCTCTTTCCCTCCTGGGCAAAATATCTTCACGAGACTGTTTGTTTCTATTATGCCATTCATCTCTGCCCCTCTCCTTCTGACTTGATGGCACCTCTTCTTTTTTCTTACCCACGTGATGATTCATATCATCATCTCTTTCTCTCTTCCTATGGCTACTGTTTACACTTTCTCTGTGATTATAGGTCACCTCTTCCTTCTCACCATGTTCTTTCCTTCTCTTGTTGTGAGCAAGATCTCTGTCTCTCTGTCTTGATCCCACCTTATCCGGATCGTAATCCGAACCCGCCTTACTGCCTTTATCCAGCAGTTGGCTTCTGGAATGTTGACTTCCAGAACCGATGTCCCCACCACGCTCTCTAATCCTTTTTCGCCAGTCCGTATTCTCACTCTTCATGTGAAGGTGCATTGAGGAAGAGTTCCCATCCCTCTGGGAATGAAGAGAGCCTTCCCTTTCTTTCCCTGACACGTGGGGGCGACCTTTTGTTCTGTATTTGTCCTCATCTCTTGCTCGTCTCTTGCCACTATCTCTTGATCTCTCATCAATACTCCTAGATGCTTTGGAGTCTTCTTCTCCCTCGTAATTTTCTTGTGAGGTTTGCTCCGCACGTGAATCTACTGCTATTTGTTTGTTTGGTGGACTTCTTACTAATTTTCCATCCTCGGGTGCATCAATCGTGGTAATTTCCTCTCTGTCCGTGTCGAAGCTTTTTCCATTCACATCATCATCCCCAGCAGCAACCACAGACTGGTCTTTATTGGGTTCGGTTGCACGGGAAGATGACAGATGTGGGTTTTGATTACTGTCATCACCATCAGAAAATTCGTTCTGATTATCTGGGGATTGTTTCTCTCCATCATCATCGCTAGAGATGATCTTTGAAGCTTCCGCTTGCCCTCTCCCCTTTGTAGATCTGTGGTCATTTGAGAACACGTTTAGAAATGCCTATCAAGCATAATGAATTCAAAGACTTTCTACACAGAAAATGTGAAAAAACAGCAAAAGAAACCAGTTCTCATCCTAAAACTAATAAGTCGGCAAAAGGAAGTACTCTCTATGTTTGTGTTTTTTTCACTTCCAACTTTTTTCCTTTTTTTTTTTTTTACATTCTATTTGTAAACACTCTATGTTTGTGCTTGACAACTATTGTGCTTATTATACAACAAAGCAGTTCTTTAAAAAACACTAGAGTTTGTGTGAGAATAGTCTCTAAATATGAGAGAGATTCGATTCAACATGCTTAGGTGACGGTGGGTGATCTAGTGTTCTGTAGGCCATATACTACTATACTAGGACACCAGTTGACGGGAAATACGGTACCAGCTAATTGAGACTCAGGATCCTTTAGTTTCTTCATCAATTATAAAATGCCTATGTAAAAAAACTCCAGTACTGCCAGCCCTTTCCATCCCAATGGGCGTTGTCATCGACTCATTGTATAGTTTTCATTTTTTTTCTTTTCTAATTGTGTTTGTGAAATCTGCAACTCAAGTATCATTATCTTATTGTTTTATCTATACATTAAGAACGACACATAACTTGTGGCTCAAGCATCAAATGGTATTGATCGCTCTTAATTGAGTGTTGACCACAAGAAACCCCCCACCCACCCCACCCCAACACACACACATAAACTAACGCACTCATTAAGAAATAAGTTATTTTTTCGATACAAACGTCAGTATCCAATCTAAATACTGACATGGAAATGACTGGCAGAGTGTTACGGTTACCTATATGGCTATATCTAGCACAAATAGTTTCATTAGTTGTATCCAATTGTCGGGAGGCTAGTGAAAGGTAAATTTGAAGGGACATGAGATAACAAATTTCTCTGAGAAATTGATATTAATAATAAAAGAAAATTATGTACCTCATCTCAGGAGGTTCACCCTGTCTCTCAATCTCATCATGGCTTACAATCGTCTCACTTTTTGCAACAATTTCTCTCTTCTGATCATTAGATGCAAGTGAATAACGATCATCTCGCTGAAGGTCATCATTATCCTCAGGACCTCCCAGATCTTCTCCATCCGAATCACTCTCTGGTTGTTCTGCCACGTCATCATCCTTGGAATTCTGACAGACAATCTATTTGCCGGAGGCAACATTAGTCCAATATTAGAAATGCAGAGAATAATCGTTAATTTTATAATAATTGAAATATAAGACTACCTCAATAATGGCATCGGAATCATGCATGCGTGGACGTCGGGTGTCAATCGATGGGAGGCGCTCCCGTCGATCGTCTGAACCAGTTTCTACTGGAATTGGTCTGCCAATAGGCTGAAATCAGAGTTTAAAAAAAACTGGTGAGATGAGAACTATTATTGACAAATACCCTTCATATATAAAAGTAAACAGTAAAAAATATTGAAGAAAAAGATTGGGGGGACCGGATCCAGATAGCTATTTATATATACTAACAGGATAACAAAATATGTCATATCTGTATATAGTATCTTCTAACAAACAGTTGTGTTTCAAAATTAATATGCGGAATACATATACACAAGAAAACAATAGATATTAACAAACATGATTTTCATTTTCACCATTTCTAATATCAAATCACAATAGATATATGTAATGTAACTCGCTTTATGTGAGGATGGAAAATGCAGCGTTCAGAAGTTAGAACGTTGCGAAAAAATGGGATCACGGATGGCACCATGATAAGTTGAACTGTATAAATTCTGCAGGATACACAAACTGCATAGAGAAAACAATACACATACTAGAGGTGGTGGTACACGTGTAATTGTTCTTGCTAAGTCAGATGAACCTTCTCCTGCTATCCCTGCATTTGCATTTTCAGATGGAACATCTTGGTTACCAACTGCTGCTGCAAGCTCCGGGGGAAACTCTCGATTGTAATCCTACATTTGACATGAGACATAAGTGAGAGGAGACTTAAATGTAAAGAAATCGTAAAAATAGATAATGTTACCTGATCATTCCTCCCACTTTCGTAGACATGAATCTTGCCTTGCATAGTCTTCTCGAGGCGGAGTAATTCCTAGAAATTTCAGAAATCGCTTATTAGTTTAACTTCCGTTGGTTGAGAGAAACACATCGATTACGCATTCACTGTTAACTCTGCAGATAATTGAACAACTCAAAGCCATTTCAAATATGAGAATCAGATGTACCAGTTGTTTGCAGTAATCTTTCCAACTGTCCTCAATGAAGCCAAAGTTGAAAAAAGCTGATACGTCAATTCCTGGAATCTTCCACGGTTTTTCTTCAAACCCATCAATGTCAACTTCAAAAATTGTCCTAAAATGCATAAGAATGTATTACTAAATATATTAAAAACAAAAGGAATGATCCAAAAGAAAAAAGGCACATTATAGCACAAACACTTCAACTTCAGTGAGACTACATTCCAGGAAAATAGAAAATACAGTGAAGCAGAGACAATTAAAATCACATTGTGGAAAACATCGTAAAACTTGATATACATTGAAATAGATGAGTATATCAAAGTAACTAACTTGATATACATTGAAATAGATGAGTACGATAATCGTATCTAAGATAACTCCTCATCTAAAGTGATTCGCCTCTAGATATTTTCACCAACAGGGCATGGGATTCTCTTATGGAGGTTTGCCTAAAATTATCAAAGAAACTAACTAGCAATGTCAATGATTATAACTTAGTAGGTTTTTAGTTGGGAAGTAATAGGTAGCATTTGTGTTTAATTTTTTTTTTTTTTTTTTTGTGTGTGTGTGAATTAATAAAAAGGGTTACGGCTGTCGAAAGCATGACTTCTTTATGACATTTTTCTTTTCTTTTCTCTCTCAAAATGCAACTTCGCCCAAAAAATACATTAGAAATAAGGTTGACCACGATGACTCACTCCATCAGGTCTCAGCTCCCATTCCCAAAAAATAAATCATTAAATAAGGTTCAAAAGAATGAACAATTAAGAATCTTACTTGTGTGATGGAAGAGTGAAGTCCAATCCACTTCCATAGCCACGTCCTGCTGTATTGTGTCCCCAAGCTGGCATCCCATTACCAGGATGAATCCCCTTTTGCATGGGAACGGGTCCCCTTGGTCGGCAATCGCCTCTTCCACGTCCAGCTCCAGGGCCCATGCTAAGGGGTGGACGAACTTGAGCTTGAATACCTCCAGGAGTTGCAGGAACTGCTCCCGGCGATGGCGCTGCACCAGGTCTCACATACTACCCAGTTCCCAAATCACACAAAAGAGAGAAGAGAAAATAGAAGAAAAACGGGAGAAAAAGTCAACATTAATGATCAATAAAATAGAAATAGATTTTCTACCAGAAAATAGAAATATTCATAATGTTAAGACATCGGCAAGCAAGCACATGCAAAACTCAACTCAAAACGAAACCATGTCCGTTATTTGTAACTGAGTGTGGTGAATTAGAAACTATAATATAGACTAATTAAGTAGTTAAGAAGTTATAGAATATAGATGGAAACGGAATTTCAAGGTCATCAACCCCACCACCAATGTGCGTTGTTAGAATAATCGTCCCGAGCAAAACTAAAGGCATACAAGTTGAAATAGAAGGAGATATTTAGGAAAAGTGAGACTCAGATGAAGCAAGATAAGAAAAAAGGGCTTTTTTAGAATCAAGAGAAGAGTATAAGCAATGATATTTAAATTAAATCTTTATGTATAATGTTCCATTATATTCCAAAAGTGCATACTTAGTTTCCTCTTATTTATTAGAACAAAACATTTAGCAGTAACAAAGTCTTAACTGATTCGGTTGAGTTTTCACTTCATTAACTCTGTATTTCCTCAACCTTACCCAGAGATACATTCATATTACTCATTTCTCTCAAATTCAAACATGTATAAAATATCATTTATGTTATCTTAGACCAGAACGCCTGATCAATGTTAAATAGTATGATATGCAATAGTGATGAATGTTCTTTCACCCTCAATAAAGTACAAAATTAAGAAAAAAATAATATCTTCATTAACAAACAAAAAATAAGTCCAAACAATTTATACTTTATATTCCTCACTGACAAGACATTAGCACAACTACATTGTAACTAATCAATCATCATCTTTTAGTGTGTCACTATATAACAGAAGTACAGTTGCAGCTAGAATACAATTTTTACAATCGAAGTTTCTCATCGAGCAATGCTGACCTTGAACTGTGAGTGGAACGGGTGATGGTACAAGTGATTGCTATACCCAATCTTGAGCGGCACTCCACCTGCCTTGGAGGCATCGCTCGGATCCTTCCTCTCTCCATCAGCTCCAGGCTCACCCTTCCACTCTTGTTCATCAAGCATCGGCTGCTGTTGGCCCACATCACCATTATCCGCAACAATCACCAGACGTTCTCCATCCTCGTCGACTTCTCCTTCACCATCAACTCCGGGAATCCTCTCCATCATCCCCATCTGCCCATGGTTGTTATCATTCAACACTATTTGCAGATCATCTTCACTTTCATCACTATCCCACTCGTCCTCAAAATTAGGAACCTCGGGATTCTCGACTTTCCCCGGGATCATATGCTTGGAGCCCATTTGCCCAACCACGCCGTACACATTTTCTGGTTTCTCAAAGAAGCTAACGTCATCGTCGTCTTTGTTTTCTCTCTCTTCCACCACGATATTAAGATCATCCTCCTCCACCGTGAAATTCAGGTCGTCCTCCGGTAACCTCGCGCACTCTCCCTTCTCCGAATTCGAATCGAATCGCCTAGATTCGGGTTGGGCCTGTAGGGTTTTTTCTTGAATCGGGTCGTTCGATGGAATTCCAGGATCCGAAGCGGATTTGGGGGTTGAATTTTTGAAATTGGGAGCTCCGTCGAGAATCTCATCATCATCGCTGTTGACGTCTGGATCGATCGGACGGCTACGGATGGGCGTGGAGACATCGGGCTGGGACTGAAGAGAAGCCTCGAAGGGGCGGAGGACGTCTGTGTATAGATCCCCAAACTCGTCGTCGTCTTCCATATGTTGTAGGCGTGAATTTGAGAAAGGAGGGTTTAGAGCAGATGATGTAAGGTTAAAAGGAAAGCAAAGTATGAAAATTCTTATTTAAATAGAATAAAATACAATAATATAATCGTATACCCCTTAGTTACCAAAAATAAAATGGAATGAGAGTTTTTTTTTTTTTTCATCCCTTAGTTACCAAAAATAAAATCAAATGATAGTATTTTTTATTTTATTTTCATTTTTAGGTTTTTGTCCGTAGGTTGGTTATTAATTAGAGTAATTTAGAGAAAAAATTAGAATGGGTTTATGATTTATAAATAAATAATATAGTTTACCTTCCTAATAAAAAAGGTAATCAATTTATTGTATATATATAAATTAATGTATTTATATTAATTCTATTCATCATTTAGGTATGTTTTTCAAATTTGATTTGTCTATTTTGACCTTTGTATTTTATTAATGATATTTTCCATTTAATTTATATGTTCTATTGAGTTATTGAAGAAATCGTAATAGATTTCGGACACAGATTCTTGAAATCAGTTATAGTCTTCTTATTACCTACCTTATATAATAATAAGACGTTATGTTAGGGAAATTTGACTGTATTGATAGATCTGATCTGATTAAATGAATTTGGGTTAGTACTTAGCTTTGACCGATTTATTCGATTATTTTTTAAAATCATCAAAAAAGTTGGGGCTTAATAAATAAATAATACTGAAGAGAAGGCTCCGTGACAAGTAATTTCAGAAGACTTGTGTACAAAGGTATGTTGTAAACAAAATCAAAATACAAGTTCGATATAGCTCCTATATAGATTTTCAAAGATGCAGTGAGAGCATCACACAAACTACCTTTCTTGTTAAAAGAAGCGATAGGAGAGAAGACCCTCAGGCAATGGTTCTCCACGGCTTTGCAGCAGGTAACACCTTCTGACATTCAAGAACAGACAACCCCCTAAAGCGAATACCCTAAATAATTAAAAAAAAATCAATGCATTGATGCACATATTAAATGAGAAAGAAAAACTAGAACAAAGAAACTAATCAAATATTCAAACTCAACAGTAAAATAGAGATAAAAAACTCAAATACATGTAATTGTGAATAAAAAATGTCTAATAAGCAATCTATTTGATGTTGAATACATTAGTGAATTTAAGATAGTACATTAAATTCGTTTCAAAACCAATTTCAAACTAGAATTTATTAAACTACTAAATACTTGTTTTTAAACTACCAACTACACTGTCTAAGTGGGTACGGTGTATGTAACAAACTATCAACTACACTGTCTAAGTGGGTACAGTGTATGTAACACTGTCTAAGTGGGTACAGTGTATGTAACAAACTACCAACTACACTGTCTAAGTGGGTACAGTGTATGTAACAGATTCTGATATCCAACTAAAATTTTAAGAGACAAAATCACAAGTCATTCTTGTTATCAAGGTTAATCTATTGACACACTAATAAGTGTTATGACCATGAACAAGTTTTGGTTAGTGCAACTATTAATATAATAATCTAATTGTGCATCAAACGATTAAACAACTTTATGCATCTAGAACTACAAAATACACTGCGCAAAAGAGCAAAAAAGGTACAGTGTTTGTAATAGATTATGACATGTCATCTACAAAATACTATGGTTATACTATGGTTAGTTCACTAGTATATGCAGCAGAAACAAAATCAATCGATACACCTCATACATACGTACCATGGGTAGTTGTGGATGGACGCTCGGAGAGCTCCATCGTTCCGTTCATCGGCAAAATCTCTCCCTCCGACACGTACAAGATCTGGAAGCACGACAGGAATCTACGCGCAGACACCACCCTCTCCGGGTAAGACGACCTCAAAATTCAGCAAGCGAACCAGAGTTTCCTCTTCCTGAACGACATGGATTACCGAAAAGGGCCCGACCTCCACAGGCTGGACGGCGTTTTCCTCATCGTCAACCACGACAAGCGAGAAATCTACGTCGTCTTCGAGAACTCCGGGAAACTGACGTCATCAATTTCTGCAACCAGACCTCCGTCTACCGGCACGGGATGGACGTCACGAAGGCCGAATTGATCGGCCGGACCAATTGGAGGGGCAGGAGAAAACGGAAAGCCTTGGGGATTGGAAATCTAGGGTTTACGACATGAACAACGTTATCTTCACCTTCCGATCTCAGAAGGTGAGCGCCGCCGAGAACAAAAAAGAGTCGTTCTCCTCGAATTGCGTCCTGCCGCTGGAGATCGATGAGGACGCCGACGGCGGCTTCATCGTGGCGGAGAATCACAGATTCAACAACAGCGGCGGCACAACAGCTTCGTGAAGGAGGAGACGGACTTCGTGACGGTGTCTCGGAAGAGCGTGGATATAATGTCTTCCAGCTTGTACCGATCGATTGAATTTCAATAGGGTTTTCGAATACGATTTTGGTTTGTGAATTTGGGAAGAAGAAGAGACCTAATAATATATTAAAATTGGTGGATTTGATTTTATAATACGATTGAAAGTGTATATTTAATTGCTTAATACAATTAAGAGATAAAAGGGTTGGTTGGGTAAATCTAGTTTTTTTATAAATAATGTAAAGATTGATCTTAATTTATAATAATAGGTAAGATATTTACTCTTTTTGAAAATCTCTCAATTAATTATTAGTATAATTTCTTTTAAATTTAATTTCAAATTATTTTTTAAAATTGTTTTTTCAGTTTAATTCAGATGAAATGCTACATTATTATTAATATTTTAAAAAAAATATATTTAAAATTTTGAAAAAATTATTATTATTATTTTTATAAAAAAAATAATTTAATATATTTTTTCAAATTCATTCATTCCATTTAGGCCATCTCCAACCGAACCCAAAAACTTAAACTCAAAAATAAGTTTTATTTTAAGTTTACAGTAATTTGACTCCAACCGAGATTCCAATACTCAAACTTAAAAAAATATTCTTAAAATATTCTTCTTATACAACTTTTTATAAATAACCAATATCTTTAAAAATTTACAATTTAACCTCGTCACTTTTGACATTAAAAAAATTTAATAGTCATTATTTTCAATTTAAAATTTTAAACATAATAAAAAAAAATATTGTGATATCTCATAATGTTATTTTATTTTTAACATCAATTAAATAATTTAATATTTAATTATATTTTATATTATAATATTTAATTTATTTTCATTATTAAAAATATTTTTATTAAAATTTATTTTAATTATTAATTATATGATTATTAAAAAAAATTACAGTACAAAAAATATTAAATAAGAAACTGAAAAAATGTAGATAGATAATTTTTATTAATTTATATAAAAAGGATCATTTTATAAATAATAAAGTTTTTTGTTTAAGTTTAAGGTAAACGTAAATTTAAGTATTTTTTCTGTGGGTCCCACCTTAAAACCTATAATATGTTTATGTTTTGGTATCGCTTGGAGCATCTCCCCTGCTTCGAAATAGATTTTTGGTATTGGTTGGAGATGCTCTTACATCAATTAAATTATAGTCTAAAATAGAATATTTTTGTTTTCTCTCAATTCCAAATAAGGATGTACTACTCGTTTAGTAATTTGCAAAGAAAAAACTTTCTTTTGGACTAAGTTTAATTCAACTCAACTAAATTTTATGAATTTGAATAAGTGAACTAATTTAATTTTTTTATAAAAAATAATATTTTTTATAAATTGTTAAATAATTTTTTAAAAATATTAATAATAATTTAATATTAATTAAATATAAATTATTGATTTAAATTATTTAAATTTATTTTAAAACAAACTTAATTTTAATCGAGTGGAACATAAATAATTTGAAATGAATTGAAGTGAATTAATCTAAAATTAATTGAAATTAAGTAAAAAAAATCCAAAGTTGTGCATCTTAATTATTCAGAATTGAGGAGGTAAGTTTTGTAATTTTGATTTTAGAGCAATCACGTAAATTAAGTTATGTATAATTATTACTTTTTGTCTTTCATTTCAATTTCAATTTCTTTGAAATCAAGTACTCAAGTGTGACTATTAAAAAAAGTAGAACGGAGTATTTTTTGTTCTTCTTTTTCACATATTTTTTTATGAATTGTATTATTTTTGTATTATTAATATTATTTGTATAAAAGTTTTTGTGTAAGATGTAGTTTATTATTTTAAATTGAGATGTTAGAGCTTAGCTTGTTCTAGGTTCAAAGTTTGTTTTATTTAAGTCAAATTTTATATTAAAATTTTCAAAAACAAAACCACGAGGTCCAAAGTCCAAAACCCTAAAAATGACATGAGCCACGTTTGAGTCAATCAAAGTCCGACCCATTTAGCCCGATTGGCAACGTACCGAGTCTACCGACAATCGAAGTACATCGAAAAATTTGTAATTGGATGAAAGTTTTCTAGTGATCGAAAATTGCGATGAAAGTCGATGTAACAATTGAAGTAAGACATTAAGGGTTGAGTTGAAGGTTAAGATTATTAGAGGTCCGAGATGAGTTAAATGTCTCGTTGAAAGAGAAGATGAATGTCAAACTCGTCGCGTTCACGTTTAATTGTATATATTTTGAGATGAATTTGGAATTAAATATATTAGTATACAAACACGAAATTATTAACCGATTGAACAATTGATCGGCGATTCACGTGAGAAGTATTTTTTTTCTTTATGTTAATTGGAGAAATTTAAATATTCATACATACATGTTTCGAATTAGAACTTTAAATTTTACAGTTCTCAATTTAAATGTTCAACCAACTGAACTAACAACTTTGACAAAAAGCGAAAACCACTTGACTAAGTCAACAACATATGAAAAGCAATTGTTGATAACAAGCGATTTGACAGTCATGATGCCCCGCTAATCTCCAACAGATTACGAGAGATTTGTCACCTAATTATGTAAACTATTTGTACATCATTAGAGTGCAAGTGCTCTTCATTGAAATTCTCTCATGTATATGATAGGATTTTTGAGATCGAGACAAGTTTACATGATTAGAAAAAAGAGATCGAAACCCACCAGAAGCATCATATATATCGTGTGGGTGGTGGTTGTCGTCCGTGTATAGTTGTGTGGTACCTCAAAAATCTGCATAAATCCAATTCCAACCAACAATACATAAAAACATAACATCAAACAAGTGGTGGGCATACAAATGTACCCCACCCCCCATTCAATTTTTCAAACTTTTCTTCTCTTTCAAACCAAACCCTTCCTCTTACACTTGCTATAAATACACCCATTGAAAACATGAAATAAATAAAATAAAATAACCACTTTCCCATTAGAAATAAAAATAAAAATAAAAATAGGGTTTGGTTTTGTTTTGTTGATCCAATCAGATCTAAGTAAGCTCTTGAATTATTTTTGTGTAGCTAGCGGTGCGGTGACAGAAGAGAGTGAGCACCCGCAGGCATCGCAATTGCATACAAGAGTCTACATTTGCACTTACGTGTGCTCACTACTCTTACTGTCACCTCAATCACCCCCAACTTTTTCTTCCTTTCTCGATTTCTTCTGTTTCAAATTTTATAAGACATTCGTTCGAAAAGGGAATGATCTTGATTTTCGAAATAAATATATATATATATTACAGTATTATTATATTTTTATTTAATTGCATCAGAGGGCGTGACTTTTTATGCTCTCGAAATACATGGAGGTAGAAGAAGGTACGCCTGCCTGCCTCCTGCTGTACTTGTGATTTTCCAGGAAAAAAAAGTAAAATAAAATACAATACCACTTTTAGTAACAAAAATATATTTTACATCATTCTCATTCTCTCCGTATTTCATTTCTTCTTCTTTTTCAAAAAAAAAAAAAAAAAAAAAAAAGGAATGTGATTTATTTTTGGGAATATGTTTTTATTTTTTTATTTTTTTTATTTTTGTAGTAGTAATTAATATTTGAGTGCAGAGGGAAGAAGTGTTGTTGCGGAGTCGGACAAGATTTTGGTTTCCTTCCTACAGATACAATTATCATGGCAACAATTTCCGTCTACAGGTTCGATTTTATTTTCTTTCCTAAATAATTACTTGTTATTCCATGTTTATTTATTTATTTGCTAACTGTGTTTTGTGTTTAGTTTCTGGGACATCCGAATTGATCACCAGGGGTTGTGTGATTTTAGGTATTCAGTACTCATCTTCCTTTTTATTATTCATCATCAGTTTCAATTTTTTTTTATTTTTTTTTTGCTATTTGTATTGTGGAATCGGTTTCATTTTATAGGAGTTTGTGTTCTAAATTGTACATTGAAAGTACTATTGTATGTTGAGCTCGGTAGGGTCTAATAACTTGCATTTGTTCGATCTCTTGAAGCTAAAGTGAATCGGATTAGTTTCTGGATTAAACAATTTGTGTGCTTTTAATTCCTAATTAATCTGGTGCAAAGACATTGTAGGCTATCTCCAACAACGGTGTACCTTTCATTATAACTTTTTTTATGATTTGGATCACTGTATAGTTGATCATCACATGTGAAATAAAAACTTTCATCATAAAATTATTAATTCTCAAAATTAGAATAGTGGTTAATGCATAAAATAAAGATATTTGTTTGATTGTAATATTGTTTGTGCTAATATATAAGCATAAAATTAATTTGTTTAATCATGCACACTGTATTTATGTTATTGTTTATGTTCAATGAAAGTTAAATCAAGGTGGTGCTTTTGAGTTTTTGTGTATACCTTTTGAAATGATAGGCCTTTGAGTTTCAAACTTTTCCAGACTTGTTTCTTATATCAGAATGTTAATTAGATAAGATGAATCTAAGATGATTATCTGCTAATTATTTTTGGAAGTTTTGGCTATGATTGATGTATATAATTTGAAATAATATTTACGGAGTTATTTGAATACTATCTTAAAAGTCTATAAAGAAACTCCGGCCAACAGCTTATTCTGAAATGCCTTTTAGCCCAATATTCCACTAATTAAACCTAATAGCAAGTAGAAAATGGTATCACCACCTATTTCTTATTTACTTATGAGTTGAATCTATTCATTATTTATTTTAGAAATCGCCAAAATGAAAAGAAATTTTAAAATCATGAAATCATATAAAAGAAATGGCCTTATTCTACGGATTATAAACCCTAGGTATTGTACGGACCAAAAGCGTGTTTATCTCCATAGGACTATATTGCAGTTAGCACCCTTTTAATTTATCGTTTTGAAGTTTTATAGACAGCAATTCATTTGATGTTTTTGCGAATACCTTATTTTAAACTAGAGGGGTTTACACTATAGCTATCATCGTAAATTTGTTTTCGAAATAAACCTTTGAAGCTTGATTGAAGTCATGAGCTTTCGGAGGCATTGGACCTTTTCAGAAGATTATCTTTTCATGTTTATTTTTTTATTTTTGTGCTTGTTTTTGAATAGATCTAGTTGGAGGGAAATTATAATGTTGTTTAGAATTGCATGTTAAATTCGAATGAATGAGCAGTAACATTATTCCTAAATTTGGAATTACCAAAACTAATAGTCACGTGACATTTCTTTAATGTAAAAACCCCCAACGACGCCTAACTTTTGTTCAACTAAATATATATGTTTTAAACACTATTTTTCTTCCAATTTCCTTTATAATATTTTTTGTTTGTTAATTATATGTCGTAAATGAATTGTTATTTTGAATGTTGTCTTACAAAATTTAGCTAAAAAATTTCATAAAAAAAAAGGATTGTCGGTTAGTGTGCATATCTAGCAGGCTTATATATGCAGTACTTATCTAGAACGAATATGCCGATTTTGTTTTTCACCTTTTCGTATATATGGATGTGGACGCAGGGTAATGAGGGTCGCTTTTAAATTATTTATTTACTTTTTGGAAATTATAATTTTCTTAAAATGATTTGGTGATATGGAAATATTTATTTCAATTATCATGTAAATATTCATCGCGCTCAGGATATGAATCCATTTTTGTATATTTTTTCTTTCACCTTTTTCCTTTTCAGACAAAGTTTGAATTCAAATATATTCGAATCAAAATTTGGACTCCTACTCATAGCATTTACTATGAGAGACGTCCAACCGTCTAAACGCGCGTGGCTCTTTATGGTGTCCCAATCTCTTAATTTACGTTCTATAAATTCCAAATGTGATGGGAAGAATTGTACATTATAACTTTCACATGGATTAATGAGTGATGGTTTTGTTCAATTTTTCGTTTTAAGAAAAAAAAAAAACAGTGTTTTTGATTCGGAGATCTAGTGAGGTAGTCAAAGTCATTTGAGCACATCTAACAATTTCTGTTCTTTCCTTCCTTGCACTGCTCTTTCTTCTGTTTATGTGCGCGTTTGGTGATACCAATTCTTTTTTTCGTTTCCCTTTTAATGAAAGGAAATGAAAGAGCTGATTTATTTGTGATTTCATTTCCCCAGTAGAAACATATATAGCGCTGTCGTTTATATCTCGATTCCTTTATCACATATCTTGTAGATATATATGTTAATGGAGTTTAGATCTGTGCTCATTTCGTGTTACTTTTTATTTATCCGTTTTCGAGTTATTGGTCATTGTTTTTTGGTTATGTATACTCCTGAAAGTATAATTTCTTGTTAGTAGAGGGGGAGTGTACTTGGTAAACCTTAAATGAAACCTTATCGCTTATTTGTCATATATTTATTTCTTTTGTTTTGTTTTGGATATAATAAAAAGAATATATTTATTGCCTTAGGCTGGAATATTCATTTTCTCCTCATGATCTTGAGCCCCTTTCTAATACCAGTTAGTTTTATCTGTTTCGTAATTTCTCACATCCGAATTTAGTGTTCCCGTTTTTTCAAAAGTATATATATCTTTTCGTTTAATGTTTAATTGTTTTGACTCTCTTATTCGTTGTCTGAATTTCATTTTGTATCGAATTTACTAAACACATTTCACATTTTCCACTGGTTTTCGTCAGCTGGTCATGGAAGATCCGAGCATCATATCCGGGCCCCACCAGGGAGAATCCGAGAAGGACGGTGGGCCCACGCACCACAGCACCTACCACTTCCCGAACCAGCTCAGCACGGAGGAAGTCCTCGGCATGATCAGGGATGGCAAATACAGTCCAATGTTTGAAAACTATGCGAGGGCCCACATCAAGATGGGCCCAAAGGCTTTCCACTTGTGCCCAAGTGGAAGTGGGCCCAAGCTGAGACAGCTCTTTCAGAAGGAGCTCACGCCGAGCGATGTGAGCAAGCTCAACCGGCTTGTGATCCCGAAGAGGTATGCAAAGAAGTACTTCCCGAGGATTCAGGATGCGATGGGGAATGATGTCAGAGGTGGTGAGGTGGAGGATATGGAGCTCACTTTTTTCGATCGGTCGATGAGGCCATGGAAGTTGAGGTATTGCTATTGGAAGAGTAGCCAGAGCTATGTGTTCACGAGGGGGTGGAATAGTTTTGCCAAGGAGAAGGGTTTGAAGGCCAAAGATAGGGTTATTTTTTCTTCGTACGAGAAAGGGGAAGAAAGGTTGCGTGTAATTGATGTGGGGTACTGTGAAGAGGGTGGGGTTAGTCGTGGATTAAGGGAGGTAGTGAACTTAGAAGAGGATGGCCTCGAGAAAAATGTGGATGAGATTGGGGAAACGAAAAGAAACGGGAATCCGAGTAAGGAGGTTGATTCTGAGACAAAGGGTTTCAGGCTTTTCGGTTTTCAGATTGTTTGATGAGAAAGTTTATCGATCAATCCCCAATGTGAGTCGGTTATTAGCTAGATATTTATTTCGATTGTACTTTTTTTTAAAATAAATTTCAAGAACTGTGGAAGTGACCTGTTTGTGGTTTGCAGTGATTTCAAATCTCAGACAAACCCCATTTTTGGGTATTGTATGGTTTGGATGTTTGTTTTTGTGATTTCAATTGAATGATGGCTTGAAAACTTGCCTTATTTAAAATTTGGATATTAATTAATTATTTATAACCGTTCTTTTTTTTCTTTTTTTTTTTTTTTGACAAAACCCTATTTTTGTGTCTATATATATTAATTTTTAATAATAATTTAACCCATTAAAAGTATCAATTTTTTTTTATAATATTAGAAAAAAATCAAAAAATCAATTAAAAAAGAAATACTTAGAAATTTTTTACGAGTTATTTTGAAAGAGTCAAATTTTTTTATAATTTTGAAATTTTTTTTTTGATAAATTATCAATATCTATAAACTTTTGAACACAAGTGAGTAGCGGATTCCTTAATTTCAACATAAATCAAGTGAGGTTAATGGTTCAGTTGTTGAGACTTTGACTTCAATCACACCATTTTTTTTAACTTGATTCATTGCTCATTATATAAGCAGAACAAAACAAAATTAGAAAATGAATTGATGATGAATTGATGGTGTATAGTAAATTATAAGATTCCACACAATACTCACCTCAACTACTCCCATTGAGCAAGTCGTACCTTTCAAGATCGACCACTGAAGAATCTCCAAACAGAAGACTTGGGGGTAAATGGGTAATTGTTGTAGCGAAAATTTCTAAGAAGAACGATAATCAAAAGACTGAGTTAAAATGTACAAAATGTTTTACAATATACTCAGTACTTTACAAATCCACTCGAATCAACACTTTGATGATATTGAAATCGAAAGTGTGTGAGTGCAATTTAATGTTTAGCGCGCGAAAATGGGAGAGAGAATTCCGGAGTTTTTTTTTTTAATTTAATTTCAGTCAATTTCAATTTTCAATACATTTGAATTAAGTTTGATTTAAAATAAATAAAAAATAATTTAAAACAATAATTTCATACCATCTATAATTAATACTTAAATATTAATAATTTTTTTAAATATTTTTATAAAAAAAATCAATTTAATTCATTAATTTCAATTTATTTCAATCCAAAACAATTTACAAGTGACATTACAAACACACAATTGTAACATATTTTTAATAAGTAAATTATGATTAAAAATAAATGTTGAAATGTACACAAAGTTTGGATTTTAGAAGTGTTATTACATATTTTAGATACATGGCAAAGTGGTCATTTCAGAAGAATTTGAATCTGCCGCCAAGCCAGAAACGACGTTGTTTCAGCAAATTCGACGTCATTTTGCCTGGGCTCACAAATATGTCGCGCAACTTCGAACGAGCATAACTCACGTGTTAATGCATCTCAATCGTCCAAGCTTCCAAGTGCTTCTAGAACCTTGCCAGCTCACGCTCAGCATACAACTCACAATTACTGTTAGAAATTTGTGGTGGAGATTCGCCCAATACGGATTGATCGTAGGATTCATATGCATGGAGATTTAGGGATAATCGCGTTCTTATATAACTTTGTAATTCACGAGTTGTGTGTGATCTAGAACTGTAACTGGATGTATTTCAATTGCCTTGAGAGCTCGAATAATACAGTAGCACCACCTCCCTCCCCGAGCACGTAGATCGACTTTCAGTCGATCGAAGCTCGTAAAATCCGGTGTCATTTCGTTTTTTTTTGCATTGTGTTTCTACAAGTTTAGAGATACTATTAGAATCCTAAGATCGAATAACGTTGGTTTCGCAATTCGCCATTGTTGAGCTTGAAGCTCTAGTTCGAAACTTTTGAGCGCGCGGCTAGATTGTTACGTGTTCTTGTGGAATCCTCAATAATAAATTAACTAACAAACAAACAAAATATAATGATTTCAAAATGTATAAAATGAAGTATAAATAAATATAATAATAATGTTATAAACTCAAGAGAATTTGAGAGAGAGAGAGTAATAGATTAGACAAGAGAGAATATAAGAGGAGAATAGAATTGTTATGAATTCTTGTAGATTCATGTATTCATTCATATGGGGAGACCCCTTTATATAGGATACAATCTAGGGTTTCTGACTTAGCCAACAAGTCATTCACTATAATATAATAATATTCATAACACTCCCCCTTGAATGACTATTTACAAGATTGTTGCCTCGTTAAAACCTTGCCAGGAAAACCCAGTGGGATAAAACCTCGACGAAGGAAAAAGAGTACAACTTGCTCCCCCTGATTGTAATCACCGAAAATCTTTGACTTTGTGATCAATCAGTCTCATTAAAACCTGTAACTAATAAAACCATATAGGAAAAACTTAGTTATACAAATATAACTTTTGGTCTTCAGGACACAACCTTTGAATTGTCGAGTTTCACATTCATTTGTATTATTGTATATTTTTCGTCCTTCTAGGTCATGTCTTTACCAGACATCTATTGACTAGAGCATTCGCAATTGCTATAAACGGCCGGTAACTCTTCTAGAGTATTTTAGATGCGTCTAGTGTTCAATATACATTTCTTGACAAATGAACAATAATGTGAACTTCAATTCGCAATCATTTGAACTTCAGGTTCAATATCTCACTTTATCTCGAAAATAAACTCAAATGGAACATTCTGATGTCCTCATTAATTATTATCGAGTGATGTACATGCCTCGTTAAAAACCTCGTTATAAAACCCTGTAGGAAAAAAATACTCGAGGAAAAGAGTATATGACATTCACATTTATATTGTGATGATTGTCTCGTTAAAAACCTTTAACTAAGAAAACCCCGTGGGAAAAACTTAGTAGAGGGAAAAAGAGTGCAATCACTGGTCGTCAGGACCAATCTCTGGTCTTCGGGACCAATCACTGGTCTTCGGGACCTTGTCTCAATATCAATTTTGTTCATAATTACATATGTAATATGATATTGTACATGTCTTTATTTTCATTTCCTTTCATATCAGGAATCTTAAAATCCATTCAGGATTTTCATGTATGTACCTTTCTAATGACTTCTACATTGTCAAACCATACATTCGATGCATATATTTATCATTGTTGCTGCCATAAATATTAAGTAGCGGAACTTAATGTCATCTTTCAAAAATATTTAATTAACATCGAGTTTCTGCGAAAAACTCTTGAGCAACTAATATCGCTTTTATATCTCACAACATCATTACTCGTTTTTCTTACGAACACCCACATATATCCTTCTGGGATAATATTTTGAGGTGTGTATTATAGAGTCAAAATATAGCGAGTCATGCTCATTTCTATTTCTTTGAGTGCTGTTGGCACACTATCATTGATTTAAGTGTTGGATCCAAATTTTCTAGAGCAACTCTTGAGGCAAATATGTCGTTGACGACTTTTTCCATGTTGATGACAATTCATTCTATCAACCAAATTTTTAATCATTTCCCAAAATATTTAATTTGGTTGTTCCGCAATCCCACGATTTTCTATTATCATGTGCACATACTTTTTCAATGGGATTTTCTTCTAACTCTCTTCAGGAGATTTTGAAGGTGTCTAAATTTTATTACCGCGGATTTATTTTATATCTTGAGATCGATCTACTACGCTTCAGGCGTATATTAGAATCAACATTTGAGTTGATCTCTTTGGTATTTGAACTCTTATAGTTCATTTTATCACAAATAGGTGATTTTGTCACACCTTCATTAATTTGGCAGATTACTTGCTGAATATTGCAAGTCGCTTATTTTCATGAACTTCGGGTTCAATTGATTGATGCGTGGATCTAGAATTGAAGATCGTTTTCATTCACTGAAATTTCTCGGCATTTATATCTTTTATATTCTTATCTCCCCCTAATGCCGGGAAATGATCTTCCTTTAATATGCAAATCAGCGTAATTGCTATAAACCGATCTTCTGGATCGTGGGCTCGAGATATTATGCCCGTTCATAAAAATACACTTTAGTGGTGATATGAATATAAGTTGCATATTTCAAATTAATTCGCAGATGAAAAATAACAATTTCCACGCACTTAATAATAATCATGATATGCATCATTTTCAGTACATTTGTAGTACTCGTGGGGAAAACTAGTAAAGCTCTTCCAGAGCTCACTCTTAGTATGTCATCATTTGCGTAATAATATATTTACCAATGATCCTTCGGGGATACAGTATATTTACCAATCATCCTTCGGGGATACAATATCTTTATCAGTGATCATTCGAATCAAAATATTAGGTTTTATCAATGATCCTTCGGGGATCAAAATATCATTACCGATGATCCTTCGGGGATCAAAATATTTGTGTCATTCAAACTTTATTGACGAATAAAATATTTTTCAGGAATATTTATCAAATTTAATAAATCAATTGTGTATTCTTCAGGAATAACACGTTACACAATACATTTATTCTCGATTTTCAAAATATATCCTTCATGGATAATTCATATAATCATTGTTACAAAAGAACAATCGATTTGACGTTTCACTATGAGTATCACGATATAACTTTATTCCGAAACATATAATATTTTGAATTTTGCTTCTTCGGGAGCAATCAATAAAAATAATTGTTACATCATAAGCCATTGATTTGATATTTCTGCGGGAATATCATAATGTTCTTCATGAACATTTAAAACTTATTGCTACTATGGGGAGCAATTTAATTTCATATTTTCTCTATAATATAAATCATGATGTTCTTCCAGAACGATCAATATAATATTTAAACCAGATTATATGTTCTTCAGGAACAATAAATTTAATTGATATATTAAAAAATAATTAATTTGATAATACTCCAGGAATATCAAATTTTCATGGGGATTCAAACTCATGTGGCTATCCCAATATTCAAGCAAATAACCATCGGGCTATTCAACAATGTTTTGATTAACTTTTCCTAAATTTCACCCACTTTGGAATTTAGGAAGTACCTCAATTGATTCATGTGTCGAGTTCGCACATACATGACTTTACCACGAAAGACTCGCACGATGTTCTTCAGGAATATTTAATTAATATTGATATTAATTTAGGGTTATATATCATGTTTTGGTAGTACGACCAACTTCGGGTGATCGTATATTTCTTTTAAATCTTTCCACAAAACTATTGGATCTTTGACGGTGAATTTTCAAAGATATTATTCGAGATTATTAGTAAATATTCATAATCAATTTGATATTGATATTTCTACAGGAACATCACATCACGATGTTCATCAGGAACATTTAATTTTGATATTTCATCGAGAATCAATGTTCTTAGGAACTTAAGTATAATTAATTTGATATTACTTCAAGAATATCAGATTATAATGTTCTTCCGGAACATATGATATTACTTCAGGAATATCAGATTATAATGTTCATGGTGAACATATGAATTTAAGAAGAAGAGAGGAGAAGTAGATATATTTATAATTATTAATAAATATAAACAAACATATAAATTCTTGCCTTTGAGTTCGGATCTCGGATGAGTAGAACTTCGATGAAGAACGAGGTTGAGCTTTCGTGCTGATAACGTGTTATAAACTCAAGAGAATTTGAGAGAGAGAGAGAGTAATAGATTAGACAAGAGAGAATATAAGAGGAGAATAGAATTGTTATGAATTCTTGTAGATTCATGTATTCATTCATATGGGGAGACCCCTTTACTTTATATAGGATACAATCTAGGGTTTCTGACTTAGCCAACAAGTCATTCACTATAATATAATAATATTCATAACAGTGTTTTACTATTAACCTATAAATACAATAGTACTCAGTATTTTTCATAAATCTACTGTATAAACATTCCAAGTTTCCTAACACCCGAAACATGCTTCTCCTCGCCCCCACTCTTTTCTCTTTCCGCCCAACCCATTTTTAATTTTCTCCTTCAATTTCTCTAACTGATTTTTCCGATGAGGCAACCCAACCGAGAAAACGAAATCCCCACCGGGATGATCAACTCCCACCACCAACTCCTCTCAACTCTTCAGGATCAGATGTTTCCGTCCTCCAGCTTCGACCCGGCGCCGTCGCAGGAAGATTTTCTCCAGCAAATGCTCTCCTCCTCCGCCGCCTCCGCCTTCCCATGGGAAGAAGACCATCCTTCGCCGGAAGATCAGCCGGAGAAAATGAGGCAGCAGCAGATCGCCGCCAAATCCTTGATGTTTCAACAGCAGCTGTTGCTTTCCGCCGGCGCCAATGGAAACGACGTCGTTGACGACCCGCACTCCTCCGATTCCGCTAATCTGGTCATCAATTTCACTCTCTCTGTTATTTTTGAAATTAAATTTAAAATTCAATTAATTGAATTATTGCGTCATAATTACAGACTAATGACGCATCAATTAAAGCTTTTCTCAATGGCTTCACCGGATCCCTCGGTCAGACATCAAATCAGGCACAGAATTTTCACCATCCTCAGGTACAACTGTTTTAATATATCCTTATTATAATTTAAAATAATTATTAATATTTAATTTGACAGGGAGGAGCATTGCAGCAGTCTCACAATTTCGGGGCGGCGGCGAGCGGGTCCAGCGGTGGCGGAGCAGCGGCGGGGCAGCCGAAACAGAGGGTCAGGGCGAGGAGAGGACAGGCTACTGACCCTCACAGCATCGCTGAAAGAGTGCGAAAAGCCCTTTTATTTATTTTTTAATTATTTGAATTTTTTTTTTCTTAAGAAATTAAATTTTATTGTTTTTATTTTGATTTGATTCTCTCTCGTTTTATTTGGGTGACAACGAAACGTGGGCAGTTACGAAGAGAGAGGATTGCGGAGAGAATGAAGTCTTTGCAAGAGCTTGTACCCAATGCTAATAAGGTGATACATTCATCTTTAATTATAAGAGAAAAATAATTAACCAGTAAAAATAATTATACTCTATTTTTATGGGGTGAAGAGTGTATTTTTTATGGGTATACAAGTGATTACCTTCTAGATACAAATAAAATTATTTTCAAATTTGCAAGTCTTGTTCGATGGGTTTTGGTTTCATCGAGGATACTCAATCGTATTTATACCTACTTTTCGTTGTGAATGAGTTCAAATTCGTGAGTTGAGTGTACTAGTTTTACCGATATAACAGACAGAGGGAAACCTCATTGTTGGTTCTTGTTCAATCTTAGACAAATCAAAGTTGATATCTTTTGTACGTGTTAGGTGATAATTAATAATGGAGCAGCATGATTATATAATAATTAATGTTTGAGATTAGGATTTATAATAATACTTACTTTACTTACATGATTTGGTGCAACTTTTTTAAATCTCAGACAGACAAAGCCTCAATGCTGGATGAGATCATAGACTATGTTAAATTCCTCCAGCTCCAAGTCAAAGTACTCTCTCTCTCTCTCTCTCTCCCTCTAATATACTCTACTACATATGCCAAAGTATCTTTAGGGTTGACCAATGGTTAAATTGTTACTATGACAATATGAGCTGTACTGTTTTATTTGATTTATATTGATTTTATTTTTAATATATAATCTCTTGTCTTCGTCTCACTTTTTAAATTGGATGTCATGTAGAAAATATTTGACTTCCATTTTTTTAGTTAATTTAAAAAAAATACAGTATTGAATATTAAATGTCTCAATGAAATATTATTCTCTGTGAATTTTGAGTTCATTTTGGTGCAACAGGTTCTGAGCATGAGCAGGTTAGGGGGTGCTGCAGCAGTGGTTGCTGATAAGTCACCTGAGGTAAAACTAAATTCATTTCATGGATTTGGACTTTGAAATTCAAATACTTGTAGGTGTAGATAAAGCCAAATTCATGTGAAATATTGTCAATATAGGGCCTCATTTTTCAACTCGATCCCCCCTACTATGAAAGTTTAATTCAATAACTACCTAAAAAAGGTTTTCATATAATTAAAGATTAAAAGTCCATTTTCTCGAATACATGATGCATCACCAACCACACTAAATCTAAAGTGGTTTTGTTGTTTCTTTTTTATCGGGTGGGTCGACAGGGAAAGAGAGCTAACGGGGCGTCTTCATCGAACAACAATAGCAATAGCAATGATGGAATGACAGTGGCAGAACGACAGGTGGCGAAGCTGATGGAGGACGACATGGGGTCCGCAATGCAGTATCTCCAAGGCAAGGGTCTCTGCCTGATGCCCATCTCGTTGGCCACGGCAATCTCCACCGTCACATCTCAATCGAGAAACTCCTCCTCAGCCAACAACCCTTCTTCTCCGAGCGTTTCGGTGCTGACTGGACAGTCCGCCACCATAGGTGGGGAAGTCTCCTTCAAGGACGTGCCCAAGCTCGAGTGATCTGTTAACAGTTCTTATATATGATCGACGAAATAATGGTGGTCTTCGTTGATTTTCTTTTCTCAAATTTATAGCAAAAACAATCATTGTTCTGTGTATGTATTTCATCTTTTTAACTAAAATCTTTAATGACTGAATTGAACACCAAAGAAGGTGTGTCTACACACCCCAATGTACCTAGGGCACAAACATAAACTAGGGCAATGAGGTTTCAGTCAAATGTACCTATGGATCCATAGTTCTAGGGAGAATGTGTTCTTACTGCCAATGGCGGAGCCAGAAATTTTTTCAAGACGGGCTAACTATAATAAAAAATACCTTAACTAAAAAAAAAAAAAAAAAGTCTCAAGGCGGAGCTAGCTATAATAAAAAGTTTTTTGAGCTAGCTATAATAAAAAGTTTTTTTTTTCAAGGCGGGCTAGCTATAATGAAAATATACATAAATAAAAAAAGATAAAAAAAAAAAAGGTCATGAAGGCCTTGACGGCTTGACCCTTAGGGATCCTATGTTTTTGTCAATTGGGCTACACACTTTTACTACAAAAACAATTGCATGTATATATATAGTTAAAAATTGACTCAACAGTAGACCCTCCAAGATTATCAAGGAACCTTGGCTATCTCACCTCATAAGTTTTGATTGTTTGTGCTATGCCACAAATATTGACCCTAAGAAGGATAAATTCTCTGCAAGCTAGAGCTAACAAATGCATCCTTGTAGGGTATTTTAAAGGGATGATCTTACATCTTCTATGACATACAGGAACAAGTTCACATCACAACAAGAGATGTAATATTTTATGAGGAAATATATCTTGTTCATGATGAATGCTGTTGGGTTTTGTATGGATTTCATCAATAACTTAATAGATGGATTTACATATTTTACAAATATTAAAAAGTACGAAAGAAAAAATCATGCATAAACACGTAAAACCTTAGCTAATCATTGATCAAGTGCGCAAGTATGTAGTAAGAACAATTAATTAAGTAATTGATGAAAAGGAACAAACTAAGCTCTTAGATCTCTTAGATCTAGATGCAGGATGCTCGTAGAATGCTCAAGAGCGTAGACGGATCAGCCGCGAACGTACCCAGCCTGGAAGGTATTCACGATTTGCTTCTTCTGACGCCTGCGTGATCTCGTCGAACATGTCGAGCGCCGATGGATGTTGCATCTAAAAACAATTACAACAAATATTTTATTTATTTATTTATTATTTAAAAATAAAATTAGCAATAAATAATGGAAGTTGTCCTGAACGAGGCTCTGCATGAATCACATTGCATTTTACTATAATTTAATAAATCAAGTCCAATTTACATGCATTTTAATTATTATAATGTAATGAATTATATAGATTTTATTATAATTTAATAAATTTAATTTATTTATTATAATTTAATGAATCGTGGGGATGATGCCCCCAAAGCAAAATGCTGATCAGAGAAGAGTCAAAACGAAACTATTGGCGAGAAAGTGATGTTTCCGATGAAGGAAGAAGTGTTCTCTGATGCGAATACTAAGCACGAGCTAACGATGAAAGAGAGGCTGAAATAACAAATTCTATGTATTGATGTATTGGGGAGTGTAAATTATACCTTCCAGTATATGAAAATAATCCCACTATTTGGTTTGACTTTTTGTAATTAGAGGCACGTTGTCTAAGTAGAAAAATTAGATTTCAATATTTTGGACGAGATTTTAATTATCGGTCTTGAAAAAACAATTCCAAGAATCTTAATTGTGTGGTTGATTAGTAATTCAATTTACCAATATCACCACCTAATATCTTTTATTTGTCAACACAGAATTATGATTATCTTACCTCAATAGGTTTGCATTGCACGTTGCTGTTAATTTATGTTATATTCTCTTTAGTCTGTATAATATACTCCGTACATGATATTTTCACAACATGAATTGTTATAGTTCTACCCTATTATTTTGATGGTAAAATATGTCATTCACACTACCTAAAGAAAGTAGTAATTCCTAACATTCAATTGGTATTATTTTGATGGTAAAATATGTCATTCACAGTACCTAAAGAAAGTAGTAATTCCTAACATTCAATTGGTTGATTTGCCATGATATTTCGAGATGAAGCCAAACTACATTGTATCAGAACTTGAAATGCTCAACATGCGAATTTATTCTATTGAAAAACTAGAATTTGTTCGAAGATCAGATCAACTGATCTGAGGGCTAAGGTTCATGTTACTTATTCTATTGAAAAACTAGAATTTGTTCGAAGATCAGATTAATTGATCTGAGGGCTAAGGTTCATGTTACTACTGCATAGATCCATCCACAGACCATTGAAAAAGAAGATATTGTTGACAGCCATATATCAATTAAATTGAATCACTAAAGTAGTACTTTCCCTCAATGTGTTTGTTCACTTTGTTAATTCTAGGATCCTTCTGGTTTGCTGATATCTAGGGATGTCAATCGGGCCAGCCCACTCGGTTTCGGGCCAGCCCACTCGGGCTATCGGGTTACTTCGGTTCGGGCTGATCGGGCTGAAATTTTTTCGGGCTGTAAATTTGTAGCCCTAACCCTAAAATCTTCGGTCTCGGGCTAGCCCGTCGGGTTGAAAAAAATAATATTATATAATAAAAAATTAATTTTAATACCAAATTAAATTTAATATTAATAAAATATTAATATTTAATAATAATTATTATAATTCTAATATTTAAATTGCCCAAATTATCAATTATTCATTCAATAATATTTAAAATTATAATTTTAGTTGACAATTTTCTTTTATTTGAATATATTATTTTATTTATTTAAAATATTTCTATAAATAAAATAAATTATAATATATTTAAATAAATCGGGTTGTCAGGCTAGCCCACGGTTTATCGGGCTAGCCCACTCGGGCTATCGGGTTATTTCGGTTCGGGCTGATCGGGCTGAAATTTTTTCGGGTCGAAATATTCGGCCCTAACCCTACATTTTTTCGGGCGGGCTTCGGGAAGCCACCGTTTCGGGTTGGATTGACATCCCTACTGATATCTCACCACCAAGCCAATGATGTATGCGATATTTGACTTAGTACAAAGCATCTCATACATGAGATTAACCTTAGTCGAGGCCTAGGATATTCTGTTGCATCTCATACATGAGATTAACCTTAGTCGAGGCCTAGGATATTCTGTTGCGTTGCTTTTCCTCTGCTCTCTTTAGATTCTTATTTTTTATATATATATTTTGTCAAGAAGGTAGTTGGAGCTAAACCGAGTGAGAATGAAGGAGAAACTAGCGAAAAGACGAAAAGAAGTGCAAACCAACGCCCATCTTTGTGAATCGTCTTTTCGCTAGTTTACTGCAACTAAAACCTCTTTTTAGATGAAGTTAGAATAGCACATAACTACTCAACCCCTTCAATCAATGGCATACTCTCTAAAACCTCTTTTTAGATGAAGTTAGAATAGCACATAACTACTCAACCCCTTCAATCAATGGCATACTCTAAAGCGCTGCTTGAAGAATGTTCGCTTTAAAATTTAGCAGAAAATGAGCTCAAGAACGCCTTGTACTTTAAAGACACTTTACTCCAAACGGTCATGATATTGCATTTTACAGTGAACAACACATTTCTAGAATTTATAATTTCGAGTTTCAAAACATGTAGTCTTCCAGCACAAGATCCTACTAAATTCTTTCAAAACACATTCATAAGTATTGGTAGTACAAAATCAAGCAAGTTGTTGTCCCTTTGTTTTGTAATGTTCAAATTCAGCAGTTCAATCAAAAAAACACGCAATTATAAATCTAACACAATAATTGCATTCTGTTCCTAAACGGCTAAACCAGGAACTAGATATCAGTCAGGAAGATTATCAGAACAACTACATAAATCTAACATCACTTCTAGCTATCTCCTCAAACTTTAGAGTTTAGAATTAAAAGTTAGATATTTATTTTCGAACTTTAAAGGATGTAAGACACAACCTAGCCAGAAGGTGTTCACAAAAATGTGGTTTTGATCAAACAACTTTCATACCAAGCAGATGCAAGACCATTCATAAAAGTGCAAAAGGAACCATCTATTGTCATCAACGATGAAAAAGATATACTACTAAATACACATCATAGCAAAGAGAGTAAATATATCTCATACGATAATCAGCAGTGAATAAAATCCCACCAATCTCATGCCAAAATAACATGACAAGGAAAAAGAACCTGACATACAATTCTTTAAACCGTCAATTTATTGTAAAGAACACACGTAGTACATGCACAAACTAATTATTCTCATATTTGTGTATGCATGGAAATAGAGGTACAATTAAAGCAACAGATTGAATTTCACAACTAAACTGCTAAATGGTTTTATTTAATTCTCCCCTAGCGAAATACAGTACTACTAGTTAGCCTTTTCTCTTTTTCAGCCAATTCAAGAATCAAATAAACCTTCAGCTGACAACACAAACACCAAATGCAACGGACTTCATTCATGCAAATCCGCGAAAAAAACCCATCACTTGAAAGTTACTTTCAACACAAATCGGAAACCAAGCGGGTTCCTCAAGGGGCCAAAAAAGGACTATACGCCTGCCAAATTCAACTCAAAGCGATGAGCCATGAGTTTAAACTACTCTACTACATACCAACGAAAATGAATCACATGCCACCAAAAAACAAGAGGATAAGAACTTTCCACATTTTATAATTCCAAAATAATAGCACCTTTCCGTATATGTGATGATTCAAAAGAACAACAAACAGCAATGAAAATAAATCAACAAGCATCAGTATTAGGAATTCTAAATGTGCAAGGCTGCGGAAGTATCAACGGACCTCTCCTCGACTCGCCGTTATCATCCAACAGCCTCTGAAGCCTCTTCTTCGCACAATACTGCCGGTCAAAATGCTTAACCTACGTGTAATTACAATAATTATGAAATAAAAAAGGTAAGTTTCAATTCCGATTTCCAGCCCTAAAACAATAACCACAGAATATTTTTCTGGAAATTACCCAAGTAGGTCGACACTGCTTGACATAGGCGTCCCTGTTTCTCTTGCAATCGACTGGGTAGAGGAGCCCCACCGACGCGATTTCCGTTGGTTTCTTCTTCGATTCTCTCTCGATACAAGCATAGAACGCGTCACGCGCCTTTACAAGATTCAATCCATTAAATTCTGCAATTTCTTTTTACATATGTAAATCTACTCACCTTGTAACAAGAGAGCCTTGCTGCTGAGAGAACATCTGCGTGAACTTTGTCGCTCGCCTCCAACGCCATTTTTCCCCTTGGAAATTCTCAACTGCGTGAACAAGAAGGCAGAAACATCCACACCGGGTTAATTTAGTTTGCGGTGCTGAAATATGTGCAGGCCCAATATGTTTAAATGTCCATGGCCCAGACGTTTCTTCTTTACAGGCCCACCAGTTAAATAAATATAGGCCTGGAGCCCAGCCTGGACCCTTCCAGATCACTACTAGTCTACTACTAGTCTACTATAATTTAGGATTTTTTCTAAAAAGGGGATGGTTTATGAAATTATAACTTAATTTTATTATTTAAGATAGTTCTATAATTGTATTTATAAAACAGAGCAATATTTTAAGGTTGAAATGTCTTTTTTACCATTGAAATGTTAGAACTTAGATATGATTTATTAACGCTTATTTAAGTCCATATTATACCTCGATATCAAAAAAATATATACTCTCTCCATATTCAATTTCCAATCAACTTTCTGTTTCGGAATCCTAATTAAATCTCTCTACCTCCTAACTTCCAATATTTTTCTGGTGAAATTTCCATTCAAATTCCATCATTCTACAAAAAAAACACAACTCCTTCAATTGGTAATTCAATTTCCAACCTTGATTTGTAATTATAATTATGTGTATAATTATTTATTCTATAAATAAATTATTTTTATATTATATTTTGTAATTATAATTACATTTGAAAAAAATGTCATTATTTTTATATTTATTTAAATATATCTATAATTTTAATCGAGGTAATTTATAATAATTAAATACATAAATTAAAAAATATAAAAAAAATATCAACATTATTAATCGTAATAATAAGTGCATATACTATATGATTTGAATATTTATAAAAGAGTATTATGTATCATGAAATTAGTCATGAACTTCAATTAGTAAAATTACCGACATAGTACCTGAAATCTTAAAAGAATATTGGATTCAAAATTTGACTAAATTAATTATCAACTACCGAACCAGAAGTTGTATCTCCGTGATCCGATTATAATATTGTTTTTATCTTAGAATAATTAAGTACTTTTTGATCTGACCAAAATTTGGCCATAAATTATGTGTTGTGCCCGAACTAATTAATAAATAAAAATGTCTTACCATCCATCACTTGTGAGTGTCACACTCCATAAATATATCAGCTTCGTCCCTACCCTAATTCAACCATCTCATATTTCTCTATCAACTGATCGAGTTACACCAATACTACATGTATAATATCATGGTATGTTATTATAACTCTCATCGATTAATTATTGGATTAATTTTTTCTTTTATTGTCATAATTCAACTTGAAATTGAATTGAACATCTAGGCACATTGTGACATGCCGGCGTGGTTGGAAGCTCTCTACGTGCAGAAGTTCTTCGCGCCTTGCTCCATTCATGATGCGGCCAAGAAAAACGAGAAGAATATTTGTTGCTTGGATTGTTGCGCGAGTATTTGCCCTCATTGCGTGTTTTCCCACAGATCCCACCGCCTTCTTCAGATTCGTCGATACGTTTATCACGAGGTTGTTCGGTTGGAGGACCTTGAGATGCTCGTGGATTGCTCGAATATTCAGGTTGAAAATTTGTTCAATTAATTTGTTTTAGGACAATTAAGAAACAAAATTCAATGTATAAATTAAGCTAAATTCAATACGGTGCAGGCATACACAATCAACGCTGCGAAAGTTGTGTTCATAAAGAAGAGACCTCAAAACCGGCAATTCAAAGGGTCGGGAAATTACTGCTCTTCTTGTGCCCGGAGCCTCCAAGACCCGTTTATTCATTGCTCTCTCGGTTGCAAGGTGATATTTTCTTTCAGATTATAACGAAATTAAGTCAACTTTTCTGGGACAGAGGAAATATTATTTTCAGGAGCCATTTATTCATTGCTCTTTGGGTTGATTTTGATTAATTATTAGGTTGATTTTGTGCTTAAGCACTACATGGACTTATCTCCATTTCTAAAAGTGTGCAACACTCTTCGACTCGGGCCGGACTTCTTCATCCCACAAGACACGGATCACGAGATGCCTAATTCGACGATTATGGATAACTGCAGCGATGACGGGCCCTTGAGCTGGTCTTCGAGCTCGTCGGGCTCGGATAACATGGTGAGCTTTTCGTGCAATGTGGTTGCAAGGAAGAAGAGAAGTGGGATATCATATGTTTGTTCGAGATTGTCCAATAAGGTAATTACGGAAGAAGAGACGGACACTAGCTTGATGAGTAGAAGGAAAAGAGTTCCTCATAGGTCACCGTTGTGTTAGCTAATAATTAAATACAAATAAAAATAAATAATTGGCAATCGATTAATTTTTAATTACTACTATTTTTTGAAATTCAAGAAAAATGAAATATTATACAATTGAGTTTCTTGAGACACATTTTTGTTTGATTTATTTATTGAGGACTTGGTCGGGGTGTGTTTATCTTAATGGCGTCACGTGTGTTTCTCAGTTCCCAAGTTAGGGTTTTGTACGTATTTATAATTTTAATTTCTCAACTTATATTATATCATATATGCGTGATTATAAATAATTTATATGGATGGGTTTTTGATTAAGGTGTGTTGTCTCAAAGTCTTGAACCCCAAAAAACACGGACAAAAAATTAGTGGGCAATGCAAATAAGATAGCCACGGGCATTAGTTTATTTGCAACTTGTTTTATGCGTTACAAGTGCTGTGTACTTTGCCATTATGGTTTAATAATGGTTTGTTTCATTGATGTGTTAGAAAAATCTTTAGTGAATGCATTTTTTTATTTGTTCAAAAACATCCAAAAAAATAATATTGCAATTCGACTCTTTCGGCAGCTCCTCTAAAGTTTTATTTTATGACGGTTATTCAAAAATTGCGAAAAATTGCGAGGATAGATGGTGCGCAATTGCACTACAAAAATTGTAGGGATCGGTTTTACAGAGATGGCAAAGGACAGAAAAAGACGAGGCTTGTGTTAGACACAATCTCCTTAAAACAAAATTCGACCTCTACCGATCGTTTGTTTCCCAGGATACAACGTCTCAAACAACAACGTTGCACGTCGAACCGAGATAATTGCCTGAAATGATTTCACCGGAGGCCAAAGGAAAGGAAGTCGAGAGAAAAGAAGCAGATTTGCTGGAGTGGTTGTCGTGTATTTTTCCTCAAACATGAGCTCGTACTTATAGGTCGAGCAAGGGGGCTGAACGATTCATCCATTGAACCTGGACAGTCAACATGTAACGGCCATGCAATAATGCCTCAGCATTAAGGCCACTTAATTGTCATTTTTGAATTCAAAAAATATAATCAGAAATTGATTTTATTTTATTTACTTATTAAATAAATAAAATTATTATTAATGAGTCAACCAACCGTTACTTTGTAACGGTTTCGAAAAGGAAAATTTGCAAAAATGTGGCTTGGTCGACCGCCCCCAAATCGAACCGACATTCGTGTATGCAGGTCGCGCTCGCACACAAGTCCGAGGGTTCGTAGGCTATTTCGGCAGAGATTTGCACCCCCCCTGCGCGCACGTAGGAGGCGGAGCAATATTATATCAAGTCATTCATAAGCCACTAAAGTGCAAGCACTATATATGCCCACTTGGGTTTGCATCTTTTTCCGATGTGGGATAACAACTCCCTTTATTTATTTCCTTCTCTTTTTCTCATTATTTTTGATTATTTTTAACAATTAATTTCTCATTCATTTTAACTCCGATTCGAGCAAATGAGATATCGATTCGAAGCTCTCTTCGATCTCTATATTTTCCAACAGTCCCCCCCATGAATGAAAATTATACAGACACCAAAAGTAGTTTGGTGAAATCAATTAACGTTAGAAACGTGCATAGGATAGGTAGGTGTTACCCTTTGAACCTTCCCTTGTGAAAGCATGCTAGCTTTACTGATTAAATAGTAGACACGATGTCTTTGAACTATTCACCATTTGTGTAAATGGTAATATACTCCACTCACGTTCTTTCTAACAACTCTCAGTTCTCATGATTATGTTCATTTTGGCCTTGAACATCCGCCTGGTTCTGTAAGAGTGTTTAAGAATATGCCTTACTGTATTCTCTTCGAAGCGGCCCCACTTCTCTCTTACATAGGTGATTTCTTTCTAGAGTATTCATAATATCTCTTTTGAATCATTAATAGCCATTTGCTAATCCTCACACACAATCACTGTAACATCTTTTAGGCAATGGACTTTAGGTGGAATTCAAATTCCCCCCAGGACAGTGATAACGGAGTTTAGACGGTTAGGTTGTCCTTTTGAACCTAGTTCTTGGGATCTCCAGTCATATAGGTAAGGTTTTCCATCGTCTCACTCTCTTTCTTTAAGGCTTTTAGTCCCATTCCTGTAGATGACGACATTACTAACTCTCGATTTAACCCTTTGGTTAATGGATCTGCGATGTTATCTTTAGATCTTACGTAGTCTATTGAGATAACTCCAGTCGAAAGTAGTTGTCGAATGGTATTATGTCTGCGACGTATATGTCTAGACTTACCATTGTACATATTACTTTGTGCTCGTCCAATTGCAGATTGACTGTCACAATGAATACGAATTGGAGGCACAGATTTCGTCCACTTTGGAATATCTTCTAGGAAATTTCTGAGCCACTCGGCCTCTTCGCCACATTTATCTAGAGCTATGAACTCTGATTCCATTGTGGATCTAGCAAACACTGTTTGCTTAGACGATTTCCAAGAAATAGCAGCTCCACCGAGAGTGAAAACATATCCACTTGTGGACTTGGAGTCTTTTATGTCAGAAATCCAATTTGCGTCAGTGTAACCTTCAATAACAGCTGGATATCGAGTATAATGCAACCCATAATCTCGAGTATATCGTAAATATCTAAGTAACCGTACAATAGCTTTCCAGTGGCTTTCACTTGGATTACTAGTGTATCTGCTTAGCTTATTTACTGTATAGGCTATGTCTGGTCTTGTACAAATCGTTAAGTACATTAGACTGCCGATCACTCTTGAGTATTCTACTTAACTCACTCCTTCACCTCTATTTTTAGCGAGGTGTTGACTTGTATCTATTGGAGTTCTAGCAAGACCCGTATCATCTTTGCTAAACTTCTCTAAGATTTTGTCGACATAATGAGATTGACTCAAAGCAAAGCCGTCTGATATTCTATGAATTTTAATTCCAAGTACAACATCAGCATTGCCCATATCTTTCATGTCAAATTTTGAATTTAACATATTTTTCACTGATTTGACCATATTATCGTTACTTCCCACGATAAGTATGTCGTCAACATATAGGCACATGATTAAATAATCATCGTCCGTATTTTTTATATAAATGCATTTATCACATTCATTTATTCGAAAGCCATATTCTAACATAGCATAATCAAAATTTTCATGCCATTGTTTTGGAGCTTGTTTTAATCCGTATAAGGATTTCACCAATTTACACACTTTATTTTCTTGCCCGGGAGCAGAAAATCCTTCTGGTTGATCCATATATATTTCTTCACCTAGATCACCATTTAAGAAGGCCATTTTTACATCCATTTGATGTATTTCGAGATTTCTTAGCGCTACTATGGCGATAATTAATCTAATTGACGTAATTCTCGTCACAGGAGAATACGTATCAAAATAGTCAAGACCTTCTTTTTGTCTATAACCTTTAATTATAAGTCTTGCCTTGTATTTATCGATAGTCCCATCGGCTTTCATTTTCTTTTTGAAAATCCACTTAGAACCTAGGGGTTTACTTCCCGGAGGAAGGTCCGCTAATTCCCAAGTATGATTTTGCAAAATAGAGTTAATTTCACTTTGAATTGCCTCTTTCCATTGCGGGCCATCAGAAGAGTTTACAGCTTCTTTAAAGCTTTGAGGTTCACTCTCGAGCATGTACGTTAAAAAATCAGGACCAAACGATTTTTCTATACGAGCTCGTTTACTTCGTCTTTGTTCAACATTTATGTCATCAACAATTTCTGTAATTGTTGGGTTTGCATGCATGCGCGAGGAACTAGCTTCATTGTTGTTATCAATGCATGTCTTCCATGGAAATATATGTTCAAAAAATTGAGTATTTCTTGATTCCATAATAGTATTTTTGTGTATATCGTCGATTTTTGATTCGTACACAAGAAATCGATAGGCACTACTATTATGTGCATATCCGATAAATACACAGTCAACAATTTTAGGGCCTATTTTAACCTTTTTCGGTAGTGGAATTGCCACCTTTGCTAAACACCCCCATACTTTCAAGTATTTATACGACGGTGCTCGACCAAACCATAATTCATATGGAGTTTTGTCGATTTTCTTTCGGGGCACCTTATTTAAAAGGTAATTTGCGGTTAACAACGCTTCTCCCCACATATTCGGAGGTAATCCAGAATCAAGCAACATAGCATTTAACATTTCTTTCAATGTTCGGTTTTTGCGTTCGGCAACACCGTTTTGTTGAGGGGAATAAGGTGCAGTAGTTTCATGCATGATTCCATGTTTTTCACAGAAATCAGCAAACGGAAACTCATATTCACCTCCTCGATCACTTCTTAATCGTTTAATTTTCCGATTAAGTTGATTTTCAACTTCTGTCTTGTAAACTACAAACTTTTCGAAAGCTTCGTCTTTACTTTTTAGAAGATAAACATAACAATATTTTGTGCTATCGTCAATAAACGTGATAAAATATTTATTTCCACCACGTGTTTGCACGGTTTTTAAATCACACACGTCCGTGTGAATTAAATCGAGTGGTTCACTATTTCTTTCAATAGTTCGAAAAGACGATCGAGTCATTTTCGCTTCTACACAAATTTCGCATTTGTGATTTGTATCAATTTGGAGTGTGGGTATGCTTTTTAAGTTCATTAATTTTCTTAATGAATTAAAGTTTACATGTCCTAAACGGCCATGCCAAGTTATCGATGACTCAAGTAAGTAAACGGATGTAGAAGCAGTCTTATTCATGTTCTTGTTGATAGTCATTACATTGAGCTTGAACAGCCCATCATTCTCATACCCCTTGCCCAGATACACCCCACCCTTGGATATTATAACATTATCCGACTCGATTACAATACGAAAACCATGCTTATTCAGAAGAGACCCAGACACTAAATTCTTACGAATCTCAGGCACATACAAAACATTATTCAGAGTTAATTCTTTTCCAGAAGTAAACTTCAGCATTATTTTTCCTTTCCCTTTGACATCAGAAGTTGCTGAGTTCCCCATGAAGAGCTTTTCTCCAGTAGCACTTTCATCAAGAGTGTGGAACAACTCCTTGGATGAGCAGATGTGGCGGGTAGCCCCTGTGTCGATCCACCACTCACGTGGGTTAGACCCCACCATGTTCAGTTCTGAAACAACAACAGCAAAATTATCATTATTTTCAATAACTAGTGCATTGTTTCTTTTAGGCTTCCTGCACTCGGAAGCCCGATGACCAGGTTTGTCACAGTTGTGACAATTTCCAGCAAACTTCTTTTTGAACTCTCCCTTTTTCGGAGCAAGCATCTGGTCAACCTTCATTTTGCCTTTGTCTTTGTAGGTAGGCTTGGAGCTGGCCTCAACCACATTTGCCTTGGGTTCATGGCCATAGAGACGAGCATTCTTCTTGTTGTCCTCTTCAATACGAAGACGAACGATCAGCTCTTCCACGTTCATCTCCTTTTGTTTGTGCTTCAGATAGTTCTTGAAGTCTTGCCACCCGGGGGGAAGTTTTTCGATGATGGCAGCAACTTGAAAGGTCTCGCTGATCACCATCCCCTCGGCATGAATATCATGAATAATGACTTGAAACTCCTGCACCTGAGACATCACAGATTTAGTATCAACCATTTTATAATCAAGAAATTTCCCAACAATGAATTTCTTGGCACCGGCATCCTCGGTTTTGTATTTTTTATCCAGAGTCTCCCACAACTCTTTAGCGGATTTGACTCCAATGTACACATTGTACAAGTCATCTGCAAGACTATTCATCAAATAGTTCCTGCACAAGAAGTCACAATGCTTCCATGCATCAAGCGCGTTCACCGCTTGCATGTCCGGATTTTCCGGTAGGCGAGGAGGGTCTTCTTTCAAGAACCTCGCCAGATTCAATGTTGTCAAATAGAACAACATCTTCTGCTGCCAACGCTTGAAATTCAAGCCGTTGAACTTCTCCGGTTTATCGTGGTGGTTCACGACCGGAAAAGTCATCTGGTGTGGCGCACCACCACCAGGTCCCGAAGGAGGCACAGTCATAGAATGTCCAGTAGGGTTAGGAGTGATAGGGATCGACTCCTTCTGAGCAGTGGAGTCAGTTGCTTTCTCGGTGATGATGGGAGAGTCAGAAGCAGCCATCTCGTAGAGATTTTTGTTTTAAGACTGTAGGGATCGGTTTTACAGAGATGGAAAAGGACAGAAAAAGACGAGGCTTGTGTTAGACACAATCTCCTTAAAACAAAATTCGACCTCTACCGATCGTTTGTTTCCCAGGATACAACGTCTCAAGCAACTACGTTGCACATCGAACCGAGATAATTGCCTGAAATGATTTCACCGGAGGCCAAAGGAAAGGAAGTCGAGAGAAAAGAAGCAGATTTGCTGGAGTGGTTGTCGTGTATTTTTCCTCAAACATGAGCTCGTACTTATAGGTCGATCAAGGGGGCTGAACGATTCATCCATTGAACCTGGACAGTCAACATGTAACGGCCATGCAATAATGCCTCAGCATTAAGGCCACTTAATTGTCATTTTTGAATTCAAAAAATATAATCAGAAATTGATTTTATTTTATTTACTTATTAAATAAATAAAATCATTATTAATGAGTCAACCAACCGTTACTTTGTAACGGTTTCGAAAAGGAAAATTTGCAAAAACGTGGCTTGGTCGACCGCCCCCAAATCGAACCGACATTCGTGTATGCAGGTCGCGCTCGCACACAAGTCCGAGGGTTCGTAGGCTATTTCGGCAGAGATTTGCACCCCCCTGCACGCACGTAGGAGGCGGAGCAATATTATATCAAGTCATTCATAAGCCACTAAAGTGCAAGCACTATATATGCCCACTTGGGTTTGCATCTTTTTCCGATGTGGGATAACAACTCCCTTTATTTATTTCCTTCTCTTTTTTTCATTATTTTTGATTATTTTTAACAATTAATTTCTCATTCATTTTAACTCCGATTCGAGCAAATGAGATATCGATTCGAAGCTCTCTTCGATCTCTATATTTTCCAACAAAAATAACCTTTTGCGACCGGTCATAACTCATAAGCTAAATTATGTGGCTAAGGTCATTTAATCGACTTATTGCGTGTTTGCGCGTTTATAATTACTTCTACGAGTGAGCATTTGACCTTAATATCCCGATCTAGTCTCGATTTTATTTTTCAAAGAGACGGGGCCAGATGAGATTGAAATATAATTGAAATATAAAAATATTAATCCCGTTCCATCTCGATTCTGTATTGAAATAATGTGATTAGCTATATATATATATATATATATATATATATATATATATATATATATATTAAAAAACAATTTATAATTATATATAATGTATTAATGCATTTATTTTTATATAATTTGTAAAAAATAAACTTAATAATGTACTATATAATTTAAATTAAATATAGTTTTTATAAAATAAAATATATGTTTTACAATAATTACTATTATTCTTTATTACATTTGTATTTTCAATATATGTGCTTTGTTATAAACTCAAGAGAATTGAGAGAGAATAATAGAGTATAAAGAGAGACAATAAATGGAGAATAAAATTGTTCTTTCATTCACATATGGGGAGACCTCTTGTTCACATATAGGATACAAAGTAGGGTTTCTGTCTTGTTCACCAAGAAAGGGTAAACTAGTCATTCACTAATTAATAATATTCATAACACTCCCTCTTGAATGACTATTTACAAGATGCTGTCTCGTTAAAACCTTGCCAGGAAAACCCAATGGGATAAAACCTCGACGAAGGAAAAAGAGTAGTACAACTTGCTCCTCCTGATTGTAATCACCGAAGATCTTTAACTTTGTGATCAATCAATCTCATTAAAATCTGTAACTAATAAAACCATATAGGAAAAACTTAGTTATTCAAATATAAATTTTGGTCTTCAGGACCCAACCTTCGAATTGTTGAGTTTCACATTCATTTGTATTATTGTATATTTTTAGTCCTTCAGGGACATGCTTTTACCAGACATCTATATTGACTAGAGCATTCAAAATTGCTATAACCGGTCGGTAACTCTTCTGGAGTATTTTAGATGCATCTAGTGTCTAATATTGGGACAAATGAACAATAATGTGAACTTTAATATACATTTCTCGACAAATGAACAATAATGTGAACTTTAATTCACAATCATTTGAACTTCAGGTTCTATATATTTGTTTATCTCGAAAACAAACTCATATGGAACATTCTGATGTCCTCATTAATTATTATCGAGTGATGCACATGTCTCGTTAAAAACCTCGTTATAAAACCTTGTAGGAAAAAATACTCGAGGAAAAGAGTACATGACATTCACATTTATATTGTGGTGATTGTCTCGTTAAAAACATTTAACTAAGAAAACCTTGTGGGAAAAACTTAGTAGAGGGAAAAAGAGTGCAATCACTGGTCTTCGGGACCAATCACTGATATTCGGGACCTTGTCTTTAATATCAATTTTGTCCATAATGACATATGTAATATGATACTATACATGTTCTGATTTTCATTTCCTTTCAATTAAGGAATTTTAAAATCTATCCAGAATTTTCATGTATCTATCTTTCTAATGACTACTACATGGTCAAATCATACATTCGATGCATATATCTATCGTTGTTGCTGTCATAAATATTAAGTAGCGGAACTTAATGTCTGATGCGACCCGAGTTCTGTTTCAAACTAGAACGACGACGACGACGGTAGAACAGAGGTCAAGAGTGAGCCGAGGACGCACCGAGGAGTTCAGCCGTGAAGATTGGCGCTGTGTCGGCCGACACCATATCCTTGTCGGCCGAAAATGAAGTCGAGGACCGATATTCTGCGGAACACGAGGCTGAGCACGAGCTGAAACCCGAATTGCGGGTTAAATGTCGGCCGACAGCATTTCCTGTCGGACGACAAGGAGCTGTCGGACGACACCATATCCTGTCGGCCGACAGGTCCCAAAAGTGGGCGAAATTTAGGTTTTCAGCGTGAATCATTGTTTTATTTCCTTTTTCCTTTATATTTTGCTATGCCTATATAAAGGCTTTCTAGTTCATTATTATAATTATGACTTTGATGATGAATAAAATTATATTTTGTGAGTTTTATTAAAATCTCTCTTGGGTTCGAATTCTACCCAATTATCCAAAGAATTCAACCGACGAATCAACGAAGCGATCCACCCTTCGTTCGTGTGTCTTCCTCATCCCCGAGTTGCTGCGTCGATCACGTGTTGGGGTCTAGGGTTCCGTCCTTAGATTATTTCACGAATCAGATTCAGAGGTTTTGGGACTTCCGCCGGTATCTTTCTATCTTTTTGTTCTTCGTTCTTCTTCTATCAATTCTAACCAACGAGGTACGTATCAATGTCATCCTTATAAATATCGAGTTTCTGCGAAAAACTCTTGAGCAACTAATCTTGCTTTTATATCTCACCACATCATTACTCGTTTTTCTTACAAACACCCACGTATATCCTTCTGGGATAATATTTTGAGGTGTGTACTATAGAGTCAAAATATATCTTTATTTAGCGAGTCATGCTCAGCCTCAATTGCTCGTTTCTTATTTTTCGAGTGCTGCTGGCACACTATCATTGATTTAAGTTTTGGATCCAAATTTTCTAGAGCAACTCTTGAGGCAAATATGTCGTTGACGACTTTTTCCATGTTGATGACAATTCATTCTATCAACCAAATCATTCATCATTCCCCAAAATATTTAATTTGGTTGTTCCGCAATCCCACGATTTTCTATTATCATATGCACATGCTTTTTCAATGGGATTTCCATCTAACTCTCTTCAGGAGATTTTGAGGGTGACTTAATTTCTTTGTTTTACCGCGGATTTATTTTATATCTTAAGATCGATCTACTACGCTTCAGGCGTATATTAGAATCACCATTTGAGTTGATCTTTTTGGTATTTGAACTCTTATAGTTCATTTTATCACAAATATATGTGCCTTTGTCACACCTTCATTAATATGTAAATTATTCGGCAGATTACTTGCTGAATATTGCAATTCACTTATTTTCATGAACTTCGGGTTCAATTGATTCGTGCGTTGATCTAAACTTGAAGATCGTTTTCATTCAAAGAAATTTCTCGGAATTTATAACTTTATATTCTTATCTCCCCCTAATGCCGGGAAATGATCTTCGCTAAATATGCAAATCATCGTAATTGCTATAAACCGATCTTCTGGATCGTGGGTTCGGGATATTATGCATGTTCATAAAAATACGCTCTAGTGGTGATATGAATATAAGTTGCATATTAATTCGCACATGGGAAATGTTTAATTCATTTCCACGCACAATCATGATATGCACCATTTTCATTTTTAAGTACATTTGTAGTACTCGTGTGGATAATTAGTAAAACTCTTCAGAGCTCACTCTTAGTATGTCATGCGTAATAATATATTTACCAATGATCCTTCGGAATACAATATTTTTACCAATGATCCTTCAGGGATCAAAATAAATATCAAAATATAATTTTCTCAGAAATTACATTTAATTAGAATCGAGTTTTTTGATATTTCATTTGTTCTGATTTTCAAGGATATCCTTACGGGATAATTCATATAATCATTGTTTCAACGAGAACAATCGAATTTGGTGTACTTTGAGTATCATGATTTAACCTTATTCAAAAACATTTAATTTTTAAATTTTAAACAATTTGATTTGATATTTCTGCGGGAATATCCTATCATTATGTTCTTCAAAGAACATTTAAAATTTAATTTTGATATTTAATCATGAATATCATATCATAATGTTCTTCAGGAACATTTAAAATTTATTGCTATTACGGGAGCAATTTAACTTGATATTTCCAAAACTATTGCTACTACAGGAGCAATTTAATTTGATATTTACTCAATAATATCATAGGATGATATTCGTAATATTTCTTCAGGATTATTCAAATGACAATTTGATTTGTTATTTCTCGAATCATATTAAATCAGGATGATCTTAAAAGATCAATATAATATTTAAACCAGAGTATATGTTCTTCAGGAACATTCAATTTAATTGATATATTAAAAATAATTGATTTGATAATACTTCAGGAATATCAAATTTTCATGGTTATTCAAACTCATGTGGCTATCCCAATATTTAAGCAAATAACCATTGGGCTATTCAACAAGGTTTTGATTAACTTTTCCTAAAGTTTCGCCCACTTTGGAATTCAGGAAATATATACCTCAATTGATTCATGGGTCGAGTTCGCACATACATGACTTGACCACGAAAGACTCGCACGATGTTCTTCAGGAACATTTAATTTTGATATTTTTTCAGGAATATCATATCATATTCTTCAGCAACATTTACTTATGATATTTCTTCAGAGATATAATATTACATTACAATGTTCTTCAAGAACTTAGACATAATTAATTTGATATTACTTCGAGAATATCAGATTATAATTATTAATTCGATATTACTTTAGGAATATAAAGTTCATGAATATCAGATTACAATGTTCTTCGAGAACATATGATATTACTTCAGGAATATCAGATTATAATGTTCTTTGGGAACATATGAATTTAAAAAGAAGGAAGGAGAAGTATATATATTTATAATTATTTATGAATATAAACAAACATATAAATTCTTGCCTTTGAGTTCGGATCTTGGATGAGTAGAAGAACACGGTTGAGCTTTCGTGCTGATAACGTGTTATAAACTCAAGAGAACTGAGAGAGAATAATAGAGTATAAAGAGAGACAATAAGAGAAAAATAAAATTGTTCTTTCATTCATATAGGGAGACCCCTTTATATAGGATACAAAGTAGGGTTTCTGTCTTGTTTACCAGTAAATTAGTCATTCACTAATTAATAATATTCATAATATGCTTTTTATTTTTATAAATGCTTTATTTTCACGTAATATGAATTTAATTACAAATGAATTTAAATGTGATGTTATTCTTCGTCCTGTAAGATAAAAAACTTAATAGTTGTTTTATCTAATTTTGCGGATATGATTTTTTTAAATTGATTTTTTTTTTTATTTGTATAAAAAAGTTGTTTTTCTGCAAAAGTGGAACAATAAAGATCTTTTAATTTGACTGAAAAGGATAACATGATAAATATATATATATATATATAAACAATTTATAATTATTTATAATATATTAATGCATTTATTTTTATATAATTTGTAAAATATAAACTTAATAATATTATATAATTTAAATCAAATATAGTTTTTATAAAATAAAATATATGTTTTATAATAAATAATAAAATTATTTATGTTTTTCAAAAATATATTTTTACCAATGGAAGTATAAACTATACTACAAAATGGAAGTAATTAATTTTAATTACAAATCAATACTCGTTGAGTCCTTACTTTATATCACTCGACAAAAAAAATATTACTTTCGTCCCAATTATTTATGCATATATTTTTTATGAACGTCTCAACTAAGTATGTACACTTCTAAAACGAAAATTTAAAAATTATTTTATTTTATTTTACCTAAATATTCCTCTTCACAAACATTGAGAGGGAGAGAGTTTTTTTATATATAACTATCCACTTTTATCTCATAGACTAGACATTAATAATACTACGTACTAATTTTTACTCCTTAAACTATCTACAATAGTTTAAATATTTAACACCTTATTTTATTTTTTCACATAATCTTTTTTCTCTTTAATTAATCTAATTATTTAACACTTATTTAATTTTGGGTGCGATCATACCAGGACTAATGCACCGATCCCATCAAAACTTCGAAATTAAGCGTGCTTGAGCGCGAGTAGTAAAATTGTGTTTGTATTCGTCAGTGCTATATGTTTAGTTTGGTTGGTTAGAGAGCTAGTCTGTTAGCTCGGTGATGCGGTAAAGTTTCATTCCCTGTGCGATGAATTGTATTATACATTTTTTTTCTATTTGATTGACCTTTAAAAAAAAACACTTATTTAACTTTATACATTACAATAGTTTTATTTAATAAAATTCAACATTCTACCCACCACTTTTATTTTACCTTTTTTATAATTTATTTATTACAATTCCATAAAAAAATAGAGATATCAATTTATAATAAAAGAAAATAAAAAGATGAAATGGTGTATTTTGAGAAAATTGTTGGTTTGAAGATATATTTAAATGGGTAATTGTAAAGATCCATTTTTCAAATTAAAAAATAATTTTTTTTATGGCAAATCAAATGAAACAAACTTCTAAAACAAATTTTTATTTATAGATAAAAAATGATGAATTTTCGTATAAAAATAAAAAAACAGAAATTATTATAAAATATAGCTTAGAGGCCCTTTGGACGAGATTATTTAAAAGAGCTTATAAGATGTTATGTCTTATAAGTTGTTTTAAAAGCTGATAAGCTGTTATGTCTTATTTAATAAATAAGTTGTTAAACCGTTTGGATAAAATAGATATATAAATTTATAAGATGTTAATTTGTTTGGCGATTTAAGATCTTATATAAATAAAATTATCAAAAATAAATTGTTATATATGAAAAAAATAATTAAAAATAATTAAATTACCTAAACAATACATTTGGAATTTTTGTATATATATAAAAAACAATAATTTTAAGGGTATTTTGGTCTTTTATTGTTTTATAAATTGTTTAAAAAAAATACCTCCTTACTTTTTTTTAAACAACTTATTTAACAACTTATTTTTAAATTTTTTAAAATCTTATTTTAAAAATAACTCCTTACTTTTTTTTTTAAACAACTTATAAGCTGTTTAACAACTTATTTAAAAAAAATTTAAAATCTTATTTTAAAAATTTACCAAACAAATTTTATGCTATTTTAACGAGCTTATAAGCTCAGTCAAACAGACTCTTAGAGCGATAAGAAAAGACAAAAATATGAAAATTAAAAATGAAAAAATGAAAAAATATCATGACTCTTAGAGCGATAAGAAAAGACAAAAATATGAAAATTAAAAATGAAAAAATGAAAAAAATATCATTTAACAAAACTAATAAATAAAGAACGAGTAAAAGTGATAAAGAACGAGTAAAATTATTCACGCATGTTGAATAATTTCAACATATATGCAAAAATTCATTTGTTTTAAATTACAATTTTAACTGTCATTTCATTGTAGATATTCAATAGTAAAAAATACTTTTCAACTACCCTATTGCAATTAATCCAAATATATATATGGGTAAAACCTAAAAAGTTAAAACTCAAAACATCATTTTATTGAAAAAAAATTGAGTTCACATCTTATATGAACTAAATAATTCTAACTACTATCTAGTATTTTTTTTTATTCAATATATTATATTGTAAAATCTTAATTTATTTTTAAAATATATTATTAGTGTTGTGATTTTAGTAGCTCAGAAGATAATATAAAATAACAAAAAAAATAGAAGTAGAGATTATATTTCAAGTATTCAAGTGTGTCTAGGATACAATGACACATATTTATAGTATATATAGCTAGGTAAAACATGCATCATCATGCGCTAAGTAGAAATAAATATTATGAATAAATATGACCATGAAGGTGTGCTTTAACGGTGTGTCCATTTGCATGCTCACTACATGAACACTCTAAGATAAGAGGCATTCAATATTCTATTATTTCATAATAATTAGATAATTCTAACTATTTTTTATTCAATATATTATGTTGTAATATCTTAATTTATTTTTTAAATATATTATTTGATGTGTAAGGATGAAAATGTTATATATATATATATATATATATATATATATATATATATATATATATATATATATATATATATATTGCACAGATATGAATTAAATTAAAATTAAAATTCATATATAATATTTTTTGCGCGTTAGAATAAATATTAAAAAAATAAATAATAAAAATAATTTTAAAATCTAAATATTAAAAAAAAAATATAAAATAATAATAAAAGAAATTGGGCGGGTCGAGGCCCGTCGGGTATTCTGTTCTGTCCGGACAAAAAAAAACCTGATTTTGTTTGGGCCATCAACATATTGTTTTGGCCCAGCTCGGCCCGGCCCCACTGTATCAAGACAAAATCATTTTTTTAAGTTTTTTTATTTACAATTCACTTAAAAACCTGATCGAAAACAATTCAAAGAATTAACATCTTCGAACTTCAATCCCCCCCGTCTCTCTGATTTTGGATTCATACGCGAAAATCACATAAATCACATTGAGAAATGGAAGCTCGGCATGCAACTCTCGGTCGGCGGACGGTATGATCTCTCTTTGTGTTTTTCTTTTTCGTAAATTTTCCGATCATCATCCATTTTCGTATCCTTTCAGCTGGAAGAAATTCGACAAAAGCGATTAGCGGAAAGAAATAGCAAGGCCTCTTCCGGACTAGATCTGACTAAAAGCCCCACCAGTAATAGTAAATTTCGTTGTTTCCTCTCAGTTTTTTTTTCCGTAGACATTTTTTGCTTGAATATAGGAGTATCATTTTTGCCCCCTTTTTTTGGTTGATTTTGGTATAGATGATGTGGGGATTAAGAAATCGGAGAGCGCTAATCGACTATCGGAGGTACCATACCATGATCTTCCTTTTTTTGGAAACATGAAATCCAGAATCATAAAGTTGTTTGTGTTTTCTTATTCGATTTTGCGTCTGTTTTTGTACCCTACTGCAGAATGATATCAGTGGTTTAGTATCACAGTTGAAGGAGCTGCAACAAAGGAATTCTAAGCTGGAGGAGGCTAACGTCGAATTTTCTTCATTGGTACCGAGCTATATATGTCACAGATTGTGCTGAATTAGTTATATGTCATTTCCTCTAGAACAATACTCTAATGTGGTGAATTTATTTATTTATTATTGATCAGCTTCAGAAGAAAGAAGTGGAGAATGACGTTCTTCAAAAGAGACTCAGTGATTTGGTACCTGTTATTCCTTGATTTTTATGTTTGTTTTCTAGTCCCATATATATTATTGTAGAACAATCTGTATATTCCTTATATAATGTTGGGGGTCAATTTTCAGTTGAAAATATTTTTTCCAAAGAAAGAAAAAAAGTAAATGAAAAGTATAGAAGAAGGATACATTAGATTTTGAGTTGAATGAATTTAGCTGTGAAACTTAAATTAAACGCCTATAAAGCCTTTCTGTTTACTACTATTTGTTTTTGCTTTCTGAGTTCAATGAGGTGAATTGGTGACGATAAACATAATGTATTTAGGTCAAAACATGTCTAATCTACCCTTTTGCCTGTAGCTCTGAGTTGGTCTGTTCAATTTTTACCACTAATGTCATGCACACCTACACTGCTATTTTCACTGTTAGCTCTTTTATCAAGGACTACGTAACGTAGGATTTGTAGTCAACCTCCACCCAAATGCAGGCTCCTTGAATACTCACTTAGAAGAGTTAGGATACTTAGGATTCTTTTCTTTTTACCACTCATTTGCTTTCCCCTGTAATGTTTATTTAAGCAAATTACACTGTTATTAAGGACTGCATAACATGCTTTATAGTCATTCCCCCATGCATATTCATAGTGAAAAAGAGTCGGAATAACTAGGATTGCTGAATTAAGAAAATCTATTTCATTTTCAAATTTTTTTTATTTTGCCCTCATCACATATGATTTCAACTCTATCTTGTCATGTACTTGTGAAGATGTATCACAACTAAAGTCACACTGATCAGATATCTTTGTTCCTTAAATTTATAGGATTCTGATTATAGATTCTGTCTGTACTAAGTATCTGGTACTTTTTCCCTATGTCATTAAATATATTGGCAGGAGAATATTGTGCCGACACTGAGGAAATCTCTCAAGGATGTTGCAATGGAGAAAGATGCTGCCGTTGTTGCACGAGTACGTAATCCACCATTATAGTAATTTATCCTTTCATATTACCTTACCCCCATCTGTTCACCTGTAAACCCTCACTTTTTTGTGTAGGAGGATCTATCTGCCCAGCTTCGCTCACTTAAAAAACGCATGAAGGAAGCAGAAGAAGAACAATACAGAGTAAGATAGCAGATACTATTCAAAAGGGCTGGTACATGTCTGAGGCCTGGCTTACATACATATGGTTTTTCTTGCATTAGGCAGAGGAGGACGCAGCTGCACTGAGAGCAGAGTTATACTCATTACAACAGCAAGCAATGCACAATACTCCAGGTGGCATTGCTGCAACAGCAGGATATCCTCTTGACCAGATCCAAGCTATGGAAAAAGAACTAACAAATTTGAGATCTCAGCTTGAGGTTGCAACAATGGCCTTTTTTTTGGGCTCTAGTCAAAGTAGAATTCGAACAAAACAATATGTTGCTCATTCCATGAGATATCTTTATTTGACTCATATAATTTTATTTTTGTTAAATTCGCAGCAAGAATCATTATTGAGACAGCAAGAGCATCAAAAATTAGCAGAGGAACAGGCCCGTACATCTGCACTTGTTATTCAGAAACAAGAGCTAGAAGAAAAACTTGCATCTACCTCTAAGAAGGCCTCAGGTATTAACAGTTGCTTTGTTTAGAATGACAGAAATTCTTATTCTGCTGTATCTATAGTGAAAAGACCTTGATGTATATTGTGTATAGCCATAGGCAAAAATAATTCTGATGCCATATTTTGCATTTTTTTTCTATCTCCAACTGCATTTCTAAGTAATTTTTTTCTCTCTTATGTGATACAGACAACGAAAAAGATCAGGAAAACAATCGGACATTTACCTTGGTAAGGATTATTTTGACTAATCATATTTTACTTTGAACAGAGTTTTATTAACAATATGAAACATTGGATGTTATGTTTCTGACAAACAACTTCACTTAGTGTTGCTTTTTTTCTTTAATTCTTTTAACAATTTTAGTTTCTATCACATATTAATTTATCAACTGGTTATCCAAATTGATCTCAGGAAGACAAGGAGAGACTTGAGAAGCAATTGCATGATATGGCAGTAGCTGTCGAGAGATTGGAAAGCAGCCGGCAAAAACTTTTATCAGAGGTATGCATTTATATATATGATGTTTATTTAGTAGTCTATTATACGCCAAGACCTGCAACTTATTGTACTTGAGTTTGTGTGCTTACAGATTGACTCTCAGTCTTCTGAGATAGAGAGACTATTTGAGGAAAACTCGAGTCTGTCATCTGCTTATCAAGAATCAATGGGATTGTCTGCACATTGGGAGAACCAGGTAATTCTTTCTTGATGATGTTATAGTTTACTGTGTGGTGAAGTAGATGCTCTTATCTGATTATAAAGCACCTTACTCTTGGTGTAGCATGCTATTTTTATAAAGCTTTGAATTGAACATGGAGAATTATGAAGTTCAATACAATTACACCTCCAATTAATAGCATTGGGTATTTGCCTTGCAAAACTCTTATTAAGAGTTGACATGATATGTCAACATTATGATAATCTTTTTCCCAGTAAGGAATATAGTTTTCGTTTTAGAATGGAACTAAGCCCGGTAAACTGATTCTTGTGTTTGAAAGTGTAGATGAAAGCCAAAGGTAATGATTATGTATTACATGATGCTTTTTTAGGGAGAATCGTGGCTGCTATGTTTTTTTTTTCCTAATCTGATTTGTCTTTTAGAGGGAATAATTTCATCCATTTACAAAAAATCTCATGGGTGATTTTGGTTTTCAGCATGCCCATTCACCCCCTTATCCTTCAACTTGTGCCTCATGCAGGTTAAAATTTGCCTACAGCAAAATGAGGAACTTCGTAGCATGTTAGATAAGTTGCGTATGGAACAGTCCAATATGCCAAGTCTGAATGATAAAGCTTCCCAAGCAATTTCCGATTCTTCCAGAGGAGATATAGCTACGGAATCTCAGTATGGATCTGAAATGTATTCCCTCAAGGTTTGTAACTGATGATTCCATCAGTCCTGTATCTTGTGTCATATTACACGCTATTTTTTAATATGGTTCGTATCCTCTACACTCAACCACAAGCTTTTGATAATGTCGGGGAATTTTCATTCTCGTATTTGCTGTACTTTTGAAGAGAAAAGTCAATAAGGATTTTATCTTATTGTTGCTGGAAAAATGCACAATTAATTTTTATTTTGCTTGTTTTTTTCCTCACTTTGTTTGGCAGCAACTCATGCCGTTTTTTCACTTGTAAAAAGGGTCAGCTAGTCAAAGAACAAAGCAGAGCTGAGGCTCTATCTGCAGAGGTTTTGCAGCTCTCAGCACGGCTCCAACAGGCAACACAAGCGTATAATTCTCTGGCCCGCCTGTATGTGCCTTCTCTCTTTTTTATTTTCTTCTTATTTATGGCATTTTGTTTGTTTGATTGAATTACTTATACCCCCATTACACGCAGCTACAAACCCGTGTTGCGAAAGATTGAAAATGGTCTTATAAAGATGAAGCAAGATGGCTCAGTTTCTGTGCCGTAATCAATTTTTGGTAATGTGCTAAAGGAGCAGTGTTGTGAAATTCTTCAGTCGACGAATTGATCAAATTTTCTAATTCGTTCACCTTTTTTTATTTAGTGAGAAATATTACTCCCTAATTTCCCTTGTGAATATTCTATTTTTTTGGCCCATACATTATTAATGTATTGTGTATGAGTTACGAATTAGTGTGGTTAGTGTTTATTGAATATTGAATTAGTGCGTGGTTAGTATAATATTGAAAATGTGGAACTATAGGGAAAGGATGAACTATAATTTTTGATAATGAAGTTGCCTCAAAGATTCTTTATTACACAAAAAGCTAAAAACAAATGTTTTCTAAGTATTTATTAAAGATTTATGATACAAATATAACTAATCGTTCTCCTACCAAGACTTTTATTAGTAAACACTTTTTATCTTTGATTTTCAACCAGATTATCGTTCTCTTCCAAAGTTTGATTCTATTAGTAAACATTTTTTATCTTTGATTTTCAAATATTGTTATTTCAGTCAAACTCGAAAGTAAATGAAAATCACATCACATTTCCTAGCCGAAATAAGGTAAAGAATAGTCATTGGACCAAAATAATCTTTTAGTGAAAATTCTTAAAACGTGTGTTAAAAATTATACAATTATCAAACTATTTCATGTTTGTATAGATTTGGTTCAATTATTAACTTAAACAAATAAGTAAATTAATATATTATTTATAGTATATATATGTGTGCATGTGCAATATTTTTGTGCCACCGTCAATTTCTACTACAACTTTTCTTATAAGAAATGCTTATATAGTGTTTATGTTTTTCTCATAACAAAAGAGAAACTAAAAAAAACAATTTTTATTCTTCAATAATTATTTTTTCACCGATATTTTCTTGAACATCAAAATTGTTTTGAACTTCAAGAAAAACTAGGTGAAAAATCAATGTCATTTTACGAATCTAGCGTCGAGATGCCGGCCAAGCAGCCAAATAGGTTAGGTGGTCCACGTCCAAAGTTGTCAAAGAGATTGAGCGAAACATATGAGCGGACGAAAGAGGTGGCCGTTGAGAGAACGAAGATAGCCACAAAGAAGATGAAGAAAGGCACCTCCAAGGGTTGGAAAAAGCTCAAAAACCTCCTTAAACTCAAAAATAAAGAGAGTAAATTTGATATTTAATGGAGATTTGAAAACCAAGATGAAATTATTGATACACATAAATTTTGATAATAATAATAATAAGTAATTATTATTATCATAATTTTTTCGTTATATATATATATATATATATATATATATATATATATATATATATATATATATATATATATATATATATATATATATAGACATTATCTCTCTCTCTCTCCTTTTAAATATATTGATCAGTTTCTTGCATTTTTGTTTTTGAATTTTGAATCTCCAATCTAACTAATCAAATAAATTCGATTTTTGAACGTCCTAGTTAATTAGCTAGGTCTTTATTATAACATGGAGTGCAACATTACCAGTTACAAATATTAGGCTGCTGGCGCCACTTTTGAGCCATCATCGTCGTCGTCATCGTCGTCATCTCCGTGATCAGCTTCTCTTCGTACTTGGAAATCACAAATCTCTGCCCCATAATATTTTAATTTCTCAATTTCAACGTCACTACAAATAAGCACCATGTAATTGAGTGAGAAAATATAAAAAGTGGACAATTTATGTATATATATATGTGTAAAATATATTGATCAAATTTTACTTAGGTTTTGAGCATTTTCTCCTCTAAATTTATAGCCTTGAACTAGATATGAAATTATTCTCATCCCTTTTGCTAAAGGCACCTCAATTTCAGATTCACTTTTCTCCCATGCACTTTATATATACATGAGGATTAGAAGTTGAGAATGATTAGAAATGAAAGTTGAAATCCAATGCATTCTTAAATTCATTAAACAGTTAATCATCAAACTTTAACTACTATTTTATATTTATTAGAACTTTTATTTCTTATAACTATATCCCAAAAATAAAAAAGTAATGCATATTTCACCAAGTACACTAGATGACTAGAAGAAGTAATATGTTTCAAAAAAGAATTACTGTACATTGATAATTATGATTAAATTTTACTTGTATTATTGTAACTAATTAATATAGCAAAATTGTTCCTATAAATATGCCAAAATTCTGGGGCGTCATAATACATAGACTAAAGTTAAATACCCAATAAATTCTGTGCTGTCATAATATCATAAATGAGAACCTATTTCGTTTAAGTTTAATTTCATAAATGTCTTTAGTTCATAGTTCAGTCACACTTCAATTTCATTAAATTCTTTTCAAAATAAATTAAAATAAAATAAATAAAAAATAATTTAAATTAATAATTTCAAATTCTATTAATTTTAAAATATTATTAATTTTAAAAAATAATACTATAACAATTTATAATAATAATAATAATAATAATAATAATTATTATTATTATTACTATTATTATTATTATAAAAATCAATTTAGTTCACTTTAACTCAATCCATTCAATTAAGTTAAGTCCAAAAAAAGGACATGCATTAAGTTAAATATGTTCTCGAAACAATTATTACATTGCGAAAATTAATAAAAATATTTTTATTGATTTTCTGATTAAAAGTTTACAGATAAAAATATTTTTTTAAATCATAAAATTAACAAAAATAAAATTTTAAAAAAATATATAATATAGTAAATATCAAATATAATTTAATCAAATCTTAATTAATTGAATACGTACGCGGAGCACGAGTATATCTCACAGTGGCTGATCCTTGCACGTGGTGGCCAACATTTGCATTGCAGTCTCTTGTTGATTTCGCGTGGGGAGTTACTTTCCAGATCAGAGATATGTTGGTCTTCCACAATCTTCTAATTTCCACTTCCTTTTATTTATTTATTTTATTTGTTTTGATGGGGTGACATTTATTAAAAAAAAAAGGCATTGGTATATCTCTTTTATTTTATTATTAAAAAAACATTTTAATATTTTCACTTTAAAAAAATATATTATAATATATTATTGTTTATAAAATAAGGTATTGAAATGTTTTTAATTATATTTTAAATCAATTATTAAAATTTATAATGTTTATTATATCCTTACACTCATATACATGTATGTATATATGCATATAGTAAAAAGTTTCAATTTAGAAGTTTGTTCTAATTTATATAATTATTAATAAATTAATATCCCTAATTCTATAAAAGAATTAGAAATTCCCCTAAATCAAAATTGCCCCCATAAAATACGTACATGCAATCAGCATAACACAAAAAATCCACCTTGCAACTATCAGTCTATCACTACTTTGACAATTGACTTTACTATCTCTACCTAGACAATAGTAGAAATGAAATGTCTCTTTCTCGGACATATATCACGACAATGACATACGTTGCTACTTTAATTTATTGAGAAAATTAATTATGTAAGAAGCATTAGTTCTAACCAATATCCTTGGTATATCTCTTTCACTATTTTCTACTCTATGAGTATAGCCTACAACAGTTAAAGCTACAAAAACAACAGTCCTTGTTATTGATTTTTTAGTATCAAGAATACCAAAATTATCATCCATGCACACATATATTCAATTAGAGCATCACATCTAGCCTCCATATATCTTCTTAGACTTGAGACCATTACAAATGGTTCATTTGACATAACACACTCATAACATAAGCAATATCAAATATTTTATGCACCGGTGCATACAAATATAAAACATTTTAATGCACTTGTACAAAGTAGAAATGTTGTAACTAGTCCTGCAATCACGGTGGTAGGTAAATCCACCACAATAAGTATCATGATCGATGTCCAAGGAGAGTTGAAAACTCTTATATTCATCAATGATGAACCTTTTTAGTACCTTCTCAAGGTAATTTTGGTGAGATAAGAGTAGTGATCCCTAGCTTACCAAGTTTTTTTTTTTTTTTTTTTTTTTTTTTTTTTTTTTTTTTTCGCTTCTTCACTAAATTCTTTTTTTCTTATATAAAATCGGTCGGCAATTTATTCCGCTAGTGAAATTCTTACGAACTGGATAAAGTGAAGATCAAATGCTTGAATGTGTATGACTATGTAACTATATGAATATTGTTAGTATTAGATAATCACCCGTATGATAGGGGTCAAAAGGCATAAAAGGCGTGGAAGAATATTCCCAAATAACTCCCCCTAATCCCGACCACCAGCAGTAGGTTACAACTCATTACAAAGAATATGAAACCTAATCGTCGATGATAAATGTAAGCTCAGTGTTAGAACCGCTTCATCAAATAGCTTGAACTATTAAAGAAGTTGGACTACTTGACATTTATAGTGGGTCGAATATATTCTTCAATATGTGTATTGATTGACATTGAAAATCGCTTGAAGTTGCTGCTACATATGATGATGATCGTGATGTTGAACCTGTTAGGATTTATATAATCCAACAAGGGTTAAAGGAAAGGAAAAAATAAAAGTAGAGAACTTGTGGTATTAGAACAAAATAAGCGATGATAAGCGTTATCTAAAATATACAAGAGAGAGGCTTTATATAGCCAAAACAAAAGGTAAACCCTAATCCTATAAACAAAAGGTAAACCCTAATCCTATAAACAAAAGGTAAACCCTAATCCTATAAACAAAAGGTAAACCATAATTCTATAAATATAATAACTACTATATTCTAACACTCCCCCTCAAACTCACGATGGTACAGCAAGAAGCATCCGAAAAATCTATGAGCGCAACCATATAATCTCAGTCGTAGTGGAAGCCTTAGCACGATACTCTGCCTCGGTGGATGGAAACAAAAGACTCTGAAGCCACATCCAAACGAACACCAATTGACTGCAACGAGTCCTCACTAAGAGCCATTGGAAAACAAGCGAAACCGAAAACGCCAATTGACCAAAGCAAACCAAAATTAACCAACAACCAAAACGAACCAATTATCCAAAACGAACCAAAATTAACCAATTAACCAAAAGGAACCAAAATTGACTGGCGAAACCGAAAACGCCAACAATCAAAACGAACCAAAATTAACCAATTAACCAAAAGGAACCAAAATTGACTGGCGAAACCGAAAACGCCAACAATCAAAACGAACCAAAATGGGGGTGTTCAAGTGCGGTCCCACGCCTAGCGCACACAAACGAGAGCGGGAGCTTGATAGACTCCCCTCTCACAATTATTCGATGTGGGACAACTCACAAGTGGCCTTCAACACACCCCCTCCACTTGTGAGTCCTAGTCAAAGGGTGGTTATAACCACTCACAAACAGGATCGAGCTCCCGCTCTGATACCATGTTAGGATTTATATAATCCAACAAGGGTTAAAGGAAAGGAAAAAATAAAAGTAGAGAACTTGTGGTATTAGAACAAAATAAGCGATGATAAGCGTTATCTAAAATATACAAGAGAGAGGCTTTATATAGCCAAAACAAAAGGTAAACCCTAATCCTATAAACAAAAGGTAAACCCTAATCCTATAAACAAAAGGTAAACCCTAATCCTATAAACAAAAGGTAAACCATAATCCTATAAATATAATAACTACTATATTCTAACAGAACCGAACTCTCCAATATGTGCATTGATTGGACGTATATATTTCACGGGATACAAGATATGAACTGGTATTAGAAGGATTGAATATTAACTGAATATTAATAAATATTTCTGTTTAAATTTATATTTCTCATGTCTTATAAAATTATTTAGGTTTATGTTTAAATTTATATTTTTCATGTCTTATAAAATTATTCACGTTTACGTTTATTAAATATTTTATAATAAAATGTACGTGATTCATTAAATATAATAAAATACAAGTAAATTGCACGTTATTTATTAAATTATAATAAAATACACGTAAATTGCATATTTATGTTGGTTGCATATTTATCACGAAAGAGGGAAATCACTGGTGGTGGCCCACCGGTTGCCGTGCTCCTCCGCACGTGCATGTCGACCAACCATCTCAGCAGTTGATCCTCCTCGGCACTCCAGTACCGGCTCTGTATGTTCTCGTCGGTCGAGGAAGGACCGGTGGCCAACGTAAGTGTTTTGGGTCGTTTTTGTCGGGTATATTATATTATTATTTGAGCTGGGTAGGGTTTGGAGATGATGCAAAAACACGTATATTTATATGTAGAAAGGGAGCTGAAATGAAATCACACCGAGACTAGGCTTGAATGCCCGAGATGATATCTCTATTTATTTACTGGTATTACACTGAGTTTAATAGTAGGTCCGACTCCCTCCTTCGTTGTCACGGATAACCCCTATTTATAGGGGAATTGGGTAGAATCCACTTGTCCATTATCGACACGTAACCTACGCATGCAATGATAGAAACGTATTCTATTTGTTCACTTATGCCCGGTGTAGGTCTTATCTGTATGGTGCACGGGGTATGGTCCCGGAGCCCGGAGTTTGTGTACCGTCGTATCACCTTTTATAACTTTGTCCTCTCTCCGCATCACTCACACGATGGTCTTCGGTGCTTGGGGTCCGGGCCCGCCCCCGTCTTGCAACACTTCATCCTCCTGCGTAGTCGCCGACACCCGTGACGGGTGCCCGGGCGCGGTCTTGGTTGGCGGGAGCCCGTCACGTATGTAAGGTTGGCGTCGCCCATGGCGGGTGCTCGGGCACGGTCCTGGGTCTCGGAGCTTGATACGAACCTCGTCGGGGATAGAAAGATAAAACAAGAAGATAAACGAAAAGGATAGATGATACAAAGATACTTTGCGGAAGTCTCAAAACTTCTGGTTCTAATTCGTAGAATGATTTAGATCGACGACCTAAATCCCAATACGTAATTGAATCAGCCACTCGGGGATGAGAAAGACACACGAACGAAGGGTGGATCGCTTCGTTGATTCATCGGTTGAATTCTTTGGATAGTCGGGTAGAATTCGAACCCCAGAGAGAATTTTAGTAAAACTCACAAAAGGTAATTTTATTTATCAAATCATAATTGTCTCCTAAAATAATGAACTAGAAAGCCTTTATATAGGCATAACAAAACATAAAAGAAAAAGGAAATAAAACAATGAATCACGCTGGAACCTAAAATCCGCCCCCTTTTGGGACCTGTCGGCCGACAGGATATGGTGTCGTCAGACAGCTACTTGTCGTCCGACAGGAAATGCTGTCTTCCGACATGCCTCCGTCGTTCGCAGGCTCAACCTGCGAATCGAAGCAAAACTGGCTGCTCCGTTTAATACTTGTCGGCCGACAGCCTGGAGGTGTCGCCCGACAACCCTGCCTGGCGGCCGACAGCTTCTCTCCGTCGCCCGACACCAAGCCAGAATCCTCCCCAAACTCCTCGGCTCGTCCTCGGCACACTCTCGACCTCCGTTCTACCGTATTCCTCGTCGTTCTAGCCTGAAATGGAACTCGGGATGCATTAGAGCCCCGTCGTCTCGCATGTAAGCTCGGGCGCGGTCATTGGTCTCGGAGACCCGTCGTCCCGCATGTATGGTTGGCGTCGTCCGTTCTTGGTGCTCGGGGGCTGTCCGGGGTACGGTTCGGGGTATGGCCCCGGGATATGGAACCAGGTATGGTCCCGGGATATGGTCCCGGGACCCGTTATTTTATGTGTTTGGCCCCAGGTCTGGTAGATGTCTTCTACGGGTATTCTCTTCCGGTGCGGGCTGTACCTCTGCTCCGTGAAGGGTAGACGTTTCGCCTCGACTCGACTTCTCGTAGAAGTGAGCTGGTAGGTGGGCCTATGACACGCGTCTGTGGAAGATTTTTGTGGCTCAACATTGGCCCCCAGAGAAGTCCGTGGAGGAACTCCGCTGATTTCTTTGTAGGTTGAGTTAGCTCTAGTTTTTGGTTTATGGATTTGTTGCTTGTTTCTTTAGTGGAATGTTTTGGTGTGACTAAGTGTCGCCTTTTGTTGACGATCGTGGCAGCAGCTCAGGCGTGCGTGTGTCGCGGATGATCGTCTTCGGCTCGCAAAAACTCATACGAACAACTGCTGTTTGGTCCGGTCACGGTCAACTCCTCCTCCTACGGACAGCGGGCTGCAACTCGTTCACACGGCAGCGGCATCGACGGGGTGGCAGCGGCGGTAACGACGTTGCAGCGGTTGGGGCGTGCGGCTGGTAGGGGCAGCAGCGGCTCGTCGCGGTGGCTGAACGTTCATGGCTCGATCGACTAGGGTTCGGCCGAGCTCCGTCTCGTTCTTCGTTTTTTGTATACCTGATTATAATATATATAATGTATATATATACATGGGTGAAGTCTAGAGGTTAAATAATTTATTTCTTTTGTTTGGAACTCTCACCGACCCCCGGCTCCTGGTTCCCGGCCTTGAGTATAATTCTCACAGACCCATTTTGTTTTAATTCTTACTTTGCTCCTATGTTTAGCCGGGACTCGAGAGTACACATTTGTGTTTTGTTTCCTTCTCCCCGGGTTAAACAATTTTCCACAAAGTACACATACATGCACATGCATATTATGGAAGTGTCCCGTCGTGTTTGTCTCCAACACAACCTTCATTTATACAACGTAAACATAATTAATATATATATATATATATATATATATATATATATATATATATATATATATATATATATATATATATATATATATATATTTAGAAAAGAGTATAACTCCTCTTGCTTTGTTTCTTTCCCCCTTCGGCAGATTTGTATATTGAAATATGACTTCACTTTCACTGCACATTTCATTCACCTTAATAAAGTTAGATTATAATACCATGTTAGAAACAGTTTCATCCAACAGCTTGAATTCTTAAAAAAATTGAACAACTTGATATTTATAATTTGCCAATATATTATCCAATACTCAATTCAAAATCACGTTAAAATTGTCCATTGACAAAAAACTAAATACATGTTTGACCCTATAAGTTCCAAGTAAAGGCGTCGAGCCATTTCGTGTCGTGCCACGCGTGCACGCACACGCACCAATTGCTACACCATATATATGGCTATAAGCACATTAACGGATTTTGATTTGACTTTTACTTTTTTTTATTTTTTTATTTTTTTAATTATATAATTATAAACATGTTTTTCAATAAAATTAATTAAAATTTATTTTTACGAAATATAAATATTTTTACATTTTTGAAATCTACAAAATACGCATGTAATATAAATATCAATTTTAAATATCAATTAATTCATGCGTTTCTACTTATTTGTACACACAATTAAATTCGTCTCCAATCGTCAAAAAATACTTCGTTTTTAGCTTCTGAAAATTGCGGAATAAATATAAACAAATACGACGAGACTTTTAAAGTATAAAATTGCAATAGAAAATCATAAAAACATTGTAACACCTTTTTATGCGATCGAAAATAAAAAAAACGCGTTTTCTGAAAATATTAATTAAAATTAGTTTTTACGAAACTTAAATATTTTTAAAATTTTGAAATTGCGCACGTAATATAAAAATCAATTTTAAATATCAATTAAGTTATGCGTTTATACTTACTCGTAGACGCAATTAAATTTGTGACTAATTTCAAAACATACAACGTTTTTTGTTTCGATTGCACAATAAATATAAACAATTACGATAAGCATTAATGTTTTTATGATTTTCTATTGAAATTGTATACTTTAAAAATGATTTTCTATCCCAATTTTATACTTTAAAAGTCTCGTGGTATTTGTTTATATTTATTCCGCAATTTTCAATAACTAAAAATGAAGTATTTTTTGAAATTCGAGTCGAATTTAATTGCGTGTACGAATAAGTAGAAACGTATGAATTAATTGATATTTAAAATTGATATTTATAATACATGCGTATTTTGTAGATTTTAAAAATGTAAAAATATTTACGTTTAGTAAAAATAAATTTTAATTAATTTTATTGAAAAATGTGTTTTTAATTATATAATTAAAAAAAGGGTGGCCCTATTTATCCAGAATCTGGATATCCATAACCGATATTAATTATGTGTAATTACGATTGTAACCTTAATAAGTTTTTTAACAACGGATTTATAAGAATCATCATTTTGATAGCTTTTCATATTTATTTGTAGCGCATTAATTGTCCTATAATTACGCATCATTTTTTATTTTAGCGTCCCAATTAAAAAAACTTATATACAGTATGTTTATTTGATTATATTTTCACGTTTTTGTGTTTATTTGATTATAATCCTATTAAATAAATTAATTTATTGACAAATTAAAAAAAATATAGTATACATTAGACAAAACAATATTTTTTTTATTTTTATATATAGTTTATTGGACAATTGATAATAGTAACATTTATTGTTGTTTATTATTGATATTTTTACTAAGTTAAATTTTGTGATTATTTATTTTAGATCATATGAAGTTACGTACTGTGGTGACTTGCAATCCTTCAATTCTATTTCACACTTTCATTTCACTGTTGTATAACTAAATTATTTGAAAAAATTTATAAATACTTATTTTTTTAATTATGTTTAGATTTATTTTGTATAAATCATTTAAATATACATAGGTTTACACTTTACATCCTTCAAGTTATCAAATATCTTAAGAATTATATATAAAAAAAACTAAAACAATTAAAATTAACAAGCAAGTTTTGTAATAAAATCACAAGTAATTGAGTGTTGTTCATTATCGCCAACTTAACAATTCCATAATTAAGAGATTCTTATAAATCAAAGATAACAACAAATTTGCTAAAATTTAAAATTTATTTACTATCCTTACTACAAATTTAATAATATTTTTACATTATTTTGTAAAAATACACATAATATTTTTATTTATGTTACAAAATGTTCAAGTAAAGAATGTTAAGAGAAAAGGTTACACTCAAAATTTTTATTATGAAATAATAAATTAAAAAAATAACGCACAAAATTAATATTTTTATGTGATATATAGTACTTGTGGAATTTTATATATAGTACTATAGTAAAATGATGATGAATATAATTATAATATATTTTATACGTAATAATATAGTGTTTCAATGGTTCGTATCCAAACAAATAAAAAATTCCACAATCAACCAAACAATTAGATGAAAAAAAAAAAACAATTAAAAGAATAAAAGAAAATTGAACAATAAAAAACTTTGATATATAAGTAATAAGTTATCAACTTAATTATAAATAAATGTAAATTGTATACATTTTTTTTCTCATTAAAGTTACTTTGTTTAGTTCTTAATTATTTGAATAGAGAGTTACTATATGCTTATGCCTATATGAGTGCAGAGTGCTGCCTGATTGGGCGTCAATAAAAGCCGTGTTTTTTTTAAATGTTTTTGTTGCTTAGGCTTTGAAATCGTGATAATGAGAAATAAGTGGAATGAATTAGTTTTTTTTTTTGTTTTTTTAATGTTTTTAACTTTTGTTATTTATTTGATGAAATCGTGATAATGAGAAATAAGTGGAATGAAATTATTATTTTATGAAGTTTTAAGAGTTAATTAGCTTTTCATTCAAATCATAAAAATAGTGAATTCTTGAACAAATGTAAATTCAAATGAAGTTTTAATACTATAAAATTGTAAATTCAAATGAATTATATTTTAGGATAGATAATAAATTGTTAATCTCTTATTTTTATAAATTTAATCCTAATCGATTAGTTACTAAAATATATACTCCTACTATTTATGAAAATTTAATTTTTTTATTGAAATTTACTTTTTTTTTCTATGTAAAAATAATAAATTCTATTAAAATCATATAAAGTTGGAGTATATAATATAATTTTTAAGAACTGTAATTACAGTATAATACAATTTTATTTCAAACATATTGATGATTTGTACAAATAAAATTTTAATTAAACTTGTTTTCTAACATAAAATCAAAAGCAAAGTCATTTGTTTAGGGAAGACAGAAAGACATACAGTATTAATTAATGCGCGTTTTGAAAAATGAACAAACACTTAATAACTATAAATATAATCACGCCCTAAATTACAATTGAATAAATAAAAAATAATTAATTAATTATAGTAAAGGTTAAATAGGTAATTGAACACAAATAAACTTATTTCTGGATATCCAGATTCTGGACAACAATCTTTATCCTTAAAAAAATAAATGAAAAGGTAAATGTCAAATCGGACTCCTTTAGAGCATCTCCGATGGTATACCTATTTTTAAGTACAATTTGATGCAACATACACATCACAAATAATTTGTATCTATCAATTTATATCTACATCTCTCAACAATGGAATGTACAATTTTACTTTTGTAGGTCCCACCATTATACACATTTTATTTTTATTTTTTACACACATATATATTAAAACAAATAATAAAAAAATAAAAACAATTCAATTTGGGCCCACATTTTCATTTGTACATGGTATCAAAGAATTGATACTAATTTATCTCTCTCCTCATTTGTACCTAACTCACCATTTGTGTACTCAGGTACAAATTAGTGCCAACAAAGAATTTTACCTCCCATTAGGAATGCTCATAGTGTGCATATAGCATTACTCCTATAAGTGGTGTATGATTTTATTCAACGTTGAACACTTTATTTTTCATATCAATATGTAGTGCATTAAATAACCTTTCATATTTCAAGTTTCAACGTGATAATTTTCTTTTGACTTCGTGTACTGTTTCTTTTTTCTTTATGTTTATTCGTTGGTCTAGAAATGTAGAAGTGCTACGTAAAACACAGTACAAATAACTTTAAGAACTTGTTCTTTTGGACTGAAAACGGTTAACTGAACTAAACTGAACTTAAGCGATTTGAAATTGATTTTTTTATAAAAATAATAATAATTTTTATAAATTATTAAATATTTTTTTAAAAATATTAATAATATTATAACAGTAACTAGATTTTATATTTAAAATTATAGATTAAAATTATTTTTATTTATTTTATTTTTATTTATTTTGAAAACAATAATAATTTTTATAAATTATTAAATATTTTTTTATAAATATTAATAATATTATAACAGTAACTAGATTTTATATTTAAAATTAAAGATTGAAATTATTTTTGTTTATTTTATTTTTATTTATTTTGAAACAACTGAAATTGAAATGGAGTCGATTTGAATTTAACTGAACTAAGCGATCTGAACTGAACTGGACTAAGTTCAAAAGAACATACCTTAAGTATTTTTTTTTGCATGAGTACTAGAATGACAAATTGAAACATATACTGCCTTGTGTGGAAAAAGTACACATTTTTTATTATAGAAATTAAAAAAATGTTTATTTTTTGATTTTTGATAAAAACATAAAGACTAAAAATATATTTTAAAGTTGTAATATAAAATAGTTGTTGTAAAATTTAAAAATAAAGTTAATAAAAACAAAAAATAAAATTTTATTTTAAAATATAAAAGTTAAAATACAATATCCAAAAAAAGATAAAAGAAAAAATAAAGGAAAATTGAGAAACAAAAATAAATTTGAACTAGGGATATTTTGGTCTATAAACATGGTAGGGGTCCACTTTTGAGTTTTAACAAGAAGAACCCAAATTTGATTTTACCAAATCCTATTCATGTCTATGACCTTTATCCCTGCTCCTCTGCAACAACTTTGCACTTTTCTGAGGCAAAGCACATTTTTTGGTAGCCCACTACACCCAACTTGTATTACATTTATTTATTTATTCAAATTGTAAAAAAAAACAACAACTTATTTTTGGCACTATCGTTCCATAAACTAATTTTATTTTATTTTTTCCCACAAAAAAAAAAAGTGTATTTCTAAAAAAACAAAATAATAATTTAATTCAATATATTTTGGGCTTGCACATGATTATAGGAGTGTAATATAATATGTATGTTCCAATTATTTATTCACATATTTTTTTATTGAACATCCCAACTAATTATAAACACCCTTAATAAAATTTAAAATAATATTTATTTTTATTTTTCATTTATTTTTTAAACTTTATTCACTATTATTTTATTTTTTAACTAAAAAAATACAACTTTACCACTAAGGACCTGTTCTTTTGGACTGAAACCCACTGAACTGAATTGAACTGAATTTAAGCGATCTTAACTGAACTGAACTGAACTTAAGCGATCTTAACTGAACTGGATTGATTTTTTTATAAAAATAATAATAATTTTTATAAATTATTAAATATTTTTCTAAAGATATTAATAATATTATGAGAGTAACTATATTGTATATTTAAAATTATAGATTGAAATTATTTTTTATTTATTTTATTTTAATTTTTTTGAAACGAATTTAATCAGACTGAACTGAAGCGATCTGAACTGAACTGAACTAAAATTAAGTCCAAAAGAACATGTCCTTACTCTTAAATCAAAAGGTCAACAATGCATTTATAATTGGAACGGAATTAATATAAAAAAATATTTAAATAAGAAAAATGATCTAAGGAAAATAAGATTTCCTAATTATATCTAATTTTACAAGTATATAATAAAATAATAAGAAAAAAAACTAAATTACATCACGGCTACCATATATGAATTTACATTTTTCAATCATGATAAATTATAAGTTAATCTAATTGTCAGAAATTAAAATCTTAAATATAATGAGCTTTATTCTTTATTGTTACCAAGTATATAATTTAAATTCATTGACTACATAAAATTTCCAAATGATATATAATAACTCAAAATTTGTGTAATAATTAGTCCTCATCATAAATAGATATAGCCGCCCCCACCCCAACCAAGATCTCTTTCTCAAATGCCTTAAAACAATTATTAGCATTAACATTTTTTTAATTCATGCATATATATTTGAAGAAGTAGCATTTCTTTCATCTGTGTTTATTTATTTCTCTATCCCTTTATTTTAAGAGATGGAGATCGTGTTTTGGGTGGTGTTGTGTTGTGCGTTTTTCGCTAGTGTTTGTTTCGTGAAGGCTGACGATGTATTGATCAACGGGATGAGCCCCATTGCAAAGACCGACGAGGATTTCATATGCGCCACGTTGGATTGGTGGCCGCCGGAGAAGTGTGACTACGGCACTTGCAGCTGGGGAAACGCTTCTCTCCTCAATTTGGTACCACTTTCTCTCTCACACATTTGTGTGTGTTTATTAAAAAGTGCATAAAAATAATTGAGATAGTATATTTTTTCATTTTTGATTGTTTGGTATATATGTTCATAATTAAGAAAATATTATTTTATTAACTTTTTAATAAGAATTAAAGATAAACATGTAATTTAAATTAATAAAGTAATTATTTGAGATTAATTTTAAAAAAATAGATAAAAATTGAAGAATATACATGTCTTTTGATATGGAAAAGTAAAAGGAAAATTGTGACCAAAATTGTGACCATTGATACGTGACAGTGACAGACTACTTGTTTGATTCAATTTCTTGGATTTGTATTGATCTACCTTTGTTTACTTCAACTAAGTAACTACTAATATTAATATAAACACTCTTTGATTTTGTTTGAATCGATATATAATCGTGTCTCAGTTGTACCCGTGTCTAGTTCTTGGTAAAACCGAATGTATTTGAAATCCTGTTTCACGAAGAATTGTGTCTTCCTTCTCGTGTGCAGGATCTCACGAACCCTATCTTCTTGAATGCGGTAAAAGGTACAACATTTTTATCCTTGAAACATTTTTCGTGTTTGATGAAAACTAAAAAATAATTTTTTCTGCAGCCTTCTCACCATTGAAGATCAGATTGGGTGGCACTTTGCAAGATACAATTACCTATCAGACCAAAGATCAACGAGAACCGTGTCTTCCGATTTCCAAGAACTCATCCGAGTTGTTCGGTTTTACACAAGGATGCCTGCCATTAGCCAGATGGGACGAACTGAACTCTTTTTTCAATCGAACCCAGTAAGAAGAATCCACATCCATATAATGTTTCTTGGTAGTAGATTTATGTACAAGATTTTTTACTTCTTTCGACTTGTGTTAATCTTCAGGGCTCTTATTATTTTCGGACTGAATGCCCTCACTGGGAAAACAGTACAGCCTAACAGAGAAGCAACAGGCTCGTGGGATTCCAAAAATGCAGAATCTTTCATTCGTTATACCGTCGAAAAGGGTTACGACATTTACGGCTGGGAACTAGGTAGTAATTTATCCTCTCTCACATTATGTGCAAAAAAATAAAAATCGAAACTTTAGTCAATCTAACTCATGTTATTATGCCTTGCCAGGGAATGAATTGAGCGGAAACGGGGTAGGAGTACGAGTTGCTGTCGACCCGTACGCCTCAGACACGATTGTTCTGAACAAAGTTATACAAGAAATCTACAAGAATACTAGCATCAAGCCACATGTGATAGCTCCTGGAGGGTTCTTTGATCGAGGCTGGTTCCAGCGATTTCTAGCTAAAACCATCGGCTCACTCAACGTGGTCACCCAACACATTTATAATCTTGGCCCGGGAAGTGACGAGAATCTCTTAAGTAGAATTCTCGACTCGAATGTTCTCGATAGAGGAGGCGACGATTTCAGAAATCTCCACAACCTTGTTAGGGCTTCGAAAAACTCAGCAGTTGCTTGGGTAGGGGAAGCTGGAGGTGCTTACAATAGTGGTCGGGATAAGGTTTCAAATGCATTCGTGTTCGGCTTCTGGTACTTGGATCAGCTTGGTCAGGCATCGGTTTATGATACCAAGACGTATTGCAGGCAGACTCTGATTGGTGGTAACTATGGTTTACTCAACACCACCACTTATGTTCCGAATCCTGATTACTACAGGTTTAAGTCAAACTCGATTCTTTTGAATTTTAATCTGAACTGGCCGAGTGATCTAAGTAGCTTGACTTTTCTATGTTTCTTGCAGTGCTCTTCTTTGGCATAGGTTGATGGGAACACGTGTTCTTTCGACCAACTTCACTGGGAATAGAACGATCCGTGCTTACGCACATTGTGCGAAGCATTCCGTAAGTCTTGTGATAAACAAATCCTGTTTTCCATAAAATGAATGTTGCTAAACGAAACTTGATTCTTTGCAGAAAGGGGTCACCCTGTTACTGATAAACATAGACGGCAACACAACTGTCCAGACAAAAATTGTCTTTCATGGTACTAGGGTGCACCATGTTCATCGTCATAAAAGGCATACACCATTGCATAATATTATACGAGTGTTTGAAGATGTACGAGAGGAGTACCACTTGACTCCACAGGGCGGAAACATACAGAGCCAGACAGTTTTGCTCAACGGAAAACCACTAAATGTGGACCCGTCTGGGCGTATACCTTCCCTGGAACCTGTTACTAAAAACTCAACAGAGCCGATAACAGTTGCTCCATACTCCATTGTATTTGTTCACATGCCGTATGTAGAAATACCTGCGTGCAAGTAGATGTAAGAAACTTATGATTCATGGAATATGAATTGGGATGTAAGGTTTCGTTCTTTCCGAAGAAAAATCAAATCAGAAAATAAACGTTTCTTCTTATATATAACTTGTCCTCGTCTAGGTAGCACATATGTAACTTAAACAACAACCCATTTTGTGCTTTCTGGCAATCGTCGTATCAAACCCAATCAACTCCAGATTGGTTTTACATTTCGAACAATTTTACAAAGTTAATTTCTAAGAAAATGTTTATGAAGGAAAGAAATCACTCAATCAAAGGATTATCGATCCAAGAAAAGCTTCTTCTTCTCGTTCTAAGGTTCATGGGCAATAGCAGAGTTTGATCTGAGTGCGGAAGAGTAATAATGGGACTCGAGCTCCTTGAGGCTTGCGGCTACCTCTTCTCCAATTCTACTCAATTTTCCATTCGTGTTATCTGTCAGTTTATTGAACTCGTCCGTTCTCTGGTCTACATGGTCATTCAGAGACGCGAAACCCGAGAATATCGCAGTCTGCTTCAATTCTGATACCAACTTGAGCAGTGAATCAGCAGCTTGAACCTGTTTAAGTTAGCCATTATTATCAAAAAATGCTAACCTTCCTAATTATAAAAACAACCCTCAGATTTTTCTTAAATTTACACCATTAAAAGCAGAAAACGAAAAAAACTTTTCAACCTGACCCCTGCACTAATCATTCATAAAAGGATTCATACTTAAGGGCTATTTTGCAATTTCTGAAAGTTAACCTTTTTCTTTTGTAAATTCTAAAGAAAATTAGCTGAACTGTTTTCTGGATGATCGAACAGAGACAGAAAAATTGAACAGCAGCACCTAAAGCTTCAAGAAATAATTACATCAAACTGTTTGGATTTTGGAGAGGCAAATCGGCAACCAATCAATAACCGTAAAGAGGCAAATGTGATAGATCCATGTAACATTTTCAGCTTTCATGTTTATGCAACATGAACTTATAAAGGAATGTGTAAATAGCAATAAATCTCGTACCATTCGAGCAGCACGCATGTCCATCATAAACGACTCTTGGGAGTTTCGCACTGGTGGATCATTAACCTGCAATGTATACAATTTAAACGTGTATACTTTGTATTGATAAAGTTTTTTCAAAAGCATAATATGAGCAGGAAAGAATACAAGAACGAGAACATCCACTGCACGAATAAAGAAAACCTATGAACAAATAAACAGAGACCCCTGTCTTTCAATATTAGTTCCGTTAATCGACTCCTACCCTTCCACATTGAGGTTGATACCAAGTGAGGAATCGTTTTAGACATGCGACAAAATTTAAAGTCAAACCACCAAAAGAGAGTATACCAGCCAGTCATGCTTCAATTGTAGTTCTTGTGATGATCAAAAATCGAGAAAGAAAATCTTTCTAGGTATGAAGAAGCCAAAGAGAACATTATTCTATTTTAGTAAAAAATATATATTTCACAAAATCAAACGAACTCTATCTAAACATAGGAAGAAAGGAAATTTCCAGAATTTCTGAGGAATTAAATTAAATTAAACAATCCATATCATATGAATAGCCGCAAAAGGCGGTCGAAGTATACCCGAGCTACATTAACAATGAAGCCGAAATTCTCGACAAGGTTTCCGATGTCTGCGTCCATTCTCTGCAGAAGGGTTTTTTGCTTTTGTGCCGCTGCCGCTGAAGCGGCGGCAGTTGGACCACTACCGCCACCAGCTCCGCCTCCCATGGGAACTCCTTTATTCATTATGAAAATGCCTAATTTGAAAACATTTCATCAAGGGGAAAACACAAAAAATTAGGGAACGAGAAATTTAAAATTCGGCAGAGCCCGGGTAAGATCTGACCGAACATGTTGACCGGAATGAGAATACAAATTGAAAAGAATGAAGGATGAGTGTTCTTACCAGTTTCGTTTATAGTACGCCGGAAATTCTTCGGTTTCTGAAGAATATGCGCGGTGAAGAAGCGGGTTTCTTTCAGGATTTTATTTTGTGTTGAGGAAAAACAAAATTTTATTTATTATGATTCACTTGTCTTGCCCTAGTTGAAATTCTTATATGATTAAAATTAAGTGTTACCAAAAAGAAAAGTTTAAATATAAGAAAGGATAATTTTATTTACGCCTCTAATCTAATCTAAGTACACTCCTAAGTACACTCCGTATATATACTACCTCTATCCCAAAGCAATAGTCACATTTTCTTCACAAATAACAAGTGTTATTATAATTATGGGACAGAGGTAGTATATATATATATATATATATATATATATATATATATATATATATATATATATATTAAAATTACTAACTTAAAAAGTCTAAAATAACCTTAATATTATATTTATTTATAAAATTTGTATATTTATAACAAAATAAAATAATTTGTAAAATTAAATAAAATATATATAATTAATATATTAAATAATATATTTATTTTTCATTTAATAAATTGTTATTATTTTATTTATTATTTATTACAGTATTTATTATGTTATGTTATTATATTTAATATAAATTATAAAAAATGTAATAATAAAATGTACCGTTATTTATTATATAATTTTTTCAAATTTTTTTAATTGTGTTTTTATTTTATTTTATTTTTTTAATATTTTTAATTTCCTTCAAATTTTTTAGTTGTTTTTTTTTAAAAAAAAATTCTTAATATATATATATATATATATATATATATATATATATATATATATATATATATATATATATATATATATATATATACTCCCTCCATCTACTAATAATAGTTCGTTGTATGGGGTGGGCACGGTACGGGTGTTGGAATATGTCCTTCGATCCTACGTGTGCAATCGATAAAGTTATAAGGTCGTCTATGGATGTTAAATGATTATTTGATAATATTATTTGTTGGGAACAATATAATATTGATCGATAAATCATACCTACAGGGTCACACACGGACTCAAAGATGATGTACGTTGCTTGATAAATATATTGATTTAGAATCAATATTTACGTTGATTTAATAAACATGCATGGGATGCATGGCTTGCATGGATGCATGTCACATAGTGTGACATGGCATGCCACACAAGCAAGTGGGACCACATACAATGCATAGTGGCATGTGTATGTGGCATATGACCTTTCACCTCCTTTGTAACCCCTTTTTCATGTTAATGGTGCATTATGATGCCCATTATGTTGTAGGTTACAAAGGGGAGTAATGTGGTGAATAATGAGGTTATTATATGAATGAAAATCAGATTTTCATCACACATAATCTTTACCCACGAAATTCACACCAAAGAGAGAAAGGAGAGTGTGTTCTAGGAGAACCGACTCGATCAAGCAAAGTGTTCGTCATCCGGGTTCGTGTGCAACACGTAGAGGCCGGGCCATTTGTGCGGCTTCCACATCCGGACGATCTAAAGGAGTGACGAGGTCATTCACAAGGAGAGCTTTGAGTTGCTGATCCATCAAGGTGGTTCAATCGACTCAACACCACCTTCATCAACATCAACGAGGCACGCTACACCGGTTGTAAGTGTTCTTGTTAATCTCTCTCTCTATATATATATATATATATATATTGGATGTATATATATATATATATATATAAATATGTGTCTATACATATATATGTGTGCACTAAGATCATGGCATAGTAGATCTATTGCTTTACACGCTTCCGCACACACGGTATATCGATCGGATCGGTATACCGGTACCTTCAATTGGTATCAGAGCCTAGGGCTCGTGCACACTTTTGTGTTGGACACAAGAAGTTTAATCAACATAATTGGATTATATGTTTAATTGTGATTATGTGATTAGATGTAAGTCCGGCCACCGTTAGTGGTCGGGTGAATGAAATTGTCGTTTTTTACATTTCGATTGGCCATAGTCTTTTGAGGGCTGCGTCCCTTGGAATCATTTGTAATAGATAGGTTTTTCTATTATATTTGTATTGTACTACTTGTAAGCGATGGACTTGGTCCATGGTTCGATGGAGGTTCTCGGCTCTCCGGCGAAAACGAGAAGAAATGAAGCAAAACGAAGCAAAGCGGACAAAACCGGGGTTGCTGGAGCAAAACGGCGGGCGCCGTTTGTACTCCAGCGGGCGCTTTTTTGGTTTGGCGGGCGCCGTTTTAGAAACGGCGACCGCCGAAAGCTCTTTTTTGGGTCAGACGGCTTTTTGCCCTTTCGGCGGGCGCCGTTTTGGAAACGGCGACCGCCGGTGGTGTTCAGCGACCGCTGGTTGTAAAACGGCGGGCGCTGTTCGTGGTTTTTGGGGTAATGACTTGGTTTGACCAAAATCGGCGAGCGCGGAACTGAAACAGCGGGCGCGGACCAGTCCAGAAGATGTTCAAGGCCTATTTTGTTGCTTTTAATCTTTTCGTTTGAGAGTTGTGAGGTTCTAGGGGCCTTTCGATTACGTATTTAATTGTTTTGCTAGTTATAGGATGTTTTATGTTATAAATGTTCAACTTACATATAAACACCTATGCATGCAAGTTCCCAAAATAATGAGTATAATGTCTTGTCCAAAACATCACACTCATAAAGCCCTCGATCATAAGTTGGTAGGTCCGCCTCAGCGGGGTACTACTTGTTATCTTGGGATAAGTGGGAGTAAGGGTTAGACCTTTACACGTGAATTTGGTTTTCTCATCGATAGATCCACTGCAGGCGTGGCTATCGAGACATGAGATGAGAATGAGATTCTCGTCGACTGAGAGTGATATTAGATATCATTGACATGGGTATGTCTACCTATCTTGAAATACTTAAGTGCGGACTCAGTCGGCTTAAATATTTACAAGATGAGGATCTCGGGATCATTTTGTTCTAAGGGACAATGATATTGGATATCAATTGAACAAAATGAAATAAATAAGTACAATTGTTAGACAACCTTATTTGTTTACCGCTTTGTGGATGTTTACACATTTTATGTATCTTTCTTTTGTAGTTTATCATGTCAAATATCAACTCAATTCAAGTTTGGTTCAATTCTTGATTGTGAAAAATTGAACAAAACAAATTTTCTTGATTGACAACGTAATTTGAGGATGGTCCTCAAATACGAATTCAAAGAGAATGTGTTAGACTACAAATCCTATGATATCATTGAACAACTCAATAGCATGTTCGGGGAACAGACTATGATTGAGCGGTTCGGTATGACCAGGGTCATCGCTTCAGCTAGGCTGGAAAAATGGAAATCTATGGGATCACATGTGCAACAAATGATTGGATTATTTGCTTCAAGTGACCGCCTAGATTTTTCCTATGATGATTTGTTGGCAATCGATTTCATACTTCAATCTCATAATGGTTATAATGCCTTTAGGCTAAATTTTCCATATGAATGGTTTGAAGAAATCGCTTCGTGAGCTCCACGGGATGCTCAAGGCTGCTGAGCCGGCGATAGAGAAAGACCCTAAGAGGGAAATTCTTATGATATGGGATAGGGTAGTCAAAAGAGCATGGGCAAGAAGGCTACTAGGGTTCCTAGGGAATCTCAATGCGTCTACTGCAAAAGTGTTGGACACTATTTGCAAACATATAAAAGTTCATATTTTATTCAATTTCAAAACAAATGCCTAATTTGTCTTTCATTTGATGGATTATAAGGTTATGATTATTTCCCCTCGGGGAGTGATTTAATCCAAAACACTTAAGTTCATCAATGACACAAATTAGAGACTTTCGAGCCATTGGATGGCGTGAATCGATTGTCTGGTTGGCTCCCTCATATTCTATGAGAGATAGGGCTTCAATTGCATGATAAAATCGCTGGTTAGAAAATTTCGAGTTTTCACTTACGATTTATCACGTTTTGATATTGGAATAATTGTGAACTGGAATTCGAATAAGAGTCAATTATCGAGAATAATTGAACTTGCCCAAAGTTCAAAGAAGATGTGAAGAACGGGGTTGCTTCATCTTCAGGTTTTAATGTTATAGACATTAAACTTCACAAATTCTACTTCTTGGGTATTGGATGCCAAATGTAGTTTTCTCACATTTTTATGTGGAGGAACTACATAGAAGTATAAGTTTGGTGAATAGAGATGTCGATCTACAGGCAAGAAATGGAGCGAAGGTCGCTGCATTAGCCGTATGATCATATGATGTTGTTTTGCCTTAGGGCCTTGTTTTAGTATTATAACTATGTAATTTCGTACCTTCAATAAACAATGAATATTGGTTCAGTATTAGATACTGATGGATTAGTTTTTCACTATTAAATAGTTTGGTAACTATTTTAATTGTGAATTATTCTTTGTTTTGGTACGATTATTATATTGTTTATGCATACTTTAAACTTGACAAATCATATATATCATTAATACTAAAGGCCAAATCGAATAAGTATCGATGAGACATAACTGAAACATTGTTGATTAGATCAAATCAAAACCTAAACATGTAACGAAGCTTCTTTTAGAAGGAATTTTAGAATCATTTGACTTGGAGTCATTTGATACATGTGAATGATGTGTGATTGAAAAGATAACAATGTCATCTTTCTTGGAGAAAGGAGAACATGTGAGTAATTAGGGATGATCCATACTGATGTATGTGGAACCTATCAGTTCACAAGCACATGAAGGTTATGTTTCGGAAAAGAGAAAACAAACTATATTAGATATAGTTCGACCATTCGATGAGAGGTCTAAATGAACTACTGGTCTCTTTTGGGAACACACAATTCTTGACTTCAACTTATACACTGAATAGGACGCTGTCAAAAGCTGTTGATAAGACACCATACTAGGTATGGAAAGGGAGGGTCCCTAAATTGTTTTCATCAAAATTTGAGGTTCTAAAAGCTTCTCTGACGAGATTTATCTCTATAGAGCTTGAACTCAAATGGGATAAAAGTTTCTTTATGGTATCCATAAGAAACTCGAGGGTACAACTTCTACGATCTATCTGAGAACAATATTTTGTTGCTCGAGATAGTGATTTTCTTGAAAAGAGTTATCTTTCCTAGAAATTCAGTGGGAGCTCGGTTGTTTTGAACGAGGTTCAAGTGAAACAACCAATGATGAATACTCAAGACTGGGTTGAGAGTATTCTTATGGTTTTGAAAGCCATACCAGCCCTCGTAGGTCCGAAAGGCATAAATCTATCTCTATTATTCAAATACTTAGATATTGTGACCAATGAGAGATATGAATTCATGCTTTTGGAAAGCGGTGAACCTTCGACCTAATTCCAAACTATGACGAGTCCAGCTACTGAAAATTGGCATGGTGCCATGAAATCTGAGATGATATCAATATCTGATAATCAAGTTTGGAACTTGATATATTTGCATCACGGGGTTAGACCCAATGAATGCTAATAGATCTTTAAGATCTAAACAGACAGATGGAAAACCTAGGGTTTTCAAAGCAAGGTTGATGGTAAAAGTTTTATTCACGAGGTGGATTATGGAAAAACTTTCACCTGTTGCTTTGATTAAATCATTCAGATCATCTTAGCCATTGCTACTCATCTTGATAATGAGTTATGGTAATATTGTATGTTAAAACTAACTTCTTGAATTGGATTCTAGAAGAGAATGTGTTTTGACACAGCCAAAGAGTTTTATCGATCCGAATAAGGCTGAGAAATTATGCAATCTTATAATTCCATTTATGGAATAAAGCAAAGCATATCAGAGTAGCAATCTTCAGTTCAATGAATCCATACTGGGTTTTGGATTTCAGAGGAACTCGTAAGAGTCTTGTTTTACAAGAAGAACAGTGGGAGTTACGTTGTATACATTGTGTTGTATGTCGATGACATACTCCTTATTGGAAACAATGTTTCTATGCTTAATTCTATTAAAGAATGGCTTGGAAATTGTTTTCAGTAAAGGATCTTGGAGAAGCACATTACATATTGGGCATCAAGATCTGTCGGAACAGATCGAAAATGATGTTTGGACTTAGTCAAGTGACCTATATTGATAAGGTACTTGATAAGTTCAGAATGAAAGACGCCAAAAAGGGTCTCATTCCAATGAGTCATGGCACATCTCTTAGCAAGATGCAAGGCCCTACGGGACTTGATGAGCAAAAGAGGATGGAAAACATTCCTTATGCTTTGGCAATATGGTCTATAATGTATGCCATGATATGTACACGACCGGACGTATCGTATGCTTTGAGCATGACGAGTCAGTTTCAAGGAAATCCAGGTGAGGCGCGTTAGACTGCGACCAAGAATATTCTTATGTACCTTAGATGGACAAAAGAATTTTGTTGTCTTTGGAAGACAAAAAGAGTTGATATTAACAAGCTGTTTGAATGCTAACTTCAAAACAGACTAAGATAATTTCCGATTTAAATCTGGTTATATCTTTTGTCTGGTTAGAGGTGAAATTTGCTGGAATAGTTCCATGCAATGCAATATAGCTGATTAAACTATAGAAGCTGAGCACAGTATTGCATTGGATGCAGTAATGTTAGTAGTTAAGATTTGAAAGTTCTTGAATGAACTAGGTGGCGTAACTAGCTCAGCCCATCCGATAGCTCTTTATTTATAGTAGAGTTATCGCGCAAGCCAATGAGCTAGGACGAACCACAAGTCTAAAACGGGTGTTCAGGAAGTTCCACATTATCTGGGAGATAGTGTTGTGGAGACATCGAGATAATAAAGTTGCAACTTTTGGTAAGGTTGCAAACCTGATTTCTAAACCTCTCCAGCAGTCTAAGCTTAAGGCTTTCACGACTGCAATAGAGATCAGACATCTTAGAGATGGGTTGTGATTTCTATTACTGTATTAGATACTTTTGGAGATTTGGTAAACATTCACTCATATGTAGAATACATAATTCTTCATATAAATATGGTTTAATTTATATGAATTGTCCAAATGATTAAGTTATATCAATTGGGTTATGAGGTCGACTTACCGCATAATGAAGTCCCAATGGTTGAACTGATATACTTAATACATATTGTTGTTCCTGGTTCGTATAATCGAGTACGGACAAACCGATAATACAATGAACTAGTTTGTAATGTGTACTATAGCGCCGCTTCATGGGCTAGTGATGTGGGACATCAAGTACAATTACATAGATATTAGCTAGGAGCTAATGATCGAACAGACCCAACTGGAATAGTATTTAAGATTTTGAGTCATAATACTATTTCATTGACTGTCGAGCAGTTTCCTCTGACCTGAGTAGTCCAGAGTAATTCCATTGTGAAATGGTGTACTTTGATACAAGTAAACGCCTTTCGTAAAAGGAGGTTATAAAACTTGTTATTGGGTATATCAGGAAGCAAGTGGGAGAGCTTGGATTGACAAGATGGGATTGTCCTCCATTTTAATATGGATCATATGTCTTACCGGCCACTTGGAGAGTCGAGACTGTGGAAAATACGTGGCCACGTCCAGATTCGTATCATAGTGATAAATCTGGTTTTACAGTCTGCCTCAAAGTCCAAGAAAGGTTTGAACCGATTGAGGATGACTCGAGTCTTGCCTCAAGTTCAAACTTAGACATAAAGTGACAACAGGAAGTTGGCAGCACACTGGCTCTGAAGGCCAAGTGGGAGATTGTTGGAATATGTCCTTCGATCCTACGTGTGCAATCGATAAAGTCATAAGGTCGTCTATGGATGTTAAATGATTATTTGATAATATTATTTGTTGGGAACAATATAATATTGATCGATAAATCATACCTACAGGGTCACACACGGACTCAAAGATGATGTACGTTGCTTGATAAATATATTGATTTAGAATCAATATTTACGTGGATTTAATAAACATGCATGGGATGCATGGCTTGCATGGATGCATGTCACATAGTGTGACATGGCATGCCACACAAGCAAGTGGGACCACATACAATGCATAGTGGCATGTGTATGTGGCATATGACCTTTCACCTCCTTTGTAACCCCTTTTTCATGTTAATGGTGCATTATGATGCCCATTATGTTGTAGGTTACAAAGGGGAGTAATGTGGTGAATAATGAGGTTATTATATGAATGAAAATCAGATTTTCATCACACATAATCTTTACCCACGAAATTCACACCAAAGAGAGAAAGGAGAGTGTGTTCTAGGAGAACCGACTCGATCAAGCAAAGTGTTCGTCATCCGGGTTCGTGTGCAACACGTAGAGGCCGGGCCATTTGTGCGGCTTCCACATCCGGACGATCTAAAGGAGTGACGAGGTCATTCACAAGGAGAGCTTTGAGTTGCTGATCCATCAAGGTGGTTCAATCGACTCAACACCACCTTCATCAACATCAACGAGGCACGCTACACCGGTTGTAAGTGTTCTTGTTAATCTCTCTCTCTCTCTCTATATATATATTGGATGTATATATATATATATATATATATATATATATATATATATATATATATATATATATATATATATATATATATATATAAATATGTGTCTATACATATATATGTGTGCACTAAGATCATGGCATAGTAGATCTATTGCTTTACACGCTTTCGCACACACGGTATATCGATCGGATCGGTATACCGGTACCTTCACCGGGATCGTCCGGGATTAAGGTTGTCCCGTTCCAAGTCCCGATTATATATATCGGTTCGGGATCGGTCCGGTTTAGACTATAGTCCCAATTGAACATGGTACTATTCGGGGCGGGTTCGGGACCAATTCGGGACAATGTTATTTCGGGACATCATAAAGAAATAAACTAACTAAAAAATAAAATAAAAATATCCTGAAGTTTAAACTTTAAAACAACTAAAAAGACATCTAAAAGTTTAAACAAATTTAAAAAAAAAATATCCAAAGAGTTAAAAAAACATTAAAACAACATTCAATGTCCAAAGGAACTAGACACAACCATTTCAATTTTCAATCTTTTTCATGTCATTTCAGTTTTTAGGAATAGCCTAATAGGGTTTTAGTTTTTTAGGAATTCAATTAATAATTTAATATAAAATATTAATGTATTATATTATATAATAATTTAATATTTTTTTCAACCGGGACAATCGGTTCGGAACGGTACAAAAATATTTGAACCTTGTAATGATATTACTTAAATCGGAACGGTACCGGGATCGGAACAATAAATAGTGTATCCAAACAAACATGTTATTTTTCGGAACGGAACCATATCGGTTCGGGACGGTTCGGAAAAATCGAGATATTCGCCCACCCCTAATCCGTTTACTTTTTTCGACCGTCAATTAAATATGATAAACAGTATACAAAAATTATTATTGGATGAAGGAAGTATAATTTATTTTATTATTATGATATGCTGTATATATACACACAGGGATTTTATATATATAGACACAGATTTTTTTTCTTTTCGATGTTTATTTGTTTTCAATTTTTATGTTTTATTATTATTTTTTATTAATAATTGTATTTAATTTAAACATATATTGACGTTTTCTTAAGTGTATTTTTTATAAAAGGTATTTTTGATATGTTAAGGAGTTTACGAAGTAAAAAGAAAAATAATAAAAATGTGGATTTAGTTGGTGAACTTATAAACTTAAGGGGTGCAAATAAAATCACCCTATAAGAAATTCCCTACATACAATCAAGAAATAAACAAAAAAATTAAGAAAAAATAAATAGCAACGTTTTTAGGTCATTTCCAACCGAGAAACTCAAAACTTTTATTTTAATTTGTTTTATTATATTACAATTTGATTTGTATATCTTATTTATTCAATTAATTTTTACATAAAATATAAAATCATAAAAAATATATAATATCAAATAATTATTCATAGTACTTATTTTTAAATATTCTTAATTTAATAATTATTATTCATAACAAAACTAAATTGAATTTTTTAGTATTTTATAAGAGTGTAGTTGTAAAATATTTTAAAATTATATATAAATTTTTATAGTTGATGTTGAATTTAAAATTTTAGAATATTATTTATAATTATTAGATTAATTATGTTATTCAAATTTAGAGTTTGAATTTAATTATATAATTGTTTGGTATGAATTTTGTATGCTTTTAATTAATTATAATAAAATGAACGCAGAACCTGCAACCTATTAATTATAATAAAATGAACGGAGAAGATACTGCTCGAGAATTTGAACTCGCTGCAACCTATTAGTGAATTTCTCGATTTTATGAACTAAATGTTTTAAAATGGAAATGGGGTGACCCAGTCCAACTCAATTTTCTGAAATATTAACCTAAATAAATAAAAAATCAAACTGAAAAGTAATTGTGGAAAAAATGGTATTTATATTTAGTATTTATATTTATGGAAATGTTTGTTTTTTAGAAATATTAACAAGTAATTGTGGAAAAAATGGTATTTATATTTAGTATTTATATTTATGGAAATGTTTGTTTTTTAGAAATATTAACGTACACTCCAACTGGATTTTCTGAAATATTAACCTAAATAAATAAAAAATCAAACAGAAAAGTAATTGTTGAAAAAATGGTATTTATATTTAAGTATTTATATTTATGGGGATGTTTAGTTGTTTTTTAGAAATATTAACATAAATAAACAGATTGAGAAATAATTGTGGCATTTACCGCAAAAAAAAGTGGTGTTCTGACCGCCTTCAAACTATATAACCCCTCTCTCTCAAATATTTATTTATTGCTATTTTTATTTTTAAATAATAAATAAATAAAGTATGTGTTTTAATTGTTTCTAGATGCAACATCTATCTATGAGATCACGAAGAAGCAAATCGTGATGTTCCACGGCACGCTCTATCCGGTCGTCGACGATCCCGAGTCCCAACCAAGCTTTCATGTCCGAAGCCGTGAAAAAACTCCATTCCCACTGCTATATAGGAGATGCAAAGACAAGGTTTGTGTGAAGACACAAGGTTTGTGTGTGTGTTTTGTTTTAAATTAAAAATTATCGAAATTATAATTAAATATATATATATATATATATATATATATATATATATATATATATATATATATATATATATATATATATATATATATATATATATATATATATATAATTATACTAGAACTTATCATTAACTTAAGAAATATTTAAAAAAATGGGTAATTTAGTTTACTAATTTACATTTCAAGCATCATAAATTAATTTTTCTAATTAAGTAATTTTGGAACATTACACTAATTTATAATTAATAAAAACTAATTAATATCCTAAATTATATACTAACTTTTAAATCTACCTTTTTATAAAAATCACCCTTAACTTAAATTATAATATATTTTATCACGGGCATGTTATATAATTATCAGCCTTTATAATGTTCTTACTTAAAAAAATATTGTTGTTTCCACATTCACACACACACAGATGAATTTTATGTGATAACAAAAGGATTTTTGCACCTAAATAAGTTGCATGAAAACATTTTTTTATCATTATGAACTAAGAGAGATTATATATTTTAGTGAAATGTGTTTTTGTTTTGCAAGTTAGTTATAAAATGTATACACTCTTTATCCACTAATAATAGTCACGTTGACTTTTTTGATCCTTCAATACATATGATAAACAGTATACATAAATTATAAAAAAATTACTAAAATAAAATTTTATTTTAGTAAATTTTTCATAACTTTTTATACTGTTTATCATATGTATGACGGTAAAAAAAATCAATTTGACTATAATTAGTGGATAGAAGCAGTATATATGAGCTTTCATATTATTTTTTTTTTACAATAAATATTAGTATAATAAAATTTATATTTAATTGAATTATGTGTACAACCAAGCAATGTATGCCTATAATAAAGGAATTGTAATTAAAGATTACATGCGAGTTGTTGATGATTTAAGTGAAATCATTGTCCATTTAATGTAATTGGATTCATACTGTAGATGTTAGTTTTTGTCGACAACATGTGTTTGTTTGTTTGTCTTTGGTTTCAGGTGTTAAGGTGAATGGATGCAAGACTTTTAACTTGATATGGAATGATGGAGTCAAGGCTTTGAAGGATCATCACTCCATCTCAGCAAGTTGTCGCTAGCGCCAATGTGACAAGGTCGGTTTTTTCTTCAACCTGCGAAAGTGTCGCTGGCGAAACTTTTCCAAGGTCCTGCATCCTTGCAAGCTGTCGCTAGCGAAACTTTTCCAAGGACCTGATCATCCTGTCGCTAGCGACACAATGCCAGGGTCCGGCATTCTTGCCTCCTGTCGCCAGCGACAACAACACCACGTCCCTGCACCCTTGCATTCTCTCGCTAGCGACGCCATACCAATTTTCGGGACCTGAGCATACTTTCGCTAGCGACACTATGCCATGTGATCATCTCCTGGTGTTAAGAGTGTAACGTCCTATCATCAACGTCAAGTGCAAGTGATTCCTATCCACGTTCAAGTGTTGATGATGAGTGATTGTTGTTTACAACTTCAACGATATCGACGACCGTGAAGACGATGAAGTACTGAAGACTCAACGACGAGTGTTCGTCACGATGAAGTTGAAGATGAAGTATTGAGATCGACGGAGTCAAGATAATGTTGAAGTCTGAAGTTTAAGAAATCGAAGATTCAAGATTCGAAGATTCAAGAATCGAAGATTCAAGATTCCAAGATTCAAGAATCGAAGATTCCAAAAAGTGATGTCATCCATGGAAATATTGCATCATCCAAGCATGTGGCCAATCAGAATGCTCCATTTCTTTGCTCCACATGTGCGGCTCACCTATATAAACCCATGGAAGCTGAAGACATCACTTGACGATTTTGAGAGAACGAAATCCGATATCCGAGTATCAACGTTCGTTGTTTACAGCTTATAGCTTTAAGAGTTTTGGTAGTTGTTTTGTGCTGTGTACCGATAGTAGAGTTATGCGATTTAGCTCTAGGTGATATAGTACTAGATCATTAGTTCGTTGGAGTGCTGCGTCACTTGGGATACGACTCTTGATTATTCCGTCTACCTTTCTCCACAAGTGTAATAGTTAGTTTTGTTTATCAATGAAATGAAACTATTATACAACCTTTGTCTTCACTACTTAACTACTTGAGTTCGATCTTATTCACATTACTTCAAGAGAGTGTTAACGGAGTGTGGTTGAGCGAACGAAGACTGTTTTAAGACCGACTTCACGAAAAGTTGGTATCCTACGTCGAAGACGTAATTTCAATTGGTATCAGAGCGGGACGTCATACGTATAAGACGTGATCCGTTACTTGACTTCATATTTCCGCTAAAATGGAGTCGTCTATGTTTACCCAGAAACCGATTATGCTAACTCATCAGAACTACTCAAACTGGAAGGCCAAAGTTTCTGCTAGGATTAAGGGTTTTGACTCTAGATCGTGGATGGCAGTGTTAGAAGGATGGGAACGCCCATATACTGAAGATGCCGATGGTGTAAGAATTCCGAAACCGGAACGCAGTTGGACGAGAGAGGAGCATGACTTGTCTACGGCTAACAGCAAAGCCCTACTTATTATCTGTGAATGGCTGGACCTCAGTATGTATCAGCTGGTCAAAAATTGCACATCTGCCAGAGATGCATGGGAAACCTTACAGAGAACTTGTGAGGGAAGTCATGCAGTTAAGAGGTCGAAAATCCGAACTATCACTGCTCAATTCCATCAACTCCGGATGAGGGAAGATGAAGACATCAATGACTACTTGGACAAAATCATGAGATATGTCAATGAGGCATATGAACTAGGAGAAATTTTTCCTGCTCCCATGGTCTATGAGAAAATTTTATCCAGTGTAAGCACTAGGTTCGAAAGCAAAGTGCTAACTATTGAAGCTCGCAACGACGAAAATCAAAACTGGGATTATGCAGACTTGATGGCTGATTTGAGGAACTATGACTTAACTCTCAAAGTTCGAAGCAACCCAGATATGTCGCTTGTCTACGAACCTATGACTGATCTAAAAATTTCTGAGAAGGGTAAGAGTTCAAGAAATCTGAAACCTCAGAAAACTCCTTCGAGAAATGAGAAATCTGAATGTAGTTTCTCAGCTGATGTTAATGAATCTGATGACGATGAAGCAGAGGACATTGAACGGTTGATGAACTCAAATAATCCTGACAAACTTGCTGCACTGACTGAAATCGTCACTTATCTTGTGAAGCAAGAGTTTAAGAGAAAGAATCGAGCTCGAAATTTTCGAAATTTTCAGAATCTAACTCATTTCAGAGAAACTCAGACAACCGAAAACAAACTTCATTCTCTGACAAAAAGGTTAAGGAGACAAAACTATCTCCATATTCATCGACTAGCAAGGATGTTTCTAAAATGCAGTGCTTTGAATGTAAGGGATTTGGACATGTCAAAAATGAGTGTCCCAATTTGCATCGCAAAAAGAAACTGCCGGTGAGCTATGTTGTTTTCGATGATGAAAATGTAATCTCAGAAAGCGAGGAGTCTGAAAATGAAAATTCTGATAACGAGGAGGACAACGCTCTAGTTGTCACTCTTGATGAAAACTTTGATCTATCAAACGTGGAGGTTGAGAATTTTGTTTTTGATGGTTTTCTGAATGATACTGCAACTACAAACAACATCTTTTGTGTAGCGTCAGCAAACCGAAATTTCTGTGATGATGATATTTTCTCAGATGTTGAATCCGTGTCTGAAACTAATGAGATTGTGAAGACATCTGAAATGTCTCAAACCGAAGATGTGTGTGTTGAGTTACTTACACTAAGAGAGAACATGTCTGAACTCAAAACTTTATATGACACAGCTATCACTGAGAATAGCACTCTGGAAGTGTCTTTGAAAGTTCTTACAGAATCTTGTAACGAACTCTCGACTGCTAACCGGAAGAGGTATGATGACGTTGTTAAGTTGAAAAATTCGGTTGAGAAGACAACAGACGAGAAAAAGAGGTTAAACAACTCTCTAACAATACTTAAAATCAAATTTGATGACCTCTTCGAAGAAAAACATAAATACTACAAAGAAGTTGTCGAACTGAGAGAAGTGTGTGAGAGGTTGAGTTCTGAAAACTCAAAACTAAAGATTTCGCTGAAAAAGGAGTCAACCGAAGTTAAGAAACTGCAGACTCTGTTTAAGAACTCGGATGCTGAGAATGATGAACTAAAGTCATCACTGGTGAAAGCTCAAACTGACCTTGCCATGACTGACAAGGAACGATATGTCTTGAAGGAAAAACTCCATATGACTGATGAGCTATTGAGGAAAATGAACACGAACTCTTCTGTGTTTGATAAAGCTGCATCATACATGAATCCTAATCGCTATGGACTCGGCTTTCAAAAGGTTTTTGAGTCTATTTACTCTACACCTGAGAAGAAAGATGTGACTTTTGTTAAGGCTTCTAACAATCAACTTGAGGATGAAAGTAAAGATGACGTTGAAACATCTAAACGGAAGGAGATTGCTGAAGGGAAAAAGGTTGTTAAGTCTCCTGAAAAATCTGAGACATATCAATTTCCAAAAAATATTGTTAAACATCCTCGTGGTATCTTGCCATATGAGAAAACCTTGCTCAAGAAGTTGGACAAATCGCAGAATGCAAAACAATCCTCTCACCCTAAAACTATCTTGATCGAGACGTCTACAAAGGCTGAACCTCGTCAAAAGCGAAAATATGTCTGTCACTACTGCGATCAACCTGGACATATTCAACCATTTTGCTATAAAATGAGAGACGACATGAATCGAGAGTTAATGACTGTGAAGAAAAAGGCTGAGGTTGCTAAGGAAATTAAGAAACCCATCTCTCTAAACCCAAAAGCTAAGATAAACCTGAAAACTGTGACTGAGAAAAAGAGATGGGTACTAAAAACTCAAAAGGGTGAAGTTCAACTCAACCCCACGAAAACCAGCTGGCAACCAAGGGAACTCATTTTCTGCAATGTTGCACTAAATGCCTCTGAGTCTGGTAACAAAGGCATTTGGTACTTTGACAGTGGCTGCTCACGTCACATGACCGGCACTAAAAAATTCCTAAAAGAATATGAGCCTATGACTGGTTCCCCTGTGGTGTTTGGAGGGGGAGCTAAGGGCGTGGTCATGGGGAAAGGAACTCTACATATCAAATATTTGCCACCAATTCGCAATGTTGTTCATGTGAAGGGTCTTGTGGTGAATCTCATCTCAATCAGCCAGCTGTGTGATGAAGGACTAAATGTCAGTTTTGATAAGGAATCGTCCAGAGTTTTTGATGCTGAAGGGAAGTGTATAATGGAAGGTCCTCGTGCTAAGAATAACTGCTATACAACTGAATATAGTTGTTTCTCTGTGACCGTTCCTGATGAGGTTGATTTATGGCATCAACGTCTTGGACACACTAGCACTCGAAACTTAAGCAAACTGGTTAAGGGGGAGATAGTTCGAGGAATCTCTCAACTCCCCAAAATCGAAAAGAGAGTGTGTGGTGACTGCCGGAAAGGTAAGCTGACAAGAACTCCTCATCCTGCACTACCAACTCTAATGAGCACTTCGACTCCCTTCGAACTTCTACACATGGACTTGATGGGTCCAATGGAAGTTAAAAGTATAGCTAAGAAAGAATATGTGTTGGTTGTTGTTGATGATTTTTCTAGTTACACGTGGACAAGATTTCTGGCTACTAAGGATGAAACTTTTGATGCTTTCAAGGGCATTGTGAAATGGATAAGAACAAACCATGAAGCTAAAGTGAAGAGGATCAGGAGTGATCACGGAACTGAATTTGAGAACGTTAGCTTTAATGAATTTTGTATGCTGAAAGGAATTCATCATGAATACTCGGCCCCAAAAACGCCTCAACAAAATGGGATTGTCGAACGTAAAAATCGAACGCTACAGGAAATGGCACGTGTGATGCTAATTTCGAAAAGTCTTGCAAGAAATTTTTGGGCAGAAGCTGTCTCTACTGCTGGATACATACTAAATCGGATAAGTATTCGGTCTGGCACAACGGCAACTGCCTATGAACTTGTTAATGGCAAGAAACCATCTGTAGCTCACTTTCGTGTCTTTGGTTGCACTTGCTATATCTTGAGGGATCGTGATCCACTAAAGAAATTTGAAGCCAAAGCTGATCGTGGCATCTTTGTGGGCTATAGTCAGAATAGTCATGCCTACCGTGCATACAATCTCAGAACCAGGAAGGTCATGGAAACTGTGAACATTAATTTTGATGAACAAGACTTCCTAGGAAAAGATGTGAATGAAGACTGGGTAAAGGAAGGGATTCTGGAGTTTCAAAAGTTTCCACCAACACCCACAACTACTGTCCATGACAATGTGACTCCGGAAAATTCTACTCCGAACACTTCACCTGAAGTTGGAGAATCTAGCACTCGAAATGATGACAATTCAGTATCTGAGGACGACGATGATGATCAAGTTGAAAACCCAGCTGATGTTCCGAGAGAAGCACCTCGTCATATTCAAAAACGTCATCCACAAAACCAAATGATCGGAAGTTTAAATGAGCGAACTACACGTTCAAAGAAACCTATAAATTCTCCTAACGAACTCTACAACATCTGTACTTCTGCAGTTTGTAATGAAATCGGTATCTCTTGCTTCCTCTCCGAAAATGAGCCGAAAAATTACAAGGAAGCCATGCAAGATGATTTTTGGATCATGGCCATGCAAGAAGAACTGAATGAGTTCACACGAAATAATGTTTGGTCCTTAGTTCCTCGAACATCAAACTTCAATGTTGTTGGAACTAAATGGATTTTCAAAAATAAAACAGATGAGCATAACCAAGTTGTCCGCAACAAAGCTCGTCTTGTTGCCCAAGGATATGCCCAGGTAGAAGGCATAGATTTTGATGAAACTTTTGCTCCGGTCGCCCGAATTGAGTCCATCAGACTTCTAATTGCTATTGCATGCCATCTTGGCATCAAACTCAGACAGATGGACGTCAAAGCTGCCTTCTTGAACGGTGTGTTGGAAGAAGAAGTCTACGATGCCCAACCTAAGGGCTTTGAGGATCCTAAAAATCCAAACCATGTCTACAAGCTTCATAAAGCTCTCTATGGCTTGAAACAAGCTCCTCGCGCCTGGTACGGATGTCTCACAGACTTTCTTCTGAACTTCGGCTTTGAGCGTGGATCAGTAGACAAAACTTTGTTTATCAAGCGAGATGGCAAACACATGATTGTTGCCCAAATTTACGTTGACGACATTGTCTTCGGAGCTACTTGTTCTAAACTTGTGACTGCATTCACAGAAGCTATGTCCTCAACTTTTCAGATGAGTCTTGAGGGAGAGTTGCATCAATTTCTTGGACTTCAGATCTGATGGAGTTATATTCTAAATGTCTAGTTTAGTGACAATATGGAACTCCTTATCTGTGTTTTTCATTATCTATTAATCAAACTGTCGGCATTTTGTCTATCTTGTACTTGAATGCAATAGTCCTAGATATATACGTTGTAGACAGTATGGCGTGAGGAGACACGCGGAAGATCATACTGTCGGTTACTCGTATACTATCGAACAGAAGCTCACGACTTAGATGGACAGGTCCATCGGTACGTCGTAGTGTGACTGGGTAATAGTTGGTCTTGACTATTATGTTACACTAGTACACTTGGTATATTGAGCAGGACCACGGGAGGGCGTTCGATTTATACTAATCGACGTAATCGAACTAGACCTCAGAGATTACGGATATACGAATTCCTAATCCCTATATAATTGTAGGTGCGTGTGTCCAATTCTCGGCTCTTTAATATGCCAATGAGTGAGACTAATTGATTAGTCAAGATACTCGGTAAATTGGGAATCGAAATTGTACACACGGCATGCTATAGATTATAGACAGGAAACCGTGTCCCGTTTATCGGGTTGATGACGTCCCCGAGATGAGCTCATAAAGTTTATCATGTAAACCCTGCAGGTGGATTTGTTCCACATGATAATAAGGATGAGTGGTACTAGTCTCGGATAATAAGAAACGAATTAATTTAATTATTAGTAATTAAATAAATTCGTGGACGTTCGATATCTTAAACACGGGGAAAGTCGTATATGTAATTTCGGCGGATTTATTATTGTTGAAATAATATTAAAATTAATTTCGGGAATTCAATTATTATTTTATAGTGGAGTTAATAATAATTAAAATTGAAATCGATTAATTAAGGAATTGCGTTTACGTATTCCAAGTTAATTAATATTTCAATTTAGCCCTTAATTAATTTATCCTTAGGTCCATAACGTAGCTCTATTTAAACCCCCTCCCTTACCCTCTCTTAACCTAACATTCGCCGCAATTCTCATTTTTCATCTGAGAATAATTATTTTGCTTAGCGCAAAAATATTTTTCTCTGTGTGAAAAATAGAGTTAACGCAATTATAATTTTATTCTCTCATTGAGAATAATTATACCGTGGTTGAGACAGAGAGAGTATAGACGGGAGAACTCCAGCGGATCGTTGCCCACACAGCGGTTGGAGACGGGATCAGAGGATACGTTAGAAGCTCTAAGGTCTCAACAATCGACCGCTAAGGTATGAGATCGGATCTTTAATTCCGCTTTTATTCGATCTCAATTTCCTCGTTGATCATACATGAATGTACGATCGGGTTCCGGGTATCGTGGATTGTATTCCTCGACTACTGGGGGTTCTAGGACCTCCGGATCGGTAGTCGGATGAGGAAAAACGACCCGGAAACGAGCCCGGAACAGCAACGTCGCGTTGCTGTTCGCGGTGAAACGGCGACCGCCGTTTCCAAACGGCGACCGCCGTTTTGGCGTTTTTCTGGCAGCCCGCTCGGTTCGCGCGGTTGTCCTTCGGGGCAATGGCTGGGCGTGAATCGGGGCACGGGCTGGGAAAGCGAACGAAGTAGCGACTTCGGATGTCGACTGGGATCGTTCGGATGTTCGAGCGATCGAACGAACGCCTCCCGGGTAGTCGATTTCCAACAATTGGTATCAGAGCCGGTTATGCATTCGTGTATTGTTTGCGAGTTTGTTTTGCAGGTCACCCGATTATTATGGTCATGTTTGTTGTACTGTATGTTGTGGTGTGTTAAACTCTCGGGATTGTCGAGATCTTTTGGTTTTAACGTTGCTTGCTTGTAATAGTTAAAACGACGGGTTGAGTCGTTTAGGTTTTCTATTTCGGTTTTTCGTTTTTCGTTTATCCGGGTGTATAGGATCGATCGATATGTATAGGATCGATGCCGGAAGTAGTTAGTATTACTTATGTAATGTTGCTGCTGCTTGGTGGATCGAGACGAGATCGAGGGCCGGACGAACGAGGGTCGAGAAGTCGAACCCGCGGCTGCTGAAGGGCAAAACGGCGGTCGCCGTTTCTCAAACGGCGGTCGCCGTTTCGCTGGATTTCGGGCAGCAGCTCCGCGGGGGTTCGACGGACATCACGGATCGCTTGTCGAGGGCCCGGGATGATACTCCAGTGGGAGGGGTTCGTCTCTTGGTCCTTAGACGAGTCGGTGATGGACCAAGACCGAGACGAGCAACGAGACGAAGATCCGAGAAGACGTGCATCGAAGATTTTAAGGCCATAATAATCGGGGCCACGTTAAATGCTTTTTGTGTGTTTACGTGCTTTTTATTATGCTTTAATTTCATATGCATGCTTGTATATCCCTAAATCGTAAAATACTAAGTGGGAGAGGGATTGGAAACAATCCCGCGGTCTCCATTCTCTGTTTCGAGAGTGATGTGTATTGACTTACGAGTTGGCTTTAGTGTCATCCTCCCTATCGGATAAAGTCGATACACGGAAATCATTTTGATCGAAATTCGAATGAAATTCCAATTTTTAAATTGAACAATTAAGTTTTTTAAAGCAATGCCTAATCTGTCTTTCAAAGACTAATTTCAACTCGACTCATTCTCACCCCGGGGAGTGGAATGGAGCCAAAGCGCTTGGTTATGTCGATGACACAGATTAGAGACATTCGAGTCATTTGATGACTAGATCGATTGTCTGGTTGGCTCCCTCACTTTGTGAGAGATAGGGCTCAATTGCATGATTGATCGCTGGTTAGAAACTTCGAGTTTCACTTACGAGATATCAAGCTTTGATTAACGAAATTGTGAAATTTATTAAATGGAATTCAATTAACAAAGTTGTTTGTTTAGTAAACGTCCACACTATCGTGGCTTACTAGATGGAAACGGAACTTTGGTTTAATTGAGGCTCGACAGTTATAGGAAATCGTAAAGGGACCGCATGTCAACGTAAACGTCCACACTAACGTGGCTTGCGGTGGGCGTGTAGTTTCCGAGCGGTTAACTTAGTACTGAGAAATGGTATACACTTAGGTACGCTTTACAGTATCCTCCCCATCGGAGTCACTGCTGTAATGATGTACGACCGAAGTAAAAGTCCAGTTATAAAATCGTTTGGACTAGTATACGTCCACATGAACGTGGCATGCTAGTCTGATGGGATTTTAGGATTGATTGGTAGATTTAATGATATTAATTAAGGGAGTTAATATCGAATTAAATTTGACAGTTTGATTTGTCTCTTTTATAGATATGGCACTCAACCCGCTGTCCATTATACTAAAAGAAAACAAACTCACTGGTCCGAACTATGTTGATTGGAAACGAAACTTGGACATTGTCCTAACTGCTGAGGAGTACAAATATGTACTCCATGAGGTTTGTCCTGATGAACCTATTGATACCTCCACTCCTGAGGAAAAGGAAGCTCATCGGAAGTGGGTCAAGGCTGATCAGATGGCGCGGTGCTACATTTTGGCTTCTATGTCAAATGTGCTGCAACATCAGCATGAGGCCATGACCACTGCCTATGATATGATGCTTAACCTCAAGGAGATGTTTGGTAGTCAGGATAGGGCAGCCAGGCAAGATGCCATGAGAAAACTCATGACGGCCACTATGTCCGAAGGAACGCCCGTGAGGGATCACGTTCTTAGGATGATAGGCTATCTGAATGAGATAGAGATTATGGGAGGAGCTATCGATGGGGAAACCCAGATCGATATAGTGCTCCAGTCTCTGCCTAGGAGTTTTGAGCAGTTCCGCCTGAACTATAACATGAACAAGAGGTTATATTCGTTGGCGGAGCTCCTGACTGAACTCCAGGCGGCAGAGGGAATCTTTAAGAAATCTCAGGCACTTGTGGCTGTGAAACTTCCTGGCCCTCCGGGGACTAAGAGGAAGAAGAAACAAGGACGGAAACCCAGTGGACCCAGAAATGGTGGACCACAGAATGGAGTGAACAAGCCCAAGGGCAAGTGTTTCCGTTGCAAGCAGTCTGGACATTGGAAGTCTAATTGTCCTCTCAGACAAGGAGGTACGAACTTTTCCTTAGCCACTGAAACATGTTTAGCGGTGTTATCCACCGGTACCTGGTGTGTGGATACGGGAGCCACTGATCATGTCTGCAATTCTTTGCAGGGGTTCCAGGAAACCCGACGGCTTAGAGAGGGAGAGATCACTATCTACATGGGCAACGCGACGAAAGTGGCGGCTGTTGCAGTGGGAGATATTTATTTATCTTTTAATAATAAAGTTTTGGTATTGAATAATTGTCTTTATGTACCGAATTTTAGAAAGAACCTTGTTTCGGTTTCTAAATTGGTTTTGAATAAATATTCTGTTTCTTTTGATAGTTCTGTTATTATCAAAAAGAATGGTGAGTATATCTGTTCTGGTACATTGATAGGCAACTTATATATACTGAATCCTGATTATTCCACGATGCAACGAGTAGAGTCAAATAATACATCTAGTACCAATAAGAGAAAGGAGCCTTCTAGAATGAATCAAAAGTACTTATGGCATCTTAGGCTAGGTCATATTAACTTGGGTAGGATTCAAAGGTTGATAACTGATGGAATACTCAGTGGTGTGAAAGATGAGGACTTTCCAACCTGCGAATCATGCCTGGAAGGAAAAATGACCAAGCGACCCTTTAGTGATAAGGGGTATAGATCCAAGGAAGTACTGAAATTGATTCACTCTGATTTGTGCGGGCCTTTATCTGTCCAAGCGAGAGGAGGTTATGAATATTTCGTAACCTTCACTGATGATTACTCAAGGTATGGTTTTATATACCTGATGCGCCACAAGAGCGAGTGCTTTGACAAGTTCAAGGAGTACAAAGCTCTTGTGGAGAACCTTCATGGTAAAACCATAAAGACTCTACGATCTGATCGTGGAGGAGAGTACCTCTCGGGAGAGTTTAAGGCGTACTTATTAGAGAATGGGATTGATTCCCAGATGACTGCACCATACACGCCCCAGCAGAATGGTGTAGCAGAAAGAAGGAATAGGACTCTTATGGAAATGGTAAGATCTATGATGAGTTATTCAGAACTTAGTTCCTTCTAAATCAGTCCCTAAGACGCCCTCGGAATTGTGGACCGGGCGAAAGCCAAATTTGAAACACATTCGGATCTGGGGTTGTCCAGCACATGTGCTGAAGCATGGGGCTGATAAGTTGGAATCTCGTTCAGATATTCGGTTGTTTATAGGATATCCTAGAGGAACGAAAGGTGGTCTATTTTATAGTCCTAAGGACCAGAAGATCGTTGTTAGCACCAACGCTCGGTTTTTGGAAGAGGATTATATAATGGACCACAAGCCCAAGAGTGAGATAATACTTAACGAACTGAGAGGGGACGATCAAGGCTTAGATCCAACCGAACCGGGTGATACGCCACCACAGTCTGCACCTGTAGTTACTGAGGTTACACCGGAGCCTCGTCGTAGTGGGAGGGTTGTTCGACAACCCGATAGGTTCATGTTTATAGGTGAGTCTACGGACGTGTTACCTGGAGAACATGAAGCCGATCCCTGGACCTATGGCGAGGCGCTTAAAGATCAAGATGCTCAGTCTTGGCAAAAGGCGATGAAATCTGAGATTGAATCAATGGATTCAAATCAGGTCTGGAATCTTGTAGCACCGCCCAAAGGTGTAAAAGCCATTGGTTGCAAGTGGGTGTACAAGAGGAAAAGAGGGTCTGACGGGAAGGTTGAAACCTTCAAGGCTAGGCTTGTTGCGAAAGGGTATACTCAGAAAGAAGGGATCGATTATGAGGAAACCTTTTCGCCGGTAGCTATGCTAAAGTCGATCCGGATTCTTTTGTCTATAGCATCTTATATGGATTATGAGGTGTGGCAAATGGACGTCAAGACAGCATTCTTGAATGGGAATCTTGACGAGACCATTTACATGAGACAGCCAGAAGGTTTCATCAAGAAAGGCCAAGAGCATCTAGTGTGTAAGCTAAACCGATCCATTTATGGATTGAAGCAAGCTTCTAGATCTTGGAACATGCGGTTTGATGAGGTTATCCAGTCTTATGGATTCATTCAAAGCATGGACGAGTCGTGTGTATACCGGAGAAGTGACGGAAACAGTGTGGCGTTTCTCGTGCTTTATGTAGACGACATCCTTCTAATTGGAAACAATGTGAAGATGTTGTCGGACATAAAGGGATGGTTGTCCAAGCAATTCGATATGAAAGACTTAGGACAAGTTGGGCATGTTCTTGGGATCAAGGTTATAAGGGATCGCCGGAAAAGAACATTAAGCTTGTCCCAGGCTTCATATATTGATACGATTCTGGCTCGTTTCAACATGCAGAATTCCAAGAGAGGTGCTCAACCTTTCTGCCATGGAATTCATCTATCTAAAGACATGTGTCCCAAAACACAAAAGGAGATAGATTACATGAAGAAGGTTCCTTATGCTTCGGCAGTAGGAAGTCTAATGTATGCCATGTTGTGCACGAGACCTGATATCTGCTATGCCGTGGGCATGGTAGCTAGATATCAGAGTAACCCTGGACAGGGTCACTGGACTGCTGTAAAGAACATACTTAAGTACCTGCGAAGGACTAGGAATTATGTTCTGAGTTACAAAGCGTCCGAGTTGATTCCTATTGGTTACACAGACTCGGATTTCCAATCTGATAAGGATCAGCGAAAGTCTACATCAGGCTATGTGTTCACATTGGGAGGTGGAGCAGTCTCATGGAAGAGTGTTAAGCAGAAATGCATTTCGGACTCTACCATGGAAGCCGAATATGTAACAGCCTCTGAGGCAGCTAAAGAATCGGTGTGGCTCCGGAACTTCCTTATGGACTTGGATGTGGTTCCTAAAATGCCTAGAGCTATCACAATTTATTGTGACAATAGCGGTGCAGTGGCTAATGCAAAGGAACCACGAGCCCACAATGCGAGTAAACACATAGATCGCAAGTACCACCTGATTAGAGACATCGTCAGGAGAGGCGATGCGGTTGTCACCAAGATTGCATCAGCGGATAACCTGGCTGACCCCTTTACGAAGGCACTTCCAGCGGAAGCGTTCAAGAGACACGTGAAGGGGATGGGTATCGGATGTATGGTAGAGGGCAACTAGAGATTTAGTATAAGTGGGAGATTGATGGAGTTATATTCTAAATGTCTAGTTTAGTGACAATATGGAACTCCTTATCTGTGTTTTTCATTATCTATTAATCAAACTGTCGGCATTTTGTCTATCTTGTACTTGAATGCAATAGTCCTAGATATATACGTTGTAGACAGTATGGCGTGAGGAGACACGCGGAAGATCATACTGTCGGTTACTCGTATACTATCGAACAGAAGCTCACGACTTAGATGGACAGGGACAATCCATCGGTACGTCGTAGTGTGACTGGGTAATAGTTGGTCTTGACTATTATGTTACACTAGTACACTTGGTGTATTGAGCAGGACCACGGGAGGGCGTTCGATTTATACTAATCGACGTAATCGAACTAGACCTCAGAGATTACGGATATACGAATTCCTAATCCCTATATAATTGTAGGTGCGTGTGTCCAATTCTCGGCTCTTTAATATGCCAATGAGTGAGACTAATTGATTAGTCAAGATACTCGGTAAATTGGGAATCGAAATTGTACACACGGCATGCTATAGATTATAGACAGGAAACCGTGTCCCGTTTATCGGGTTGATGACGTCCCCGAGATGAGCTCATAAAGTTTATCATGTAAACCCTGCAGGTGGATTTGTTCCACATGATAATAAGGATGAGTGGTACTAGTCTCGGATAATAAGAAACGAATTAATTTAATTATTAGTAATTAAATAAATTCGTGGACGTTCGATATCTTAAACACGGGGAAAGTCGTATATGTAATTTCGGCGGATTTATTATTGTTGAAATAATATTAAAATTAATTTCGGGAATTCAATTATTATTTTATAGTGGAGTTAATAATAATTAAAATTGAAATCGATTAATTAAGGAATTGCGTTTACGTATTCCAAGTTAATTAATATTTCAATTTAGCCCTTAATTAATTTATCCTTAGGTCCCTAACGTAGCTCTATTTAAACCCCCTCCCTTACCCTCTCTTAACCTAACATTCGCCGCAAGTCTCATTTTTCATCTGAGAATAATTATTTTGCTTAGCGCAAAAATATTTTTCTCTGTGTGAAAAATAGAGTTAACGCAATTATAATTTTATTCTCTCATTGAGAATAATTATACCGTGGTTGAGACAGAGAGAGTATAGACGGGAGAACTCCAGCGGATCGTTGCCCACACAGCGGTTGGAGACGGGATCAGAGAATACGTTAGAAGCTCTAAGGTCTCAACAATCGACCGCTAAGGTATGAGATCGGATCTTTAATTCCGCTTTTATTCGATCTCAATTTCCTCGTTGATCATACATGAATGTACGATCGGGTTCCGGGTATCGTGGATTGTATTCCTCGACTACTGGGGGTTCTAGGACCTCCGGATCGGTAGTCGGATGAGGAAAAACGACCCGGAAACGAGCCCGGAACAGCAACGTCGCGTTGCTGTTCGCGGTGAAACGGCGACCGCCGTTTCCAAACGGCGACCGCCGTTTCCAAACGGCGACCGCCGTTTCCAAACGGCGACCGCCGTTTCCAAACGGCGACCGCCGTTTTGGCGTTTTTCTGGCAGCCCGCTCGGTTCGCGCGGTTGTCCTTCGGGACAATGGCTGGGCGTGAATCGGGGCACGGGCTGGGAAAGCGAACGAAGTAGCGACTTCGGATGTCGACTGGGATCGTTCGGATGTTCGAGCGATCGAACGAACGCCTCCCGGGTAGTCGATTTCCAACAAGATCTCTCAACGACCAGATGGGATATTTGTGTCTCAAAGCAAGTATGCTAAAAACATGGTTGAGAGGTTTGAGATGCATCATGCTAAGCCAGCAAACACTCCTATGGCAACTACGGAACGCTTGTCTACATCGACGAAAAGTCGGAGTGTAAACCAAACTCTTTATCGTTCTATGATTGAGAGTTTACTTTATTTAACTGCCACTCGTCCTGACATTATGTTTAGTGTTTGTATGTGTGCCAGGTACCAAGCTGATCCGAAGGAAGACCATCTACGAGCTGTGAAACGGATCCTCCGATACGTCTCTGGGACTTCTCAGCTAGGTCTTTGGTATGCGCGCGACACTTCATCCAACCTAGTCGGCTTTTCTGATGCCGATTGGGCAACGGACACGGACGAAAGAAAAAGTACCTCTGGATGCTGCTGCTTCCTTGGCAATAACATAGTGTCTTGGCATAGTCGGAAGCAAAATTGCATCCCTCTATCAACAGCTGAGTCTGAGTACGTTGCAGCCGGGAGTTGCTGCACTCAATTGCTTTGGCTAAAGCAGATGTTGGATGATTATCTTATCGAGAGTGCTCCCTTGGTGTTGTACTGTGATAACCAAAGTGCTATCAAAATCAGCGAAAATCCTGTTCAGCATTCTCGCACTAAACACATCGACATCATTTCATTAGAGATTTGGTTGATCGTGATATAGTCAGTCTACAGCATATTTCAACAGAAAAACAACTCGCTGACATCTTCACCAAACCTCTTGACTTTGAGAGATTTAAAAACTTAAGAAATTCTCTCTGCATGTGTTCTCTCTAAGAGTTCACGAAATTTTTGAAGTCTGAAAGAGTAGTTTCTTTACTTCTGAATACGCACTCGGATTTGTCGTGGATTAGTCTTGTCAGACAAACATGGATTCGAGGCCGCTTTAGTCTTCGGACCCAAGTGTATTTATTCCGCTGAATGCAAACATGTGAACTTGGCATATAACTCCCATAAGCTATCATTTGCATAGATCCATAATACCAAGTAACGGAGGACGCCAGATCACTTTGTCCGCCGGCTCCCCTCTTCGAAAGGTAGCACATGGACGCCATAGTTTAAGATGCTCTTCAATCACACTTCGGAGATGCGGGATGATCCTCGCTCCCCTCTGACTGCTGTAATGAGCATCTGTTGCATTTCATATAAAGCTAAAACTCGTCTGGAGGACGCCGGGTCACACTGTCCGCCGGCTCCCCTCTGATGTAGTAAAGCTAGTCCCAAGTGGAGTGCCTTAAAAGTTCACCTTGCATTCATGAATTAAAATCTCTTGTGCGGTGCAAACTCTTCCAATATGTTTCGACGAAACACGACTGCATCCTTGTGATTGTGACGAAGGACAAGTAAACATGTCTATCAATTTACTTCGGTCCATTCCACCGGTTTTTAATATGAGAGTTTTTCCATTTTATCTCAAAGTTACTATCACCTTGTGTGAAAATTTTTTGTTTATGGAAAATGATGAAATGTGAATTCTTTTCTGAGAAAATATTTGCTCTTCATTGCCTAATATCACCCCTCGAATCTCCACTAAAATGGTTTTGAATGTTTGTAGTGTGTTGAACGCTTGAATACTAACTCGGGATGTGTTGTTTTGATAGTTGCTCATGTAGTTCATGTTCAGCATCTCGTGGAGTTCAAACGTAAAGACAAAAGATGAGTGTAGCAGCACCTGGCGGACTTAAATCTCGTGACGTGTTGACATAGGCGACATTTGCCCCCTTTCAGCGCAAATTGACGCCAACGATTTTTTCGCCAGTCCTGCCAACTGGCGCTAGCGCCAGAATGCTGGGGTCGTGACATGAGCATACTGTCGCTAGCGAATGTGTGCTAAGGTCTTGACCCTCTGCTGCTGTTGCCACTACTCCACTCCTACTCAGCACAATATCAACAACATATCCTGCTTTCTACATTTCAATAACGCCACATCAACCCGTCAACACCTCAGTTGTGCGACCTTTGATCGACGACACTTGACATTTTTACTTAGAATTTTTTTTCTGTTTTTCAAAAAAAAAAAAAAAAAATATATATATATATATATATATATAAATAAATAAATATTTTATTATTTTATAATTTTTATTATTTTTTTTAATTCGTTTTTGTACTGATGGGCTGATTTTTGTTCTGTTAGTTGGGCTTTTTTACAGGTCTTTTTATTTCCGGACGGGCCGGCCAAAACTTTGCCTATATATAGGACTTCAAATTTCGGATTTAGGGTTACCTGAAATCGAATTCTCTAAGTCTTATAGTCGTCGTGTTTGCTTCGTGTTCCTGTTAGCATCGCTCTCTGTGATCGACTCTTCACGCATCCGGCGTTCGACTCTCTTACTCTAGCTTCACGCATCAGGCGTCTGTGATCTCGTCCTTAGGTTCTTAGATCTTCGCTCCTACTACTCTCTAGGTTTCAATATGACTTCATCGGCTGGAAATATGTTTGTGGAACTCGACAAGGAGGTTCTAGCCGAGTTGACTACTGCCTGGAGAGACGCCTCTCCTAACTCTAAGAAGAAGGCACTACATGCCCTACAGAAACACATGGACAAGATGGATAGTAGAGGTAGTAAATCAAAATCTGCATCTCCTTCTGTTGATCTGACCCAACATGTGAAACCGGCACACTCTGTGTCGCAAAGTGCTGGGAAGAAACCTAAGACTGAACTTCCCAAGACTAAGGATCCAAAGTATCCTTCTAACTTCCTTCGCTGCTTCAAGGGTCTGGTGTCCCCCCTACTGAATACGAGAGGATGGTCGATGAGGGGATCATGACCAAGGATGGTAAGAAGATTATCTCTACACCTGCTGCTTCTGATGTCGTTAAGTCGACTGTTTCTGGCTCTGGTGCCCCTGCTAAGAAATCAACGTCATCTGACGTTGTTGTTGAATCTAAAAAATCCAAACCTTCCATCTTTGGAGTTGTTGAACCGAGGAAGGTTGTTGATCCAAAGAAAGGTGTAAAGTCTGCTGGTTCTACTATCTCTGATGATAGTAAGAAGAAAAAGACTTCTGTCTCCGATGATGGAGAGAAGACACTGTCTCTTGGCTCTAAGCCACCTGTGCACCCCACTACATCTGGCTCGACTGGAGCCACTGCTGAACCCAAATACTATCTTTTAGTTGAAGACTGTGGTAAAGCCTACAAACCAGATTTCTTCACTCCTGCTGCTGAACGACGTCTCACGTTTATTGAAGGGCTCCCTATCCTTGCTGATCGCCAAATCCGTCCGGCTGACTATGAGAAGACGGGAGTATCAAAATTCTTGGAAGCCATGCACTTGATGGACTCTGTGACTGTTGGAATTCGCTATCCCGGGTTATCAAAATTGCGGAACCGATAACCCGAACGAACCCTTCGCCGGAGATCATACGAACGCCGACTCATCCGCCGGAGTCCGGGCTTTGGAGACCATGCATCCGAAGACGCACAGCCCGCCCCCACCCGAACCCCCGCGAGCCGGGGTTCGCATAATCGAAGGGATCGATCGCACGCCGGCGATCGATCGGGGTGGGGCTGTTCCGACAGCCCCCGCGGCGGGTCCGGCGACCCGCCGCCACCAGGAAGCCCCCGCCTTCACGGCGGGGTAGGGCACGGCTCCAGCCCGTGCCCAGCGATCGACCCTCGTGGTCGATCGCACACCCTCGGCCCAGCCGAGGGTTCGCCCCCATGCCCGCGAAACCCTAGCCCGGGCGATCGCCTGTGGTCCGGTGGCTTCGCCACCACCACTCGATCGTCCCCCGTTCATGATTTCGTACCTCGGATCTTGTTCTACGGTATTCTCGATAAATCCAAAATCGAACAATTATCAAGGGCGTTTAGATATTGTACCTTTCGATTCGTTGTTCGGAGAAACGAAATCAAGATGACCTTTGAATCTTCCCACGTATTCCTTGCACTCCGTTCGAACGTCGGGTGGGCGACGATCTATCGAACTCCTATGGATCTCCTTCAACTCTCTAGAATATCAAGTATGATAATCTTGTCTTATGATTTATGAAGGCCATGTAGTGCTTTTATAGGCTACGTAGGGGATCTAAAGGAGGTGGAATATTGGGCTTCCAATATTGATGATTAAATTGAGCCCACTGCCCAAGTCCATTAATCCTTATCAATATTAATTAATTTATTTTCCACTATATAAATTAATTGCACTCCCAATATTAAACCATATTATATCCAATAATATTTCTCCGGTAGTATTATTTATTCCGTGTATTTAAGATAGAAATATCCATGAATAAAATTTATTTATTGCTTAATAAATTTATTCATCTCTTTTATCCGAGACTAGTACCACTCAACCTTATTTATTATGCGGAATTAAATCCACTCGCGAGGTTTACATAATAAATCCTTTTGAGCTCATCTCGGGGATATTATCAACCCTTCCGGGATACACTGTCCGGTCAATTATTCACGGCATGCCATATATAAAATATAGCGACCCAACTTGACCGGTAATTAACCCAATAATTAAATCGGTTAATTCCTTTGGCAAATCAAAGTCACTTATATTAAATATACACACCCGCAATAATATCGGGGATTAAGAATATAATACACTGAGTCTCAAATCAATTATCGCCGAGCAATCCTAATTGATGAGTCTCAATCGATCCGCTCAATACACCAAGTGTACAAGTGTGATAAAATAATTAAGATAAATTATTTTCTCTCTCACACAACGACTATACCGATGGGTTGGTCCGTGTCCATCTAGGTCGTGAGCAACTGTTCGATTAAATACGAGTAACCGATAGTATGATCTTCTGTGTGCCCATGCAACACCATACTAACTACAACGTATAAAATCCAGGACTATAATTTGCATATATTTAATTAACAATAATTAAAAGCAAATGAATGTTTGTATTTAATAGGTAAATGAAAGTGTACAAGGAGTTTAAAATACTCAAATCTAGACATTAAGTATACTACTCCATCAATCTCCCACTTATACTAAGGTCTAGTCTTATCCTCCAAACTTCTGACTCCCAAACCCTCCAAGTGCTTGAAATATACTTCCTTAGGAAGTATCTTGGTGAAAGGGTCCGCTAGGTTGTCCTCTGAAGCTATCTTGGTGACTATCGCATCGCCCCTCTTGACGATGACTCGAATCGGGTGGTACTTGCGCTCTATGTGTTTTGTAGCACTATGGGACCGTGGTTCCTTACTGTTTGCCACTGCACCGCTATTATCACAATAAATTGTCATAGCTCTGGGCAAACTCGGAATCACATCTAAGTCCTGGAGGAAATTAAGGAACCAAACTGACTCTTTCGCTGCCTCTGAGGCTGCAACATATTCAGCTTCCATGGTAGAGTCTGAAATGCACTTTTGCTTTACACTCCTCCATGATACGGCTCCACCTCCCAAAGTGTACACATAGCCTGATGTCGACTTTCGCCGGTCCTTATCAGCTTGGAAATCCGAATCCGTATAACCCAAAGGAATCAGATTGTCTGCCCCGTAACTTAGAACATAATCCCTAGTATTTCTCAAATACTTGAAAATGCTCTTTACGGCAGTCCAATGAGCCTTTCCAGGGTTACTCTGATATCTCGCTACTACGCCAACTGCGTAGCAGATATCAGGCCTCGTGCATAACATTGCATACATCAAGCTTCCCACAGCCGAAGCGTAGGGAACTGATTTCATTTCATCTTTCTCCTTTTGTGTCCGAGGACACATCTCCTTAGAAAGATAAGTTCCTTTACTGAAGGGCAGTTCACCCTTCTTGGAATCTTGCATGTTAAAACGAGCCAGAATCGTGTCTATGTAAGATTGCTGGGATAAGTACAATGTTCTATTCCGGCGATCCCTTATAACCTTGATCCCTAGAACATGTCCCACTTCTCCCAAATCTTTCATATAGAATTGTCTAGACAACCATCCCTTTATGTCTGATAACATTTTCACACTGTTGCCAATGAGAAGAATGTCGTCTACATAAAGCACGAGAAACACCACCTTCTTCCCATCACGTTTCCAATACACACACGATTCGTCCATGCTTTGACTGAATCCAAAAGATTGGACTACTTCGTCAAACCGCAGGTTCCACGATCTCGAGGCTTGTTTCAATCCATAAATGGATCGATTAAGCTTGCACACTAGATGATCTCGCCCCTTAGCAATGAATCCTTCTGGTTGTTTCATATAAATCGTTTCGTCAAGACTTCCATTAAGGAAAGCTGTCTTGACATCCATTTGCCACACCTCATAATCCATATGAGCTGCTATGGATAAGAGAATCCGGATCGACTTTATCTTGGCTACCGGCGAGAAGGTCTCCTCATAATCGATTCCCTCTTTCTGAGTATATCCTTTCGCAACAAGCCGAGCTTTAAAGGTTTCAACCTTTCCGTCAGATCCTCTCTTTCTCTTGTAGACCCATTTACACCCAATTGGCTTTACGCCGCTTGGTGGTTCTACAAGATCCCAGACTTTATTAGAATCCATAGATTCTATTTCGGATTTCATCGCTTTCTTCCAAGAAGGCGCATCTATATCTTGTACCGCCTCATCATAGGTCCAGGGATCGATTTCATGAACTCCAGGTCCAGAGTCCGAAGACTCACCCAGTCCAATCCATCGGTCTGGTTGCTTAACAACCCTCCCACTACGACGGCGTTCCGGTGTATTAACAGTGACAGTATCAGGTGCAGATTCTAGTGGTGTATCTATACTCGGTTCGGCTGTATCTAAGTCTTCCTTGTCACCTCTCATCTCATCAAGTATTACGTCACTCTTGGGCTTGTGGTCCATGACATAGTCTTCCTCTAAGAACCGAGCGTTAGTACTTATAACGATCTTCTGGTCTTTAGGACTATAGAACATGCCACCTTTAGTTCCTTTCGGGTATCCTACAAACAGCCGTAATTCTGATCTAGGTTCTAACTTATCGGCACCTTGTCGCAACACATGTGCTGGACAACCCCAGATCCGAATGTGTCTTAAGTTAGGCTTGCGCCCACTCCACAATTCCATGGGTGTGGTTGGTACCGTTTTGGTTGGAACCCTATTCAAGATATACGCCGCTGTTTCCAAGGCAAATCCCCAGAACATAACAGGTAAGTCCGAGTAACTCATCATTGATCGCACCATTTCCATAAGAGTCCTATTCCTTCTTTCTGACACACCATTCTGCTGGGGAGTATATGGTGATGTCATTTGGGAATCAATCCCATTCTCTGCCAAGTATGCCTTGAATTCTCCAGACAGGTACTCGCCTCCGCGATCCGATCGCAGGCACTTAATGGATTTGTTTTGAAGGTTCTCCACAAAAGCCTTGAACTCCTTGAACTTGTCAAAGGATTCGCTCTTACGGCGCATCAAGTATACAAATCCATACCTTGAGTAATCATCAGTGAAAGTGATGAAATACTCGTACCCTCCCCTTGCCTGAGTAGACATAGGTCCGCATACATCTGAGTGAATCAAATCCAATACTTGTTCAGCCCTCCGTCCTTTACCAGAAAAAGGACGCTTGGTCATTTTACCCTCTAAACAGGATTCGCAGGTCGGAAGTGTTGGGATATGTCCTTCGATCCTACGTGTGCAATCGATAAAGTCATAAGGTCGTCTATGGATGTTAAATGATTATTTGATAATATTAATTGTTGGGAACAATATAATATTGATCAATTAAATCATACCTACAGGGTCACACACGAGCTCGATATTGATATACATTGCTTGATAAATATATTGATTTAGAATCAATATTTACGTGGATTTAATACACATGCATGGGATGCATGGCTTGCATGGATGCATGTCACATAGTGTGACATGGCATGCCACACAAGCAAGTGGGACCACATACAATGCATAGTGGCATGTGTATGTGGCATGACCTTTCACCTCCTTTGTAACCCCTTTTGCATGTTAATGGTGCATTATGATGCCCATTATGTTGTAGGTTACAAAGGGGAGTAATGTGGTGAATAATGAGGTTATAATATGGATGAAAATCAGATTTTCATCACACATCATCTTTACCCACGAAATTCACACCAAAGAGAGAGAGGAGAAAGTGTTCTTGGAGAACCGACTCGATCAAGCAAAGTGTTCGTCATCCGGGTTCGTGTGCAACACGTAGAGGCCGGGCCATTTGTGCGGCTTCAACATCCGGGCGATCTAGACAAGAGGAGTGACGAGGTCATTCACAAGGAGAGCTTCGAGAGGCTGATCCATTTGAGGTGGTTCAATCGACTCAACACCACCTCAACGACATCAACGAATCACTTCGTCACCATAAGTAAGTAATCGTTGAACCTTATATATATATATATATTGGATGTGTATATATATATATATATATATATATATATATATATATATATATATATATATATATGTTTATATGTAATCTTATACACATTAAGTGTGCACTAAGATCATGGCATAGTAGATCTATTGCTTTACACGCTTCCGCACACACGGTATATCGATTGGATCGGTATACCGGTACCTTCAATTGGTATCAGAGCCTAGGGCTCGTGCACACTTTTGTGTTGGACACAAGAAGTTTAATCAACATAATTGGATTAATTGTTTAATTGTGATTATGTGATTAGATGTAAGGCCGGCCACCGTTAGTGGTCGGGTGAATGAAATTGTCGTTTTTTACGTTTCGATTGGCCATAGTCTTTTGAGGGCTGCGTCCCTTGGAATCATTTGTAATAGATAGGTTTTTCTATTATATTTGTATTGCACTACTTGTAAGCGATGGACTTAGTCCATGGTTCGATGGAGGATCTCGGCTCTCTGGCGAAAACGAGAAGAAACGAAGCAAAACGAAGCAAAGCGGACAAAACCGGGCTGCTGGAGCCAAACGGCGGGCGCCGTTTGTGCTCCAGCGGGCGCTGTTTTAATTTGGCGGGCGTCGTTTTGGAAACGGCGACCGCCGAAAGCCCTGATTCTTGGCAGATTTTTTCCAAACCCTTTTGGCGGGCGCCGTTTTGGAAACGGCGACCGCCGTTTGTGAAACGACGGGCGCCGTTCGTGGTTTTTTTTGGGTACGGAATAGATTTAATCAAAATCGGAGGGCACGGAACTAAAACGGCGGGCGAGGACAAGTCCAGAAGATGTTCAAGGCTTTTGTTATTACTTTAAGTCTTTTCGTTTGAGAGTTGTGAGGTTCTAGGGGCCTTTCGATTTCGTATTTATATGCTTTGCTAGTTATAGGTTGTTTTATGTTATAAATGTTCAACTTACATATAAACAAACCTATGCATGCAAGTTCCCAAAAATAATGAGTATAATGTCTTGTCCAAAACATCACACCCCTAAAGCCCTCGATCATAAGTTGGTGGGTCCGCCTCAGCGGGGTACTACTTGTTATCTTGGGATAAGTGGGAGTAAGGGTTAGACCTTTACACGTGAATTTGGTTTTCTCATCGATAGATCCACTGCAGGCGTGGCTATCGAGACATGAGATGAGAATGAGATTCTCGTCGACCGAGAGTGATATTAGATATCATTGACATGGGTATGTATACCTATCTTGAAATACTTAAGTGCGGACTCAGTCGGCTTAAATATTTACAAGATGAGGATCTCGGGATCGTTTTGTTCTAAGGGACAATGATATTGGATATCAATTGAACAAAATGAAATAAATAAGTACAATTGTTAGACAACCTTATTTGTTTACCGCTTTGTGGATGTTTACATACTTTATTTATCTTACTTTTGTAGTTTATCATGTCAAATATCAACTCAATTCAAGTTTCGTTCAATTCTTGATTGTGAAAAATTGAACAACATAAATTTTCTTGATTGACAACGTAATTTGAGGATGGTCCTCAAATACGAAGACAAGGAAAGTGTGTTAGATAACCACATCCTAAGATATCATTGAACAACTCAATATCATGTTCAGAGAATATGCAATGATTGAGCGGTTCGGTGTGACCAGGGTCATCGCTTCAGCTAGGCTGGAAAAATGGAAATCTATGGGATCACATGTGCAACAAATGATTGGATTGTTTGTTTCAAGTGACCGCCTAGATTTTTCCTATGATGATTATTTGGCAACCGATTTCATACTTCAATCTCATGATGGTTATAATGCCTTTAGGCTAAATTTTCCATATGAATGGTTTGAAGAAATCGCTTCGTGAGCTCCACGGGATGCTCAAGGCTGATGAGCCGGCGATAGAGAAGGACCCTAAGAGGGAAATTCTTATGATATAGGATAGGGTATTCAAAAGAGCATGGGCAAGAAGGCTACTAGGGTTCCTAGGGAATCTCAATGCGTCTACTGCAAAAGTGTTGGACACTACTTGCAAACTTATAAAAGTTCATATTTTATTCAATTTCAAAACAAATGCCTAATTGTCTTTCATTTGGTGGATTATAAGGTTATGATTATTTACACCTCGGGGAGTGATTTAATCCAAAACACTTAAGTTCATCACTGACACAAATTAGAGACTTTCGAGCCATTGGATGGCGTGAATCGATTGTCTGGTTGGCTCCCTCATATTTTATGAGAGATAGGGCTTCAATTGCATGATAATATCGCTGGTTAGAAAACTTCGATTTTTCACTTACGATTTATCACGTTTTGACATTGAGATAATTTTGAATGGGAAATTCGAATAAGAGTCAATTATTGAGAATAATTGAACTTGCCCAAAGTTCAAAGAAGATGTGAAGAGCGGGGTTGCTTCATCTTCAGGTATTAATGTTATAAACATTAAACTTTACAAATTCTACTTCTTGGGTATTGGATGCCAAACGTAGTTCTCACATTTGTATGTGGAGGAACTACATAGAAGTATAAGTTTGGTGAGTAGAGATGTCGATCTACGGGCGAGAAATGGAGCGAAGGTCGCTGCATTAGCCGTGTGATCATATGATGTTGTTTTGCCTTAGGGCCTTGTTTTAGTATTATAACTATGTAATTTCGTACCTTCAATAAACAATGAATATTGGTTCAGTATTGGATACTGATGGATTAGTTTTTCACTAATTAAATAGTTTGATAACTATTTTAATTGTGAACTATTCTTTGTTTTGGTACGATTATTACATTATTTATGTATACTTTAAACTCAACAAATCATATATAACATTAACACAAAAGTCCAAATCGAATAAGTCTCAATGAGACATAACTGTAACATTGTTGATTAGATCAAAATCTAAACATGTAACGAATCTTCTTTTAGAAGGCATTCTAGAATCATTTGACTTGGAGTCATTTGATACATGTGAATGATGTTTGATGGACAAAGATAACAATGTCATCTTTCTTGGAGAAAGGAGAACATGTGAGTGATTAATTAGGGATGATCCATACTGATGTATGTGGAACCTATCAGTTCACAAGCACATGAAGGTTATGTTTCGGAAAAGAGAAAACAAACTATATTAGATATAGTTCGACCATTCGATGAGAGGTCTAAATGAACTACTGGTCTCTTTTGGGAACACACAATTCTTGACTTCAACTTATACACTGAATAGGACACCGTCAAAAGCTATTGATAAGACACCATACGAGGTATGGAAAGGGAAGGTCCCTAACTTGTCTTATATCAAGGTTTGGGGATGTGAAGCTTATGTGAAGAGAAATATCTCTACAAAGCTTGAACCCAAATCGGATAAATGTTTCTTTGTTGGTTATCCAAAAGAAACACGAGGGTACCACTTTTACAACCAATCCGAGAACAAAGTTTTTGTTGCTCGAGATAGTGATTTTCTTGAAAAGAGTTATCTTTCCTATAAATTCAGTGGGAGATCGGTTTTCTTGAACGAGGTTCAAGTGAAACAACCAATGATGAATACTCAAGACTAGGTTGAGAGTATTCTTATGGTTTTGGAAGCCATACCAGCCCTCGTAGGTCCGAAAGGAATAAATCTATCTCTATTATTCAAATACTTAGATATTGTGACCAATGAGAGATATGAATTCATGCTTTTGGAAAGCGATGAACCTTCGAACTATATCCAAGCTATGACGAGTGCAGCTACTAAAATTGGCATGATGCCATGAAATCTGAGATGATATCAATATCTGATAATCAAGTTTGGAACTTGATATATTTGCATCACGGGGTTAGACCCAATGAATGCTAATAGATCTTTAAGATCTAAACAGACAGATGGAAAACCTAGGGTTTTCAAAGCAAGGTTGATGGTAAAAGTTTTATTCACGAGGTGGATTATGGAAAAACTTTCAACAGTTGCTTTGATTAAATCATTCAGATTATCTTAGCCATTGCTACTCATCTTGATAATGAGTTATGGTAATATTGGATGTTAAAACTAACTTCTTGAATTGGATTCTAGAAGAGAATGTGTTTTGACACAACCAAAGAGTTTTATCGATCCTAATAAGGCTGAGAAATTATGCAATCTTATAATTCCATTTATGGAATAAAGCAAAGCATATCAGAGTAACAATCTTCATTTCAATGAATCCATACTGGGTTTTGGATTTCAGAGGAACTCCGAAGAGTCTTGTTTTACAAGAAGAACAGTGGGAGGTACGTTGTATTAATTGTGTTGTATGTCGGTGACATACTCCTTATTGGAAACAATGTTTCTATGCTTAATTCTATTAAAGAATAGCTTGGAAATTGTTTTTCAATAAAGGATCTTGGAGAAGCACAGTACATATTGGGCATCAAGATCTGTCGGAACAGACCGAAAAGGATGTTTGGACTTAGTAAAGCGACCTATATTGATAAGGTGCTTGATAAGTTCAGAATGAAAGACGCCAGAAAGGGTCTCATTCCAATGAGTCATGGCACATCTCTTAGCAAGATGCAAGGCCCTACGGGACTTGATGAGCAAAAGAGGATGGAAAACATTCCTTATGCTTTGGCAATAGGGTCTATAATGTATGCCATGATATGTACAAGACCGGACGTATCGTATGCTTTGAGCATGACGAGTCAGTTTCAAGGAAATCCAGGTGAGGCGCGTTAGACTGCGACCAAGAATATTCTTATGTACCTTAGATGGACAAATGAATTTTGTTGTCTTTGGAAGACAAAAAGAGTTGATATTAACAAGCAGTTTGACTGCTAACTTCAAAACAGACTAAGATAATTTTCGATTTTAATCTGGTTATATCTTTTGTCTGGTTAGAGGTGATATTTGCTGGAATAGTTCCATTCAATGCAATATAGCTGATTAAACTACAAAAGCTGAGCACAGTATTGCATTGGATGCAGTAATGTTGGCAGTTAGGATTTGAAAGTTCTTGAATGAACTAGGTGGCGTAACTAGCTCAGCCCATCCGATAGTTCTCTATTTATAGTAGAGTTATCGCGCAAGCCAATGAGCTAGGAAGCACCAAGTCTAAAACTGGTGCTCAGGAAGTTCCACATTATCTGGGAGATAGTTTTGTGGAGACATCGAGATAATAAAGTTGCAACTTTTGGTAAGGTTGCAAACCTGCTTTCTAAACCTCTCCTGCAGTTTAAGCTTGAGGCTTCACGACTGCAATAGAGATCAGACATCTTAGAGATGGGTTGTGATTTTTATTACTGTATTAGATACTTTTGGAGATTTGATAAACATTCACTAATATGTATAATACATATTTCTTCATATAAATATGGTTTAATTTATATGAATTGTCCAAATGATTAAGTAATATCGATTGGGTTATGAGGTCGACTTACCGCATAATGAAGTCCCAATGGTTGAACTGATATACTTGAATCATATGCTTGTTCCTAGTTCGTATAATCGAGTACGGACAAACCGATAATACAAAGAACTAGATTGTAATGTGTACTATAGCGCCGCTTCATGGGCTAGTGATGTGGGACATCAAGTACAATTACATAGATATTAGCTGGGAGCTAATGATCGAACAGACCCGACTGGAATAGTATTTAAGATTTCGAGTCATAGTACTATTTCATTGACTGTCGAGCAATTTCCTCTGACCTGAGTAGTCCAGAGTGATTCCATTGTGAAATGGTGTACTTTGATACAAGTAAACGCCTTTCGTAAAAGGAGGTTATAAAACTTGTTATTAGGTATATCAGGAAGCAAGTGGGAGAGCTTGGATTGACAAGATGGGATTGTCCTCCATTTTAATGGGATATATGTCTTACCGGCCACTTGGAGAGTCGAGACTGTGGAAAATACGTGGCCACGTCCAGATTCGTATCATAGTGATAAATCTGGTTTTACAGTCTGTCTCAAAGTCCAAGAAAGGTTTGAACCGATTGAGGATGACTCGAGTCTTGCCTCAAGTTCAAACTTAGACATAAAAGTGACAACAGTAAATTGGCAGCACACTGGCTCTGAAGGCCAAGTGGGAGATTGTTGGGATATGTCCTTCGATCCTACGTGTGCAATCGATAAAGTCATAAGGTCGTCTATGGATGTTAAATGATTATTTGATAATATTAATTGTTGGGAACAATATAATATTGATCAATTAAATCATACCTACAGGGTCACACACGAGCTCGATATTGATATACATTGCTTGATAAATATATTGATTTAGAATCAATATTTACGTGGATTTAATACACATGCATGGGATGCATGGCTTGCATGGATGCATGTCACATAGTGTGACATGGCATGCCACACAAGCAAGTGGGACCACATACAATGCATAGTGGCATGTGTATGTGGCATGACCTTTCACCTCCTTTGTAACCCCTTTTGCATGTTAATGGTGCATTATGATGCCCATTATGTTGTAGGTTACAAAGGGGAGTAATGTGGTGAATAATGAGGTTATAATATGGATGAAAATCAGATTTTCATCACACATCATCTTTACCCACGAAATTCACACCAAAGAGAGAGAGGAGAAAGTGTTCTTGGAGAACCGACTCGATCAAGCAAAGTGTTCGTCATCCGGGTTCGTGTGCAACACGTAGAGGCCGGGCCATTTGTGCGGCTTCAACATCCGGGCGATCTAGACAAGAGGAGTGACGAGGTCATTCACAAGGAGAGCTTCGAGAGGCTGATCCATTTGAGGTGGTTCAATCGACTCAACACCACCTCAACGACATCAACGAATCACTTCGTCACCATAAGTAAGTAATCGTTGAACCTTATATATATATATATTGGATGTGTATATATATATATATATATATATATATATATGTTTATATGTAATCTTATACACATTAAGTGTGCACTAAGATCATGGCATAGTAGATCTATTGCTTTACACGCTTCCGCACACACGGTATATCGATTGGATCGGTATACCGGTACCTTCAGGAAGGTCCTCTCCTTCAACGCCAGTGATTAAATCATCAGCTTTCAACCTTTGAAGCCTATTCGAGTTTATATGACCTAGCCTCAGATGCCACAAGTATAATTGATTCATTTTAGAAGGTTCCTTTCTCTTATTGGTGTTCGTAGATGTGTTATTACTCTCGGTTAGTTGCATCGTGTTAGACTCAGGATTTAGCACATACAAATCGTCCACCAATGTACCAGAACAGATAATCTCACTGTTTCTTCTTATGATCACAGAGTGGTCAAAAGAAACAGAATACCCATTCATTATAAGTTTAGAAACCGAAATTAAATTCTTTCTAAAATTGGGTACATAAAGACAATTATGTAAAACTAAAACCCTATCACTACTAAAGCGTAAGTGAACGTCTCCCACTGCAACAGCCGCCACCTTCGCAGCATTGCCCATGTAGACCACGATCTCTCCCTCTCTAAGTCTCCGGGTTTCCTGGAACCCCTGCAATGAATTGCATACATGATCAGTGGCCCCCGTATCTACACACCAGGTGCTGGTAGATAACACCACTGACAATGTTTCGGTGACTAAGGAAAATTTCGTACCTTTGATGAGAGGACAATCAGACCTCCAGTGCCCAGACTGCTTGCATCGAAAGCACTTGCCTCGCGGCTTGCTCTTCCCAATCCGTGGTTCAAAACCACTGGGCTTCTTTGCTTGCACTTCTTCCTTGGCCATAAGAGCTCGTGATTTTCTGATCACACTTATGATTTTCATCCTCAAGTCATCGTTTTTAAGCGACTCCTCTAGTGGACGAAATACAATGAGTATGTCAATCACCTCTTCAGCAGTATCCACACTATGTCTCAACATCATATTGAGGTCATTCCTAATGTCCTCATCAGTTGGGACAATAGCAGATGTAGAAGGCTCAACAGTCTGGACAATGTCCAGATTTCGTTCCCAATCATTACTATATGGAACCAGTGAGTTTTCATCTTTAAGTATATCACAAAGTGGGGTCACAGTCATTCCTAACCTATAAGCACATAAAACAAACAAACAATTTAATATCCGATATTATCTCCCTTAAATAATATCATTAAATCACTAATCACATCTAAAATCCCATCAGGTAAGGCAAGCCACGGTGTGTGGACGTTTACCCACCCAAACGATTTAGCAATTAGATTTCCTTCGGTCATACATCTCTTATAGCGGAACCTCGGTGTGAGGAATACTATAAGGCGTATCTAAGTGTAAACCATTACTCAGTACCAAAGTAAATCGTTTGGAATTGCTATATCACCGCAAGCCACGTTGTGTGGACGTTTACGACAACTTCACAACTCTTCACAATTTTCTTACAACTGTCTACATCAATTAATCCAAAATCCGTCAGCATAGCAAGCCACGTTGTGTGGACGTTTACTACACTAAGAGATCTTTATAATTGACTCCCAATTACTTGATCCATTCAATCTTGTAAATCAAGACGCGGAGAATCATAAGTGAAACTCGAGGTTTCTAACCAGTGATTCACCATGCGAACAGCCCTATCTCTCATAAATGAGGGAGCCGAGCAGACAATCGATCCATCTATCAAAGAATGGTACGACTGCCTCTAATTTGTGTCCTCGACATGACCAAGTGGCTTTGGCTCCATTCCACTCCCCGGGGTGAGAATGAGTCGACTTGAAATCAGCTTTGGAAAGACAAATTAGGCATTGTTTGATAAACTTAATCAATGTTTCTTGTAAGAGGAATTACAAGAACTCTCCTCCAATAACTTATCTATATAAACTTCAAAAGTTTATAAAAGTCACCAAGAGAGCAGCAATGGAGACCATGGGTATGTTTCCATACCCTCTCCCACTTAGCTTTTTACAATAAAGGGATACGCTATACTAGTGCATAAGAGTAAACACATATAGCATGCATACAAGCAGTAAAGCACATAATATTATCACATAGTCAAAATAATTACTAGAATATTATTTTCCGACTATTATGGCTTTAGTCCATCTCCGTACGCATCTTCTAGTCTTTAGTCTTCGTTCTTGAATGCTCCATGTGACGAGAATATTAATTTCCAATATTTAAATCTATTTATTTTTAATAAATCCAAAAGATACTTAATTAATAATAATTAAGTCAATCGAATAAATCAAAAATAAAATTAAATATTATTAATATTTTTATTTATTTTATCTTCTCTTTCTACTTCATTAAATCTCTAGAATAATCTATCCAAGACCCACTTGGAATATTCTAGATGATTTCCATAATGAAATAAGGAAATAAAATAATTTAGGACTCTTCTACTTTCCAAATTAATTAGATTCCTAATCCATGAATATTTCCATAAAATAGAAATAATCAATTTAGGAATCCTAATCAATTTCAAATTGATTCTTTTCCTAATCCATGAGAGTTTCCAAAAATAGGAACACTCAAATAGGAAAAACCCGAACCAATTAGGAAAGCGAATTACCGGACCGGGATAGCACGGGGTGGGGATCCCCGCGCCACCCCTCGACATCCGCCTAGGCACCGCCGCCGTCCAGCCCACGCGCCACCTCCATTGGTGGCCTGCGTGGCCGGAGCTCCCACGGGCAGTCCCTTTGGGCGAGGGTCGATCGTCCTCGTGGGATCGACCATGGGGCGGTCGATCCGAGCCCTTTCACCCTCACGATCATCTCCTTCGTCACGCGTCTTCTCCGGCGGTCGTTTCGGCATCGATCCAACGCAAAATAAATTACAAAATTGATTTTACACTATCCGGTATCGATTCTATACATGAAATCGACCCTATACAATTTCCGGAAAAACGTAGAACGTAATAATAAATCCTAAATTCGGTCAACCCCCGAATTTTTACTATTACAAGCATTCACCACCAAAAACGAATCTCGACATGTCCGAGAGTTTAATCAAACCAACATACATGACAAAATAAATTAAACGAATAATAAATTAAGCCATAATAGTCGGAAACCCTGCAAGGTAGAACAATTTTATCGAAAATACCGCGAACGTAAACCACGCTCTGATACCAATTGTTGGAATTCGCTATCCCGGGTTATCAAAATTGCGGAACCGATAACCCGAACGAACCCTTCGCCGGAGATCATACGAACGCCGACTCATCCGCCGGAGTCCGGGCTTTGGAGACCATGCATCCGAAGACGCACAGCCCGCCCCCACCCGAACCCCCGCGAGCCGGGGTTCGCATAATCGAAGGGATCGATCGCACGCCGGCGATCGATCGGGGTGGGGCTGTTCCGACAGCCCCCGCGGCGGGTCCGGCGACCCGCCGCCACCAGGAAGCCCCCGCCTTCACGGCGGGGTAGGGCACGGCTCCAGCCCGTGCCCAGCGATCGACCCTCGTGGTCGATCGCACACCCTCGGCCCAGCCGAGGGTTCGCCCCCATGCCCGCGAAACCCTAGCCCGGGCGATCGCCTGTGGTCCGGTGGCTTCGCCACCACCACTCGATCGTCCCCCGTTCATGGTTTCGTACCTCGGATCTTGTTCTACGGTATTCTCGATAAATCCAAAATCGAACAATTATCAAGGGCGTTTAGATATTGTACCTTTCGATTCGTTGTTCGGAGAAACGAAATCAAGATGACCTTTGAATCTTCCCACGTATTCCTTGCACTCCGTTCGAACGTCGGGTGGGCGACGATCTATCGAAGTCCTATGGATCTCCTTCAACTCTCTAGAATATCAAGTATGATAATCTTGTCTTATGATTTATGAAGGCCATGTAGTGCTTTTATAGGCTACGTAGGGGATCTAAAGGAGGTGGAATATTGGGCTTCCAATATTGATGATTAAATTGAGCCCACTGCCCAAGTCCATTAATCCTTATCAATATTAATTAATTTATTTTCCACTATATAAATTAATTGCACTCCCAATATTAAACCATATTATATCCAATAATATTTCTCCGGTAGTATTATTTATTCCGTGTATTTAAGATAGAAATATCCATGAATAAAATTTATTTATTGCTTAATAAATTTATTCATCTCTTTTATCCGAGACTAGTACCACTCAACCTTATTTATTATGCGGAATTAAATCCACTCGCGAGGTTTACATAATAAATCCTTTTGAGCTCATCTCGGGGATATTATCAACCCTTCCGGGATACACTGTCCGGTCAATTATTCACGGCATGCCATATATAAAATATAGCGACCCAACTTGACCGGTAATTAACCCAATAATTAAATCGGTTAATTCCTTTGGCAAATCAAAGTCACTTATATTAAATATACACACCCGCAATAATATCGGGGATTAAGAATATAATACACTGAGTCTCAAATCAATTATCGCCGAGCAATCCTAATTGATGAGTCTCAATCGATCCGCTCAATACACCAAGTGTACAAGTGTGATAAAATAATTAAGATAAATTATTTTCTCTCTCACACAACGACTATACCGATGGGTTGGTCCGTGTCCATCTAGGTCGTGAGCAACTGTTCGATTAAATACGAGTAACCGATAGTATGATCTTCTGTGTGCCCATGCAACACCATACTAACTACAACGTATAAAATCCAGGACTATAATTTGCATATATTTAATTAACAATAATTAAAAGCAAATGAATGTTTGTATTTAATAGGTAAATGAAAGTGTACAAGGAGTTTAAAATACTCAAATCTAGACATTAAGTATACTACTCCATCAGTGACTAAGTCCTATCACTTCTCCCATCCTATCATATACAAATTCTATGCCAACCTGACATCAGAGTTTGCGGATCCGAAAATCAGGATGTGCGGTCGCTTTGTGTTCAGAAACAAACTCTATCTCTTTCGCCCACTAAACATTAACAATTATCTGAAGCGACTAGAGGTTGAGAGTTCATGGGTTACGCCATCCGATGATGACAGAATGAATGCATTAAGGATTGGATCCTTTCTGACTCAGGGAAAGGCTAAGTCACCTCTACCTCTGCCATCAAAGCTATCGGCCTTCTACGGCACACTTCATCGTCTCGGCATGACGAACTGGGCAGTTGCTAACCCTGATGAAAACTATCTCTCTCCCAGACTCATGCATATACTCTTCCGCCTCGGCTGCGGTGAACAGATTGATCTCGGGGAGATCATTTTTCAAGATATCTGTCGTATTGTCAAGTCTTCAAACTCTATTCTCGCACAACAGCGTGATCTTGAGGAAGAGAGGCGCTTACACCTTACTCATCCTTGCCTCATCTACGGCATGCTGTGTGAACAAGGGTTCAAAGGGATGACTGATACAGAAAGAAAGACAAAGAAAACTTCTCATGTCAACATTACTCCCACCTTTCTGAAGAAGAGAGTGTCGGACTTTCCCTGGACTAAGTTTGCGAAGAGAGAAGAAGTCCCTGATCCTATTACTCCACCTCCTTCTCCGTCGTCTTCAAAGAAACGTGCTGCAGTGGTGAAACTTGAATCTTCAAAAGCTAAACGACACAAGTCTGATACTGTGATCATTGAAGATATCACTGAGTAGGATACACTTGAGGGGCTTGCTGGGGAAGAGAAGAAGGAAGTAAATATTCCAAAAGTTGTGCCTCGTGAGTTCGGTCCAAAATCTGGGTTGCCGCCCCACAAGAATCCTTATCATCCTATGCACAACTATCGCTCGATCGTTCCTTCTGCTGTGATACATCGTTGTTTCACTACAACACAAGACACAACGCTTGGAACGTAAGCAGGAGGCTCATGCGATTGCCTATAATGAGATGTTAGAAGCTCAAGCTGAACAGAAGAAAGCCTTTACCCAACTTCACCAGCTGACCCATCAAGGGGGAGGATTAGATGGTGCTGGATCATCTGGCAAGGGTCTGAGTGATACATTTATTTTTCAACTCATCAATGATGGAATCAAAGAGGCTATTGCTGATCTTTCAAAACCCAAACATGGTGTTGCTGATTCTGATGATGAGGGTGTACGTGTGATGAAGGCTGATGAAGTGTTTGACATGCTAAGGAAAGGGAAGGGAAAGGCTGATGGTGAAGGTTCTACACATCCAGAGGTATCGCGTGCGATGCCGTCTGACGGTTTGAGAGATGAAGATGTTGATGTCGAAGGCGACACTGATGATGATGATGAGAGGATCAGGGTCGGTGAAGATGAATTTGGGATCTATGAAACTTTGGAGGAAGATTACAAGTCTGACTCTGATGAAGATGAAGGCACTGAAGCTGATGATGATGAAGCTAAGTCAGGAGATGCTTCACCACCTACTACTCCTCTGCGTTCGCCGACTCCAGCTGGATCACCGAAGGCATCAGACTTTGCATCTTCGTGATGCTTGTTTATCTTGCTTTTTGATTAACTCTTGAACTATTATTGTTTTTCATATTTCATCGTTGCATGCATAAGACTTTGATTATTTTCCACCATGCATGTTTTTCATAATTGTTTTTGATGAACTTCCTTGTTTACTTTCGTTTTGAATATTCGACTAAGTATTTGGTTTTTCATATCTCTATGTTTTGATCTACTTGGTTGAATGAATGATTGTTTCATTTCTCTTCTTAGATTTTGTTATAGTGTATCTCTTGAGGGAGAGATAATCTGCAACTCCTTATGCTAACTCTTGTACACATGAGTTGTGACAAAAAGGGGGAGATTGTAGATGTTAGTTTTTGTCGACAACATGTGTTTGTTTGTTGGTCTTTGGTTTCAGGTGTTAAGGTGAATGGATGCAAGACTTTTAACTTGATATGGAATGATGGAGTCAAGGCTTTCAAGGATCATCACTCCATCTCAGCAAGTTGTCGCTAGCGCCAATGTGACAAGGTCGGTTTTTTCTTCAACCTGCGAAAGTGTCGCTGGCGAAACTTTTCCAAGGTCCTGCATCCTTGCAAGCTGTCGCTAGCGAAACTTTTCCAAGGACCTGATCATCCTGTCGCTAGCGACACAATGCCAGGGTCCGGCATTCTTGCCTCCTGTCGCCAGCGACAACAACACCACGTCCCTGCACCCTTGCATTCTCTCGCTAGCGACGCCATACCAATGTTCGGGACCTGAGCATACTTTCGCTAGCGACACTATGCCATGTGATCATCTCCTGGTGTTAAGAGTGTAACGTCCTATCATCAACGTCAAGTGCAAGTGATTCCTATCCACGTTCAAGTGTTGATGATGAGTGATTGTTGTTTACAACTTCAACGATATCGACGACCGTGAAGACGATGAAGTACTGAAGACTCAACGACGAGTGTTCGTCACGATGAAGTTGAAGATGAAGTATTGAGATCGACGGAGTCAAGATAATGTTGAAGTCTGAAGTTTAAGAAATCGAAGATTCAAGATTCGAAGATTCAAGAATCGAAGATTCAAGATTCCAAGATTCAAGAATCGAAGATTCCAAAAAGTGATGTCATCCATGAAAATATTGCATCATCCAAGCATGTGGCCAATCAGAATGCTCCATTTCTTTGCTCCACATGTGCGGCTCACCTATATAAACCCATGGAAGCTGAAGACATCACTTGACGATTTTGAGAGAACGAAATCCGATATCCGAGTATCAACGTTCGTTGTTTACAGCTTATAGCTTTAAGAGTTTTGGTAGTTGTTTTGTGCTGTGTACCGATAGTAGAGTTATGCGATTTAGCTCTAGGTGATATAGTACTAGATCATTAGTTCGTTGGAGTGCTGCGTCACTTGGGATACGACTCTTGATTATTCCGTCTACCTTTCTCCACAAGTGTAATAGTTAGTTTTGTTTATCAATGAAATGAAACTATTATACAACCTTTGTCTTCACTACTTAACTACTTGAGTTCGATCTTATTCACATTACTTCAAGAGTGTGTTAACGGAGTGTGGTTGAGCGAACGAAGACTGTTTTAAGACCGACTTCACGAAAAGTTGGTATCCTACGTCGAAGACGTAATTTCACATACAAAGTTTCGGTTATAATCCTAAGGCACTATAATGTGATTAAGGAGGTGCGGAGTGAACGATCATGTAAAAGTGATAAATGATTATGTGTTGGATAAGTGATAGTATATATGCTTAAATTAATACTTGATTTTAGTATATATATATGATGTTAATTTCGTGGTTGCATGTTTAGATATGCTAATCACGTAATTGCATGCATGGAAAATATTTGAATTATTTTCCAAAAGGTGTGACCATTATGAAATGGTGCAACTCTTCCCAAAGGGTGCAGCCCTTCATGAAAGGGCATTTTCACTATCCAAAGGGGTGTTTCAACACCTATATAAGGGTGTTGAAAATCAGATTCTAAGACCCACGAAATTAAGAGCTTTGTGTTAACGAAGTATAGCGAATAAACATTCTATAGTATACTTGTTTCTACGCCAAAGAACAAGTGCGGTATTGTCTTATCCTAGAAGAAGTTTCGTGATACCTTGGCTGTTATAGGGTCGAAATATTCTTTAAGGAAAACGTATAAACGTGATTCAATATTTTCCAAAGCCTCCTCATTCAGAAACACACAAAAGTTACAACAATCTTAAAGAATATTTCCTATTCTGAACGATGGAGTCGGTTCGTGAAATGAACAGCAAATTCGGAAAATTGGAGAAGTTCGAAGGCGTAGACTTTCGAAGGTGGCAAAAGAAGATGCATTTCTTGCTAACAACATTGAAGGTGGTGTACGTTCTAAGTACTCCACAACCGGAAGCAGCGGACAACGAATCGCCGGAGGAAACTCGGAAACGCTGCAAATGGGAAAACGACGACTATATATGTCGTGGGCATATATTAAACGGTATGTCTGACTCTCTCTTCGATATCTATCAAAACGTGGAGTCTGCTAAGGCCCTTTGGGATAGCCTTGAATCCAAGTACATTGACGAGGACGCTTCTAGTAAGAAGTTCCTAGTTGGTAATTTTATGAATTACAAGATGTGCGACGGAAGGCCGGTAATGGAGCAATATAATGAATTGCTCCGGATCTTGGGTCAATTTACCCAACATAATATGAAGATGGACGAGTCCATCTCGGTGTCTAGTATTTTAGACAAATTACCGCCTGTTTTGGTTGTTTTTGTACTTGTCGGTAGTATTTGCTGGTAATAGAGGGTTTTGGAAACAACACAAAATGGTAAATTTGTTATAGGTAAGAAAGCAAGAGGACTAAGTTTATGCAGAAATCATAAGTAAGAACATGGAAGCTCAAGGCTCCTCTTTATTCATATATTCATACTTAGAAATCATAATTAAAATACAAGGTTTTTGCATGCCCATTTTCCTCTCTCTTGCCCTCTATTTATAATACTCTATGCATGGCTTAATTATGCCACCTAATGCCCACATATCGGCTTCTTATTGGACCTCTAGTCCACTAATATGATGCATTAAATACCCACTAATTTCCCTTAGTGCTTAATCTGCCTCTTTCCCCGTGAAGTCCCAGCTCGTTGACTGGCGCCCCAAGAGTCTCCCCAGGCGATTCCCCTGTGAAAGGAGTCTGATTCTACCGTGCGCTCTCTACTGTCCAAGCTCCTTATCTTCTTCTTAGATATTCCTTTGAAGGTCTTTTATGATTGACTTAGCTGAATTTCTCTCTTGATGACGTGGCCCTTTGATTCGTGACACGTGTCGGTGACTGTTTTCTTGGGTATAACATAGGCCCCCAGGAAAATTAGAGCTTTCAACTCTGATTTCCCTGAAGTTTATGGTCGTCTTCCTCGGTTGACTCGTCTCGGAAATCGCATTCTGACTTTCTGTTGGTGGTTGAGACTTCATTTAATACTGAGTTTTACGCCTTTAAAGGCTCTTCGACTCTGGATTATGGCTTCATATCATGGCTTTTACTTGGAACAGAGAGGTGTATCCGAACCAAATAACCAGCTTTTCTTCTCGGATTAGGAATCGGTCGATGAAAACTAAGTTGCCTCTTTCTTCGTCTTTTTCTCAGAAGTTTCCGGAGCTCGACGGGCAGGATGTTGCTTTGGTAGATGCTTTTGAACGGGTCTGGACAGTCAAGGTAGAGAAGGATGGTCGACGTCTGGCTCTGAGTGACGGTTGGGACAAATTCTGTGAACGTCGTTTTGTCTCGGTGGATGTGACCATCTTTCTGGAGTTGCGTGGGCAAAAGTCTTTCAATATTGGAGTATTTGGAAGGGATGGAGAGGAGATCATTGATCTGGGAACTGATTCTGAAGACAGCTCGGTTGATTCCGAACCTGAAGATTGTTCTGTAAAAGATAACTGGGGATGTATTTCCCCGTGAGATTTATCCAAAATATGGAAAATTAGTCTTTTCTTTGTAAAATAATATTTTCTGGGTTTAATTCCCCAGGTTTTGTTTCCCAGGTTTCTTTCCCGGTGAAATAAACAAGAGTTATTGTTTTTGAAGGACTCTTTATATTCGTAAATCATGATAAGTATCCGAAAACTTATCTTCTTAATAAATCAATATCTGATTAACAAATAAATAATAAAAGAATGTAAAAAGAGAGGTTTCTTCTTAACCTGGATTTTGTCAGTAAATATTTGCCACGTGGCATTATCCTGACCAAGTATTTTAGGTTTTACGGGGTAGTGGGAGGATACTCGAGTACGTTTTTCATTGGTAACCGCCCTCTCTTCCCTTCCTTGATCTCAACCGTTGATCAACCCATGAGACAGGGTTAACTTTCAGAATACATTAACCCATTTTGAATTTTAAAAAACTTCACAACTCCTCTTCGATTCTCAGATCTAAAAATCGGTAAGAATTTCCTTCCCCCTGCAATTTTACTGTGTAAATTTGTTTAATTTGTAGTGTAAATTTCCTTCTACAACCCTCACCATTATGCCAAAATACACGAGAGTCGTTCGCCCTAAGGTGGTCGAAGAGCCTCACGTCCTGCTCGCTCGTCAGTACAAGGAATTCATGGACAAGGCGGAGCCGGTCTTGCCAGAATTCCGACTGGACGAACTAGACGCGGCCCATCCCTACGTTCCCGCTGAGAGGACCATCACTTCGGTTCAACCAGACCCAAATCACCAGGAGTGGGGTGCGCACGGCCGAGATAGCACGGTGACGGCGGACGAACTCACCGACTGGAGGGATGACTGGCGGATTCCCTTCAACGTGCATTTGCATGCGCCAGAAGAGGGAGAATCCGCCTGTTGTCCACCTCCAGGCATGGTGGCCATCAGCGTCGACGCGATGGATCAAGGTCTGCGGTTTCCTCTGCATCCTTCAATTTCAGGCCTGTTGAACCGGTGGGGTGTGGCTCCTCATCAGATTCATCCGAACGGGTGGGCTCAGTTGTATGGGGTCTTGACGGTTTTAGGACAAGTGGGATTTTCTCGACCCCTCACGGGGGATGAATTCCATTTGTTCTTTAGCCCGGTCAATTTCCAGAAAGGGTTGTTGGGTGATTACACAGTTCGTTGCAGGAAAAATATGGTGAAAATAAGAGAGCCGGAAGTTAAAGACCCTACTTGTTGGGATCGATGGTTTTATGTCTCGGGGAGATGGAGAACTCAGACCCGAGAGGGAGAAATTGAAATTCCTTTAACTTATGGCGTTAAGGATGAAAGTAAGTAAATTATACTTTTAAGTTTTTACAGTTTTGACTGATCTAAAATTGTTTTTATGTTTGTAGGTGCCCGGATCTCCAAAACTGACTATAGCATCCCGTGGGATTTGGCTACAGCGAATCTTTTGGCCCAGTGCATTCCTACCACCGAGAGGGATTCGACGTACCTTAACGACGACAGTATTCGTGACGCAGCAGGCTTGTTCTGTCCTCCATTTGTTGAAGATAAACCTTGTTTTGGTAAAGTCCTGTATTTTCTACAGTTTTTGTTTTGTCTTATTTCCTGGGGACATATCCCCCGGGGAAAGATCATCAATTTTGTCGGGTGTAATATCCTTACTTTCACGGTGCAGAATTTTTCTCTACAGTGTTTGACGTGAAACCCCCAGAGATGGCGGATAACAGATTGTTCGAGAGACTTGGACTTGTGGATCCATCCCAGGTGGGGAAAGCCCGTAAATCAAAAACCAGTTCAACCAGCATAGGTGGCAGAGGATCTGTCAAGACTCGGGGTGGAACAGTAGGTGCCCCGGCTTCCCGGACCAGATCCCGAACTGTCTCCACCCAGGGCGGCGAGACAGATTCCCTGGGGATTATGGAGGTGGTGGACTCTTACAAAGAATCCTCTACCCCTGCTGATGTGGTGATGACTGATGCTGTTCCCAGTCAGGGTTTGCCTCCCTCTGGGTCGTCCACACTTCTACAAGTCAAACTCGAAGGAGACAAGAAAAGGAAGAAAGTTGATGGGGGTATAATCGATGTGACTGAATCCCCTCCCCGTGCTGACATGAGTCAGTCTGTTTTTGGAGTTGAGAAAGTTCTCTCTGACAAGTAAGTTTTTATTTATTTTATACTCTTTCTTTATCTTTACAAAATATTCAATCTTATCCTTATGTTTTATTTCTCGGCTAGGTTTTCCCAGGAAAAACTTCCATCTGTGCTCCTTCCCTTCTTCTCTGGCAAAGGCCCCATTGACCCTGTCACTACCCTGGGCAATCCTGTTGGTGATTCAATTGATGCAGTTGGGAGGTGCTGGACCTCAGAGCTCAATGACCTGATGGACCATGAGGAACATGCCTTTTCTCTGGCCCTTAAACTGGCCAGTCAAAGTGCAGTTGCCATCTCTGGTGCTTATTCTATGGCTGAGAAACTCAGAGCTGAGGTTACCAAGCTACGCATCACCAGCACTGGTCAAGAAACACAAGTGAAGGAGCTCAATGCAGCCTACATAGCCGCAGCAGGGGACAGGGATAGGTGGAAGAAGGTTGCAGATACTGCACGGGCAGAGATAGGGAAGTTGAAGTCTGAGATGCAGGAAGCTTTGAAAACCATCAAGGAAAAAGAAGAACAGATTGAGGATGCCCAGGACAGCTTTGTCAGGGAAAAGAAAGAGCTAAAGGATGAGGTGGTCAAAGTCACCCAAGAGCTGAAGCAGGTCCAGGATAACTTTGCACAGTCCATGGAAAGAGTTGTGGAGCTTGAAACTCTACTGGAATCACCTGCTCACAATCCTAGGGTATTGACTGACCTCCTTTATGTAACTGCATATGCTGATCTCATCAGGTCTGCAGCAAAGGAGAAGAATGATGTGGCCAAAGAGTATGGACTCAAACTCCTCAAGGATCACATGGAGGGATGCACTCTGGATTCCAGAGTTCCTCAACCTTTCATGGATCTGGAAGTTGTCCATGGAATTGACATGAAATGGTGGCCATCATACAGTCTCCTCTCTATGCCTGGTGAACCTGCAAAGTTAGCTGATGATGCTCCTGCTGATGAGGATGAATTTGATGATGAGGGTATGGATCTACTTGGTGTTGGGCCTGATGGCAAGCCAAAAGATCCTCTGGTAACCCCCCTGGTGATGGTAATTCCACCTCCTGAGTTTAACAACTCAGGAGTCTGCTAAGATGAACCCTACCCTGAGTGTAAAAAGCTCAGGGGTTTTTATGTTTTATTTCTTATTTGGGCCCAAGGCCATAAGACAATATTTGTTATTTCTGTTTGAATTTCAGAGGCAGTTTTTTGCCTGGACAAGTTTTTATATTTTGCTGGTGTGTAATAACTTAGTAAGTTACTTTTGGATATTATCCTTTGGGTCTTACACATAGCCCGTCCACCGTTTGTTTAGGTTTCTTTTTACCACAATTATCTGTCACTTGACAAGTCTGTTCTAGCTTGTTTGGTGAATCGTAATTCTTGTGAACAGATAATTCTTGGCTCACACCCACGTTTTATTTTAAAACTTTGTTGGGCTTTCTTTGTGAGCTCTTTGTCCTGCAAAAGTGATTTTTGGATTTAGTTACCTCTTGGAATTCTTTGATTCTGAGTAACATTTTTCTCCTCCATCTCTCCTTTTACAAAGACTGTCCGATCCTGTGGTTTGTCCATCATGAATACCCTTTTGAGGTTCAGTTCATGATGAATACCTCTTAGGATAGTCCTCGGACCAATATCTTCCTCCCGCGCGATTCTTGAGTTTCTTTTACTCTGTTGAATCCGTACGCAGAAAGAAGTGTTCGGCCCCATAATCCGCAGATCTTTTTGGGTCTTTACCGAACCTTAGTATTCTTTTAGGAATACTCAACATTCTTTATTTTGACCGGGAAATTTATTCCTTTTCCCGGGACAATGTTTTTCTTTACTATAGACAAAATATAACTTTGAAATCATACAAGTATTTTTAAATACGGAGAAGATTTATAAGATAGTAAAAAAGGTTTTTATAAAATAATACTTTTACAAAAAGCCAAAATTAACCTTTCGGTTTAGTGATAGAATTTCTTTAGGTGCAACGCATTCCACCGATACTGATCCTTGGTCCCGTCGAGAAGCTCTAACTCGTACGCTCTGTTTTGGAGGCAGTGGCTCACTCTAAACGGTCCCTCCCAGTTCGGCCCCAGTGCTCCCTGGTGCGTCCCCAAGATTTTCTTTAACACCAAGTCTCCCGCTTGGAATTCTCGTGCTTTTACTTTAGAATTAAATAGTTTTGCAATTCTTTGTTTGTTCATGGCATTTAGAGAATCCGAGGCTAACCTTCTTTCTTCAAGAAGGTCCAACTCTTTCCGGATGGTTACTTCATTCTCCGGGGAGATTTCCTGAGCGGTCCGATGTGATAACACCGTTATTTCCGCTGGAATTACCGCCTCTGTTCCAAAAGCTAAAGAGTAGGGGGTTTCTCCAGTGGCATTTCTGGCTGTGGTACGGTACGACCACAGGACCTCTGGAAGTTCATCCGCCCACTTTCCTTTGCGACTTTCTAATTTTGATTTGATGGTGTGCTTTAGTATTTTATTCACTGCTTCAACCTGACCATTCGTCTGGGGGTGGTAAGGAGTAGAGAATAACCTTCTGATTTTCCATTTTTCACAGAATTCTTCCACCTCAGCCCCATCGAATTGTTTTCCGTTGTCAGAAATGATTGACTCGGGCAAACCGAATCGACATATAATGTTTTTCCATATGAACTTGATAACCTGTGGTTGATCAATTTTGTTCAATGGCTCTGCTTCAACCCACTTGGTAAAATAGTCGACTGCTACAATCGCATATTTCACTCCGCCCCGTGCGGTTGCTAGTGGTCCGATCAAATCGATACCCCACCGAGCAAATGGCCACGGGCTGTAAATGGATTTCAAGGCTTCTGGGGAAATGCGGATGTTAGGCCCATGCGTCTGGCATTTAACACATTTGCGTGCATATCCGACTGCGTCCTTTCTCAGGCTTGGCCAGTAAAATCCTTGCCCCATGGTTTTGTGTGCCAGGGATCTTCCCCCCGCATGATTTCCACACACACCATCATGTATTTCCTCCAGGATTTTAAATCCTTCTTCCTTCGACACACATTTTAGTAGTGGAAGGGAATAACTTCTTCGATAAAGTTGTGTGTTTATTAAAGTATACTTTGCTGCTCGGGATCGGAGTTGTTTTGCTTCGGTTTTATCTGCTGGTACTTCCCCGGTATCTATGTACCGTTGAATGGGAATTCGCCAGTCTTCTCCGGCCCCGGCAAGTATTTGCATTTGTATCTCTCTTTGTTCTATTGATGGAGACATTAATTTTGTCAGAACAATGTTTGAGAAGTCTGCTGAGCCCTCAGCTGATGCTAATTTTGACAGGGCGTCAGCTTGTGAATTGTGTTCCCGTGGGATTTGTTCGATTAGAACTTCAGGGATTTTTTCACAAAGTTCCCATACCAGTTTCAGGTATTTTATCATTTGTTCCCCTCTGGCTTCGTAGTCCCCACTTACATGGTTTACTACTAGCTGGGAGTCCATAAACACATGGAGTTTTCTTGCCCCGACGGCTATAGCCAATTCCAACCCAGAAATGAGAGCTTCGTACTCTGCTTCATTATTAGATGTGGGGAATTCAAACTTTACCGCATGGGTTACTGAGTCTCCATCGGGACTGAGTAATACCACTCCTGCCCCCGAGCACGCGGTGGTAGATGATCCATCTACGAACAGCTGCCAGGCGCGTGGTTGATTCTGGGATTTCTCAGGGAAAGTTAATTCCACAATGAAATCGGCCAGGGCTTGTGCTTTGATTGCTGTCCTCGGGGCGAAAGTTATGTCATACTGACTAATTTCTAACGCCCAACGCAGGAGTCTCCCGGAGATATCTGACCGGTGCAATACTTGCCTTAAAGGCATAGTAGTCAAAACTTCGACGGGGTGCTCAAATAAGTACGCCCGGAGTTTTCTGATTGACACTATTAAAGCATATGTTAATTTTTCCAGTGGAGTGTATTTAATTTCGGCCTCATGTAGTACTTGGCTCAAAAATAAATCGGGAAGTGTTGTATTCCTTCCGCTCTCGTCAAGACTGCACTGATGGCATGTTCTGAGGCGGCCAGGTATAAATACAACTTTTCTCCTGGTATAGGTGCCACAACTACTTTCGGATTGGATAAGTATTCCTTTATCCGTACAAAAGCTTGTTGGGCCTCCTTCTTCCAGTGAAATTCCTGTCCTTTGATGGAGGCAAAGAACGGTCGAGTTTTATCTCCCAGGCAAGAAATGTATCTATTCAGGGCGGCTAGACGACCCGTGAGTCGTTGTACGCCTTTTACGTCCCGGGGCTCTTGCATGTCCAAGATAGCTTGGACTTTGGTAGGGTTGGGCTCAATGCCTTTCTCGCTAACCACATGCCCCAGGATCATCCCTTTTTTGATTCCGAAATTACATTTCTTGGGGTTCAATTTCATATTATAATGCCCCAGAATTTTGAAAACTTCTTCGAGGTCTTTGACATGATCTGATTCGTTTTTACTTTTTACAATAATATCATCAATGTACACTTCCATGGTTCTACCAATTAATTCAGAAAACATTAAATTTACCAACCTTTGATAGGTGGCCCCAGCATTCTTCAGGCCAAAGGGCATTCTTTCCCAGCAATAGATCCCTTTCTCCGAGTAGAAAGCCGTGTGTTCAACGTCCTCTGGATGCATGGGAATTTGATGGTATCCGGCCTTAGCGTCCAATGTCGAAAATATCGCGTGGCCTGTCAAATTATCAACCACATGGTCGATGTGTGGCATGGGAAAAAGGTCTTTCGGGCAAGCATTGTTTAGATCTGTAAAATCTATACACAAACGCCATGCTCCGGCCGTTTTTGTCACCATTACCGCATTGGAAAGCCAAGTGACACCACTCGAAGCTTTCCTGACCAGTTTACTTTCAATTAGTTTATCTACTTCCCCGGCGAGTGCATGGCACTTCTCGGGGCCCATTTTCCTGCGCTTCTGCGCAATTGGCCTTTTGCAGGGATCAATTTTCAATCGATGGCAGGCATGTTTAGGATCTATCTTTCCTAAATCCGCACTGGACCATGAGAAAGTGGAGATGTTCTCTTTTAGGAATTTTATCAAATTGCTTCTGACAGTGGATTCCATATGAGACCCCACAAGTATTTGTTTTTCGGTTTGCTCTGGATCTATAATTATAGAGTCCAGAGTTTCAACCATCTCTACACCGGGTGCTTTTTTGCATTGATATCCTCCCCGCGAGCCCCAATCCTCTAAGTTTGTTTTGGGTTTAGGCTGTTTTTCCCCAGGAGATGCTAAATCTTCACTGGGTTCTTTTTCGGGGGGATTATTTATGTCATCCGAGGGAATCTGAAGAACTTCTCCGCGCGGGTTTTTCCTGGGAGAGCTCATTCCTTCCTCGGGTATTTTAATGATATCTTTGATGTGATCAATTTGTTTTATGTTGCTTTCCTCCAAATTGATTTGGGGAATGTTAGCTTTTTCTTTGTTTTTAGTTTTATCAAGATCGCGAAAATACATCAAAGTATTCTTAGCCATTACTAGGTCCCCTCTGACGGTGCCAACTGCACCGGAGGGTGTTGGAAACTTGATACAGTAGTAATAGGACGAGGCGACTGCTTCAAAAGCGTCCAGAAAGGGCCTGCCTAACAAAGCATTATAGCCACTAACCTTATCAACTATTACAAACTTAAGATTCCTAACCATCACGACTTCGGGATTCTTCACGTCCATCATTTCCACCGGGAGGATTATTTCTCCGTAGGGGATGACTACGTCGTCACCAAAACCTTTCAACACCATATCGCACGGGTTGACATAGCGCGCCAGCTTCCCCATCAGATCCAGGGTCTTTTTGTAAAGAACATTAAGATGCGCGCCATTGTCTACCAGCGTGCGAGACACGTCCAGACCGAGGATTCTGGCCTTTATCACTAAAGGCACATCCTTCGGGAACTTTGTCTCGGCTCGATCTTCCGGGGTGAAAGTTATCACCGCCGTTTCATTAATTGCTGCTTCCTTTGATGGGGCAGTTTCATACCAAACTTCCCACATCTGAAAGTCTCTCTTTCTCTTGAGGTGGCTTTCCTCGTTCACCGGCTTTAAACCGCCGATCATCATGATCTGACCCACTCTTGGGGGATCCTGAGCCGGAGGATGCGGTGGTGGAGCTGGTGCGGGTACTTCCCGGGGAGGTGGCCCCTGCGGATTTCCCCCAGCACCTGGCCTGGGCAAGAATTGCCATAGTTTCCCTTCCTGAAAAAGTTTCCACAACAATTTTACCAGTTGTCTGCACTGGCTGGTGTTGTGACCAATCTTTTCATGAAAGGCACACCATTTGTTGGGATCCAACTTGTCCGGGGAAGTTAGAATTGGTGGTGGTTTTTCCAACAGATCAGATTTTTGTACCACCATGATATTCAGAATATCTGCTGGTGTATGACCAGTCTGAGCAGTGATTTTTCCTTCCCACTCTCGGATCTCATCCACTCGTGGGTCACTTGGCCTAGGGCCTGGTTTTTTGCCAATATAATTTGGCCTTCGATCGGAGAAAAAAGGAGGTTTTTTCTTTTGCTCGGGGGAGTGTCCCCCGCCAGCAACAAGACGTTGGTAGGCCACTTGGGCCCCAGCTTTCCTCCTAAAATCCTCATACGATCGGGGATAGTTTAACATTGCAGATTTAAACAACTTAGAATTTCTTCTCAAACCTGCCAACACTGTGTGAAGTTTGAGGTTATCGCCAATCTCTTCTCCGCCCGCCATCAGTAGTTCCTCCACGCGATCCACATAAGACTCGTCTGTTTCGTTCTCACCCTGTTTGACCCCAAGCAGCTTCTGACTATACTCCATATAGGAAGCTTTGGATGCAAAATACGACACAAACCTATGCACCAAGTCGTCAAAACACTTAATAGAATGTGTAGGTAAGCTGACGTACCATTGGTGAGGAATATCGCCCAGGGTGAGTGGGAATAGTTTGCACCGAGTAGCATCAGTGGCTCCTCGGCCGGACATGTACGTCCTGAATCTGCTCAAGTGCAATTCTGGATCAGTCTTGCCGCTGTACAAAGTGGTTTGCATGGGCTGAACTTCCAGTTGCATTGGAGCTTGTTCAACCTCGGGAGCCAAGGGATCATTATGACGACCTGTCGGGGCGGCGAGAATTTGATTTTCGTTCAATCGCCTTTCCAGTTCAGAGTACTTCTGCCTTAAATCGGCCAGTTCAAGATCAGCACCGGGGGCTCTGTGGGCCCTCGTCGGTGAGAAGTTCACACGTTGCCCGTGCATGTCACTTTTACTTGCCTGTCGATGAGGATCCGTAGAAGTAGCTACTGATTCGGCTCTTTTATTTAGATCTAAAGCCCGGCGTGTTCTGCGATTCCCCCGGGGAGCTCGACCAGTTCGCTCAGGGCCCTTACCTGGATTTTCCCCGGCGGGTGCATGCATGCCCCTCACCGGGATCACAGGGGTTGTCATCACATATTTTAAAGACATCAACTCAGCCACTGCTTCATCAATTTTCTGTGGAGTATCAAGACTCGCGAATCTAATCGGAGGTGGAGCCATGGGCGTCGACGGCCCTCCGATCTCGTAAGGATGAAGACGGCGATTCCGACGTCGTGACCGAAGTCGACGTTGTCGTTGATCTGCCTGAATGCCAGTGGGCTCATCGGCCTCTGCATGTTTGCTATCGTGCTCATCGGAGCTGATTTGGGTAGGCGGCGACTGTTCCTTATTTTCAGGTTCTGGGTTTTTAGGCGGAGATGGAACCTCGGGTTCCACCATCACGGCCTTACCCATCACAGCCCGCCACCTGCCGCTTGTGCCAGATGCACCTGATACCGTAGTACCTTCGTCTTCGTTCACCATCTTTGATTTTAATCGAGCTTTTCTGCAACTTAAATACCTGATGCTCGATCCTTCTAGCGCCAACTGTTTTGGTTGTTTTTGTACTTGTCGGTAGTATTTGCTGGTAATAGAGGGTTTTGGAAACAACACAAAATGGTAAATTTGTTATAGGTAAGAAAGCAAGAGGACTAAGTTTATGCAGAAATCATAAGTAAGAACATGGAAGCTCAAGGCTCCTCTTTATTCATATATTCATACTTAGAAATCATAATTAAAATACAAGGTTTTTGCATGCCCATTTTCCTCTCTCTTGCCCTCTATTTATAATACTCTATGCATGGCTTAATTATGCCACCTAATGCCCACATATCGGCTTCTTATTGGACCTCTAGTCCACTAATATGATGCATTAAATACCCACTAATTTCCCTTAGTGCTTAATCTGCCTCTTTCCCCGTGAAGTCCCAGCTCGTTGACTGGCGCCCCAAGAGTCTCCCCAGGCGATTCCCCTGTGAAAGGAGTCTGATTCTACCGTGCGCTCTCTACTGTCCAAGCTCCTTATCTTCTTCTTAGATATGCCTTTGAAGGTCTTTTATGATTGACTTAGCTGAATTTCTCTCTTGATGACGTGGCCCTTTGATTCGTGACACGTGTCGGTGACTGTTTTCTTGGGTATAACACCGCCGTCGTGGAAAGACTTCAAACACACCTTGAAACATAAAAAGCAAGAGTTGTCTTTAGTACAACTCGGTAGTCACTTGCGCATAGAGGAATCTCTAAGGGCGCAAGAGGGTGAAAAACCCAAGGACAAGGAACCGATAAGGTCTGCAACTATCAATATGATGGAAGCAGGGGAGAGTTCGTATAAGAACCGAGGGACAAAGCGTCCGTACAACAACAACAACAGCAATAATGCTGGGAGTAAGAAGCCTAAGGGCGCTTGCTGGATATGCGGAAAAGCGGGTCACTTTAAAAGTGATTGTCGTGCGAACAAGAATAAGAAAGGAACGATGAATAATCGCTCGGGACAAAGGTCTAATAACCAGGGTCCGGACACCAATCAAGGTGAGACTACTATACATAATTTAGATGTAAATTTAAATTATGTCCCTATAGTTTCTGAAGCATTTTATGTGCAGGATGATTCGGTGGCGTGGTGGATTGACTCGGGTGCTACTAAGCATGTTTGCAAGGATCGTCATTGGTTTCAAAAGTATGAACCAGTTGTAGATGGATCAGTGCTTTACATGGGAAACGAGTCAACAGCCCCTATTCTTGGTCGCGGCGGCGAAGTGTTGTTGGAATTCAGTTCGGGAAAGTCCTTAGTATTATTAGATGTATTACATGTACCTGGAATAAGGAAAAATCTTGTATCCGGTAGTGTTTTATCCAAGTACGGATATAAACAAGTGTATGAATCTAATAAATATGTATTGACTAAGAATGGTGTGTTTGTCGGTTTTGGAGACCAATGTAATGGGATGTTTATGCTTAATATTATGAATAAAGTTGATGATTCTGTTCTTATGGTTTCTTCTAAAGTGAATGATTCATTATTGTGGCATGCTAGACTAGGACATGTTCATTATAAGCGCATGATTGATATGTCCAAACTTGAATTAATTCCTGCTATGAACATAGAAGAAGATAAGTGTAATACATACATGCTAACTAAAATCGTTAGGCAGCCTTTTAAAGATGTTCAACGTGAATCTTGTATGCTTGAACTTGTGCATAGCGACTTATGTGATTTCCCTGCTACACCTTCTTTGGGGAATAAGAAATACTTAGTAACTTTCATAGATGATTATTCTAGATTTTGCTATGTATTTCTGCTAAGTACTAAAGATGAAGCGCTAGAAAAGTTTAAAGTATTTAAAACTGAAGTTGAACTACAACAAGAGTGCATGATTAAAAAGTTGAGAACCGATAGGGGTGGTGAATATTACGATCCTGTTTTATTTGAATCGTGTGGTATTATACATGAAATTACTGCTCCTTATACTCCTCAACAAAACGGTATATCCGAAAGGAAAAACCGGGTACTAAAGGAAATGGTGAATTCCATGTTGTCTTATTCGGGTCTGAATAATGGATTTTGGGGAGAAGCCGTGTTAACGGCTTGCTATTTGTTAAATAGGGTTCCTAACAAAAGGAACAAAGTTACCCCCTACGAACTTTGGTACAAAATGAAACCGAACCTTAATTACCTTAAGGTTTGGGGTTGTCGGGCTGTCGTAAGACTACCGGATCCCAAAAGGAAAACTTTGGGAGAAAGAGGCATTGATTGCATCTTTGTTGGATATGTTGTGCATTCCAAGGTATATCGATTCTATGTGATTGAGCCGAATGATTCAGTAGCGATTCATTCTATCATAGAATCGAGGGACGCTATATTTGATGAAACTAGATTTTCATCAATGGTTAGGACCAAGGATCTGGTGCCTAAGGTGGCTGAAAGCAAGGAATTAACCTTGCCCGAGCCTGAGTCGCTTGAACCTCGTCGAGGCACGAGGATAAGGACTAAGAAATCGTTCGGTCCTGATTTCCAGACCTTTCTGGTTGAAGGATCAAGGGACGAAGTTGGATTTCAATACTCGTATAGCTATCATGTTGATGATGAGCCTAAAACATACGAGGAAGTCTTGAAATCGCAAGATGTTGCATTTTGGAAAGAAGCCATCAATGATGAGATGGATTCCATTATGGGAAACAACACTTGGATGCTTCCTGATTTACCTAACGGTTGTAAACCATTAGGATGCAAGTGGATCTTTAAGAAAAAGATGAAAGTCGATGGTTCAATTGACAAGTATAAAGCCCGATTAGTCATTCAAGGCTTTAGGCAAAAGGAAGGTATTGATTACTTCGATACCTATGCTCCTGTTGCGCGAATAACTACAATTAGATTATTGATAGCTTTGGCTGCAATAAATAATCTAGTGATCCATCAAATGGATGTAAAAACAGTGTTCCTTAACGGTGAGTTAGAGGAGGAAATTTACATGAAACAACCCGAAGGGTTTGTTATGCCTGGTAATGAGCATAAAGTATGTAAACTTGTTAAATCCTTGTATGGATTAAAACAAGCACCTAAGCAGTGGCATCAGAAATTTGATGAAGTAATTTTATCGAATGGTTTTAAGTTAAACCAATCGGATAAATGTGTGTATAGCAAATTCGATGACTTTGGTAAAGGAGTCATCATTTGTCTATATGTTGATGATATGCTTATCTTTGGTACTGATCAAAGACAAGTGGATTTGACTAAGTCATTTTTATCATCAAACTTCGATATGAAGGATATGGGGGAGGCAGATGTGATTTTGGGAATTAAAATCATTCGTGAAAACAATGCCATTACTTTAACTCAATCTCATTACATTGAGAAAGTGTTAAAGAAATTTCATTGTGATGACTATTCTACGGTCAGTACTCCATATGATTCGAGTGTAAAACTCATGCCCAATACGGGTGTTGTTGTGTCCCAGTTGGAATACTCCAAGGTAATTGGGTGCCTTATGTATGCTATGACTAGCACAAGGCCGGACATTGCATTTGCGGTAGGCAAATTAAGTAGATACACAAGTAATCCTAGCACACATCATTGGCAGGCTGTTAGGCGTGTATTAAAATACTTAAAGGGAACCAAAGACTTTGGTTTGACATATGTCGGATATCCTTCGGTGTTAGAAGGGTATTCTGATGCGAGTTGGATAACCAATATAGAGGATCATTCCTCTACTTCTGGTTGGGTTTTCTTACTCGGAGGCGGTGCTATAAGTTGGGATTCAAAGAAGCAAACTTGTATTACGAGTTCCACTATGGAATCGGAATTTATAGCACTTGCGGCAGCTGGTAAAGAAGCTGAATGGTTAAGGAATTTGGTTTATGAAATTCCTTTGTGGCCAAAGCCTATTTCGGCGTTTTCAATTCATTGTGACAGTGCAGCCACTTTGGCTAAGGCATATAGTCATGTTTATAATGGCAAGTCAAGACACTTGGGCGTTAGACATAGCGCGATCCGTGAGCTGATCACTCAAGGAGTAATCTCTATTGATTTTGTGAGATCACAACATAATCTTGCTGATCATTTGACCAAAGGATTAGCAAAAGACTTGGTAGTAAAGTCGGTGATTGGGATGGGTCTGAAGCCTCTTTGAATCATCAAATATGGGATACCAAATTCATTTCTAATTGTATTAGAACCAGAATTCAATTGGGAAGCTTATATTTGAGATTGAAACACATGGAAATTATCCCAAAGGTATGTGTTTGAACCTGCATGTTAAGGTTGAAGTTAATTCTTAATGAATCATTTGATAAAGTGCATTTTGCAGGTGCACGAAGAAATGATTCACCTATATGAGTGGGAATTGTGGCAGCTTCAAGAGTCGTGGCTAAGCTCTATATACACTCAAGAATGGATGGGATACAAGGCCTAATTTTGTATCGGAAATCATTATAGAATGTATTTGGAATTATGTGTGTAGTATCTTTTATGTATTCAGATGGGTTGAAGAGTTCAATCTTTTAAGACACTCTGATTCTCGAATATATAAGTTGTATATAACACTAAGTTGAAAATTCAATCTTCAAGACATTTTCATTTTATGCATAATTCTGGCTGTTATTGTTAAAATAAGTGATTCAAGGATTACACTTAAATGGGGGAGGAATGTTGATGATTTAAGTGAAATCATTGTCCATTTAATGTAATTGGATTCATACAAAGTTTCGGTTATAATCCTAAGGCACTATAATGTGATTAAGGAGGTGCGGAGTGCACGATCATGTAAAAGTGATAAAGGATTATGTGTTGGATAAGTGATAGTATATATGCTGAAATTAATACTTGATTTTAGTATATATATGATGTTAATTTCGTGGTTGCATGTTTAGATATGCTAATCACGTAATTGCATGCATGGAAAATATTTGAATTATTTTCCAAAAGGTGTGACCATTATGAAATGGTGCAACTCTTCCCAAAGGGTGCAGCCCTTCATGAAAGGGCATTTTCACTATCCAAAGGGGTGTTTCAACACCTATATAAGGGTGTTGAAAATCAGATTCTAAGACCCACGAAATTAAGAGCTTTGTGTTAACGAAGTATAGCGAATAAACATTCTATAGTATACTTGTTTCTACGCCAAAGAACAAGTGCGGTATTGTCTTATCCTAGAAGAAGTTTCGTGATACCTTGGCTGTTATAGGGTCGAAATATTCTTTAAGGAAAACGTGTAAACGTGATTCAATATTTTCCAAAGCCTCCTCATTCACTGAACAACAATCAGAATTATCCTACTACGAATCAGAAAACAAAATTAAGAGAATAAAGAAGGAAGATATTTACCGTCTCGTCCGCAAGGCCTGCTAGAGTCTCCTTGGTCACATTCGAAAGATCAGGGAGATGCCAGTTCAGAACCCGGGGGAGGTGCTCGTTCTGCAGCTTTTTTGCCAGCTTCGTGTGCTCACAAAGCCAGTACTGCAAAATCAAATTTAAGTTAAATATCAAGGAACGAAAAATAAAATAAAAAACGGCGGGTAAACAGTAATACGAAGGACATACCAGGAGCAGTATCGTGCAGCCTTGTGTTTTCTGCAGGTTGTCCCTGTACAGAGTTGCCGAGTCGCAAAGGGCCTTCAGAATCGCCTCGCCCCAGTTGTAGCTCTGCATCGAGTCCAAATCTTCCACATAATCCAACCATTTCCATTGGATTGTGGCGGAGGAAGTGGAGAAGAAGACAGTGTCGATCACTATCAACGACAGGAGCCGAGCTGCATCACCAAGAGCCTCAGGCTTTTTACTCCGACGCTGCAACAAACTCTCAAGCTTTTCCTTCAGTAGCTTCGGTTGCAGCGTCTTCGCTCCCGGAAACATCCTCTCCCTGAAGCTGTTACTACCCTTGGCCCTTGAAGTAATATCGAGCTTCCTACTGCCGCCAATGATGCCGAAAATAAGATCGACATCCTCGGGAGTGATTCGGACTTCTTTGCTGCCCAGCTTTATCGTACGAGCAGCGATATCCATCTTCTCCAACACGGCAGTTATCGCTGCGTCGCTCTTTCGGGTGTTGAAGATGGTCAGCTTCTCATCCTTGATGCTCTTAAACAGATGGTAGAATGGGGTCTTCTTCAAATACTCGTCGTGGTTCACTTTCAGATTGTCCTTGATATCATCAAAAGTCCTGATGATGGTGAGCAAGTTGGACCTCATCTGATCATAGGTCCTGGAAAAACAAAAACACACACTGATGTGAGTACAACACTGAATGCACACACAAAGCACCGAATGGCACATAAAAGGACTGAGTGCACTGAAAGGCATGTAAGAGCACTGAGTGAGATGCATACACACTGCATGACAGTACAAGTACACCATGTTGGCACTGAATGAGACTCATAGACACTGAGTGGAATGTATATGACACTGGATGCCATGTAAATACACTGACTGACACACAAGGACACACAAGGGCAATAGACATGCAATTAAAAATGGCATGTAGCACATTGAGTGGCATGCAGAGGAACTGTGTGACATGTAAAGACACTGAACAGGCATATAAAACACTGAACAGAACATAAAAACACTGAACATCCACCCTAAAACTCACAATCAAACTGACTGGCCATGTAAATACACTGAGTGGCATGCAGAGGCACTGTGTGACTGTTGGAATAGGTGACCGGCGAGCCAACGGTTGGCCGAGCGGTTAACCGTATTCCGTTATATAACGGTTTATTTCGTTAATTAATGAAACCTATATTAATGGCATATACTATATCTGCTCCCAATGTTGAATCATAGATATAGTCCTGTACAGTTACACATGTTGTATGAATTCAGTTTTGTGGAAACCGAGAGATAATTTTGTTAACGCAACGTAACTGGTCAAACTATGTTCCTAGTCGATGGGTTATGCCACTAACAAGGATACCCGGCCTTTCCCCCTTGAGACTAGCACTTAGTGTATGTGGGCTAATCTCGAGCCTCGGTGTTGGGACATAGACATACTTGAGTGGGTGCTCACTGTTGATGAGTTCACTGAACCCCCTCTCCCTGGAATCTCTAAGTGGTTATCACTGATCGAGTAGAGAATTCCATAATATAGTTGTACACAATTAATCCTTAAGACCCAGACATCACCGTGACTTCATCAGAGGACTAGCTGTATCGTGACATGTCTCTGATTCCCTGGAAAGGGAGTAAGTCGAAAAAGGAGACAATGTTCTTGCAATTCGAAATCTGATGTGAAGTCTGTGCATGGTAGTAGGGGATCTGATCGCTTGATATAGATCATGGATGTCCTGTGTGTTCTGATGGTTCGTAGTCCCGGAATCTCTGGCCAGAGTTGAATAGTGAGGTGATTAGAGAAATGTGTTTCTCTGAATCAATCACGACTGGATTTTACGAAACCTAGAACGTACGCACAGTTATCAAACTCAACAAGAGATCTCGATTAACCAATATCTCTAGTTTGATCGGGACATATGTATCGGAGGGATCGTAATGTACGCTAACTATATTACAAGGTTCTTGCAGGCACTTCATTTGTATCTAGGGAATTAGTGAAGCGTGGCTGCTAGACGCTCGTCACTGATTCGTTGGGCACCGACTTGTTCGGAGATTAAATAATATGATTATTAATCTAAAACTCTTGGGAGTAGTTGAAATAAGAACAATATGTTGTTCGAATCACAATATGTTGTGAGCCCACGGCTAGTTATACACCTGAACCATTGAGGGTCACATTCTCGTGTAAACCGATCCTTGAATACGATCATGTATTAATTAACTGTTAATTAAGTACATATAGTCGGAGGTCAATGTGATTGAATCCGAGATTCATAATTGTGATTATGAGTTGGAAATAATACTGAGCTAAAGAAAACGGACACGATGGTGTACACTTTCTATTTTGGGAAATTTCCCGATTTAGCAGTACCCCTGAAATGGGCTTTCCGATTTTGTGAAATTGGAAATTTTTATTATTATCTCATATTGATGAGAAAATTAAAACGAGAAAGAAAATATAATCGTTATATTTTTCGGAGATGAAATTGATTGTCAATTTTGGAGAAACGTAATGACGGCTAATGTATTGGGCCGACTAGGGTTAATGGATCCGATCCATTAGGGTTTGAGCCCAACAAGCTCCTTTCTTCACCTATAAAAGGAGCTCCATAGGCATGAGAATAAACACACCAAGTGAAGAGCTCAAAACCCTAGCCTCACTTTCTCTCCTCTCCTCTCTCCCTCTCGTCCGCCCCCTCGGTCGCCTCCCTCGGAGGACCGCCGACAACCGGAGCCGCCGCCCGCCGGCAGCCGCCTCCCCTCGCCGGAATCCGATTCTGGCACCGTTTTTACGGCTCTTCTTTCCCGTCGTATTCTCCCTTACGTATTTCTAGTGCAATACGTAAGTTGGATTACCTATACGAGGTGAAACCTGATTAGACGAGAGACGCCGAAGGAACGCCCGAGCACAGCCCGAGTTGCGCCCATGCGCTCCAGCCGTGACACACGAGTCCAGCCGAGAGCCCCGCCACTCGCCCGACTCTCCCCGCACACGACCCTTGTGGTCCCCGCGTCGCATCCGCGCGACTTCCGACGAACCTAGTTTCGTCCTATGAATCCCTGAGGTACTTACGATTAAATTCAGATTTAATTGTTTGCGTTAAGTGTTTGCGCTATATGCTGTTAATGTTTGCGCTTAAATGAGATTTTTAATTGATAAAGAAAAAATTAATTGTGATTAATTTAAATGTCAATTAAATTCAAATTGATTCGAATTAAATAATACGATTATCTTAATTGTTAATTTAACGCAAACTGATTATGTGCACATGTAATTAATTATATATGTGTAATTAATTAATTTGATTAATTTAATTGCACAATTCAAGTTGATAAGAATTAAATAATATGATTATGTTAATTGTCAATTTGACGCAAATTAATTATGTGGAGATGTTTACATAAACTCAAGTTGATTAGAATTAAATAATAAGATTATGTTAATTGTCAATTTGACGTAAATTAATTATGTGGGGATGTTTACATAAACTCAAGTTGATTAGAATTAAATAATAATATTATGTTAATTGTCAATTTGACGTAAATTAATGATGTGCGCATGTTTACCTAATATATTAATATGATTAATATAATTGCGCTAGTAATTAATTTTTATGATAAATATAATTGCGCTAGAAGTAATTAATTTATTTGATAAATTTAATTGCGCTAGATTTAATTTATGTAGTATGAGATGCATGAATTAAATATTTAATTATTTGATAATTAAATTAAATGGTGGATTATTTATTCTAATAGATTTGAATTAAATCAATTAATGCATGTAATATTGAAAATATGATTTTCAATAAAATAAAATAAATATAATGTAAAATGTTTACATTAATGAAAAAGGTTTTTCATAAAATTTTTGTATTCCGCGGCATATACATGCACGATCCCCAACAGTGACATGTAAAGACACTGAACATGCATATAAAACACTGAACAGAACATAAAAACACTTAACATCCACCCAAAAACACACAATCAAACTGACTGGCCATGTAAATACACTGAGTGGCATGCAGAGGCACTGTGTGACATGTAAAGACACTGAACAGGCATATACAACACTGAACAGAACATAAAAACACTGAACATCCACCTTAAAACACATAATCAAACTGATCAACACATAATCACACCGAACCTCCATCAAAACACATAAAAAACACTAGACATTCATTCATGCAATGGAAATTAACAGATTGAAAGTGAAAATCGAATTAGGGTTCAAAATACTTACTTCCTCTCTTTCTTTTCGCCGGCGGCAGGCTGAGGGATAGGGCTCGCCTGCTCTTCACTCGACGGAGTGTACTGAACAAGCCTCCGTTCAGTGTTTTCGGAAGCAGTCACAGAACTGGTGGTGGATTTCTTCGCGGCGGATTTCTTCGCGGCAGTGGTTCTCCCCTGTTTTTTCATGATGTCGAGCAGTTGAGAATGAGAACGAGAATCGCACAGTTGTTGAGAGGAGAATCGCACAGAGGGTTTCGTGTGTTCGTGAGATGAAACTGAGAGAGAGAGAGAGAGAGAGAGAATTGAGTTCGCGTCGTGTGTTTTAGCGGGAGGGAAGAGAAAAAGTGGGTGGAAGTCGTGTGCGAAAAAAATTAAATGAGAAAACCGTCGTTCAAATGTGTATAAATGCAAGGGCAACGATGTCTTTGCACATTTTAGTCGGCCTAATTAACACGCTTAATTTCTCGAAACCCTTATTGCCGAAAAAATGTTGAAAATTGGCCTTATTGCCATTTTTCTCAAAAATAAAATAGGCTACATTCTCAATCACATATATTACGTATTCTTAATGTACTACCTATGTCTCATTTTAATAGTCATACTTATTTTGTTATTTATGAAAAAAGTGTGACTATTGAATTGAGATAGATGTAATATATTTTTGTCTCCAACCCTATCTTAGGCGAACAGAGAGATCAATATATTGCTCGAGATTTTATTGTAAGAGGTCACAGCAATATACGAAAAGATACTTAAAAAGATGTATAGCAGACTTAGCAGTACAGGGAAACAAGATAAAATACAATATCAATGGAATCTCAATAATAATAGCAGCAGAAGTAAATGAAGTCGTGCAACGGACAAGCTGTAGATTTTATTATTATTATTATTATTATTATTATTATTATTATTATTATTATTTTAGATTTTGATTAAATTGATCTTTTCTTTAAATCAAGTCCGTGGTTTCGGTGGTGGTGGCGGTGGAGATATTCCATGACAACCCTTTTTAGACTGTAGATTAAAACAAATTTTTCATTTTAGTTCCACAATATATATACAGATATATATTAATTTGAGTAAATCACTCCGTACAATGTGAAGAAAATAATTTTCCAGCTTTGGATTTTGGAGGGAAATGCAAGTTTTAAGTGCAGGCTTTTATTTTCACGCTTTTTAGTCTTTTAAATAATGTAATGCGCTTTTACTTCTATAGACCAGTATAAAATGCACAGCTGTAAGTCTTGGATAAGCTGGATTGATTATTCCATTTTTTAATATATCAAAAGGGGTTTTTCCCTTCTTCTTCTTCGCGTTTTATTTCTTCTGGTTTATTGAGCTGTTCTTAGCTCATTCTTTACATGGTATCAGAGCTAAATATCTTCCGCATCGTCTGATATTTTCTTGTTGTTTTTCGTTTCTCTCTTCTGTGCTAGATCGATGGTGAGAGGAAACAACAGTCGCGAAGCTGTTCCTCTAACAGAGGATCATTCGAGCCCTTACTATATTCATCCAGGAGATAATCCGGGTGTGGTACTTGTTCTACAACCACTCAATGGATCTAATTACAATAACTGGAGTCGCTCTATGGTGACTGCACTCAGGGCGAAGAATAAGCTTGGATTCATTGATGGTTCCATTCCTAAACCAGATCCAGAAGATCTTCTATATGCTGCTTGGGAACGCGGCAATAGTATGGTCGTTTCATGGATTCGCAACGCTGTAAGTCCAGATATATACTCTTCTCTTCTATATCTTGAGGATGCTGCTCCCACCTGGTTGGATCTGAGGGATAGGTTTTCTACTGGTAATATGGCAAGGTTTTACCAACTGAGACAACAGTTCATGAGTTTGAATCAAGGCACCTTAGATGTCAATGCTTATTATACTCGTTTGAGAATTGTTTGGGATGAGTTCAAAAATTTACAGCCTATATGTTGGTGTTCTTGTAATGGTTGTAGATGTGATAGCAACAAAAGGTGGTCTGATTACCAGCAGCAGGAGTGTGCTGTTCAGTTCCTACTTGGTTTGAATAACACCTTCTCACAATTGAGGTCACACATTATGTCCATGGTACCATTTCCTCCTCTTGCCAGGATTTTCTCTATGGTTATCCAAGAAGAAAGGCAGAGGCACATTCATGGTGGATTACAGCAGTCCTTTGGACAATCTTTTAGTGAGCAAGCTAGCCCTCTTGCAAATGCTGCTGTCTCTTATAACAAGAATAAGGAGAGGTTCCATTGTACCCATTGTGGTAAAACTGGTCACACAATGGAGAGGTGCTATGAACTACATGGGTATCCAGCTGGTTATGGTAGAGGCAGGGGCAGAGGTGAAGTGAAGCCACCCCAGTTTGGGAATGTGCAAGGGAATGCTGCCTTTGCTGAAGGAGCCAGTAGTGATACTAGTAGTCAAGGGAGTGGTTCTGGCCCTGTTCAACTGTCTGGAATGATGAGTAATGAGCAGTGTATGCAAATGATTTCTTTCCTACAAGGACAAATGAGCCTAGGTTCTCCAACTCAGTCTGCTTCAAGCTCTTCTTCAAGTGGATCTCCAGCAAATATCAACTCTACTACTGCACACTTTAGTGGTACTGTTTCTTTATCCTTCTTTTCAGGAGCTGTGACATGCCCTTCTAGCCACTGGTTGCTTGATACAGGGGCTACACACCATGTGTGTTATGATTTGTCAATACTAACTGATCCCCAACCTGTGACTGATGTCACTGTGAATCTTCCAAATGGTTCAACTGTTGAAGTCTCTCATATTGGTTCTGTTTACCTCTCTGATGATATTATGTTGGACTCAGTTTTATATGTGCCTTCTTTCACCTATAACCTATTGTCCATTAGTGCTCTTACTCTCTCATCACACTGCACTGTACAGTTTTCTCATGACTGTTGTGTCCTCCAGGAGATTTCAAGGGGATCTCAGATTGGGATGGGTAAGAGAGTTGGCAACTTATATGTGATGGAAGCAAGGAGTCCTGGTAACACTCATTCAGTTATGGTTTGTTCTGTTGTTCCTTATAATGTATGGCATTCTAGATTGGGTCATGTATCTAATTCTAAGCTACATTTACTGTCTAAGGATTTGCAATTTTCTTGTGATAAGAATTTTATTTGTGAGGTTTGTCCTTTGGCAAAGCAGAAAAAGTTGAAGTTTGATATTTCTGCCTCTAATGCTGTTGCCATTTTTGATATAATTCACTGTGATGTGTGGGGTCCCTTCTCCACACCTACTATAGATGGTTTTCAATACTTTCTTACCATAGTAGATGACCATAGTAGATTTGTTTGGACCTTTCTGCTGAGAGCAAAGTCAGATGTTCAAACTGTTCTCACACAGTTCTTTGCAACTGTTGAAACACAATTTGGGAAGAAAGTAAAGTGTGTTAGATGTGATAATGGATCAGAATTTTCTCTGAATCCTCTCTTTAGCAAATATGGAACTATAGTTCAGCATTCATGTGTGGAGACACCACAGCAGAATGCCAGAGTTCAGAGGAAGCATCAACACCTGCTGAATGTGGCAAGAAGTTTGTTATTTCAGTCTCATCTCCCTCTGGAGTTTTGGGGAGAGTGTGTATTGACAGCTTCTTACCTTATAAACAGGATCCCTTCCTCTGTCCTGCCAGCAGGTGATACTCCCTTTTCAATCCTGTTTCAAAAACCTCCCATTTACTCACACTTGAAGGTATTTGGTTGTCTGTGTTTTGCCTCCACCTTGGAGAGGCAGAGATCAAAATTCTCACCAAGGGCCATTAAATGTGTATTCATAGGATATCCCTCTGGTGTGAAAGGTTATAAACTACTCAATCCAGATACCAACACCATTTTCATATCCAGAAATGTTAAATTCCATGAATCCATATTTCCTTTTTCACATCTTGAACCTCAGTTTTTACCTTTTGATGAATTCCCTATTTCTAATGAAAACATTTTCCCACCAGAACAACCATCCTCATCACCACATTCTTCCACATCCTTACCTGTTTCCAGCTCCAACATCCCACAGACTTTAATTCCCACAACCTCTTCCAGAAGACAAATCAGACAACCATCTTACCTTAATGACTACTTATGTCATTCCATTACCAGTTCATCTACCTGTCCCTATCCTATTTCATCATACCTTACTACCAAACATCTCTCTGACTCCTATTCCTTTTTCATTGCCTCAATCACTGCTATCCCAGAACCTCACCACTATTCCCAAGCTATCCAATACCCTGAATGGTGTAATGCCATGAAGGAAGAGCTCTTGGCACTGGAGAAAAACCAGACCTGGCAAGTCACAACCTTACCCCCTGGAAAGGTACCCATAGGTTGTAAATGGGTCTTTAAAGTCAAGTTTAATGCAGATGGCTCTGTAGAAAGGTATAAGGCCAGAGTAGTGGCAAAGGGGTATACACAACAGCCTGGACTTGATTTTCTTGACACTTTTTCACCTGTTGCAAAGCTTACCACAGTAAAGCTTCTCCTTGCTGTTGCCTCTGTCAAACAGTGGCAGTTGTGTCATCTTGACATTAACAATGCCTTCTTGCATGGGGTGCTTACAGAGGATATCTACATGACCCTGCCTCCTGGCTTGCTCAATCAGGGGGTGGAATATCCCAAAGGATCAGTCTGTAAACTCATTAAATCTATATATGGGCTTAAACAAGCTTCAAGGCAATGGTACATTACCTTCTCTGCTACCCTTTCCAAGTTTGGACTTAAACAATCTCCACATGATCACTCCTTTTTCACCAAAAGGACAGGTGATTCCTTTCTCTGTCTTATAATCTATGTGGATGACATCCTATTAGCCAGCAATTGCCCTGCTTCCATATCTAACTTCAAAAGTTTTTTGGCCTCACACTTCAAGCACAAAGACCTTGGCTTTCCTAAATACTTTCTTGGTTTAGAGATTGCACAAAACCCTTCTGGAATCTTTGTATGCCAAAGGAAATATGCTTTAGACCTTATAAAAGATGCAGGCCTCACAGGATGCAAACCCTCTTCTACTCCAATGGATTCAGTAAAGCATTTGAGCATCACTGATGGGAAACTTATTCCTGACATTACTGTCTATAGGAGATTAATTGGTAGGTTGCTATATCTCTGTATAACAAGGGTGGACATCACATTTGCAGTAAACAAATTGAGTCAGTTTTTGCAATCTCCCACTGACATGCATCTAAAGGCAGCTGAAAAGGTCATGAGATATGTCAAGGGAACACTGGGACATGGTCTTTTTTTTCCTAGCAGAAATGAACTTGGCTTGCAGGTTTATTCTGATGCAGACTGGGCAAGCTGCCCTGATACTAGGAGATCAGTAACTGGTTTTTGTGTGCTGCTTGGTTCCTCTCTTGTGTCATGGAAATCAAAGAAACAACACACTATTTCCAGGTCTTCCACTGAAGCAGAATACAGGGCTATGGCACAAGCATGTTGTGAACTGATTTGGGTGAAAGGACTGCTGGGAGAACTTGGGATTGAGCAACCTAGAGCAGTGCCTTTATACTGTGACAATGAGTCAGCCTTGCACTTGACTTCCAATGCTATGTTTCATGAAAGAACAAAGCATATAGAAATTGATTGTCACACCATTAGGGAGAAGTATCAAGCTGGTATTGTGAAGCCTCTGCACATACACAGCCACCTGCAACTTGCAGATGTGTTAACTAAGCCACTGGGAGTATCTGGGTTGAAGGATATCTTGTCCAAGATGGAGTTCAAGAGCATCCACACTCCATCTTGAGGGGGTGTGTGAAGAAAATAATTTTCCAGCTTTGGATTTTGGAGGGAAATGCAAGTTTTAAGTGCAGGCTTTTATTTTCACGCTTTTTAGTCTTTTAAATAATGTAATGCGCTTTTACTTCTATAGACCAGTATAAAATGCACAGCTGTAAGTCTTGGATAAGCTGGATTGATTATTCCATTTTTTAATATATCAAAAGGGGTTTTTCCCTTCTTCTTCTTCGCGTTTTATTTCTTCTGGTTTATTGAGCTGTTCTTAGCTCATTCTTTACATACAATTAAAATCACAAATTAAAAATAGTCTCTGATCTAAAATCAAAGAGTATTTGATTTTTTTTTTTAAAGTAATGAGGTACCTCGTTGTTGTGAAGCGGATCAGGTCCGGAATACACTTTATTTTGATTGCTCCCATTGAGTAAAATGATAAGCAGCAAAACGTAAAATGACAAAATAGCCCACGACATTTTTATTATCATTTCCATTGTGATATTTGTGTCTGGTCTTACACTTATGGGGATGCTGAACTTAATAATCTCCCTATATATAGTTATGAAATCCAATTTAATTGATATTAAATTCAATAATATTTTTGAGTTTATTTATAATGATTATTCAAATAGATAATTTATTTTATTCATTTAGTAGACTTAAAAAAAAGTGTGTTTTCAATTCTAATTTGACTATATATAAATATTTGAATATGAAATACACGTCATAACATCGATCATCATTTAAATATATAAATATTTTAATATATATTTATATAATGAAATGAATAAGGACATGTTCTTTTGGACTGAAACCGTCTGAAACGATCTGAATTGAACTGAAATGAACTGGTTTTTTAATAAAAATAAGAATAATATTTATAAATTATTAAATGTTATTTTAAAAATATTAATAATATTGTGACATTAACTATATTAACTATATTGTATATTTAAAATTATAGGTTCAAATTATTTTTTGTTTATTTTATTTTAATTTATTTTGAAACGAACTGAACTGAACTGAAGCGATTTGAACTGAACTGAACTGGACTGAAATTAAGTCCAAAAGAACAGGTCCTAAGTCTTCGTTTCAATATATGTACTTCATTTGAGCTAGGGTTTGTGGATCGGGAGGTACAGAATAAAAGGGAGATTAGGGATGGAAACTTCGTGAGATTTGAATTCAAATGCGTCCGCTACGATGCCGAAATTGATCAGAAGGAGAAATGGTGTAATTAGGGTTTCAGTGCCAAAACGACGCAGTTAGTGAACTGTCGTCGTCGGCATATTATATTATGATCCAATCACGTAACCTCTATTCTATGCATTTGGACCATGAGATCAAATTGGGCCCATTAAAACATATATCAATAATGGGCCTGAGGTTGATGTACAATATAGACCCAATTAAATTGAAATTACTTCAATTAAATATTTATTAAAATCTACTCTAAATTTCAATCTATCTAATTTATTAAAATAAATTTCAATCTTTCCCTTACTGAATATTAGTGTTAAATGTATTAAATGAATAATTGATTGGTTATTTAATAATTTTATTGATTAATGAATATTAATGTTAAATGTATTATTAACGAAATTAATAATTTATTGGTTATTTAATAATTTATATATTATTTATTTTATAATAAATATTTTAATATTATGCGTATAGTAATGGAATTGTAAGTAAAGATTATTTACAACATTAAAAATTCAACAACATATTAGTACGTACGAGTGGTATTACGATAAGTAAAAGTAGTAGTAATAGTGCACAACAAGAAACATCAAAGTACACAAACAACACAACGCACAACGAAACCAATCAATGCAAGCAGTACTTAGCTAGTTAGCTCACGCGGCTTCAAATAAACCTTGAGCCCATTCTTCATGAACAAAGTCAACGACATTTTCTGCTCCACCCTATGCCCCGCCGCCACCTCCAGCCGGAACCGGAGCAGCACCGCCGCCGCCACCGCCTTCATCTGCAGGTACGCGAGCTCCTTCCCCAAGCACGTCCTCGGCCCTCCATTGAACGCCACAAACTTATACTTATCCTCCGGCGGCTCAAACCTCCCCTCCTCCACCCACCTCTCCGGCTTAAACTCCCGGCAGTCCTCCCCCCACACGCTCCTCATCCTCCCCAGCGAATATATCGAGTACGTCAGCGTGGACCCCGCCGGAACCCTAGTCCCGTCCGGCAACACATCGTCCTCCACCACGTACTTGAAGTCCAGCGGCACCGACGGGTAAAGCCGCAGCGTCTCCGCCAGCGCCGCCTTCAAGTAAACGAGCTTTTCCGCCTCGTCGAAAGTCAACGGCTCTTCGGTCCACTTTTTCGTTTCCTCCCCTCGACTCTCGTTCAACACGTTCGAGATCTCGTTTATTATCTTCCCCTCGACTCGAGGATTGTTAGTCACGAGCCAGAAGAACCAGCTGAGCGCCACGGAGGAAGTGTCTCGGCCCGCGAGAACAAAGTTTAGGGCTATCCGCTTTAAGACGGGCCCCGGGAAGAGGTTCCCGTCCGGGTCCCGCTTCTTCATGAACCGGGAAAGGAGGTCGTCGGAAGGAGCTTCGATCCTCGCGTCGAGTGCTTCGCTCATGTAGCTCTCGACTATCCTCAAGCTCTCTCGTAATCTCTTCTCCGCTCCGACATCTAGAATCTTCTTCCACTTCCATAGAAACGCGGGGTATAATAGTCTTTGGAGGGTCGCTTCGGTTGCAGAGTCGAACGCGGTTGCAAACGTGTTTTCGGGCAAGTCGAGAGATAGGGTTTCCGGATCCTTCCCGAAGGTGAGCCCGCATATGTTGTCGAATGTGAGTCGAAGGAGAAGGTCTTGCAAGTCGATTGACGTTCGATTTTCGGCGGCTTTGTCGAGGATGATCCAAAGACGGGTTCGGATCGTTCGGTTGACCCATCGGGACATGGCTTGGCGGAGGGTTCGGGTGGTGAACTCGAGGGCGGCCGTCTTCCGTTGGATGAGCCAAGTGTCGCCGTCGCTGTTGAAGATGCCTTGACCGAGGAGGTCGTGGAAGGCCGTTTGCCACGTGGGCCCCTTTGGGTAGTTGTCGAAGCGAGTTCGGAGGATGTGCTCGATGTTTTGAGGGTGACATGTCACCGTGTAGAAGCCTTGCTTGCGAGCGAGGAAAGGGATGGGGATGGTGGAGGTTTGGTAGGTGCATGTGGGGCCCGCGGCGTGGAGGTTGGCGGCGATCCAATCGTGGATGCGGCTGCGGTTGGAGAAGAGGTGAGGGAGGCTGCCGACGAGGGGCCAGACGGTGGGACCGGTGAGGTTCTTCGAGAGGAGATAGAACCAGAGGAAGTAGGCGGATGTGGCCGCGGCGAAGAACAAGTAGAGGAGTGTAGTGTTCAAATCCATAGAGGAGTTTTTGTGTTTGTTTTTGGTGATGATATGAGTTGAGTGAATTGAGGGAGAGGGAGAGGGATATATAGTGATTTAGATTGCATGGAAGAAATTAGGAGAGAGTTGGTTAGGAAATGGTGGTAGGATATATAGTGAGATTGCATAAAGGAAATTTAAATTATTAGGAGAGTTGTTAGGAATTTAAGAATTGTTTGGTTTGATAGTGAAGTGTATTGGTTCCATACGAAAAAGTTGTGCATTACCATTTTATGGGTTTTGTTATTTATCAATTTCAAATGACGTGTTTTCAATATACATTGTATATACAATGTAAAGTTATCCAATTTTTATAGTAATTTGAGTTTTTAAATGATTCAACCTTTTTTTTATTAATTCGACTTTTTAAATGATGCAATGTATAACATGGTATTAACTATCAAAGTATTAGGCTAACGCAAGGATGATACTCGTGCATCAACACAAAAATTGGATCATTTGTCTTATATTCTTTTGTATAATACAAACAAATTTCAGGCTTAGTTTTAGAGGATCGAAAAAATATTACTCGATCCGTACTACTTATTCACTCGAGTCACAGTTCATTTGTATTACACTACCAATTACCAAAACACCTAATTAACCAACTAAACAATAACTTTCTAGTTACCACTTACTCGTATTTGACAATCCTATCCTTTTTTTATTTACTTATAATACGTTGGACAAATTATATCTCCATTTGGATTTATTGTTCACATTTTATTTGACATTACAAATCAATAAAATATATTTTTGATGCAGCAACATTAGCGTTATCTTATTTGGAAGCCCACGATCGAATATTCAAGCCCAAGAAATAATCGTTTTATTTATTTTGTTATTTTCTAGTCTTTTATTAAAGCCCATTCTTATTAGGGTTTAGTACACTATTTATATTTATTGGATTTTATGTATTCCGCAGTTTTTGATAATTATTGAATAAAGAGTTTTTCTCTTTCGGTTCGTTCTCGAATCGTTTATCATCGAAGTTCGGTATTTTTAGGAATCAACGATCTTTGATCGGTTAATCTCGGCATTCTTCGGAATCAACGAGTATTAATCTTGTGTGTTCTAGCTTCCGCTACGTCAATTTTTAAGTTAAATTTTTTTGTTAATGAATAAAATTAAAAAATTAAGTGAATAAAATTAACAATTTATTAGTGGGATTGAGTCCACTAGAGAACATTGGGCTCCATGAAATCAATCTGTCTATCGTACATATAAGTGTACGATACATTGTACACCAAAATCCAAATTAAATATAAAAAATATTTATTTTAAAAATAAATAATCATTATTGAACAATTAAAAATTATCATTCTTAAAATTATCATTGAGTAAAAAAATTAAATATAAAAAATATTCATTTTAAAAATAAATAATCATTATTGAACAATTAAAAATTATCATTCTTAAAATTATCATTGAGTAAAAATATAAATTATGATTCAGTAAGATATTCCTTATATATCAAAGTGATTTCATTAAAAATACATTATAATGAATACTATGTTTACAATACTTCATACACTTATACATGTTGCAAGGTAAAAATTGCCTCATGAAATGCTTACTTATGGTTTTTTCTTTTTCTTTTTTTATTTTTTGATTAGTTTTTTCTCTTCTATCATTTTTCATGTTTTAAATTATTTTAATTATGTAGAAGTTATTTTTTATAATTTCACCTTTTTTTTCTCTGTTTGTTTTCCGAATATTTTTTCTTTGTTTTTTTATTTTTGTTCTTATACTTTTGATATAATTTTTTATGGCATTTTGCTTTTGATAGTTTTTTTTCTAATTCTTTTTAATGTTTATCTAATTTTTTTCTATTTTATAGTTTTTTTCTTACTTTATCAATAATTAAAAATAATTTTTTTAATATTAGATCAAATATAATTTAAAACATAACATTATTTGAACTCATTTAATTAATTCTTAAAAACATGAATTAATCAATTATTTTAATATTAAAGAAAATATTATAATTAAAGGTAGAAAACTAATTAAAATATATATCATTAAAAACATGAATTAATCAATTATTTTAATATTAAAGAAAATATTATAATTAAAGGTAGAAAACTAATTAAAATATATATCATTACCAAATTGAACTATTATATAATTTTCTTTTATCAAAGATTATAATTAGATCACTCACTTTTTATTTATACATTATCAAAATCTATATTGAACTATTTAATTTTTATGTTAAAAATTAAATATTTAAGTAGAAAGAGCCGGAGTAATTTTTTTTTAAAAATTTCACACGTGACGGTAGAAGGACTAGTGTTTTAAAAGGTACTAGTATCTACTTATTAAATAATAAATATATTTTGTAAAATTGTTCATTTCAATATTTTTGATAAAAAAAAGTGTATAAGCTAAATATTTTTATCAAATATTTTTTTTATATGTTTCAAAATTATATATAAATATATATATGTGTGTGTGTGTGTTTGTGTTTGTGTAATATTATTAATGTCAAGATTATTTAAATTGAGGATGTACATGTTCTCGGTTTGAACTCAAGTCATTACAATTGACTTAGAAAAAAAATCATTAATTTCTTAATAGTATTACTGAATAGGATTTCTTAATAATATTACTGAATATGAAGATGTTGACCACTAAAATTAAATTAAATGGAATCAGGATTCTTTTTATTAGGAAAGTATCCCAATAATATTACTAAATAGGGTTTCTTAATAATATTACTGAATATGATGATGTTGACCACTAAAATTAGATGGAGGTAGCAATAATATTACTGAATAGGGTTTCTTAATAATATTAGTGAATATGAAGATGTTGACCACTAAAATTAAATGGAAGTAGGATTCTTTTTATTAGGAAAGTATCCCATTCCCTTATATGATACCACCGACCGAAAAAATTACAACATTGAAACACACGTATACACACCTATATAAGTTGAAGCCATATTCCATCCCAATGCACCAAAACATATGCAGTTAATATTCCAAATTTCCTCCAATGGCATTTGCATATTACATCGTGGCAATAACTGTCATTTCCCTCTTTGTCTCAGCTAACGGTTTCCCGATCGACGACATATGCGGAAAAACCGCCAACCCGACGCTTTGCCACCTGGTTTTAGGCGGCGCGCGATCCCAAAACCTCAGAGATTTGGCGTCGGCGGGGCTCGACGCGGCGGCGGCCGGCGCCGATAAAGCTCATGATAAGTTCCGAGCACTTGTGCAATCGTCACTGAGGCCCGACCTAAACCCCCAGTTCACCCAGTGCCTGAATCTCTACGAGGATGTGTCCGGAAAAATCGAGGCTGCAAAGGAGGCCGCAGAACAAGGCCGGTGGGCCCAGGTTGTAGCGAATGCGGGCCCGGTTCTCAGCGACGTCGACCAATGTGAGGATCTCTTCATCGGCACTTCACCGGTCCACGATGAATATAGTACTAGGGTCAGGATTGCTGCTGAAGCCATTATAGATATTGCTAAATCTTTGTAACTCCAAATTAATTATTTAGTTAAGATCATTAGATCGATCATCCTTAATTAATATATTATAATGAAACTCACCACATCAGATTGTGATTTATACATGTATAAATCAAAGAAACACATACACAACACTTATCAACACTCAACTAACATTAAATAAAGGTATAAAAAGCTTTAAACCTCAAAGCTTTGGTAGAGTTTGCAAGCTTAAATAAAATGCGTTGAAGACACAAAGTTTCAAAGTTTTGATAAAAGTTCCAATCTACCTGAATTCTATTATTTTAATTTTAATGTTTAAAATACTTATTTGTTTTTTTGGTAAAAAAATGTATCCTACCTAAAAAATCATATATAAATATAATATAAATCAATTTAAAAAAATACATTTTTTTTTATTTTACTACATTTGAAATTTTGAATTGATTTTATAAATACTTTAATTTATATAAATTTTTACAACTATTTTTAAATTTTAATAATACAATTAAAATAAAACTTTTAAAAAATAAAAATAAAATCATAATAAAAAAAATGATGACATGATATTATGACTATGAATTCCAAATTTTAAATTAAATTTAATAAAAAAATCTTTGTATATTTTAAAATATTTTATTTAAATTTAAATTTGTATTAATAAATCTCTAGGAAAAAAAATCTTTTTAAATTTTAAAATATTTAATTTAAATTTAAAATTTTATTATTAATAAATGATATTGTCATTTTTATTTAATTTTTAATATCTTTGAAATATTATTTTAATTTATATTTAATGTTTTTTACTCTTATACTCCCTTCCCAGAGCTATAGACAATTATGGTCAACGTTGACTTTTTTGTCCGTCCAATACATATGATAAACAATATACAAAAATTATGAAAAAATAACTAAAATATAATTAAACTATTGAATTTTATTTTAGTAATTTTTTTATAATTTTTTCATAATTTTATTGGACGGACCTGTGTCTATAGCTCTGGGACAGATGAAGTATAAAACATAGATCAATCATATATTCAAGAAAACATTCATTATTTAGCAAAATAATCTTTTGTTAATCAACCGTACAATCATCATTGAATTAATATTAAATATACAATATAGTGTACACACATAGTTACATGATGTAAATTGTCTATAACTTTTAGTGGTATGGATATTACTTGCATCAATTAAAACACAGCTAATTAATTTATTTTGCATATATAAATTAAATTAGTCATCAAATGTATAAATTGAGTAGATCATCATATTATTGTATCACCATGCAATCGACATACAGATAGATTATTGTTTTCTCGATTCAACACACAGAAAACCATACACACTCTCTCTCTCTTCATACCTCATCTCTCTGTTTATTCAAATCGAATATATATAATTCCAGATTTCCGTTTGATTTTTGTTAATGCAAGATTGAGCTGCACAAAGGTTAGTTTTTTTTAATGAATATACTCTGATTCTTGTTTAGATCAGTCTTCACTTTGATGATTCATAATGGGTTTGGATTTTTTGCCTTTGATTTGTTGCTGCACCGGCTCAATGATCTCGATGTATTTAAGATCAATCATCTTAAGTACGTAATTGGATTTATGATTTAGATTATAGGAATTTTGATTTGATGATACATTTAATTTAGGAGCTCGCTGATTGAATCGGTTGAGATCAGGATGTCGAGTGGGGGTTCACAGAACAGTCTAAGAAAAACTCTCGGTGCTCTCAAGGACACCACCGCTGTTAGTTTGGCCAAAATCAACAGTGATTACAAGGTCAAACAAAATCGCATTCGACCATCCGAGATCGAATGGTAAAACAATCATCTTTTTGTTTGTTTGTTTAATTTCTGCAGGAATTGGACATTGCCATTGTAAAGGCAACAAATCACCATGAACGTCCAGCGAAAGAGAGGCACATAAGAGGTGATCTGTACTTCATATATATACTAGCTAGTATGATTTTACGTCTTTGACTCATGTTGATTCAATATGTATGTATCTATGCCGCCTGCCAGCTGTATTTGCTGCTATATCAGCCACCAGACCCCGAGCTGACGTGGCCTACTGCATACATGCCCTTTCTAGAAGACTCTCGAAAACTCATAATTGGGCGGTATATATGCATGTAACGAATACTTGTATAATTATTATGCATATTTCCGATCCTCATATATATATATATATATATAATAGGTTGCCTTGAAAACATTGATCATCATCCATCGTGCATTGAGAGAGGTCGACCCCACATTCCAGGAACTAATCATCAATTACGGCAGAAACAGAAGCCGTGTACTCAACCTAACTCATTTTAAGGACGACTCTAGTCCCAATGGTATATATATTAATTGCTTATCTTCTTTCCAAAGAAATATATAAACAGATTGCTTTTTGGATATATGTATGTATAGCCTGGGAGTATTCTGGTTGGGTTCGTGCTTACGCGTTGTTTCTAGAAGAGAGGATGGAATGCTTCAGGGTGTTGAAATACGACATCCAGGATTATCGTCTCGTGGTTTGTTTTCTTCCCTTTTTTTTTTTTTTAATTTCGTATGGTCAGTACTATTCATGGTTGATAAATTTTTCCACGCTGCATGCATGCAGAGAACTAAAGAACTCGACACTCCGGATTTACTCGAGCAGTTACCGGCATTTCAGAACCTGCTTTACCGTGTTCTCGGTTGTCAGCCTCAAGGAGCAGCATCGCGTAATTTTATCATTCAGTTGGCCCTTTCCATGGTAAATAATGCAAAAAACAATTATCCGAATTTTAATTACATTTATCTTTGTATCTGACCACTCTGCTTTCGATTTTCTTAGGTCGCTTCGGAAAGCATTAAGATTTACTATGCAATAAGCGATGGTGCTGTGAACTTGGTCGATAAGGTACTGACTCTAGTACGTTATCTGTTACATACAACTCTTTGATAGAAAATTAGTATATAACTTATTATAAGTGTTTGGTTTGTTGAAGTTCTTTGAGATGCAAAGGTTAGATGCTCTTAAGGCTTTGGATATATATCGGAGAGCTGGCCTCCAGGTATGAACAAATTATAAACATTTTTCTCGAACGTATCCTTTCTTAACTAACACCAAATTATATAGGCTGAGAGATTGTCCAAGTTCTACGAAATATGTAAGACGCTTGATCTCGGGCGTGGAGAACGATATATCAAAATCGAACAGGTTTTTACTTGTTTGGTGAATATATATATTTTCTCTATTATCGTTATGTACGTATTATCTCATATGTACTTGTTATGCGATTAATGGTAAACAGCCTCCGGCGTCGTTCATACAAACTATGGAAGAGTATGTTAGAGATGCACCACACAGTTCCACCACCCGCAGAGATATGGTAGAGTCTCACAAACCTCGTTTCGAGTCATATTTATATTTTTGTCATTTTAATACAGTATATATTTTTAACTTTACAGGGTGATGGCAGGATCGACGCAGTATTAACAATAGAGTACAAAAACAGTTCGGAGGAGGGAGATGAACCCGAATCCGAGGATCCTGTCAATGTGGAAGCTTCTGTTTCAGAAGAAACCGCATCTGATTTACTGGTAACTACTCGAATCGGTGTTAATACCGCGACAACTTTTTGATTTTTATATATCGTATACAGGGCCTGCATGAGCCTAGTCTTGCTGCCTCAGAGTTTGAACAGAAGAATGCAATGGCTTTAGCCATTCTACCACTTGGTAAGTAAAGTTACTTCATTCTCCCAACTCTTTCAATGATGTTGATTGATACACATGAAAAGTCTTATCTTGTAATATATTGTAGGTGAACCGCAGAAAGTGGGGCCCACCGGACCGAACCTGGCAAACGGAATCACCGGCTGGGAACTAGCCCTCGTCGCCACTCCAAGCCCCAATGAGTCGGCCGCTACTCCTAGCAAATTGGTACCGCTCTCTTTGTCTCACTAAAAATATGTCTCAATTTCTTCTTTCTTAGTATCTGTTCTTTTGGATTGAAACTGGTCTGAACTGAACTAAACTGAACTGAATTGAATTTAATAAGTCTGAAATGAACTAAGAATAAGTTTAAAAGAACCTGTCTTGAGTGTCTCTTTGAAAATGTCACATACAAATTTTAACATTAAATTTATAATATTATAATTCATTAAATTTACCATGTTATAATGAATCCCTTAATTGCTCCCTCTCTTTTTTTCTTCTTAAAGGCTGGAGGGATGGATAAATTCACACTAGACAGCCTATACGACGATGCGATCAGAAGAAGTAACCCGAACGCAAGCTACAATCCTTGGGAACAAAAGGTGGTGATGGGATCACCGGATCCATTCTACGCCTCGAACGCAGTGGCTGCACCTACTACGGTGCAGTTGGCAACAGCGTATAATAATAATCAGCAACACACGACTTTCATGCCACATCAGCAGACGGCTGTAGATCTATTTGCGAAGAACCCGTACGGTGCAACTGGCCAGCCTTTCGGACAGAGTTTGCCCGTTCGAGCCTGCAATCCTTATTCCGGCCTCATTTGAGGGAAGTATTCTTGTTTTCTTTTGGTTGAAATAAATAATAGGATTAAAAGATGGAGCTTTTAATTAGCAGATACTATTTTTTATTTTTTTTTATTTAAGTCAAGTGTCATAATGTTTCCATGAGTTGCATAAATTTTGTGAGGGTTGTAGCAACATTTATTTATCTACTAAATAACACAAATATGACAAGGGATTGATGATCTTGTCAATACAATTTTTGATTTTTGTTTGTGTTGTCTGAATCTTCTTGAGGTGTTTATATCATCAATTCTTTTATCAGGTGGTGGCTATTGTGATAAAAATTGTGTGATTATAATTGAGCTATTCCAAGTATTATTCATCAAATATTTAAGAGGGAATTTTTGAAGTGCAGAATGCAGATGGTTTTATATTGCTTTAGTTTTGAAATTATATTTAATAAATATTAGTCCATGATTGTAAAAAAATCTTATTTTCCCGTGTATATGTCTAAGAATCTAGATGACTAGATTCCCAACAGATTTTTCAATGTACAAATTTATGACAGTACTGCTTACATTTTTTAATACCACTCATCAGAGCTTTCACCTTAAGTTGTACTACTTGTAATGTTAATATACCCGATATATAAATATAGGAAAAGTCTACACATTTTTCATTTTTAAAGGTATTATACATTTTTTTTTATTATATAATAGATAATTGACACACTTTAAGGAGTGTGGACCATAATATACACATGATTAATGCTTATGACTTGTTTAAAAAAATAAAATCATTTAGTCATGCAATAGACGGTTGGGAGACCCTATATTTTACACCATAGGAACAAAATGGGCATCTTGCTCCGGCCCATCATATAAAAATAAATCCAAGTCAAATCCGGCCCAATAACATTGCTTAGGCCCATCATATAAAAATAAATCCAAGTCAAATCCAGCCCAATAACATTGCTTACGTCATTGCTTAAATCGCCTCAAACACTGTCTTTCAGAAACATTCTCTTTGCCCGTTCGCACTCATTCCATGTGCGCATGTCGTTTTCCTTGTGCGCATAATACTCCTTCCATGTGCGTATGTCGTATTCCTTGTGCGCATATGACTCCTTCCATGCGCGTCATATATTTCTATCAATATACTTCTATACCCTCCCTCAAGATGAGAATACGAAATTCGTATTCCATCTTGAAGAAGAAGATGAAAAAAATCGATTATTTCCTTGAACCACCATCCCGCCGACTTTTCACGTCACTGTCGAAAACCTTTCAGCCCCGAAAAAAAAAATAAAAAAATAAAAATAATTATATTAATAAAACAAATTAAATAATCTTCGAGATCTTCGCGCGCCTCCGTAGTATCTATCGGTTTCGGTCGTCGCAGATTCGATCGCCGCACGCCACTTGGTCGTCGCAATTTCGATCGTCGCGCGCCTCCGTAGTAACTATCGGTTTTGGTCGTCACGTTTTTCGTCTCGAACTTCATATGATACCCATGGAGTATTACCTCTCTTTGGGTTCAAATTAAAATTTTCGGTTGTGGGGACTTTCAACAGTGGTAGGCGAAAAGCGGGCTTCGGTAGTGGTTTGGTCTCCTTCTCGGCGGCAGTGGTGGGGCAGCAGCAGCGGCGTTCTCCTTCCCAGCGGCAGCGGAGGAGTCTTTCTTTTACGGGCACGTCGGACTCTCACGTCGCTCTCTCCTCCTCCTCTTTTTTTTTTTTTGGATTGCGGAAGCTTAAGAATAATTTGCTCTGATACCATTTTAAATTTGTAGTAAAAATACGGGAGAAAGATGAAAAACAAGAACAATATAACTTGATTTTTATTATTGACTTGATGATTAAACGATTACATATGCGTGTGTTTATATAGACACACAAGAAACCCTAACCCTAATCCTAATCCTAACCAACGTAGGAATCATAGACTAATTACCAATAATAAACTAATTACCAATACTAAACTAATTGCAATAGGAAACAATTAAACGGGTCTGTAGCCTTCTTGTTCATGGACTGCTGGTGCATGGACTTCATGCATGGACCGAGCCATGCATTGATATGCATGGCGATATATATAAACGTCAATACCCTCCCTCAAGATGAGAATACGAATTTCGAATTCTCATCTTGTCGAGAAAATGATGAAAACCTGGTTAGAACGAGACAAACTTCTTCTCGGTCCCCATTGAAGTCGCTCAAATAGTGCACACAAATGGTCGTATCATCATCATCACCTTCGCTGCTAGAAGAATCGGAGTATTCAAACTTGATTATTTTTTGGTCACGAGCTTCAGAGATATTTCCGCCTGTTCGAACTTGGACTCTTTACCCTCTAAAAGCTCTTCAAAAGAAAAAAAAATGATAACATCAATGGCTTCACTTCAACTTGACTCGCCTCCGAACCCTCACAGTCAATGCCACCTTCGCGACTCTAGAAACAACTTCAGGAAATCGTCGAGCTGGAGGAAAACGGTGTCGGACGCTGACTAAACTGAGGACGAGAACTTTGACTATAGACACGACCTGTCCTCAAACCAAAAGGAATGACAACGATGACAAGATAAAGTGAGAGATGGAGAGGCTCATCCGAGGGTTTCTTTGGCTCGATCGGAGATCATGTCAAGGGGACCTCGAACAGAACACTTGGTTTAATGAGAATACCAACTTCATCACACATACAAATATGATAACTCGGAGCCCGATCGTCTACCGACCAAGCTTCGACATGAAGGTTCGGACAGCCCGAACCAATACGATGTGGCCTCACGTCGTTGTTCGAACGTTGTCGGCCCCATCGAAAATAACACCACTGTCGTCTGTCGCCTTTAACCACCAGCACGCCAACTTCGACGTTGCCGTAGGATTGCCGACAAATCAGACCATGGAATAATAGGTTTTTTGTAATCTGGGTTTCGATCTACTCGACCCAACCCGAAACAAAATAACCAATAAAAATAATCTTCGGGATCTTCGCGCGCCTCCTCTGTAGTATCTATCGGTTTTGGTCATCGCAGATTCGATCGCCGCGCGCCACTTGGTCGTCGCAATTTCGATCGTCGCGCGCCTCCGTAATAACTATCGGTTTTGTTCGTCGCGTGTTTCGTCCCGAACTAAATCAAACAACATCCGAGATCGCCGCGCGCCACTTGGTCATCGCGATTTCGATCCGGTAGTTTTGAAAATCATACTTTTGAATGAGATGTATAACTTCTAATGACATGATCAAGAGCACAAACACTTGAAGAGAAACTTACTTCTGAAGAGTATGACCGAATCGGTCCAGGCCAGAATTGGAGCTCCGAACAGCCTCCGTTTTCTGCCCAATTTTATTCATTCATGCAGCGCATACCCAACAACACTTTTTGGGATTTTTGGGATTCTCCCTCTAGAGTAGTTGATCATCGATGGACCTGTGTGGCCCCCAGCGATTTCTGCAGCTTTCTTGGCAAACATGTTCTAGACCGATTTTCGTCGTCAACTCGATCGACTCATCCCCGCCTAGATCTCTCTCTCCTTTTTTTTTTTTGGACTGCGGAAGCTTAAGAATAATTTGCTCTGATACCATGTTAAATTTGTAGTAAAGATACGGGAGAAAGATGAAAAACAAGAACAATATAACTTGATTTTTATTATTGACTTGATGATTAAACGATTACATATGCGTGTGTTTATATAGACACACAAGAAACCCTAACCCTAATCCTAATCCTAACCAACGTAGGAATCAAAGACTAATTACCAATAATAAACTAATTACCAATACTAAACTAATTGCAATAGGAAACAATTAAACAGGTCTGTAGCCTTCTTGTTCATGGACTGCTGGTGCATGGACTTCATGCATGGACCGAGCCATGCATTGATATGCATGGCGATATATATAAACGTCAATATCCGGCATCGCTCGCCGTCAAACCGAAGCTATTCTCCACATACCTGCTCCGTCTCAGATTGATTTCTTATTCTCTACCTCCAAGCTTCAATACGAGCTACGTCGATAGTGAAACCTAATCTCCTCTGCGGCTGAACAACGTTGACGGTGAAACCTAACCGGAACTACGTCGGTGCGCCGGTGACCTTGACGACGACGCGTGTTTTTCGTGGAACAAACGCCGGTCAAAATAAATTTGTAAGTTTCCTAGACCTTTCACCAACACAAGTATTAGTGGCAAGTATAGGGTCGATCCTACGAGGAGTTTATTGTTACTTTCCCCTGGCTTTGCCCAAGGGGTTGTCACGTTTAAAAAGGATTTTTGTGTTCGCTGTGGACACAGCGGTTCCGTGATCTCCTTACTACCTTGACTGAAATAAAACAAAAAAAAATAAATAAAAACGAATTAAAAAAACATTTGGGCAAGTCGTTACCTTGATCACACTGGTCAAGTGTAGACTGTTCACTGGCACATATATCATTTTGCTAACAGCTTCATCTTCCGGTTATAGGCCTTAAATATTAACATCCCTATAATGTCACGCATATTAATACCCCTGACCCTCATTCGCTCTTATGTTTAGAGTCCTATTAGATCTCTCTCAATAGGTCTCCTGACATTGACCAATTCGACACTATGTGACCGCATGAGTCTAAGTTGATCAAGCCGCTTTCATCCTCCAAGCAAACCCAGAATGACCAATAGCATGCCTGGACAGACCCAAGTCATACGACCACATCTCCAGCAACATGTTGTACTTCGCGGACGCCCAATCTCCCGGTCGCGTTGATCCACTTACTTGTGTGTTAGGCAAGTCGGGGTTCCCACTGGTCATTGTAGGATTGCCCAAGTCCCTAACATCCTCGATATACTACCCTGTTGAATCGGGAACAAAGCTAAGCTAGTTGCTGTCATCAAGAAGCCTCACAGTATTTTACACAGCAGCCTGATCAGGATCAGAACTTGACCAAACGATGTTAATTCAGCAATACATAATTAAAATAAATAACGAAAGCAAAAACGAAATTAAATAACTGAAACAAAAGGGAAATAAAAAGAAAAAACATAATATACAATTTTGCCCAAACGGGCTGCCCAAAAGGGCGGTGTTCCTCCTCACTCGACTCTCAAAACAAGTACATATAAACTCTCATGAATTTCGTGTGTTGTTTTGTGGAACTCGGGTTGTGTGTTGCTGCGTTCGGCTCTCTTTTTCGTTGCTTTATTTCGTGCTTCTTTGTGTTCTTCACGTCCTCATATATTTATAGATGATAGGAGTCTTGGGTAGCAAGTAAAAATCGCTGATCTTGATTGGATAAGGATTCTCTTGAAGACTGCTAGATTTTCAGGATTCTGGACAGCTGCCTGCCCATGCTGACGTCTTGACAGACTCGTGTATATATAGGACTCTGATTTGATAGAGACGTGTTGGACAATGACTCTAAGGTTGGATGAGAGTCCTTCTTTGATACTTCGTCGCCTTTGAGGACTCCATGATTCCCAGGACTCTTTCGTACACTACTTGCTCAACGTCCGTCTCTGATCAATTGTCGCTCTTGCCCAATTGCTTTATCTTCGATAGCCTTCTTTACGAGGTAGCAGATCATGCGCAATACTTGGTCGTGCGCCAGTCTTGCTCCACTTTCTGACTCTGTCCCAACTTGCTCAACGGGACCTGTATGTTCCAGTCAGACCAGCTTGCTCAACCTGCACCCTTGACCACGAAGGTGATTTCCTTGCCTCTTTTACGCCTCGGTCTTTTCTTTGCCTTGGTTAAGTCATGGATTACGTGTGAGACTTTCGAAGTTTGGAATCTCTGCAAGGTGTCTTCGCCCATAATGGTTGCTTGCCCAAGTAGGCCCAAGTGTTTGAGTCACCGTTGCTTTGATTCCTTGATTTTCATCTAAGGGACTGATTCCCTTCCTGCATGCGGTGTATGCCCATAGTGGCTGCTTGCTCAACTGTCGGTGATCAGTCGAAAGTGAGTGTTTTGCCTACAGTGGGTGATCAGGCCAAAGTAGGTGTTATGCCCAAACCGCCAGCTTGTGCTGTCTTTTGCCCAATTGTCAAGACTTCTTCATCTTTCACGTAATTCACTCCTTTTATGCCCAATGTGTCGCCTGCTATGCCCTGCATCACTCTTACTCCAAATGTGTCCTCCCAGACATAATAAAATAATAAAAAGAAAATAAAGACTCGATTACTTGACTCAAAAGAACTAAAAATGAGCCAAAAAATATGGCTCATCAGACCTTCAGAGCGACACTGGTGAAATCGAATCAACGTCGCTACGCGATTTCTTTTTGATAATTTCGAAGTTGCCATCAACATCGACCATCTTAATCCTTCAATTGTAATTTTTGGCTACCTTAACTATTGATTGCGCCGTTCTTTACTTGCAAAATCGATGAATTATCTCGGCATGTTTAAAATGCAAACTCTTATTAGTTTGGAAAAGCTTCAATAATGACTATTTTTTGATTTTTTCTAACTTAATGATAATTGTTTGATTTTTTTTCTAACTTAGTTTTCAATATACTTTTCATTGTTGCTCAGATTACTTGTATGTTTGAGTTTTGCTTGTTGATAAATGAGTTGAGATACAGATTGTGAAAATGCATTTTTATGAGTGTAGTCAAAGTGTTTGATGGTTTGTCTCAGGTGAAGTTAGTAAACATAAATTGTTTTTTTGTCGGATTAGATATATAATAACATTAATTGTATATGAAGTGTTCAGCCGGTGTTTGATGGTATGAAGAAGAAGAGATTCTCACCCCGCAGCAGTTGCGAAGATTGGAGGAGGTTTCTCATCGAGGTAAAAATTAATAAAATTCATAGTATTAAAACCGATTTCCGGTGAAGAGATAATTATGGATTCAGATCGTTTTTGTTGGTTTCTGATGACGTAAGTATTTTGTAGTATAATAGAGCAGGCCACAGGCTTTATGACTACTGGATTGCTTATCAGTTGATTATGAATGAGGCCAATGTGATCCCTATTGCTTTCAGGATGGATGTTTTCACGGTGGAGTTCGAAGGCGAATCGCTCAATGCCACCGATTACTTGATCCCCCTTTACGTCTGGGGATATAGCTGTTGGAATTCGATATCCCGGGCTATTAAAATTTGCGGAAACAATAACCCGATCAAAAACCCCTCGCCGTAAATCACACGAACGCCGACGAACGCGCCGGAGTCCAGCCGAGGAGACCATGCACCCGAAGGCGCACGGCTGCCCCGACCGAACCCCCGCGTCGCGGGGTTCATGCGATCGCAAGACCGATCGCACAAGGCGATCGATCGGGGTGGGGCTGCCCAGCAGCCCCCGCGGCGAGTCCGGCGACTCGCCGCCGCCTGGGAGGTCCCCACCGTCGAGGTGAGGTGGGGTGCGGCTCCAGCCCGCGCCCCCGGCGATCGATCGTGAGATCGATCGCATGCCCGCGGCCCAGCCGCGGGTCTCTCCTCCTCACGCCCCCGAACCCTATCCGGGCGATCCCACGCGGTCCGGTGGCTTCGCCACCACCGCGTGATCGTCCGTCTACTCTGGTTTCGATCTTTCGGATCTTCGTTCTACGGTATTCTCGATAAACCAAAAACGAATAATATCAAGGGCATTTAGATATTGTACCTTTCGATTCGTTGTTCGGAGAAACGAAATCAAGATGACCTTTGAATCTTCCCACGTATTCCTTGCACTCCGTTCGAACGTCGGGTGGGCGACGATCTATCGAACTCCTATGGATCTCCTTCAACTCTCTAGAATATCAAGTATGATAATCTTGTCTTATGATTTATGAAGGCCATGTAGTGCTTTTATAGGCTACGTATGGGATCTAAAGGAGGTGGAATATTGAGCTTCCAATATTGAAGATTAAATTGAGCCCAATGCTCAAGTCAATTAATCCTTATCAATATTAATTAATTTATTTTCCACTATATAAATTAATTGCACTCCCAATATTAAACCATATTATATCCAAATAATATTTCTCCGGTAGTATTGTTTATTCCGTGTATTTAAGATATAAATATCCATGAATAAAATTTATTTATTGCTTAATAAATTTATTCATCTCTTTTATCCGAGACTAGTACCACTCAACCTTATTTATTATGCGGAACAAATCCACTCGCGAGGTTTACATAATAAATCCTTATGAGCTCATCTCGGGGATATTATCAACCCTTCCGGGATACACTGTCCCGTCAAGAATTCACGGCATGCCATATATAAAATATAGTGACCCAACTTAACCGGTAATTAACCCAATAATTAAATCGGTTAATTCCTTTGGAAAATCAAAGTCACTTATATTAAATATACACACCCGCAATTGTATCGGGGATTAAGAATAAAATACACTGAGTCTCAAATCAATTATCGCCGAGCAAACCTAATTGATGAGTCTCATTCGATCCGCTCAATACACCAAGTGTACAAGTGTGATAAAATAATTAAGACAAATTATTTTCTCTCTCACACAACGACTATACCGATGGATTGGTCCGTGTCCATCTAGGCCGTGAGCATCTGTTTGATTAAATACGAGTAACCGATAGTATGATCTTCTGTGTGGGCCCGACACACCATACTAACTACAACGTATAAAATCCAGGACTATGATTTGCATATATATTTAATTAACAATAATTAAAAGCAAATGAGTGTTCATTATTAATAGGTAAATGAAAGTGTACAAGGAGTTCATGATACTCAAATCTAGACATTAAGTATACTATTCCAACAATCTCCCACTTATACTAAGGTCTAGTCTTATCTTCCAAACTCCCGACTCCCATACTCATCACGTGCTTAAAGTTGTACTTCCAAGAAGTACTATGTGAATGAGCAATCTTGGTTGCCGCTCTGAAGTTATCTTGGTGACTACTGCATCGCCTTCCTGACGATGACTCGTATCAGGTGGTACTTGCGCTATGTGTTATTTTACACTTATGGACTCGTGATTTCTTAAAGTTTGCCACTGCACCGCTATTTACATAGCCTTTGGTAAACTAAGAATCACATCTAAGTCCTAGAGGTAATACCGGAGCCATACCAAAACTTCCGCTGCCTCTGAGGCCGCTATTTGGTTACCCATGGGAGAGTCCGAAAAGCATCGTGCTTATCACTCTTCCATGTTAAAACTCCTCCTCCTTTAATAGTGAAACACATAGCCTGATAACGACTTACACCGGTCCTTATCAGCTTGGAAATCCGAATCTGTATAACCCAAAGGAATCAGATTGTCTGCCCCGTAACTTAGAACATAATCCCTAGTATTTCGCAAATACTTGAAAATGCTCTTTACGGCAGTCCAATGAGCCTTTCCAGGGTTACTCTGATATCTCGCTACTACGCCAACTGCATAGCAGATATCAGGCCTCGTGCATAACATTGCATACATTAAGCTTCCCACTGTCGAAGCGTAGGGAACTGCTTTCATTTCATCTTTCTCCTTCTGTGTCTGAGGACACATCTCCTTAGAAAGATAAGTTCCTTTACTGAAGGGCAGTTCACCCTTCTTGGAATCTTGCATGTTAAAACGAGCCAGAATCGTGTCTATGTAAGATTGCTGGGATAGGTACAATGTTCTATTCCGGCGATCCCTTATAACCTTGGTCCCTAGAACATGCCCGACTTCTCCCAAATCTTTCATATTGAATTGTCTAGACAACCATCCCTTTATGTCTGATAACATTTTCACACTGTTGCCAATGAGAAGAATGTCGTCTACATAAAGCACGAGAAACACCACCTTTTTCCCATCACGTTTCCAATACACACACGATTCGTCCATACTTTGACTGAATCCAAAAAATTGGACTACTTCGTCAAACCGCAGGTTCCACGATCTCGAGGCTTGTTTCAATCCATAAATGGATCGATTAAGCTTGCACACTAGATGATCTCGCCCCTTAGCAATGAATCCTTCTGGTTGTTTCATATAAATCGTCTCGTCAAGACTTCCATTTAGGAAAGCTGTCTTGACATCCATTTGCCACACCTCATAATCCATATGAGCTGCTATGGATAAGAGAATCCGGATCGACTTTATCTTAGCTACCGGCGAGAAGGTCTCCTCATAATCGATTCCCTCTTTCTGAGTATATCCTTTCGCAACAAGCCGAGCTTTAAAGGTTTCAACCTTTCCGTCAGATCCTCTCTTTCTCTTGTAGACCCATTTACACCCAATTGGCTTTACGCCGCTTGGTGGTTCTACAAGATCCCAAACTTTATTAGAATCCATAGATTCAATTTCGGATTTCATCGCTTTCTTCCAAGAAGGCGCATCTATATCTTGTACCGCCTCATCATAGGTGATGAGCCATTTTATTTGCTCATCTTTGAGCCTTTTTAGAGTCGTTGTTGAGTCACTTTGAGTCGTTTTGTGTGTCTGGGAGGGCACATTGGAGTGTTTGGGCAAAGTATGCAGGTTGCAGGTCAGAAGTGGAGATTGTGCAGAAAAGGCAAAGAAATGTTCCACTTTGGGCAAACGCGCGGATTCGAGGCAAAGTGACTTGAGCAGTTTGACCCAAGGAGGCAAAGTCACCACTTTGGGCAAAGTTACGATGCAGAAAAACCTGACACAGAAATTGAAGTTTCACTTTGGGCAAAGTCCAGACTTTGGGCAAAGTCACCACTTTGGGCAAACATCGAGTATCGGACACACTAGAGACAAGAGTTGACCAGAGACGGACTATGGCGGCCTATGGGCAAAGACGAATCAGGATTCTATTACCAAGAAAAGAATAAGGAAAGAATCTTTTCTTTCCTTATCTCAAAGATCAAATCTTGACCGCGATTTTCCTTGGTGTCCAAGACATCTTACACCTATAAAACAACACATGAAACCCTACAATCAGCACACCAAGAGAGAGAGGACGAAATTAAACACCAGAAAATATATAGAGACGCCATTGATGGGTTGAAGAAGACGGAGTCGAGTTCTCGCCGGCTTTCTGCCTTCGGGCAAAGCGCGGCGAATTCGTTTCGATTTCATGTTTTTATTTTCGTTAATTAATTTCTGAATGTTCTAAACAATTGTTAGTTTGATTTTCAATTTAATTCCAGCATGTTTAGTTTCGTTTTTATTTTGTTTATTTTCAGTTTGATTATGCGTAGCTAGTTTACTGCTTCTGGGCAAAGGGCTGATCGAAGGGAACTCTGGGCTAAGTTAGAACCGTGAGGTTGATAGGGCCTAGTTAACTGCCTGGGGTTTGTTCCCGATACATAGTTGAGGTTTAACTACATTCTTGCAGGTTTGGGCAGACTAATTTGGTCGTTAGGAAACCCTTACACTTTGAGATACCAGCGATTGATCAACCGAGTATTCCGCGTTAGATGTACTACGGGCATAGCGCTAGAACGTGTTGGAGTAGCGGTCGTATGATTCGGATTTCCGGACATGCTATTGGCCGAATTGGGTTCGTCGAGAGAGTAATGCGAGTTTGGGCAAACTAGATCCATGCGACCACATAGGTATCGAATTGTCTAGACTCAGGGGATTAGGCATAAGTATACCTTGACTTTTCTTTACCCAGTAAGGACGGATTGGGGTGGGGTGACTGTAGGCGTGACTTAATAGGACTGCTTTCACTTTGTTCGACATCCTATAACCGATTGACAAACCATCAGTTAAAACCATTAGTGCCAGTGATCGGTAGTTTGCCCAGATAACCCAAAGAGAAGCCGTGAACCCAGAAGTCTGTTTTCCTTTTATTGAGTCCAGTTTGATTTACTGTTTTCTGTTAGCTTAGTTTGGTCAAAGTGTTTGCGTTAGTTAGTAGTTTGATTAAACCGCTGTGACCACAGCAACCAACTTTAAAAACCTTTTTAAAACCGTGACAACAGTTTGGGCTAGCCGAGATCACTTATTGCAATTGCTTCCTCGTGGGACCGACCCCACACTTATCACTATACTCCTTAGTGTTTAGTTTGGCAGAATATAAATTTATTTTGACCGCGTTAGCTTCTACGACAAAGTTTTCGCGTCGTCAAAATTGGCGCCGTTGCCGGGGAGGCAATATTCCAGCAATAAGTCTTCTGTGTTATTTGACTTGTTATTTTTTTGTTTTTGCTCCAGTTTGACCGTACAGGGCAAAGGGGGGCAGAACGAGAGGAGCAGGGCAAAGAGCACGTGCAATCCAAGTGAAGAGCAAGAGAGCAGTACCCTTTTAACTAGGGAAGAGAGATGGGTGACCAGTACGACCCACCAGTAGTCAAGACCTTGAGGGAAATGATATTCCCCACCGACTTGAGCTTCGGACCTCTGGGCATCACTTTGCCCAGAATCACTGCAGATTGGGAGATGAAACACAGTTTTATTCAGATCTTGCCCAAATTCAGCGATATGCCCTGGGAGGATCCTCAACGACATTTGAAGGATTTTGAGATGGCTTGTGGTACTATACATACTATGGGCAAACTGGCAGAATACATTCGACTGTTAGCCTTTCCTTTCTCTCTTGCTGATGGGGCAAGAGAATGGATTTACAGTTTGCCTAGAGGCGAAATTACAACATGGCAAGAATTGCAACATCAATTCTTGAAGAAGTACTTCCCTATGTCTCGAGTCTTGCAAATGAAGAAGAGAATTTATAACATCAAAATGGGCACCGAAGAATCGTTCCATGACTATGTGGTTCGATTCAAAGAAATTCTAGCGCTTTGCCCATACCACCAGATTCCAGATCACGAATTGGTTCACTATTTCGTATCCGGGCTAAGGGGACAAGAGAGAATGATAATTCGTGTAGCATGTGGGGGTTCTATTCTGAATAAAAGTGCAAAGGAGGCGTTCAAAATATTCAAAGAGTTGGCTGAAGAATCCCATGAAGACGAGTACGATTTGCCCAAACAGACAGTTGCTATGCCCATAGCAACCGAAAATAAAATCGATCAGCTTTGCAGCACCATTGAGAGATTCATGGAGCATATGGCTGCAGAACCACTCAAGGCAGTCGATAGATGTGAACTTAACAGCTTTGGGCAAAGCAGAATGGATTACTATGATCCGTATGCCCATACCAGCATACCAGAACGGAGATGTCATGAAAATTTTGGGTATGGGCAAGACAACTATCAAGAGGGAAGCCAAGAGCACGATCAACAATACTTTGAACCTCAACAATTTGATGGAAATAGAAAATCGTCTCTATCCGAGCTTGTGAACCGTGTAATGATGGAGACCATGAAAGCTCAACAAGAGAGCATAAAAGCTCAACAAGAGAACGAAAATTTCAAGAAGGAGATGGTGGAAGGAATTCAGAATCTTATCGCCCACATATCACAGCTTGCCCAAACTGTGGCAAGATTGGAAGAGAAAAGTGAAGAGCAGTCTGCCCAAGAGGAGCAATCTGCCCTAGAGGCACAACAAAGTACCGTCCAAATGAAGAGCAAAGACATACTTCCAGAGAAGAGAAATAGACCAAACCGAGACATGGTAGAATTTGAAGCCCTGAAGAGACTTTTCAAACGTGAAGACAAGTCGGCCCAAATCAAGGAGTCAAAGCCCAACCACAGACTATAGTGATCAAACCTCCATTTCCAGGAAGGTTAGCAAAGGTCAATAGATCAGAAAACACACATTTGGGCACACCTGATAGTCTGGGCAGAGAAGCAGGTCTAAACGTAGCAATCGGTTTGGGCAAAGTGGCGAATGTTGAACAGTTTGCCAAAGATGACGTAATGGAAGAGAAAATGGAGGCGGTACTACATATTGGAATCCTTGAACCATCTAGTACTTTCATCCCCACGAGCCCAACTTATAAATTTGTCCCAGAGGAGAGACTGGTGCCGCCCTTTGAGCAAGCACCCGAGCAAGAGATGAAGAAGTTGCACAAACTTATCAAATATCTCTACCTGGGACAAGTGAATAAAATCTCTGAGATCAGCAGTGATGAGACAAGCGAAAGTTCAGAAAGGAAAGCCCATGAGTCGTTTGCCCAACATCCAGAAGGCAAGAGGAAGACGCCCACCACCAACATCCGAATACCATTTGGTTTGGGCAAAGCTCCTGATACTATACAAGGATGGATGATGAGCAGCTCTTCAGATTTACTCAAGTTTCTGAAGGCCTCTTATGGGCACAACGAGGAGAAGCTTAAACCTCGCACCATGAAGAATGGTGAGCATACATCACATCATGCCCATGACGATAACTAAGGCGCTGACCAGGAGGCAACCTGGTATCTTTTTTCCATTATTTTATTTTATTGTATTTTGAAGAAATCGAACGGAGGACTTTGACTTGTTTGATCCCATAAGGGGAAAGGGTTTGTTTGTTTTTGAGGTGCAGGTCAAGGAGGGCGAAAGGGCAGCGGTGTGGGCATACCTGGTACTTGGTCAAACTACAGATTACGCTAGAAGATGGATGAGCTCCCTAAAGTTGCAAGGATGACCCCTAGAACGAAGTCAAGGTCTGGGCAGACGTGCTCACGCTACTGATTCTAGGCAAAGTCCTAAGGCGACAAGGCAACATGTAAAAAGGCTTCGCGGAGCTGCTGAACACATTAATGTCCCACTTTGCCCATGCCTAATTCAGGTTCTACCTTGCATCTACCTCCTCCTAAGTTGTCCTCCCTATAGTCTCTTTTCTTTTCTTTTCTTTTCTTTTCTTTGAGTCACTTCGAGTCATGGGGTGATCTTTTCATTGACACACTTTGCCTAGGCAAAGTGTGTGAGGAGGTTCACCATACTCAGTATATTCGTTATTGTTTGGATTTTTGGTCGAGGCAGCCTCTACTGATCTTATTACTTTCACCCACTTTGCCAATGCAAAGTGTGTGAGGGGGGAAAGGGAAAGGGCAAACCTCTGTGTCTTATCGTTGTCAGCATGATTGTGTGAATACTTTGGGCTAACTTAGAGCATGAATTTTTTACAGCAACTCCAAATTTGTAGTTAAAGGCATGAAATAGGGATGATGGAACTGTACTATGCAAACTGTGAGATTTGAGCCATACATTGAATTGAAGTTTCTTTCTTGAGAGTCTGTTGTGATATTTATGATGCCTGACTTTGCCTATTTGCTGTGATAAGTAGTTTTGTTTTGTGGGGTTATTAGATGATTAGGGCATTTCTTTCCAGTTTGACCAAATAAATAACATTAATCCCTTGCTAGCCCTTTGAGCCTGATTGATTTTCTTGTATACCAGTCTGGTGCTATGCCCATAGGCACCTAGAAATATATGAGGGTGGAGAGATTGATGTTCAGCAAAAAAAAAAAAAAAAAAAAACGAAAAAAAAGAAGAAAAAAAAAAACGAAAAAAAAAGAGGAAGAAAAAAAATTAGTAATAAGTGGTTGTGTGCTTAGGCCCGTAAGAAAGGGGCAAAGTGGTATAGAAAGGCTAAACCCAAAATATATAGCCCTCTGCCCAAACAGAGCATACTCCTCAAAATCCACCCAAAGAGCCTACATTACAACCCAATAAAAGCCCCTATGATGAGACCCCCAATAAATTAGTCAGAATAACTTGATCAGCAAACTGTCAAATTTGGGCAAAGTAGATTCACAGCAGAAAATGAGTGACATTATACCCATACACTGAAAAGAGAGATACACTTGCGAGGGAGTGACCTAAAGTCCTAGTACAGAATCTTGACCGAATTTTTATGCCTCTACCTTGAATTTTGATTTGTCTGTATTCGCTTTGCCTACTTTATATTCTCTAGTCATGCTAAAGTCCTTTGAGTCTCTGTTTACTTTGTTCCCCCCCAACCTTGATTTTTTTTTTTACTTTGGTCTTGAGTTTGGTAAGTCATACCCTACGCTTGAGGACAAGCGTACTTCAAGTGTGTGCGGTTTGATGAGCCATTTTATTTGCTCATCTTTGAGCCTTTTTAGAGTCGTTGTTGAGTCACTTGGAGTCGTTTTGTGTGTCTGGGAGGGCACATTGGAGTGTTTGGGCAAAGTATGCAGGTTGCAGGTCAGAAGTGGAGATTGTGCAGAAAAGGCAAAGAAATGTTCCACTTTGGGCAAACGCGCGGATTCGAGGCAAAGTGACTTGAGCAGTTTGACCCAAGGAGGCAAAGTCACCACTTTGGGCAAAGTTACGATGCAGAAAAACCTGACACAGAAATTGAAGTTTCACTTTGGGCAAAGTCCAGACTTTGGGCAAAGTCACCACTTTGGGCAAACATCGAGTATCGGACACACTAGAGACAAGAGTTGACCAGAGACGGACTATGGCGGACTATGGGCAAAGACGAATCAGGATTCTATTACCAAGAAAAGAATAAGGAAAGAATCTTTTCTTTCCTTATCTCAAAGATCAAATCTTGACCGCGATTTTCCTTGGTGTCCAAGACATCTTACACCTATAAAACAACACATGAAACCCTACAATCAGCACACCAAGAGAGAGAGGACGAAATTAAACACCAGAAAATATATAGAGACGCCATTGATGGGTTGAAGAAGACGGAGTCGAGTTCTCGCCGGCTTTCTGCCTTCAGGCAAAGCGCGGCGAATTCGTTTCGATTTCATGTTTTTATTTTCGTTAATTAATTTCTGAATGTTCTAAACAATTGTTAGTTTGATTTTCAATTTAATTCCATCATGTTTAGTTTCGTTTTTATTTTGTTTATTTTCAGTTTGATTATGCGTAGCTAGTTTACTGCTTCTGGGCAAAGGGCTGATCGAAGGGAACTCTGGGCTAAGTTAGAACCGTGAGGTTGATAGGGCCTAGTTAACTGCATGGGGTTTGTTCCCGATACATAGTTGAGGTTTAACTACATTCTTGCAGGTTTGGGCAGACTAATTTGGTCGTTAGGAAACCCTTACACTTTGAGATACCAGCGATTGATCAACCGAGTATTCCGCGTTAGATGTACTACGGGCATAGCGCTAGAACGTGTTGGAGTAGCGGTCGTATGATTCGGATTTCCGGACATGCTATTGGCCGAATTGGGTTCGTCGAGAGAGTAATGCGAGTTTGGGCAAACTAGATCCATGCGACCACATAGGTATCGAATTGTCTAGACTCAGGGGATTAGGCATAAGTATACCTTGACTTTTCTTTACCCAGTAAGGACGGATTGGGGTGGGGTGACTGTAGGCGTGACTTAATAGGACTGCTTTCACTTTGTTCGACATCCTATAACCGATTGACAAACCATCAGTTAAAACCATTAGTGCCAGTGATCGGTAGTTTGCCCAGATAACCCAAAGAGAAGCCGTGAACCCAGAAGTCTGTTTTCCTTTTATTGAGTCCAGTTTGATTTACTGTTTTCTGTTAGCTTAGTTTGGTCAAAGTGTTTGCGTTAGTTAGTAGTTTGATTAAACCGCTGTGACCACAGCAACCAACTTTAAAAACCTTTTTAAAACCGTGACAACAGTTTGGGCTAGCCGAGATCACTTATTGCAATTGCTTCCTCGTGGGACCGACCCCACACTTATCACTATACTCCTTAGTGTTTAGTTTGGCAGAATATAAATTTATTTTGACCGCGTTAGCTTCCACGACAAAGTTTTCGCGTCGTCAATAGGTCCAGGGATCGATTTCATGAACTCCAGGTCCAGAGTCCGAAGACTCACCCAGTCCAATCCATCTGTCTGGTTGTTTAACAACCCTCCCACTACGACGGCATTCCGGTGTATTAACAGTGACAGTAGGTGCAGGTTCTAGTGGTGTATTACTACTCGGTTCGGCTGTATCTAGGTCTTAAGTGTTACCTCTCAACTCATCAAGCATTATGTCACTCTTGGGCTTGTGGTCCATGACATAGTCTTCCTCTAAGAACCGAGCGTTAGTACTTATAACGATCTTCTGGTCCTTAGGACTATAGAACATGCCACCTTTAGTTCCTCTGGGATATCCTATAAACAACCGCACTTCAGTACGAGGTTCTAACTTATCAGCTCCTACCTTCAACACAAGTGCAGGGCACCCCCAGATCCGAACGTGTCTCAAGCTAGGCTTGCGCCCGCTCCATCGTTCCATGGGTGTTGAAGGAACTGTTTTAGATGGAACCAAGTTCAGAATGTGCGCCGCTGTTTCTAAGGCATATCCCCAGAACATGATAGGTAAGTCCGAGTAACTCATCATTGAACGCACCATTTCCATAAGAGTCCTATTCCTTCTTTCTGACACACCATTCTGCTGGGGAGTATATGGTGATGTCATTTGGGAATCAATCCCATTCTCTGCCAAGTATGCCTTGAATTCTCCAGACAGGTACTCGCCTCCGCGATCATATCGCAGGCATTTAATGGATTTACCATGAAGGTTCTCCACAAGAGCCTTGAACTCTTTGAACTTGTCAAAATATTCGCTCTTGCGGCGCATCAGGTATACAAATCCATACCTTGAGTAATCATCAGTGAAAGTGATGAAATACTCGTACCCTCCCTTTGCCTGAGTAGACATAGGTCCGCATACATCAGAGTGAATCAAATCCAATACTTGTTCAGCTCTTCGTCCTTTACCAGAAAAAGAACGCTTGGTCATTTTTCCCTCTAAACAGGATTCGCAGGTTGGAAGGTCCTCTCCTTCAACACCACTGATGAGACCATCAGCTTTCAACCTTTGAATTCTATTTGAGTTTATATGACCTAGCCTTAGATGCCACAAGTATAATTGATTCATCTTAGAAGGTTCCTTTCTCTTATTGGTGTTCGTAGATGTGTTATTACTCTCGGTTAGTTGCATCGTGTTAGACTCAGGATTTAGCACATACAAATCTTCCACCAATGTACCAGAACAGATAATCTCACCATTTCTTCTTATGATCACAGAGTGGTCAAAAGAAACAGAATATCCATTCATAATAAGTTTAGAAACCGAAATTAAATTCTTTCTAAAGTTGGGTACATAAAGACAATTATGTAAAACTAAAACCCTATCACTACTAAAGCGTAAGTGAACGTCTCCCACTGCAACAGCCGCCACTCTCGCGGCATTGCCCATGTAGACCACGATTTCTCCTTCTCTAATTCTCCGGGTTTCCTGGAACCCCTGCAATGAATTGCAGACATGATCAGTGGCCCCCGTATCTACACACTAGGTGCTGGTAGATAACACCACTCACAATGTTTCAGTGACTAAGGAAAATTTCGTACCTTTGATGAGAGGACAATCAGACCTCCAGTGCCCAGACTGCTTGCATCGATAGCACTTGCCTCGTGGCTTGCTTTTCCCATTCCGTGGTTTGGAACCACTGGGACTCTTTGCTTGCACTTCCATTTTGGCTACAAGAGCTTGTGATTTTCTGATCACACTTATGAGTTTCATCCTCAAGTCATCGTTTTTAAGCGATTCCTCTAGTGGATGAAATACAATGAGTATGTCAATCACTTCTTGTGCGGTATCCACGCTATGTCTCAACATCATATTGAGGTCATTCTTAATGTCCTCATCAGTTGGGACAACAGTAGACACAGAAGGCTCAACAGTCTGGACAATGTCCAGATTTCGTTCCCAACCATTACTATATGGAACCAGTGAGTTTTCATCTTTAAGTATATCACAAAGTGGGGTCAAAGTCATTCTTAACCTATAAGCACATAAAACAAACAAACAATTTAATATCCGATATTATCTCCCTTAAATAATATCATTAAATCACTAATCACATCTAAAATCCCATCAGGTAAGGCAAGCCACGATAGTGTGGACGTTTACCCACCCAAATGATTTAGCAATTAGATTTGCTTCGGTCGTACATCATCAATAGCGTTACCTCGATGGGAGGAATACTATGAAGCGTACCTAAGTGTTAACTATCGCTCAGTACTAAGAAGTTTGTTTGAGACTCGCACATCACCGCAAGCAACGATAGTGTGGACGTTTACGTTGACACACGGATCCTTCACTCCCTTCTATAACTGTCTACATCAATCGATCCAAAATCCCATTCAGTGTAGCAAGCCACGATAGTGTGGACGTTTACTACACCAAAAGACTTTTACAATTGACATCCAATTACTTGATCCATTCGATCTTGTAAATCAAGACGCGGAGAATCATAAGTGAAACTCGAAGTTTATAACCAGTGATTCACCATGTGAACAACCCTATCTCTAATAAATGAGGGAGCCGAGCAGACAATCGATCCACTCTTAAAAGAATGGTACGAATGTCTCTAATTTGTCCTCGACATGACCAAGTGGCTTTGGCTCCATTCCACTCCCCGGGGTAAAAATGAGTCGACTTGAAATCAGTTTTGGAAAGACAAATTAGGCATTGTTTGATGAACTTAATCAATGTTTCTCGTAAGAGGAATTACAAGAACTCTCCTCCAATGACCTATCTATATAAACTTCAAAAGTTTATAAAAGTTACCAAGAGAGCAGCAATGGAGACCATGGGTATGTTTCCATACCCTCTCCCACTTAGCTTTTTACAATAAAGGGATACGCTATCTAGTGCATAAAAGTAAACACATATAGCATGCATACATGTAATAAAGCACATAGTATTATCACATAGTCAAAATAATACTAGAATATTATTTTCCGACTATTATGGCTTTACTCCATCTCCGTACGCATCTTCTAGTCTTCAGTCTTCGTTCTTGAATGCTCCATGTGACGAGAATATTAATTTCCAATATTTAAGTCTATTTATTTTTAATAAATCCAAAAGATACTTAATTCGAAAATTAAGTCAATCGAATAAATCAAAAATAAAATTAAATATTATCAATATTTTTTTATTTATTTTATTTTCCCTTTCTACTTCATTAAATCTCTAGAATAATCTATCCAAGACCCACCTGGAATATTCTAGATGATTTCCATAATGAAATAAGGAAATAAAATAATTTAGGACTCTTCTACTTTCCAAGATTAATTAATTTCCATTACTATGAAAATTCCCAATAAATAGGAATAATCAATTTGGAAATAAATCAATCCTAAATTAACTTTTATTCCTTTCCAATTCTATTAAATCTCTAGGATCCTATTCCAAGTAGAACTCGGAATACTCTAGAAGACTTCCATAATAGAATAAGGAAGTAAAATTAATTCCAATTAATTCTTTTCCTAATCCATGAGAATTCCCAAAAATAGGAAAACTCAAATAGGAAAAACGAATTAATTAGGAAAGTAGAATCACCGGACCGGGATAGCGCGGAGTGGGGATCCCCGCGCCACCATCGACCTTCGCCTAGGTGCCGCCGCCGCCCAGCCCACGCGCCACCTCCACTGGTGGCTGGCGTGGCCGAAACTCCCGCGGGCAGCCCCTCTTCCGGCTAGGGTCGATCGATCCTCATGGATCGACCATGGGGATGGTCGATCCTTGTCCCGTTCACCCTCTCGATCATCTCCTTCGTCACATTTCTTCTCCAGCGGTCGTCTCGGCATCGATCCAACGCAAAATAAATTACAAAAAATTTTTACACTATCCGGTATCGATTCTATACATGAAATCGACCCTATACAATTTCCGGAAAAACGTAGAACGTAATAATAAATCCTAAATTCGGTCAACCCCCGAATTTTTACTATTACAAGCATTCACCACCAAAAACGAATCTCGACATGTCCGAGAGTTTAATCAAACCAACAATCATGACAAAATAAATTAAACGAATAATAAATTAAGCCATAATAGTCGGAAACCCTGCAAGGTAGAACAATTTTATCGAAAATACCGCGAACGTAAACCACGCTCTGATACCAATTGTTGGAATTCGATATCCCGGGCTATTAAAATTTGCGGAAACAATAACCCGATCAAAAACCCCTCGCCGGAAATCACACGAACGCCGACGAACGCGCCGGAGTCCAGCCGAGGAGACCATGCACCCGAAGGCGCACGACTGCCCCGACCGAACCCCCGCGTCGTGGGGTTCATGCGATCGCAAGACCGATCGCACAAGGCGATCGATCGGGGTGGGGCTGCCCAGCAGCCCCCGCGGCGAGTCCGGCGACTCGCCGCCGCCTGGGAGGTCCCCACCGTCGAGGTGAGGTGGGGTGCGGCTCCAGCCCGCGCCCCCGGCGATCGATCGCATGCCCGCGGCCCAGCCGCGGGTCTCTCCTCCTCACGCCCACGAACCCTAGCCGGGCGATCCCACGCGGTCCGGTGGCTTCGCCACCACCGCGTGATCGTCCGTCTACTCCGGGTTCGATCTTTCGGATCTTCGTTCTACGGTATTCTCGATAAACCAAAAACGAATAATATCAAGGGCGTTTAGATATTGTACCTTTCGATTCGTTGTTCGGAGAAACGAAATCAAGATGACCTTTGAATCTTCCCACGTATTCCTTGCACTCCGTTCGAACGTCGGGTGGGCGACGATCTATCGAACTCCTATGGATCTCCTTCAACTCTCTAGAATATCAAGTATGATAATCTTGTCTTATGATTTATGAAGGCCATGTAGTGCTTTTATAGGCTACGTAGGGGATCTAAAGGAGGTGGAATATTGGTCTTCCAATATTGAAGATTAAATTAAGCCCAATGCTCAAGTCCATTAATCCTTATCAATATTAATTAATTTATTTTCCACTATATAAATTAATTGCACTCCCAATATTAAACCATATTATATCCAAATAATATTTCTCCGGTAGTATTATTTATTCCGTGTATTTAAGATATAAATATCCATGAATAAAATTTATTTATTTCTTAATAAATTTATTCATCTCTTTTATCCGAGACTAGTACCACTCAACCTTATTTATTATGCGGAACAAATCCACTCGCGAGGTTTACATAATAAATCCTTATGAGCTCATCTCGGGGATATTATCAACCCTTCCGGGATACACTGTCCCGTCAAGAATTCACGGCATGCCATATATAAAATATAGTGACCCAACTTAACCGGTAATTAACCCAATAATTAAATCGGTTAATTCCTTTGGAAAATCAAAGTCACTTATATTAAATATACACACCCGCAATTGTATCGGGGATTAAGAATAAAATACACTGAGTCTCAAATCAATTATCGCCGAGCAAACCTAATTGATGAGTCTCATTCGATCCGCTCAATACACCAAGTGTACAAGTGTGATAAAATAATTAAGACAAATTATTTTCTCTCTCACACAACGACTATACCGATGGATTGGTCCGTGTCCATCTAGGCCGTGAGCATCTGTTTGATTAAATACGAGTAACCGATAGTATGATCTTCTGTGTGGGCCCGACACACCATACTAACTACAACGTATAAAATCCAGGACTATGATTTGCATATATATTTAATTAACAATAATTAAAAGCAAATGAGTGTTCATTATTAATAGGTAAATGAAAGTGTACAAGGAGTTCATGATACTCAAATCTAGACATTAAGTATACTATTCCAACAATCTCCCACTTATACTAAGGTCTAGTCTTATCTTCCAAACTCCCGACTCCCATACTCATCACGTGCTTAAAGTTGTACTTCCAAGAAGTACTATGTGAATGAGCAATCTTGGTTGCCGCTCTGAAGTTATCTTGGTGACTACTGCATCGCCTTCCTGACGATGACTCGTATCAGGTGGTACTTGCGCTATGTGTTATTTTACACTTATGGACTCGTGATTTCTTAAAGTTTGCCACTGCACCGCTATTTACATAGCCTTTGGTAAACTAAGAATCACATCTAAGTCCTAGAGGTAATACCGGAGCCATACCAAAACTTCCGCTGCCTCTGAGGCCGCTATTTGGTTACCCATGGGAGAGTCCGAAAAGCATCGTGCTTATCACTCTTCCATGTTAAAACTCCTCCTCCTTTAATAGTGAAACACATAGCCTGATAACGACTTACACCGGTCCTTATCAGCTTGGAAATCCGAATCTGTATAACCCAAAGGAATCAGATTGTCTGCCCCGTAACTTAGAACATAATCCCTAGTATTTCGCAAATACTTGAAAATGCTCTTTACGGCAGTCCAATGAGCCTTTCCAGGGTTACTCTGATATCTCGCTACTACGCCAACTGCATAGCAGATATCAGGCCTCGTGCATAACATTGCATACATTAAGCTTCCCACTGTCGAAGCGTAGGGAACTGCTTTCATTTCATCTTTCTCCTTCTGTGTCTGAGGACACATCTCCTTAGAAAGATAAGTTCCTTTACTGAAGGGCAGTTCACCCTTCTTGGAATCTTGCATGTTAAAACGAGCCAGAATCGTGTCTATGTAAGATTGCTGGGATAGGTACAATGTTCTATTCCGGCGATCCCTTATAACCTTGGTCCCTAGAACATGCCCGACTTCTCCCAAATCTTTCATATTGAATTGTCTAGACAACCATCCCTTTATGTCTGATAACATTTTCACACTGTTGCCAATGAGAAGAATGTCGTCTACATAAAGCACGAGAAACACCACCTTTTTCCCATCACGTTTCCAATACACACACGATTCGTCCATACTTTGACTGAATCCAAAAAATTGGACTACTTCGTCAAACCGCAGGTTCCACGATCTCGAGGCTTGTTTCAATCCATAAATGGATCGATTAAGCTTGCACACTAGATGATCTCGCCCCTTAGCAATGAATCCTTCTGGTTGTTTCATATAAATCGTCTCGTCAAGACTTCCATTTAGGAAAGCTGTCTTGACATCCATTTGCCACACCTCATAATCCATATGAGCTGCTATGGATAAGAGAATCCGGATCGACTTTATCTTAGCTACCGGCGAGAAGGTCTCCTCATAATCGATTCCCTCTTTCTGAGTATATCCTTTCGCAACAAGCCGAGCTTTAAAGGTTTCAACCTTTCCGTCAGATCCTCTCTTTCTCTTGTAGACCCATTTACACCCAATTGGCTTTACGCCGCTTGGTGGTTCTACAAGATCCCAAACTTTATTAGAATCCATAGATTCAATTTCGGATTTCATCGCTTTCTTCCAAGAAGGCGCATCTATATCTTGTACCGCCTCATCATAGGTGATGAGCCATTTTATTTGCTCATCTTTGAGCCTTTTTAGAGTCGTTGTTGAGTCACTTTGAGTCGTTTTGTGTGTCTGGGAGGGCACATTGGAGTGTTTGGGCAAAGTATGCAGGTTGCAGGTCAGAAGTGGAGATTGTGCAGAAAAGGCAAAGAAATGTTCCACTTTGGGCAAACGCGCGGATTCGAGGCAAAGTGACTTGAGCAGTTTGACCCAAGGAGGCAAAGTCACCACTTTGGGCAAAGTTACGATGCAGAAAAACCTGACACAGAAATTGAAGTTTCACTTTGGGCAAAGTCCAGACTTTGGGCAAAGTCACCACTTTGGGCAAACATCGAGTATCGGACACACTAGAGACAAGAGTTGACCAGAGACGGACTATGGCGGCCTATGGGCAAAGACGAATCAGGATTCTATTACCAAGAAAAGAATAAGGAAAGAATCTTTTCTTTCCTTATCTCAAAGATCAAATCTTGACCGCGATTTTCCTTGGTGTCCAAGACATCTTACACCTATAAAACAACACATGAAACCCTACAATCAGCACACCAAGAGAGAGAGGACGAAATTAAACACCAGAAAATATATAGAGACGCCATTGATGGGTTGAAGAAGACGGAGTCGAGTTCTCGCCGGCTTTCTGCCTTCGGGCAAAGCGCGGCGAATTCGTTTCGATTTCATGTTTTTATTTTCGTTAATTAATTTCTGAATGTTCTAAACAATTGTTAGTTTGATTTTCAATTTAATTCCAGCATGTTTAGTTTCGTTTTTATTTTGTTTATTTTCAGTTTGATTATGCGTAGCTAGTTTACTGCTTCTGGGCAAAGGGCTGATCGAAGGGAACTCTGGGCTAAGTTAGAACCGTGAGGTTGATAGGGCCTAGTTAACTGCCTGGGGTTTGTTCCCGATACATAGTTGAGGTTTAACTACATTCTTGCAGGTTTGGGCAGACTAATTTGGTCGTTAGGAAACCCTTACACTTTGAGATACCAGCGATTGATCAACCGAGTATTCCGCGTTAGATGTACTACGGGCATAGCGCTAGAACGTGTTGGAGTAGCGGTCGTATGATTCGGATTTCCGGACATGCTATTGGCCGAATTGGGTTCGTCGAGAGAGTAATGCGAGTTTGGGCAAACTAGATCCATGCGACCACATAGGTATCGAATTGTCTAGACTCAGGGGATTAGGCATAAGTATACCTTGACTTTTCTTTACCCAGTAAGGACGGATTGGGGTGGGGTGACTGTAGGCGTGACTTAATAGGACTGCTTTCACTTTGTTCGACATCCTATAACCGATTGACAAACCATCAGTTAAAACCATTAGTGCCAGTGATCGGTAGTTTGCCCAGATAACCCAAAGAGAAGCCGTGAACCCAGAAGTCTGTTTTCCTTTTATTGAGTCCAGTTTGATTTACTGTTTTCTGTTAGCTTAGTTTGGTCAAAGTGTTTGCGTTAGTTAGTAGTTTGATTAAACCGCTGTGACCACAGCAACCAACTTTAAAAACCTTTTTAAAACCGTGACAACAGTTTGGGCTAGCCGAGATCACTTATTGCAATTGCTTCCTCGTGGGACCGACCCCACACTTATCACTATACTCCTTAGTGTTTAGTTTGGCAGAATATAAATTTATTTTGACCGCGTTAGCTTCTACGACAAAGTTTTCGCGTCGTCAAAATTGGCGCCGTTGCCGGGGAGGCAATATTCCAGCAATAAGTCTTCTGTGTTATTTGACTTGTTATTTTTTTGTTTTTGCTCCAGTTTGACCGTACAGGGCAAAGGGGGGCAGAACGAGAGGAGCAGGGCAAAGAGCACGTGCAATCCAAGTGAAGAGCAAGAGAGCAGTACCCTTTTAACTAGGGAAGAGAGATGGGTGACCAGTACGACCCACCAGTAGTCAAGACCTTGAGGGAAATGATATTCCCCACCGACTTGAGCTTCGGACCTCTGGGCATCACTTTGCCCAGAATCACTGCAGATTGGGAGATGAAACACAGTTTTATTCAGATCTTGCCCAAATTCAGCGATATGCCCTGGGAGGATCCTCAACGACATTTGAAGGATTTTGAGATGGCTTGTGGTACTATACATACTATGGGCAAACTGGCAGAATACATTCGACTGTTAGCCTTTCCTTTCTCTCTTGCTGATGGGGCAAGAGAATGGATTTACAGTTTGCCTAGAGGCGAAATTACAACATGGCAAGAATTGCAACATCAATTCTTGAAGAAGTACTTCCCTATGTCTCGAGTCTTGCAAATGAAGAAGAGAATTTATAACATCAAAATGGGCACCGAAGAATCGTTCCATGACTATGTGGTTCGATTCAAAGAAATTCTAGCGCTTTGCCCATACCACCAGATTCCAGATCACGAATTGGTTCACTATTTCGTATCCGGGCTAAGGGGACAAGAGAGAATGATAATTCGTGTAGCATGTGGGGGTTCTATTCTGAATAAAAGTGCAAAGGAGGCGTTCAAAATATTCAAAGAGTTGGCTGAAGAATCCCATGAAGACGAGTACGATTTGCCCAAACAGACAGTTGCTATGCCCATAGCAACCGAAAATAAAATCGATCAGCTTTGCAGCACCATTGAGAGATTCATGGAGCATATGGCTGCAGAACCACTCAAGGCAGTCGATAGATGTGAACTTAATAGCTTTGGGCAAAGCAGAATGGATTACTATGATCCGTATGCCCATACCAGCATACCAGAACGGAGATGTCATGAAAATTTTGGGTATGGGCAAGACAACTATCAAGAGGGAAGCCAAGAGCACGATCAACAATACTTTGAACCTCAACAATTTGATGGAAATAGAAAATCGTCTCTATCCGAGCTTGTGAACCGTGTAATGATGGAGACCATGAAAGCTCAACAAGAGAGCATAAAAGCTCAACAAGAGAACGAAAATTTCAAGAAGGAGATGGTGGAAGGAATTCAGAATCTTATCGCCCACATATCACAGCTTGCCCAAACTGTGGCAAGATTGGAAGAGAAAAGTGAAGAGCAGTCTGCCCAAGAGGAGCAATCTGCCCTAGAGGCACAACAAAGTACCGTCCAAATGAAGAGCAAAGACATACTTCCAGAGAAGAGAAATAGACCAAACCGAGACATGGTAGAATTTGAAGCCCTGAAGAGACTTTTCAAACGTGAAGACAAGTCGGCCCAAATCAAGGAGTCAAAGCCCAACCACAGACTATAGTGATCAAACCTCCATTTCCAGGAAGGTTAGCAAAGGTCAATAGATCAGAAAACACACATTTGGGCACACCTGATAGTCTGGGCAGAGAAGCAGGTCTAAACGTAGCAATCGGTTTGGGCAAAGTGGCGAATGTTGAACAGTTTGCCAAAGATGACGTAATGGAAGAGAAAATGGAGGCGGTACTACATATTGGAATCCTTGAACCATCTAGTACTTTCATCCCCACGAGCCCAACTTATAAATTTGTCCCAGAGGAGAGACTGGTGCCGCCCTTTGAGCAAGCACCCGAGCAAGAGATGAAGAAGTTGCACAAACTTATCAAATATCTCTACCTGGGACAAGTGAATAAAATCTCTGAGATCAGCAGTGATGAGACAAGCGAAAGTTCAGAAAGGAAAGCCCATGAGTCGTTTGCCCAACATCCAGAAGGCAAGAGGAAGACGCCCACCACCAACATCCGAATACCATTTGGTTTGGGCAAAGCTCCTGATACTATACAAGGATGGATGATGAGCAGCTCTTCAGATTTACTCAAGTTTCTGAAGGCCTCTTATGGGCACAACGAGGAGAAGCTTAAACCTCGCACCATGAAGAATGGTGAGCATACATCACATCATGCCCATGACGATAACTAAGGCGCTGACCAGGAGGCAACCTGGTATCTTTTTTCCATTATTTTATTTTATTGTATTTTGAAGAAATCGAACGGAGGACTTTGACTTGTTTGATCCCATAAGGGGAAAGGGTTTGTTTGTTTTTGAGGTGCAGGTCAAGGAGGGCGAAAGGGCAGCGGTGTGGGCATACCTGGTACTTGGTCAAACTACAGATTACGCTAGAAGATGGATGAGCTCCCTAAAGTTGCAAGGATGACCCCTAGAACGAAGTCAAGGTCTGGGCAGACGTGCTCACGCTACTGATTCTAGGCAAAGTCCTAAGGCGACAAGGCAACATGTAAAAAGGCTTCGCGGAGCTGCTGAACACATTAATGTCCCACTTTGCCCATGCCTAATTCAGGTTCTACCTTGCATCTACCTCCTCCTAAGTTGTCCTCCCTATAGTCTCTTTTCTTTTCTTTTCTTTTCTTTTCTTTGAGTCACTTCGAGTCATGGGGTGATCTTTTCATTGACACACTTTGCCTAGGCAAAGTGTGTGAGGAGGTTCACCATACTCAGTATATTCGTTATTGTTTGGATTTTTGGTCGAGGCAGCCTCTACTGATCTTATTACTTTCACCCACTTTGCCAATGCAAAGTGTGTGAGGGGGGAAAGGGAAAGGGCAAACCTCTGTGTCTTATCGTTGTCAGCATGATTGTGTGAATACTTTGGGCTAACTTAGAGCATGAATTTTTTACAGCAACTCCAAATTTGTAGTTAAAGGCATGAAATAGGGATGATGGAACTGTACTATGCAAACTGTGAGATTTGAGCCATACATTGAATTGAAGTTTCTTTCTTGAGAGTCTGTTGTGATATTTATGATGCCTGACTTTGCCTATTTGCTGTGATAAGTAGTTTTGTTTTGTGGGGTTATTAGATGATTAGGGCATTTCTTTCCAGTTTGACCAAATAAATAACATTAATCCCTTGCTAGCCCTTTGAGCCTGATTGATTTTCTTGTATACCAGTCTGGTGCTATGCCCATAGGCACCTAGAAATATATGAGGGTGGAGAGATTGATGTTCAGCAAAAAAAAAAAAAAAAAAAAACGAAAAAAAAGAAGAAAAAAAAAAACGAAAAAAAAAGAGGAAGAAAAAAAATTAGTAATAAGTGGTTGTGTGCTTAGGCCCGTAAGAAAGGGGCAAAGTGGTATAGAAAGGCTAAACCCAAAATATATAGCCCTCTGCCCAAACAGAGCATACTCCTCAAAATCCACCCAAAGAGCCTACATTACAACCCAATAAAAGCCCCTATGATGAGACCCCCAATAAATTAGTCAGAATAACTTGATCAGCAAACTGTCAAATTTGGGCAAAGTAGATTCACAGCAGAAAATGAGTGACATTATACCCATACACTGAAAAGAGAGATACACTTGCGAGGGAGTGACCTAAAGTCCTAGTACAGAATCTTGACCGAATTTTTATGCCTCTACCTTGAATTTTGATTTGTCTGTATTCGCTTTGCCTACTTTATATTCTCTAGTCATGCTAAAGTCCTTTGAGTCTCTGTTTACTTTGTTCCCCCCCAACCTTGATTTTTTTTTTTTACTTTGGTCTTGAGTTTGGTAAGTCATACCCTACGCTTGAGGACAAGCGTACTTCAAGTGTGTGCGGTTTGATGAGCCATTTTATTTGCTCATCTTTGAGCCTTTTTAGAGTCGTTGTTGAGTCACTTGGAGTCGTTTTGTGTGTCTGGGAGGGCACATTGGAGTGTTTGGGCAAAGTATGCAGGTTGCAGGTCAGAAGTGGAGATTGTGCAGAAAAGGCAAAGAAATGTTCCACTTTGGGCAAACGCGCGGATTCGAGGCAAAGTGACTTGAGCAGTTTGACCCAAGGAGGCAAAGTCACCACTTTGGGCAAAGTTACGATGCAGAAAAACCTGACACAGAAATTGAAGTTTCACTTTGGGCAAAGTCCAGACTTTGGGCAAAGTCACCACTTTGGGCAAACATCGAGTATCGGACACACTAGAGACAAGAGTTGACCAGAGACGTACTATGGCGGACTATGGGCAAAGACGAATCAGGATTCTATTACCAAGAAAAGAATAAGGAAAGAATCTTTTCTTTCCTTATCTCAAAGATCAAATCTTGACCGCGATTTTCCTTGGTGTCCAAGACATCTTACACCTATAAAACAACACATGAAACCCTACAATCAGCACACCAAGAGAGAGAGGACGAAATTAAACACTAGAAAATATATAGAGACGCCATTGATGGGTTGAAGAAGACGGAGTCGAGTTCTCGCCGGCTTTCTGCCTTCGGGCAAAGCGCGGCGAATTCGTTTCGATTTCATGTTTTTATTTTCGTTAATTAATTTCTGAATGTTCTAAACAATTGTTAGTTTGATTTTCAATTTAATTCCATCATGTTTAGTTTCGTTTTTATTTTGTTTATTTTCAGTTTGATTATGCGTAGCTAGTTTACTGCTTCTGGGCAAAGGGCTGATCGAAGGGAACTCTGGGCTAAGTTAGAACCGTGAGGTTGATAGGGCCTAGTTAACTGCCTGGGGTTTGTTCCCGATACATAGTTGAGGTTTAACTACATTCTTGCAGGTTTGGGCAGACTAATTTGGTCGTTAGGAAACCCTTACACTTTGAGATACCAGCGATTGATCAACCGAGTATTCCGCGTTAGATGTACTACGGGCATAGCGCTAGAACATGTTGGAGTAGCGGTCGTATGATTCGGATTTCCGGACATGCTATTGGCCGAATTGGGTTCGTCGAGAGAGTAATGCGAGTTTGGGCAAACTAGATCCATGCGACCACATAGGTATCGAATTGTCTAGACTCAGGGGATTAGGCATAAGTATACCTTGACTTTTCTTTACCCAGTAAGGACGGATTGGGGTGGGGTGACTGTAGGCGTGACTTAATAGGACTGCTTTCACTTTGTTCGACATCCTATAACCGATTGACAAACCATCAGTTAAAACCATTAGTGCCAGTGATCGGTAGTTTGCCCAGATAACCCAAAGAGAAGCCGTGAACCCAGAAGTCTGTTTTCCTTTTATTGAGTCCAGTTTGATTTACTGTTTTCTGTTAGCTTAGTTTGGTCAAAGTGTTTGCGTTAGTTAGTAGTTTGATTAAACCGCTGTGACCACAGCAACCAACTTTAAAAACCTTTTTAAAACCGTGACAACAGTTTGGGCTAGCCGAGATCACTTATTGCAATTGCTTCCTCGTGGGACCGACCCCACACTTATCACTATACTCCTTAGTGTTTAGTTTGGCAGAATATAAATTTATTTTGACCGCGTTAGCTTCTACGACAAAGTTTTCGCGTCGTCAAAATTGGCGCCGTTGCCGGGGAGGCAATATTCCAGCAATAAGTCTTCTGTGTTATTTGACTTGTTATTTTTTTGTTTTTGCTCCAGTTTGACCGTACAGGGCAAAGGGGGGCAGAACGAGAGGAGCAGGGCAAAGAGCACGTGCAATCCAAGTGAAGAGCAAGAGAGCAGTACCCTTTTAACTAGGGAAGAGAGATGGGTGACCAGTACGACCCACCAGTAGTCAAGACCTTGAGGGAAATGATATTCCCCACCGACTTGAGCTTCGGACCTCTGGGCATCACTTTGCCCAGAATCACTGCAGATTGGGAGATGAAACACAGTTTTATTCAGATCTTGCCCAAATTCAGCGATATGCCCTGGGAGGATCCTCAACGACATTTGAAGGATTTTGAGATGGCTTGTGGTACTATACATACTATGGGCAAACTGGCAGAATACATTCGACTGTTAGCCTTTCCTTTCTCTCTTGCTGATGGGGCAAGAGAATGGATTTACAGTTTGCCTAGAGGCGAAATTACAACATGGCAAGAATTGCAACATCAATTCTTGAAGAAGTACTTCCCTATGTCTCGAGTCTTGCAAATGAAGAAGAGAATTTATAACATCAAAATGGGCACCGAAGAATCGTTCCATGACTATGTGGTTCGATTCAAAGAAATTCTAGCGCTTTGCCCATACCACCAGATTCCAGATCACGAATTGGTTCACTATTTCGTATCCGGGCTAAGGGGACAAGAGAGAATGATAATTCGTGTAGCATGTGGGGGTTCTATTCTGAATAAAAGTGCAAAGGAGCCGTTCAAAATATTCAAAGAGTTGGCTGAAGAATCCCATGAAGACGAGTACGATTTGCCCAAACAGACAGTTGCTATGCCCATAGCAACCGAAAATAAAATCGATCAGCTTTGCAGCACCATTGAGAGATTCATGGAGCATATGGCTGCAGAACCACTCAAGGCAGTCGATAGATGTGAACTTAACAGCTTTGGGCAAAGCAGAATGGATTACTATGATCCGTATGCCCATACCAGCATACCAGAACGGAGATGTCATGAAAATTTTGGGTATGGGCAAGACAACTATCAAGAGGGAAGCCAAGAGCACGATCAACAATACTTTGAACCTCAACAATTTGATGGAAATAGAAAATCGTCTCTATCCGAGCTTGTGAACCGTGTAATGATGGAGACCATGAAAGCTCAACAAGAGAGCATAAAAGCTCAACAAGAGAACGAAAATTTCAAGAAGGAGATGGTGGAAGGAATTCAGAATCTTATCGCCCACATATCACAGCTTGCCCAAACTGTGGCAAGATTGGAAGAGAAAAGTGAAGAGCAGTCTGCCCAAGAGGAGCAATCTGCCCTAGAGGCACAACAAAGTACCGTCCAAATGAAGAGCAAAGACATACTTCCAGAGAAGAGAAAGAGACCAAACCGAGACATGGTAGAATTTGAAGCCCTGAAGAGACTTTTCAAACGTGAAGACAAGTCGGCCCAAATCAAGGAGTCAAAGCCCAACCACAGACTATAGTGATCAAACCTCCATTTCCAGGAAGGTTAGCAAAGGTCAATAGATCAGAAAACACACATTTGGGCACACCTGATAGTCTGGGCAGAGAAGCAGGTCTAAACGTAGCAATCGGTTTGGGCAAAGTGGCGAATGTTGAACAGTTTGCCAAAGATGACGTAATGGAAGAGAAAATGGAGGCGGTACTACATATTGGAATCCTTGAACCATCTAGTACTTTCATCCCCACGAGCCCAACTTATAAATTTGTCCCAGAGGAGAGACTGGTGCCGCCCTTTGAGCAAGCACCCGAGCAAGAGATGAAGAAGTTGCACAAACTTATCAAATATCTCTACCTGGGACAAGTGAATAAAATCTCTGAGATCAGCAGTGATGAGACAAGCGAAAGTTCAGAAAGGAAAGCCCATGAGTCGTTTGCCCAACATCCAGAAGGCAAGAGGAAGACGCCCACCACCAACATCCGAATACCATTTGGTTTGGGCAAAGCTCCTGATACTATACAAGGATGGATGATGAGCAGCTCTTCAGATTTACTCAAGTTTCTGAAGGCCTCTTATGGGCACAACGAGGAGAAGCTTAAACCTCGCACCATGAAGAATGGTGAGCATACATCACATCATGCCCATGACGATAACTAAGGCGCTGACCAGGAGGCAACCTGGTATCTTTTTTCCATTATTTTATTTTATTGTATTTTGAAGAAATCGAACGGAGGACTTTGACTTGTTTGATCCCATAAGGGGAAAGGGTTTGTTTGTTTTTGAGGTGCAGGTCAAGGAGGGCGAAAGGGCAGCGGTGTGGGCATACCTGGTACTTGGTCAAACTACAGATTACGCTAGAAGATGGATGAGCTCCCTAAAGTTGCAAGGATGACCCCTAGAACGAAGTCAAGGTCTGGGCAGACGTGCTCACGCTACTGATTCTAGGCAAAGTCCTAAGGCGACAAGGCAACATGTAAAAAGGCTTCGCGGAGCTGCTGAACACATTAATGTCCCACTTTGCCCATGCCTAATTCAGGTTCTACCTTGCATCTACCTCCTCCTAAGTTGTCCTCCCTATAGTCTCTTTTCTTTTCTTTTCTTTTCTTTTCTTTGAGTCACTTCGAGTCATGGGGTGATCTTTTCATTGACACACTTTGCCTAGGCAAAGTGTGTGAGGAGGTTCACCATACTCAGTATATTCGTTATTGTTTGGATTTTTGGTCGAGGCAGCCTCTACTGATCTTATTACTTTCACCCACTTTGCCAATGCAAAGTGTGTGAGGGGGGAAAGGGAAAGGGCAAACCTCTGTGTCTTATCGTTGTCAGCATGATTGTGTGAATACTTTGGGCTAACTTAGAGCATGAATTTTTTACAGCAACTCCAAATTTGTAGTTAAAGGCATGAAATAGGGATGATGGAACTGTACTATGCAAACTGTGAGATTTGAGCCATACATTGAATTGAAGTTTCTTTCTTGAGAGTCTGTTGTGATATTTATGATGCCTGACTTTGCCTATTTGTTGTGATAAGTAGTTTTGTTTTGTGGGGTTATTAGATGATTAGGGCATTTCTTTCCAGTTTGACCAAATAAATAACATTAATCCCTTGCTAGCCCTTTGAGCCTGATTGATTTTCTTGTATACCAGTCTGGTGCTATGCCCATAGGCACCTAGAAATATATGAGGGTGGAGAGATTGATGTTCAGCAAAAAAAAAAAAAAAAAAACGAAAAAAAAGAAGAAAAAAAAAAACGAAAAAAAAAGAGGAAGAAAAAAAATTAGTAATAAGTGGTTGTGTGCTTAGGCCCGTAAGAAAGGGGCAAAGTGGTATAGAAAGGCTAAACCCAAAATATATAGCCCTCTGCCCAAACAGAGCATACTCCTCAAAATCCACCCAAAGAGCCTACATTACAACCCAATAAAAGCCCCTATGATGAGACCCCCAATAAATTAGTCAGAATAACTTGATCAGCAAACTGTCAAATTTGGGCAAAGTAGATTCACAGCAGAAAATGAGTGACATTATACCCATACACTGAAAAGAGAGATACACTTGCGAGGGAGTGACCTAAAGTCCTAGTACAGAATCTTGACCGAATTTTTATGCCTCTACCTTGAATTTTGATTTGTCTGTATTCGCTTTGCCTACTTTATATTCTCTAGTCATGCTAAAGTCCTTTGAGTCTCTGTTTACTTTGTTCCCCCCCAACCTTGATTTTTTTTTTTTACTTTGGTCTTGAGTTTGGTAAGTCATACCCTACGCTTGAGGACAAGCGTACTTCAAGTGTGTGCGGTTTGATGAGCCATTTTATTGCTCATCTTTGAGCCTTTTTAGATTCGTTGTTGAGTCACTTGGAGTCGTTTTGTGTGTCTGGGAGGGCACATTGGAGTGTTTGGGCAAAGTATGCAGGTTGCAGGTCAGAAGTGGAGATTGTGCAGAAAAGGCAAAGAAATGTTCCACTTTGGGCAAACGCGCGGATTCGAGGCAAAGTGACTTGAGCAGTTTGACCCAAGGAGGCAAAGTCACCACTTTGGGCAAAGTTACGATGCAGAAAAACCTGACACACTTTGGGCAAAGTCCAGACTTTGGGCAAAGTCACCACTTTGGGCAAACATCGAGTATCGGACACACTAGAGACAAGAGTTGACCAGAGACGGACTATGGCGGACTATGGGCAAAGACGAATCAGGATTCTATTACCAAGAAAAGAATAAGGAAAGAATCTTTTCTTTCCTTATCTCAAAGATCAAATCTTGACCGCGATTTTCCTTGGTGTCCAAGACATCTTACACCTATAAAACAACACATGAAACCCTACAATCAGCACACCAAGAGAGAGAGGACGAAATTAAACACCAGAAAATATATAGAGACGCCATTGATGGGTTGAAGAAGACGGAGTCGAGTTCTCGCCGGCTTTCTGCCTTCAGGCAAAGCGCGGCGAATTCGTTTCGATTTCATGTTTTTATTTTCGTTAATTAATTTCTGAATGTTCTAAACAATTGTTAGTTTGATTTTCAATTTAATTCCATCATGTTTAGTTTCGTTTTTATTTTGTTTATTTTCAGTTTGATTATGCGTAGCTAGTTTACTGCTTCTGGGCAAAGGGCTGATCGAAGGGAACTCTGGGCTAAGTTAGAACCGTGAGGTTGATAGGGCCTAGTTAACTGCATGGGGTTTGTTCCCGATACATAGTTGAGGTTTAACTACATTCTTGCAGGTTTGGGCAGACTAATTTGGTCGTTAGGAAACCCTTACACTTTGAGATACCAGCGATTGATCAACCGAGTATTCCCCGTTAGATGTACTACGGGCATAGCGCTAGAACGTGTTGGAGTAGCGGTCGTATGATTCGGATTTCCGGACATGCTATTGGCCGAATTGGGTTCGTCGAGAGAGTAATGCGAGTTTGGGCAAACTAGATCCATGCGACCACATAGGTATCGAATTGTCTAGACTCAGGGGATTAGGCATAAGTATACCTTGACTTTTCTTTACCCAGTAAGGACGGATTGGGGTGGGGTGACTGTAGGCGTGACTTAATAGGACTGCTTTCACTTTGTTCGACATCCTATAACCGATTGACAAACCATCAGTTAAAACCATTAGTGCCAGTGATCGGTAGTTTGCCCAGATAACCCAAAGAGAAGCCGTGAACCCAGAAGTCTGTTTTCCTTTTATTGAGTCCAGTTTGATTTACTGTTTTCTGTTAGCTTAGTTTGGTCAAAGTGTTTGCGTTAGTTAGTAGTTTGATTAAACCGATGTGACCACAGCAACCAACTTTAAAAACCTTTTTAAAACCGTGACAACAGTTTGGGCTAGCCGAGATCACTTATTGCAATTGCTTCCTCGTGGGACCGACCCCACACTTATCACTATACTCCTTAGTGTTTAGTTTGGCAGAATATAAATTTATTTTGACCGCGTTAGCTTCCACGACAAAGTTTTCGCGTCGTCAATAGGTCCAGGGATCGATTTCATGAACTCCAGGTCCAGAGTCCGAAGACTCACCCAGTCCAATCCATCTGTCTGGTTGTTTAACAACCCTCCCACTACGACGGCATTCCGGTGTATTAACAGTGACAGTAGGTGCAGGTTCTAGTGGTGTATTACTACTCGGTTCGGCTGTATCTAGGTCTTAAGTGTTACCTCTCAACTCATCAAGCATTATGTCACTCTTGGGCTTGTGGTCCATGACATAGTCTTCCTCTAAGAACCGAGCGTTAGTACTTATAACGATCTTCTGGTCCTTAGGACTATAGAACATGCCACCTTTAGTTCCTCTGGGATATCCTATAAACAACCGCACTTCAGTACGAGGTTCTAACTTATCAGCTCCTACCTTCAACACAAGTGCAGGGCACCCCCAGATCCGAACGTGTCTCAAGCTAGGCTTGCGCCCGCTCCATCGTTCCATGGGTGTTGAAGGAACTGTTTTAGATGGAACCAAGTTCAGAATGTGCGCCGCTGTTTCTAAGGCATATCCCCAGAACATGATAGGTAAGTCCGAGTAACTCATCATTGAACGCACCATTTCCATAAGAGTCCTATTCCTTCTTTCTGACACACCATTCTGCTGGGGAGTATATGGTGATGTCATTTGGGAATCAATCCCATTCTCTGCCAAGTATGCCTTGAATTCTCCAGACAGGTACTCGCCTCCGCGATCATATCGCAGGCATTTAATGGATTTACCATGAAGGTTCTCCACAAGAGCCTTGAACTCTTTGAACTTGTCAAAATATTCGCTCTTGCGGCGCATCAGGTATACAAATCCATACCTTGAGTAATCATCAGTGAAAGTGATGAAATACTCGTACCCTCCCTTTGCCTGAGTAGACATAGGTCCGCATACATCAGAGTGAATCAAATCCAATACTTGTTCAGCTCTTCGTCCTTTACCAGAAAAAGAACGCTTGGTCATTTTTCCCTCTAAACAGGATTCGCAGGTTGGAAGGTCCTCTCCTTCAACACCACTGATGAGACCATCAGCTTTCAACCTTTGAATTCTATTTGAGTTTATATGACCTAGCCTTAGATGCCACAAGTATAATTGATTCATCTTAGAAGGTTCCTTTCTCTTATTGGTGTTCGTAGATGTGTTATTACTCTCGGTTAGTTGCATCGTGTTAGACTCAGGATTTAGCACATACAAATCTTCCACCAATGTACCAGAACAGATAATCTCACCATTTCTTCTTATGATCACAGAGTGGTCAAAAGAAACAGAATATCCATTCATAATAAGTTTAGAAACCGAAATTAAATTCTTTCTAAAGTTGGGTACATAAAGACAATTATGTAAAACTAAAACCCTATCACTACTAAAGCGTAAGTGAACGTCTCCCACTGCAACAGCCGCCACTCTCGCGGCATTGCCCATGTAGACCACGATTTCTCCTTCTCTAATTCTCCGGGTTTCCTGGAACCCCTGCAATGAATTGCAGACATGATCAGTGGCCCCCGTATCTACACACTAGGTGCTGGTAGATAACACCACTCACAATGTTTCAGTGACTAAGGAAAATTTCGTACCTTTGATGAGAGGACAATCAGACCTCCAGTGCCCAGACTGCTTGCATCGATAGCACTTGCCTCGTGGCTTGCTTTTCCCATTCCGTGGTTTGGAACCACTGGGACTCTTTGCTTGCACTTCCATTTTGGCTACAAGAGCTTGTGATTTTCTGATCACACTTATGAGTTTCATCCTCAAGTCATCGTTTTTAAGCGATTCCTCTAGTGGATGAAATACAATGAGTATGTCAATCACTTCTTGTGCGGTATCCACGCTATGTCTCAACATCATATTGAGGTCATTCTTAATGTCCTCATCAGTTGGGACAACAGTAGACACAGAAGGCTCAACAGTCTGGACAATGTCCAGATTTCGTTCCCAACCATTACTATATGGAACCAGTGAGTTTTCATCTTTAAGTATATCACAAAGTGGGGTCAAAGTCATTCTTAACCTATAAGCACATAAAACAAACAAACAATTTAATATCCGATATTATCTCCCTTAAATAATATCATTAAATCACTAATCACATCTAAAATCCCATCAGGTAAGGCAAGCCACGATAGTGTGGACGTTTACCCACCCAAATGATTTAGCAATTAGATTTGCTTCGGTCGTACATCATCAATAGCGTTACCTCGATGGGAGGAATACTATGAAGCGTACCTAAGTGTTAACTATCGCTCAGTACTAAGAAGTTTGTTTGAGACTCGCACATCACCGCAAGCAACGATAGTGTGGACGTTTACGTTGACACACGGATCCTTCACTCCCTTCTATAACTGTCTACATCAATCGATCCAAAATCCCATTCAGTGTAGCAAGCCACGATAGTGTGGACGTTTACTACACCAAAAGACTTTTACAATTGACATCCAATTACTTGATCCATTCGATCTTGTAAATCAAGACGCGGAGAATCATAAGTGAAACTCGAAGTTTATAACCAGTGATTCACCATGTGAACAACCCTATCTCTAATAAATGAGGGAGCCGAGCAGACAATCGATCCACTCTTAAAAGAATGGTACGAATGTCTCTAATTTGTCCTCGACATGACCAAGTGGCTTTGGCTCCATTCCACTCCCCGGGGTAAAAATGAGTCGACTTGAAATCAGTTTTGGAAAGACAAATTAGGCATTGTTTGATGAACTTAATCAATGTTTCTCGTAAGAGGAATTACAAGAACTCTCCTCCAATGACCTATCTATATAAACTTCAAAAGTTTATAAAAGTTACCAAGAGAGCAGCAATGGAGACCATGGGTATGTTTCCATACCCTCTCCCACTTAGCTTTTTACAATAAAGGGATACGCTATCTAGTGCATAAAAGTAAACACATATAGCATGCATACATGTAATAAAGCACATAGTATTATCACATAGTCAAAATAATACTAGAATATTATTTTCCGACTATTATGGCTTTACTCCATCTCCGTACGCATCTTCTAGTCTTCAGTCTTCGTTCTTGAATGCTCCATGTGACGAGAATATTAATTTCCAATATTTAAGTGTATTTATTTTTAATAAATCCAAAAGATACTTAATTCGAAAATTAAGTCAATCGAATAAATCAAAAATTAAATTAAATATTATCAATATTTTTTTATTTATTTTATTTTCCCTTTCTACTTCATTAAATCTCTAGAATAATCTATCCAAGACCCACCTGGAATATTCTAGATGATTTCCATAATGAAATAAGGAAATAAAATAATTTAGGACTCTTCTACTTTCCAAGATTAATTAATTTCCATTACTATGAAAATTCCCAATAAATAGGAATAATCAATTTGGAAATAAATCAATCCTAAATTAACTTTTATTCCTTTCCAATTCTATTAAATCTCTAGGATCCTATTCCAAGTAGAACTCGGAATACTCTAGAAGACTTCCATAATAGAATAAGGAAGTAAAATTAATTCCAATTAATTCTTTTCCTAATCCATGAGAATTCCCAAAAATAGGAAAACTCAAATAGGAAAAACGAATTAATTAGGAAAGTAGAATCACCGGACCGGGATAGCGCGGAGTGGGGATCCCCGCGCCACCATCGACCTTCGCCTAGGTGCCGCCGCCGCCCAGCCCACGCGCCACCTCCACTGGTGGCTGGCGTGGCCGAAACTCCCGCGGGCAGCCCCTCTTCCGGCTAGGGTCGATCGATCCTCATGGATCGACCATGGGGATGGTCGATCCTTGTCCCGTTCACCCTCTCGATCATCTCCTTCGTCACATTTCTTCTCCAGCGGTCGTCTCGGCATCGATCCAACGCAAAATAAATTACAAAAAATTTTTACACTATCCGGTATCGATTCTATACATGAAATCGACCCTATACAATTTCCGGAAAAACGTAGAACGTAATAATAAATCCTAAATTCGGTCAACCCCCGAATTTTTACTATTACAAGCATTCACCACCAAAAACGAATCTCGACATGTCCGAGAGTTTAATCAAACCAACAATCATGACAAAATAAATTAAACGAATAATAAATTAAGCCATAATAGTCGGAAACCCTGCAAGGTAGAACAATTTTATCGAAAATACCGCGAACGTAAACCACGCTCTGATACCAATTGTTGGAATTCGATATCCCGGGCTATTAAAATTTGCGGAAACAATAACCCGATCAAAAACCCCTCGCCGGAAATCACACGAACGCCGACGAACGCGCCGGAGTCCAGCCGAGGAGACCATGCACCCGAAGGCGCACGGCTGCCCCGACCGAACCCCCGCGTCGTGGGGTTCATGCGATCGCAAGACCGATCGCACAAGGCGATCGATCGGGGTGGGGCTGCCCAGCAGCCCCCGCGGCGAGTCCGGCGACTCGCCGCCGCCTGGGAGGTCCCCACCGTCGAGGTGAGGTGGGGTGCGGCTCCAGCCCGCGCCCCCGGCGATCGATCGCATGCCCGCGGCCCAGCCGCGGGTCTCTCCTCCTCACGCCCACGAACCCTAGCCGGGCGATCCCACGCGGTCCGGTGGCTTCGCCACCACCGCGTGATCGTCCGTCTACTCCGGGTTCGATCTTTCGGATCTTCGTTCTACGGTATTCTCGATAAACCAAAAACGAATAATATCAAGGGCGTTTAGATATTGTACCTTTCGATTCGTTGTTCGGAGAAACGAAATCAAGATGACCTTTGAATCTTCCCACGTATTCCTTGCACTCCGTTCGAACGTCGGGTGGGCGACGATCTATCGAACTCCTATGGATCTCCTTCAACTCTCTAGAATATCAAGTATGATAATCTTGTCTTATGATTTATGAAGGCCATGTAGTGCTTTTATAGGCTACGTAGGGGATCTAAAGGAGGTGGAATATTGGTCTTCCAATATTGAAGATTAAATTAAGCCCAATGCTCAAGTCCATTAATCCTTATCAATATTAATTAATTTATTTTCCACTATATAAATTAATTGCACTCCCAATATTAAACCATATTATATCCAAATAATATTTCTCCGGTAGTATTATTTATTCCGTGTATTTAAGATATAAATATCCATGAATAAAATTTATTTATTTCTTAATAAATTTATTCATCTCTTTTATCCGAGACTAGTACCACTCAACCTTATTTATTATGCGGAACAAATCCACTCGCGAGGTTTACATAATAAATTCTTATGAGCTCATCTCGGGGATATTATCAACCCTTCCGGGATACACTGTCCCGTCAAGAATTCATGGCATGCCATATATAAAATATAGTGACCCAACTTAACCGGTAATTAACCCAATAATTAAATCGATTAATTCCTTTGGAAAATCAAAGTCACTTATATTAAATATACACACCCGCAATTGTATCGGGGATTAAGAATAAAATACACTGAGTCTCAAATCAATTATCGCCGAGCAAACCTAATTGATGAGTCTCATTCGATCCGCTCAATACACCAAGTGTACAAGTGTGATAAAATAATTAAGACAAATTATTTTCTCTCTCACACAACGACTCTACCGATGGATTGGTCCGTGTCCATCTAGGTCGTGAGCATCTGTTTGATTAAATACGAGTAACCGATAGTATGATCTTCTGTGTGGGCCCGACACACCATACTAACTACAACGTATAAAATCCAGGACTATGATTTGCATATATATTTAATTAACAATAATTAAAAGCAAATGAATGTTCATTATTAATAAGTAAATGAAAGTGTACAAGGAGTTCATGATACTCAAATCTAGACATTAAGTATACTACTCCAATCATTCTGATTAAACTGATTGTTGATGTATGATTTGATGAATATTGGTAGCATTAAACTGATTACTCAATGATTTGTAGCTGATAAAATTGATGGAATTATTTGTAGTTGTGTTTATTTTAGATCAATATGATGAATTAATATTATAAGTTGTTACTTGATGTTGTATATATTGAGTTAAATACTTTTCCATGTCATTTGTCAGAATTCTTTTATAAATTACGTACAAAGAATAGGTAATCATTAGTTTGAAACCAGAGTAATAATTGACATATTAGTTTGAAACAAAAGCGAAGAAAATACACAATTAAATAATCATACATTTCAAAATGAAACATAACACATTTCCAAATGAAGCATCATAGTATTTGAAAATAAAAAATTAGTCACATAATAATTAATTCAATATATGATACAAATTAAATCTAAAACTAAATCCAAGTCTAAATACAATTCATTAAACTTAGAAACATGAAAACTAAAAGTCTATTAGAATTAATTCAAATGACGGTAGCTCCCAGTTACACAGTCTCTTGTATATATCTTCATCAACTTGCAAAAAATTATATAAAAACTAATCTTAATAAGTTAATTGTAAATTACAACTCATGGCATGACTTGTAATACATAGAATGCAGATCATGTAGTAAAATATTAATTCCATTTATGATATGCTCACTTTATATTTACTTACATTCGTGCTCTCCCACTTTCAATCAGACGGAGACTCGATGAAGTTTCACACTTAAAACAGTTATATTTGTAAACTGAAGTTTCACACTTAAGAAAATGAAGGACAATAATTTTGAAAATGAAGTACCACCAAATATACAACCACAAAATGAAGGTTATATCATATTGAACTGAGGTAGGACAATTGGATCTAACAACCATTTCAAAATAAGAATGCTCACTATCAGATTTTTTGAACATAATACTAGAATGAGTATACATATATCTTTTCATAGAGATACTCTTATCAACCCAAAGCCCCTGTTTAGCAAAAACATCAACCAAGTACTCATCATCATCAACATAATCAACTACAAGAAAAAGTAAATAATAACAAAAACAGATTGATGAACCATTAAGAATTAACAATGACTAATAGATTTTAATGCAAAATAATGAAGCACGAAACATGACAGTAATGAAGTATGAAACAAATAAAAATGAAAGTTACACATGAGCGCATACTAATTTATTAGTAAATGACGATCAAGTACAGGAAAAGAATCATGTGTAAAAAGTTCAAAATTTTCGGTAGCCATGTTCTTGAGTGAGTACATAACTGAATTGACAAACAACTTAGTTCGTAAGATTACACATATTTTACACTTACAACTTAGATTACATATAAATAATCTACAATTCACATCAAACATAAACTAATAATTCACAAAAAACATAAACCACAAATAAACATACATGGATGGTAGCCTGTTCAAACTTCATGGAAAGACAACCTTCGACTGTCGAATCAGATTAATGATAGCCTTCTTGTTCGTATCTGGATATCGAGGAAGAAAAGAGAAAGTAATAGAAAAAATAAGGTCTTGGAAAATGAAGAATAGTGAAAAACGAGTTATTTAAAACGCAATTATACATATTAAAATAATCAAAATTGTCATTAGAAGCGAAAACTGATCTTGAACTTTTGCATTCGAATTTGAATTGAAGAATGAGGTATACGTTTTCTCAGAACACTCCACTCAATGTTATTAATGTTGGCCTATCAAATATACTGTAGCTTCCATTCAATTTCACTAATTTTTAGAAATCAATTTTAATTCACTAATTTTTCAAAATCAAATCACAACAAATCGAACTTGAAACTCCATATCAAATACCTGTAAATCGAAGTCGGATTAGATGAATGCTAACCTACTTTTTTCATCACGATTGTCGGTTGTCTTGACGACCGTGGAGATCGGTTGCGGCTCAAGGGCGGAGTTTCATCAACCTTCTCAAAAGCACGGATCTGCAACGCTACTGGTATGAGTCTCTCTATTTCGTGGACAGTCGATATAGACTCCTAAATTCTATCGTAAGAAGTTGCGTATGAAGTTGTAAGAGAAGAGAGGAAGGGGGAGGAGGGAGGCCAAGAAAAAAATAGGGGAAAAAAACTCTATTTTTTTTTGCTTATATACTGTTCAGCGCGAGCAAGATGCTTATCTTGGAACGAGGAGTAAGATATAATTTGCCGACGGTTAGATTTTCTTATTTTTTTCTTAAAAAAGACTTAAAAAATTCAATAAAAAATTATGGTCGTGTTTAAGAGCTACCTCAACAAATAAAGGAAGTTGTGAAATTAAGTATGAACATCTCTGAAAATTGTGTAAATTGTATTTAAGTCAACTTACAATCCGAATGAGTAAGGTAGAGTACAAATACTTAACACGATTTAGAGATTTAAAAAAAAACTTCTTTTATATATCTTGTTGTGGCACAACCACTTTATAAACACGTCTACAAAATTTTAACGAATCTTGTAAAAAGGTCACAAGACCAAAAACTAAGACTACGAAGGACTAATCTAGCAATTCGTCCTACCTAGGCTAAACAGTGGGTAGAACCGGAGCATTCTAGCGAAGTCTCTCGGCGTCACAATATTTATCTCTCTAGAATTTCTGAAGTGAATAGTTGAAGAATGGAAATAATGAAGCGACTATTTATAGACTTCATAAATTAGGGTTTTCGGAAATCGCGCTTAATGGGCCGAGCCAAGCCGAGCCCAAAGCATCTCCATGGAATAATCGAGATTCCATTTTTCCGTATCTTCCGATCGCAACTCTACGCGCTCCCACACTAGCGTGTATTCGCGCTTCAAGCTTGTCGCAGGAACAACAGGTTACTTGATGTTTTTCTTCATGAGTTTGAATCCTTTTAGCAAAGTCTTCTAGCTCCACCCGCAGCTGGTTTCATCCCTTTGCAGGTCTTCGTCCAGCTCCATGTCTACATGTGCCTGTTCCGCGTCTGATCAAGTGATATCTCTGATTCAAGGATTTCACGGTAAGCTTTTAACTCTCAATTGAAACACTGACTTGAAGTGGATTTCAAGTCAGCCCGGTTGCACGTTGGCGCACATGCCTGATAACGTGGCTCCACGTTGGCGCGAGGGTTAGTCCACCATTAGCGCAACCGACTAACTTCGTGTTTGCGCAGAAGCCAACTCGACCGACTCCACGTAGACGTAACCCGGTAAGCCTTGGTCCCGCGTTGGCGCACGTACCATCTCCCACGTTGGCGCACGGGCCAACTCCACGTTGGCGCACTTGTAGTTTTGCATATGCTTAGCTAACTCTACCAAGTCCTATCAGACTTAGTTAAATTAACCTAGATAGCATACAAAAATATTCAATATGAAGTTACTACAAAACATAGTGTATAGTTCAACTGATTTCAAACAAGAGCAACGTGGCATTATGTTGAACTAGGACGAAGTACACACTAACAATCTCTCCCATTTTGAGTCAACTTCATAAGTGGGGTTCGTACAGAAACTCTCCCTCAAATTAATATCATACTAAAAAAGCGAGTGTACAGATAGCATACAATCAATATAGATGTAGGAAGAATTAAGCACTGTGATGCTTTTACGATGTTCTGATACCAGTCGTTGCGATATTGAAACTAAATCGCTCACGACTCTCGAAATATATATGAGATGCGAAGAAAAAGATAAACGAAAAGAACGAACACACAATTTACGTGGAAACCCAAAACACGGGAAAAAACTACGGGAAGAAAGAAAATTCACTACATCGTTGAGGCTTACAATAGTCTACTCTATGCGCTCTATGATTTTCGTCTACCGGTGAACCCCAATTTATAGGTGTAGCAAACCTATCAAATTGGAAACAATTAGGATTAGGAATAAAATATTTTTCCTAATATAACTTTCCATATCTCCTAACCAAGGAAATAATTCAATAATATAATTATTAAATCAAGTAATCCATAAATAGAGCTCTCGGGTTGATAAACAGGCTGAAAAATCGACCCCAAACGAAAAACGGACGCGATGGGCGTAACAGGCGCACCGCGCTGGGTTTTCAGCACAACCCGATCGCGGCGCGCTCTGAAGCTTCGACCTGCAGGGGCGCAGCGCGCTGAGAGCGCGCTGCGCTGTCTCTCATCGAACATCAGGAGCGCGTAGCGCTCTGTTTTCTTCATAGAACTAGCGCGGCGCGCTGATCCTCTTCTAGCCCAATTTTACTCCGTTTTCGATCCCGTTCCGCTCTAATTCTTGATTCGAGTCAAATTATAACAAATATCCACCTTGAAGAGAATCCCCGCGACTCCAAGCCGCCAAACTCCAACGATCATAGACCTATTTTTCTTTCTTCCACCAAGCCCCGCAGGACTCACACAAAACATGAGCAACCTAAGTTTGAACCGCACCAAACTTAGTACAAGAATGCAAAATTGCACCGATCATCCCTTGGGTACCACCAAGCTCTATGACCTTCACGCAATCTCCATTCTCAAATCTCGCCTTTGCATTCACTATTACTTCAGTGCTATCCTTAGTACGCCTAGGCTCGATTATCCAAAATTTGAATACTATTCAGGTTAGTATTCCCGGTGTCCTTGACACCAACACACATGCAAAAAATTTAAAGGTGAACTCGACTCACCCTTCAGCGAATGACTACCATGGGCAGAGGCAGTTGCCCACGTGGAAAATGTTTTGCCGCATAGTCCATACAATCCACCTATCTTTCTTTCGCCTCGCAAAATAAGTCTCCCCGACTTACTTTCAACACTCCACCTTTACCGAAGTTGGTACCCATTCGGATCTAAGGTTTGAGAGATATAAGATTACCATCCAGGACCGGAACTTACCTTGCAGTACCGAGGGTTCGAATATGCCCATCGAACATCTTTATTCTCACAGTTCCCGTGCCGCGTATCTCACACGATGTGTCAAGCCCCATGACCACCGTTCCACCGACACTATCATCAAACCTGACAAACAAATCCATGTTTCGACACATATGATACGAACATCCAGAATCCAAGATTCACCCCTCACTCGTTCCCAAAATCAGAGACAACCAGGAGATACCCATCGATGAAACCTCTTTCTCCGGAATCGGCCACCTTCGATTCCTTTCTCCGATTCTTCAGGGCCTGACAGTCCCCTTTCAAGTGGCCCTATTCCTTGCAGTAGTGACAAACCCCCTAGAATTTCTTCCATGCTCCACCTTGGCCATTAAGAAATTCACCTAGATTTTCACCACTCTGCTTTCCTTGTAGTAATGACAACCCCCCTGGAATTTCTTCATATTTGCCCATCCCTGGACATCAAGACATTCCCCCGGGTTTTCACAACTCAAATTTACCTCTTACCTTTCTATTCTTCCATACCTTCTCTTCTGGCTCCATCGCGCTTGACATCATGTCCATGCCCCAGCAACGCATCATCAAGATCCATGTTGGTTAGAACCACTGAACCAACTTCACCTTGAATCGCCATGAAAAGAACCGAATATCTAACACCACATGTTCCGATCTAACACCGAATATCAACCATCGTTGCCATCTCCCAAAATATTCTCGAGCTCCACCTGGATCTAGAAACACCAATATCCGCAACGCCTGCCTCGTATGGATTCCGCGTCCGGAATCCCCAACGAAAGCTCTTGATAACAGGTCAAAGGATCGTAACCTAGTTCTAATACCACTTGTTATGCTTTTACGATGCTCTGATACCACTCGTTGCGATATTGAAGCTAAATCGCTCACGACTCTCGAAATATATATGAGATGCAAAGAAAAAAACCGAAAAGAACGAACACACAATTTACGTGGAAACCCAAAACACGGGAAGAAAGAAAATCCACTACATCGTTGAGGCTTACAATAATCCACTCTATGCACTCTATGATTTTCGTTTACCAGAGAACCCCAATTTATAGGTGTAGCAAACCTATCAAAGTGGAAACAATTAGGATTAAGAATAAAATCCTTTTCCTAATATAACTTTCCATATCTCCTAACCAAGTAAATAATTCGATAATATAATTCCCAAATCAAGTAATCTATAAATAGATGATACGAAACTCGTTGAGGATAAAGGATAGAAGATGAAGGAAGAAGAAATTGAGAAAAGATATCGGTAGAAGGTCCCAAAACCTCTGGATCTAACCCACGAAATGATTTAAGAAGGATGCCCTAAACTACAACGCGAAGTAGACGCAAAAACTCGGGGATGGTGAAGACAAACGAATGAAAGGTGGTCGCTTCGTTGATTCGTCGGTTGAATTCTTTGGGATAATCGGGTAGAATTCGAACCTAAGAGAGAATTTTATGAAAACTCACAAAACATAATTTTTATTATCAAAGTCTTAATTAAATTAATGTCTTGGGGCTCTTTAAATAGGCAAAACCTAAAAATAAAGCAAAAGAAATAACTTGGAAAATAAGTCACGAACAAAAGGAAATAAAATATCATAAATGTGGAATTGCTGATCCTTGGGTTGCATCATTCCCCTCCTCTTCAAGAGGATTTGTCCTCAAATCCAAGTCGATGCCAGGCCCGAACACCACTCTCGAGAACACACTCGGAACCACGTCAGTCTGATGCTCAATCCTTCGATGTAGTGGTAAACCAGGAGATACATCATCAGGGAAGACATCATGAAGTTCGTGCAAATGAAAAATAATAGAAGGGCGTAAAGATGAAAGATCGTCAGTGAGAAACAGATCCTTCTTGCACATCATCACCAACATCGGCTGCCCCTCTGTCACTGCTTGTTTCACCATGAGTAACTATTGGAGATTATATTCGGCCCACTATAAATGTCTAGTTGCCCAACTTCTCTGATACCATGTTAGAAACCGTTTCATCTAACAGCTCGAACTGGTAGAGAAGTTGGACTTCTTTACACTTAACACTTATATTAATGGGTCGAATATAATCTCCAATACTCCCCCTCACTTGTGGGCCGATTTCAACCTCTTTGGGGAGGCCCAACAAGTGGATAATTAAATCGGGTGGAGTCGCACATGGTGGGAGTCGAACCCAGGACCTGCCACAAGGCTAGGCTCTGATACCATGTTAGAAACTGCTTCATCTAAAAGCTCGAACTGTTAGAGAAGTTGGGCAACTAGACATTTATAGTAGGCCAAATATATTCTCCAATAGTAACTCCAAACGCTGATCCTCGACCGCACCAACCACGTGCGTGCATCTACTAATGGAAAGAAAGTCACCGGACTCCAACGAATCCTCATCCTCGGACTCCACCAAAGCTGGTCCTTCCTCGGACTCCACCGAAGTCGACTGTTCTGACTTCCCGCCCTCATCATCAGTCACTACTTTCCCAGCATCCATTGACGCCTGAACCAGCTCCTCTAACAGATGCTCAATATTGCTCCACCTCTCGCGCTGGATCTCAGCTCTGGACCTCCTCTCATCAATGTTAGAAGCTTTCTCCTTCTCAAAATAGAAGTCCCTATTACTATCATGGGCTTGATGATGGCCATTCCGACCTCCTCGGTATTCTCCGCCTCTCCGATCCTCGACATTATCATGATGAGATCTCTCCTCCAGGGTAGTGAGTTGTGCACGCACCTTCTCCAACTCAGGCGCCAATGACTTCCTCAACTCATATCGAAATGTCTCCACGATGAGCTTAATCTGTGGGTCATCCATCTCATCCATCCTGCAAAAGTGTTAGAAACAAATAAATAAAGAAATATCCCTCACAACTCTCGTGTATCTCTCAGTATGACTTTTATCTCACTCACACTCTGCCTTTTGTCCTCTCAAATTCTCTGTTAAGGAATCAAAGTTCCCAATCTACTAGCCGAATTCAATCCAACAATATCCACGAAACACACAATAAGATGGTCGGTCGGAAGGGTGAATAATTTGGAACGAAAAATTCGATAGTATCAAATTGGCTCACAACGATCCCGGGAAGCTAAAGAATCACTCACAAAATTTTGGTGTCGGTTTTTTTTTACTGATGAACAGTAATTTCGAAAATAAAAAGTTTTTTATTTTTTTAATCTCAAAAGAAAAGAAACAAAAAGGAAAAAGAAGAAAAGAAAAAAATTAACGAGGTTACGTAATAGACAAAAAAAATTAGAACCCTAACCTTGGCTCTGATACCAAATGATACGAACCTCGTTGAGGATGAAGGATAGAAGATGAACTAAGAAGAAATTGAGAAAAGATATCGGTGGAAGGTCCCAAAACCTCTGGATCTAACCCACGAAATGATTTAAGAACGATGCCCTAAACCCCAACGCGAAGTTGACGCAACAACTCGGGGATGGTGAAGACACACGAACGAAAGGTGGTCGCTTTGTTGATTCGTCGGTTGAATTTGAACACCCAATATTTTTCACTTCATTTTGAGGGGTTTTATATTTTTTACTTATTATTTATTAAGGTATTTGTATTCTTTAAACTAGTCATCTTGCCCGTGCGATACACGCTAATAAATTTCAAATTTTTGTTACTCGAAGTAAGCTCTTTCTGTTTATATTTGATGTTTAACCTAACAAATAATTCGATATAGACATTGATAATGCATATTAAGTTTGTGATCTAATTGTAATATCCGATAAAAAATTACAATGAAATTAAAAATTTTGAAATATATTCGTGAGACGGCCACGATCATCACAAAGCAGAATTTTCAACCCGGTCGTGTTGGTTACTCTAGTCAGCGCAACGTACAATTGACCATGTAAATACTGGTCTCTTAAAAAATATTCCAACATTTCTCAACGACTGACCTTAAATCTTATTAATCGTCATGGCATACGATATCATAATCGGAAATTGTCTTCGTTGAAAAGAAAACGGGAATTTGATATCTGATCGCGTCAGAGCAATTCGAGGAATAAAAATCAATTCCCCAGAATTATTTCCTCTTAATACTTTCGCCTGGATAACATAATTACCAAGTGTTGGAGTAGTATACTTAATGTCTAGATTTGAGTATTCTGAACTCCTTGTACACTTTCATTTACCTATTAAATACTAACATTCATTTGCTTTTAATTATTGTTAATTAAATTTATGCAAATTATAGTCCTGGATTTCATACGTTGTAGTTAGTATGGTGTGTCGGGCCCACACAGAAGATCATACTATCGGTTACTCGTATTTAATCAAACAGATGCTCACGACCTAGATGGACACAGACCAATCCATCGGTATAGTCGTTGTGTGAGAGAGAAAATAATTTGTCTTAATTATTTTATCACACTTGTACACTTGGTGTATTGAGCGGATCGATTGAGACTCATCAATTAGGATTGCTCGGCGATAATTGATTTGAGACTCAGTGTATTTTATTCTTAATCCCCGATATTGTTGCGGGTGTGTATATTCAATATAAGTGACTTTGATTTACCAAAGGAATTAACCGATTTAATTATTGGGTTAATTACCGGTTAAGTTGGGTCACTATATTTTATATATGACATGCCGTGAATGATTGACCGGACAGTGTATCCCGGAAGGGTTGATAATATCCCCGAGATGAGCTCATAAGGATTTATTATGTAAACCTCGCGAGTGGATTTAATTCCGCATAATAAATAAGGTTGAGTGGTACTAGTCTCGGATAAAAGAGATGAATAAATTTATTAAGCAATAAATAAATTTTATTCATGGATATTTATATCTTAAATACACGGAATAAATAATACTACCGGAGAAATATTATTTGGATATAATATGGTTTAATATTGGGAGTGCAATTAATTTATATAGTGGAAAATAAATTAATTAATATTAATGGGAGATTAATAGATTTGGGCTTGGGCTCAATTTAATCATTAATATTGGAAGCCCAATATTCCACCTCCTTTAGATCCCCTACGTAGCCTATAAAAGCACTACATGGTCTTCACTTTTTCATAAGACAAGAATATCAATACTTGATAGTTCTAGAGAGTTGAAGAGGATCCATAAGCTTGGAAGATCGTCGCCCACCCGACGTTCAAGCTAGTGCAAGGAATACGTGGGAAGATTCAAAAGGTCGTCTTGAATTCGTTTCTCCGAACAACGAATCGAAAGGTACAATATCTAAACGCCCTTGATAATTGTTCGATTTTGGTTTATCGAGAATACCGTAGAACGCAAGATCCGAGGTACGAAACCGGGAAGGAGGACGAACGCGTGGTGGTGGCGAAGCCACCGGACCACGGCGATCGCCCACCTAGGGTTTCGGTGGGGACGGGTCGAACCCCGGCTGGGAGCCGGGGACGCGATCGATCATCGCGATCGATCGCGAGCCGCGAGGGCTGGGCCCCGTGGCTGTCCGCTGGTCGGACCGACACCCAGCCGCGGCGAGTCGCCGGACTCGCCGCAAGGGGCTGCTGGGCAGCCCCAGTCGATCGCCTTGAGCGATCGACCTCTCGATCGCGTGAGCCCCGCGTGCGGGGGCTCGGGCTGGGCGTGCGCGAGGCTTCGGCCTCGTCGTTCGTTCGGCTCGTGCTCCGGCTCGTACGTGATGCTCGCGTGATCTCCGGCGGATGGTTTTTGATCGGGTTATTGTTTCCGCAAATTTTAATAGCCCGGGATATCGAATTCCAACAATTGGTATCAGAGCGTGGTTTACGTTCGCGGTATTTTCGATAAAATTGTTCTACCTTGCAGGGTTCCGACTATTATGGCTTAATTTATTATTCGTTTAATTTATTTTGTCATGTATGTTGGATTGATTAAACTCTCGGACATGTCGAGATTCGTTTTTGGTGGTGAATGCTTGTAATAGTAAAAATTCGGGGGTTGACCGAATTTAGGATTTATTATTACGTTTTTTTTTTTTTTTTTTCGGAAAATGTATAGGGTCAATTTCATGTATAGAATCGATACCGGAATTGTAATTTAGATTATGTAATTTATTTTACGTTGGATCGATGCCGAAACGACCGCCGGAGAAGACGCGTGACGAAGGAGACGACGTGAGGGCTAGGGCTCGGATCGACCACCATGGTCGATCCATGGAGGATCGAACCATCGAAGGAGAGGCGCCGAATTCGCGCCTCCCGGCGGCGAAACCACCGGCGGTGGTGGTGCGCCGGCTAGGTGGCGGCGGCGGCGGTCCTCGGCCGGTGATGGCGGTCCGGTGGGGGCGCGGGGGTCCTCGTGATCTTCGTGCTCTCCCGGTAAATTCACTTTCCTAATTAATTCGGGTTTTTCCTATTTGAGTATTCCTATTTTTGGGAATTCTCATGGATTAGGAAAAGAATTAATTGAAATTAATTTTATTTCCTTATTCTATTATGGAAGTCTTCTAGAGTATTCCGAGTTCTACTTGGAATAGGATCCTAGAGATTTAATAGAATTGGAAAGGAATAAAAGTTAATTTAGGATTGATTTATTTCCTAATTGATTATTCCTATTTTATGGGAATTTTCATAGTAATGGAAATTAATTAATCTCGGAAAGTAGAAGAGTCCTAAATTATTTTATTTCCTTATTTCATTATGGAAATCATCTAGAATATTCCAAGTGGGTCTTGGATAGATTATTCTAGAGATTTAATGAAGTAGAAAGGGAAAAATAAAATAAATAAAAATATTAATAATATTTAATTTTATTTTTGATTTATTCGATTGACTTAATTATTATTAATTAAGTATCTTTTGGATTTATTAAAAATAAATAGATTTAAATATTGGAAATTAATATTCTCGTCACATGGAGCATTCAAGAACGAAGACTAAAGACTAGAAGATGCGTACGGAGATGGAGTAAAGCCATAATAGTCGGAAAATAATATTCTAGTAATTATTTTGACTATGTGATAATATTATGTGCTTTATTACATGTATGCATGCTATATGTGTTTACTTTTATGCACTAGATAGCGTATCCCTTTATTGTAAAAAGCTAAGTGGGAGAGGGTATGGAAACATACCCATGGTCTCCATTGCTGCTCTCTTGGTGACTTTTATAAACTTTTGAAGTTTATATAGATAAGTTATTGGAGGAGAGTTCTTGTAATTCCTCTTACGAGAAACATTGATTAAGTCTATCAAACACTGCCTAATTTGTCTTTCCAAAGCTGATTTCAAGTCGACTCATTCTCACCCCGGGGAGTGGAATGGAGCCAGAGCCACTTGGTCATGTCGAGGACACAAATTAGAGGCAGTCGTACCATTCTTTGATAGATGGATCGATTGTCTGCTCGGCTCCCTCATTTATGAGAGATAGGGTTGTTCGCATGGTGAATCACTGGTTAGAAACTTCGAGTTTCACTTATGATTCTCCGCGTCTTGATTTACAAGATCGAATGGATCAAGTAATTGGATTTCAATTATATAAATCTTTTGGTATAGTAAACGTCCACACGAACGTGGCTTGCTATACTGAATGGGATTTTAGAATAATTGATGTAGACAGTTATAGGGAATTGTGAAGGATTGCGAGTTGTCGTAAACGTCCACACGAACGTGGCTTGCGGTGACGTAGTAATTCTAAACGATTCACCTTGGTACTGAGTAATGGTTTACACTTAGATACGCTTTATAGTATTCTTCCCAACGAAGTAACGCTATAATGATGTATGACCGAAGCAAATCTAATTGCTAAATCATTTGGGTGGGTAAACGTCCACACGAACGTGGCTTGCTTTAACCTGATGGGATTTTAGATGTGATTAGTGATTTAATGATATTATTTAAGGGAGATAATATCGGATATTAAATTGTTTGTTTGTTTTATGTGCTTATAGGTTAGGAATGACTGTGACCCCACTTTGTGATATACTTAAAGATGAAAACTCACTGGTTCCATATAGTACTGATTGGAAAAGAAATCTGGACAATGTTCAGACTGTTGAGCCTTCCGAATCCACTATTGTCCCAACTGATGAGGACATTGAAAATGACCTCAAGGAGATGTTAGGACATAGTAAGGAAGCCGGACTAGAGGTGATTGACATACTCATCAAGTTCAGTCCCCTTGAGGAATCGCTTAAAAACGATTTCAAAAGAACTGAACTGATAAGTATGATCAGAGAATCACAAGCTCTAGTGGCCGAGTTGGAAGTGCAAGCAAAGAAGCCCAGTGGTTTTGAACCACGGATTGGGAAGAGCAAGCCGCGAGGCAAGTGCTTTCGATGCAAGCAGTCTGAGCACTGGAGGTCTGATTGTCCTCTCATCAAAGGTACGAAATTTTCCTTAGTCACCGAAACATTATCAGTGGTGTTATCTACCAGCACCTGGTGTGTAGATACGGGGGCCACTGATCATGTCTGCAATTCATTGCAGGGGTTCCAGGAAACCCGGAGACTTAGAGAGGGAGAGATCGTGGTCTACATGGGCAATGCCGCGAAGGTGGCGGCTGTTGCAGTGGGAGACGTTCACTTACGCTTCAGTAGTGATAGGATTTTAGTTTTACATAATTGTCTTTATGTACCCAACTTTATAAAGAATTTAATTTCGGTTTCTAAACTTATTATGAATGGATATTCTGTCTCTTTTGACCACTCGGTGATCATAAGAAGAAACAGTGAGATTATCTGTTCTGGTACATTGATGAACGATTTGTATGTGCTAAATCCTGAGTCTAACACGATGCAACTAACCGAGAGTAATAACACATCTACGAACACCAATAAGAGAAAGGAACCTTCTAGGATGAATCAATTACACTTGTGGCACTTAAGGCTAGGTCATATTAACTCAAATAGAATTCAAAGGTTGAAAGCTGATGGTCTCATCAGTGGTGTTGAAGGAGAGGACCTTCCAACCTGCGAATCCTGTTTAGAGGGAAAAATGACCAAGCGTTCTTTTTCTGGTAAAGGACGAAGGGCTGAACAAGTATTGGATTTGATTCACTCTGATGTATGCGGACCTATGTCTACTCAGGCAAGGGGAGGGTACGAGTATTTCATCACTTTCACTGATGATTACTCAAGGTATGGATTTGTATACCTGATGCGCCGCAAGAGCGAATCCTTTGACAAGTTCAAGGAGTTCAAGGCTTTTGCGGAGAACCTTCAAGGTAAATCCATTAAATGCCTGCGATCTGATCGCGGAGGCGAGTACCTGTCTGGAGAATTCAAGGCATACTTGGCAGAGAATGGGATTGATTCCCAAATGACATCACCATATACTCCTCAGCAGAATGGTGTGTCGGAAAGAAGGAATAGGACTCTTATGGAAATGGTGCGTTCAATGATGAGTTACTCGGACTTACCTACTATTTTCTGGGGATATGCCTTGGAAACGGCGGCGTACATTCTCAACATGGTCCCAACAAAAACGGTACCCACCACACCCATGGAAAGGTGGAGCGGGCGCAAGCCTAGCCTCAGGCACCTTCGGATCTGGGGTTGTCCAGCACATGTGTTGCGACAAGGTGCCGATAAGTTAGAACCTAGATCAGAATTACGGCTGTTTGTAGGATACCCGAAAGGAACTAAAGGTGGCATGTTCTATAGTCCTACGGACCAGAAGATCGTTATAAGTACTAACGCTCGGTTCTTAGAGGAAGACTATGTCATGGACCACAAGCCCAAAAGTGACATAATACTTGATGAGTTGAGAGGTAACAAGGAAGACTTAGATACAGCCGAACCGAGTATAGATACACCACTAGGATCTGCACCTGACACTGTCACTGTTAATACACCGGAACGCCGTCGTAGTGGGAGGGTTGTTAAGCAACCAGACCGATGGATTGGACTGGGTGAGTCTTCGGACTCTGGACCTGGAGTTCATGAAATCGATCCCTGGACCTATGATGAGGCGGTACAAGATATAGATGCGCCTTCTTGGAAGAAAGCGATGAAATCCGAAATAGAATCTATGGATTCTAATAAAGTCTGGGATCTTGTAGAACCACCAAGCGGCGTAAAGCCAATTGGGTGTAAATGGGTCTACAAGAGAAAGAGAGGATCTGACGGAAAGGTTGAAAACTTTAAAGCTCGGCTTGTTGCGAAAGGATATACTCAGAAAGAGGGAATCGATTATGAGGAGACCTTCTCGCCAGTAGCCAAGATAAAGTCGATCCGGATTCTCTTATCCATAGCAGCTCATATGGATTATGAGGTGTGGCAAATGGATGTCAAGACAGCTTTCCTAAATGGAAGTCTTGACGAGACGATTTATATGAAACAACCAGAAGGATTCATTGCTAAGGGGCGAGATCATCTAGTGTGCAAGCTTAATCGATCCATTTATGGATTGAAACAAGCCTCGAGATCGTGGAACCTGCGGTTTGACGAAGTAGTCCAATCTTTTGGATTTAGTCAAAGCATGGACGAATCGTGTGTGTATTGGAAACGTGATGGGAAGAAGGTGGTGTTTCTCGTGCTTTATGTAGACGACATTCTTCTCATTGGCAACAGTGTGAAAATGTTATCAGACATAAAGGGATGGTTGTCTAGACAATTCGATATGAAAGATTTGGGAGAAGTCGGGCATGTTCTAGGGATCAAGGTTATAAGGGATCGCCGGAATAGAACATTGTACCTATCCCAGCAATCTTACATAGACACGATTCTGGCTCGTTTTAACATGCAAGATTCCAAGAAGGGTGAACTACCCTTCAGTAAAGGAACTTATCTTTCTAAGGAAATGTGTCCTCGGACACAAAAGGAGAAAGATGAAATGAAAGCGGTTCCCTACGCTTCGGCTGTGGGAAGCTTGATGTATGCAATTGACGAGCCCGTATGCTTGTCGTTAGGGGCAAACAAGCTGTCAAAATGATATTTATATTTAGCCAGTACCCCAATCACTACAAAAGAGTAGATAATGGTAAGTACGTGGGGTCGGTCCCACGAGGAGGCAATTGCAATAAGTGATCTCGGCTAGTCCAAGGGTTGTCACGTTTTAAAAAAGGTTTTGATTGGTTGCTGTGGGCACAACGGTTTTAATCAAGCTACCAAACTCAAACAATTAAATATAAACTCACTATGACTAAACTGAACAGACAGAAAATATACTAAACACTATGACCAAACTGAACAGATAACTAAAATAACGAAAATTAAATAATGGAAAACAAGCATCTGGGCATACAGCGTCTCTGAGGGTCATCTGGGCAAACTACCGGTCATCGGCACTAAGGATTTCTACCAGCGGTTTGTCAGCAGTTATAGGGTGCAAAAACAAAAGTGGTCCTATTGCGTCACGCCCAGCAATTGCCCCACCCCTTATCTATCCTTACTGTGTAAAGAGAAGGCAAGCTAACACTATGCCTAAACCCCTGGATCTGAACAATTCGATAACCTATGCGACCAAACATGGATCTAGTTTGCCCAAACCCGCATTACCCTCTAGACAGACCCGCTCGGCCAATAGCATGCTCGAAACATACGACCGCATCTCCTGCAAGTTCTAGTGCTATGCCCGCAACAATACTACAAGGTACATCTATGCGGTTTGCCAATCACCAGTATCCCAGTTTGTAAAGGTTCACTAGTGGTCGTCCTAGTTTGCCCACACTCCCCAGAAATAAACCTCAACCAACTTTGCCTCGGGAACAAACGCCCAACCGGCTACTCTAGCCCCATCAGCCTCTCGGTCTCACTTAGCCCAAAATCCCCCTCGATCTGCCTTTGCCCAGACACAGATTACTAGCTATGCATAATCAAATCGAAAATAAATAAAATAAAAACAGAATAAAACATGCTGAAATTGAATTTTGGAATTAAAGTACTGAATGTCTAGAACATAAAGAAATTAATTGACGAAAATAAAAACATGAAATTGAAACGAATTCGCCCTGCTATGCCCGAAGGCCCATAACCGGCGAGAACTCGACTCTTTCTTCTTCAGCCCATCAATGGCGTTTTTCTGAATTTTTGGGTGTTGATTTCGTCCCTCTCTCTCTGGTGTGCTCCCCGTGTGCTTTTTTAGGGTTTTTCTGATCAGCGATTATATATGTGTGGTCTCTAGGGCATCAGATTTGTATTAATGGGCTGATGGGCCTGGTGGGCTTGGGCCGTCTGGGCGTAGTCCGTCCAGAGTGTTCTTGCTGGAACTCTTGGCGGTCAAAGATTGTCCTGGTCTTTAGGGTCTCTTTCCTTATCAGCTGACCGGATAGAGATGTGGGGATAAGGCAGAATCCCCCAATTTTCGGACTTTGTTGCTCTGGTATGCTCGATACTCGCCGTTTGCCCAAACTGGGCGCCTTCTTCCCTTTGCCCAAAGAAGTGTCTTTGCCCAAAGTGAAAACTTCAACTTCGGCGTTTGATTCTTCTGCTTCGTGACTTTGCCCATAGTGGTGACTTTTCCTCCTTGGGTCAAACTGCTCAAGTCACTTTGGCTCGGATCCCCGTGGTTGCCCAAAGTGGATGATTTTCTGGCCTCTTTCGCACAATACACCACCTACTACCTGTACACCTGCACACTCTGCCCAAACATCCTATTGTGCCCTCCCAGACACGTTACTGACTCAAACTGACTCAATAAAGGGTGTAAAAATGCTCTAAGATGAGCAAATAAAATGGCTCATCAGAACCGCACACACTTGGATACGCTTGTCCCCAAGCGTGGGCTCTGATTTGCCTGACTCAAGACCAAAGTGAAAACAGAAGTGAAAAAAAATAGGGAGAAATAAAACAACGGACTTTAGCATGATCAGTACGGGGCATAGTACATACAGATAACACAAAATTCAAGTAAAGACTAAAATAAGTCAAGAGTCTGTTAAAGGTCTTTGGGTACACTCCCTCACAGTGTTTCTCTCTTTTTAGTGTATGGGTTTAATGACACTCATTTTCTGCTGTGACTCCACTTTGCCTAAATTTGTCGTATTGCTAGTTTGAGTTGGTTTAAACTAAGTAGGGGTCTTATCAAAGAGACTTTTATTGGGTTGTAGTGTTGGGCTCATATGGGTAGATTTTGAGGAGTAGATTCTATTTGGGCAGAGGGCTTTTTAATGTTAGCCTTTTCTCGGCCACTTTGCCCCTTTCTTACGGGCCTTAGCACAACAACTTTTTTATTCTTTTTTTTTTTTTTTTTTTTTTTTTTTCTTTCTTTTTTTTTCATATTTTTTTTTTTTTTTTTTTTTTTTTTTTTTTTTTTTTTTTTAACACTATGCCCTAACTTCCTCTTCTCTCTCTGGCTGCCTATGTTCTGTGGGCATAATACCAGATGGGTTCACAAAGAATATTCAATTCAGGCTCAAAGGGCTAGCAAGGGAAAGTGTTATTTATTCTGGGAAGGTAAAACAAAGAAATTCCCTAATCATTTAACAACCATACTCAGCAAAACTACTCATTTCAGCAAACAGGCAAAGACAATCATCGTTAGATATCACAGCATACTCTCAAAGAAAGAAATCATATATCAATGTTGGCTCAATTCTCACAGTTTGCCTAGAACAGTTCAATCATCCCTATTTCATGCATCTTAACTATAAAGTTTGAGTTACTGTATGTATGTTTGCCCAAAGTGATCACATAATCATGCTGACTCGATTAGAAACAGGGGTTTGCCCTTTCCCTTTCCCCCCTCACACACTTTGCCTTGGCAAAGTGTGCAAAAGTAATAAAATTGGTAGGGGCCACCCACGACCAGACTATGACTCTAAAAGTTGGCGCACCTGCCCCCTCACACACTTTGCCCTGGCAAAGTGTGTCAGCAGGGAGATCGACCTAGTCACAAGAGTCAAAGTGACTCGAGGTGACTTTCAGAAAATAAAAAAAAAATAAAAATAAAAAAAACTAAAAACTACAACACTTGGGAGGGAACAATTAGGAGGCGGAGTTAGGTGAGTACCTAAATCCAGTGTGGGCAAAGTGGACCATTAACTTGTTCAGCAGCTCCGCGAGACTTTTGTACATGTTCCCCTGTCGTCTTGGAACTTTGCCCGGAATCAGTAGCGTGAGCACATCTGCCCAGACCTTGACTTCGTTCCAGGGGTCATCCTTGCAACTTTAGGGTCTCATCCATCTTCTGGCATAATCTGCAGTTTGACCAAGTAGTCAGTATGTCCACACAGCTACCCTTTCACCCTCCTTGACCTGCACCTCAAAAACAAAGAAACTCTTTCCCCTTCTGGGATCAAACAAGTCGAAGTCCTCCATTCGATTTATTCAAAATAAAGTAAAATATTATACAAAAAGATACCAGGTTGCCTTCCGGTCAGCGCCTTAGTTATCGTCATGGGCATGACGGGATGGATGCTCACCATTCTTCATGGAGCGAGGTTTAAGCTTCTCCTCGTTGTGCCCATAAGAAGCCTTCAGATACTTAAGTAGATCTGAAAAGTTGCTCATCATCCATCCTTGTAAAGTATCAGGAGCTTTGCCCAAACTAAATGGTATTCGCATGTTGGTGGTGGGCGTCTTCCTCTTGTCTTCTGGATGTTGGGCAAACGACTCATGGGCTTTCCTTTCTGAACTTTCGCTAGACTCATCACTGCTGCTCTCGGAGATCTTATTCACTTGTCCCAGGTAGAGATATTTGATAAGTTTGTGTAACTTCTTCAATTCTTCATCGCGTGCTTGCTCAAAGGGCGGCACCAATCTCTCCTCTGGGACAAATTTATTACTTGGGCTCGTGGGGATGAAAGTATTAGATGGTTCTAGGATTCCAATATGTAGTACCGCCTCCATTCTCTCTTCCATTTCGTTATCTTTGGCAAATTGTTCAACATTCGCCACTTTGCCCAAACCGGTTGCTATGTTTTTACATGCTTCTCTGCCCAGACTATCAGGTGTGCCCAAATGTGTGTTTTGTGATTTATTGACCTTCGCTAACCTTCCTGGAAATGGAGGTTTGATCACTATATTTTGTGGTTTGGGCTTTGACTCCTTGATTTGGGCAGACTTGTCTTCACGCTTGAAAAGTCTCTTTAGGGCTTCAAATTCTACCATGTCTCGGTTTGGTCTCTTTCCCTTCTCTGGAAGTATGTCTTCATTCTTCGTTTGGACGGTACTTTGTTGTGCCTCTTGGGCAGATTGGTCCTCTTTGGCAGATTGCACCTCTTGGGCAGACTGCTCTTCAATTTTCTCTTCCAATCTTGCCACAGTTTGGGTAAGCTGTGATATTTGGGCATTAAGATTCTTAAATCCTTCCGCCATCTCTTTCTTGAACTTTTCGGTCTCTTGTTGAGCTTTTATGTTCTCTTGTTGAGATTTCATGTTCTCCATCATGACACGGTTCACAAGCTCGGCTAGAGACGACTCTTCACTTTCATCATATTGTTGGGGTTCAAAGTATTGTTGATCGCGCTCTTGGCTTCCCTCTTGACAGTTGTCTTGCCCATACCAAAAATTCTCTTGATATCTGATTTTTGGTATGCTGGTATGGGCATACGGGTCATAGTAATCCGTTCTGCTTTGCCCAAAGCTGTTAAGTTCACCTCTATCGTCTGCCTTGAGTGGTCCGGTGACCATATGCTCCATGAATTTCTCAATGGTGTTGCAAAGCTGATCGATTTTATTATCAGTTGCTATGGGTATAGCAACTGTCTGTTTGGGCAATTCGTACTCATCTTCGCGGGATGCTTCAGCCAACTCTTTGAATATTTTGAACACCTCTCTTGCACTTTTATTCAGAATAGAACCCCCGCATGCTGCACGAATTATCATCCTCTCTTGTCCTCTTAGTCCGGATACGAAGTATTGGACCAATTCATGATCTGGAATCTGGTGGTATGGGCATAGCGCTAGAATTTCTTTGAATCGAACCCAATAGTCATGGAACGATTCTCTGGCGCCCATTTTGATGTTGTAAATTCTCTTCTTCATTTGCAAGATTCGAGACATGGGGAAGTACTTCTTCAAGAATTGATGCTGCAATTCTTGCCATGTTGTAATTTCGCCTCTGGGCAAACTGTAAAGCCAATCTCTTGCCCCATCAGCAAGGGAGAAGGGAAAGGCTAACAGTCGAATGTATTCTGCCAGTGTGCCCATAGCACGTATAGTACCACATGCCATCTCAAAATCTTGCAAATGTCGTTGAGGGTCCTCCCAAGGCATATCGCTGAATCTGGGCAAGATCTGAATAAAACTCTGCTTCATCTCCCAATCTGCAGTGATTCTGGGCAAAGTGATGCCCAGGGGTCCGAAGCTCAAATCGGTGGGGAACATCATTTCCCTCAAGGTCTGGACTACTGGTGGGTCGTACTGGTCACACATCTCTCTTCTCTAGTCAAAAGGGTACTACCCTCTTGCTCTTCTTTGGACTGCACGTGCTCTTTGCCCTGCTCCTCTCGTTCTGCCCTCCTTTGCCCTGTACGGTCAAGCTGGAGAAAAAAAAACAAAAATCACAGGTCAAATAGCACAGAAGACTTACTGCTGGAATATTGCCTCCCCGGCAACGGCGCCAATTTTGACGAGCCCGTATGCTTGTCGTTAGGGGCAAACAAGCTGTCAAAATGATATTTATATTTAGCCAGTACCCCAATCACTACAAAAGAGTAGATAATGGTAAGTACGTGGGGTCGGTCCCACGAGGAGGCAATTGCAATAAGTGATCTCGGCTAGTCCAAGGGTTGTCACGTTTTAAAAAAGGTTTTGATTGGTTGCTGTGGGCACAGCGGTTTTAATCAAGCTACCAAACTCAAACAATTAAATATAAACTCACTATGACTAAACTGAACAGACAGAAAATATACTAAACACTATGACCAAACTGAACAGATAACTAAAATAACGAAAATTAAATAATGGAAAACAAGCATCTGGGCATACAGCGTCTCTGAGGGTCATCTGGGCAAACTACCGGTCATCGGCACTAAGGATTTCTACCAGCGGTTTGTCAGCAGTTATAGGGTGCAAAAACAAAAGTGGTCCTATTGCGTCACGCCCAGCAATTGCCCCACCCCTTATCTATCCTTACTGTGTAAAGAGAAGGCAAGCTAACACTATGCCTAAACCCCTGGATCTGAACAATTCGATAACCTATGCGACCAAACATGGATCTAGTTTGCCCAAACCCGCATTACCCTCTAGACAGACCCGCTCGGCCAATAGCATGCTCGAAACATACGACCGCATCTCCTGCAAGTTCTAGTGCTATGCCCGCAACAATACTACAAGGTACATCTATGCGGTTTGCCAATCACCAGTATCCCAGTTTGTAAAGGTTCACTAGTGGTCGTCCTAGTTTGCCCACACTCCCCAGAAATAAACCTCAACCAACTTTGCCTCGGGAACAAACGCCCAACCGGCTACTCTAGCCCCATCAGCCTCTCGGTCTCACTTAGCCCAAAATCCCCCTCGATCTGCCTTTGCCCAGACACAGATTACTAGCTATGCATAATCAAATCGAAAATAAATAAAATAAAAACAGAATAAAACATGCTGAAATTGAATTTTGGAATTAAAGTACTGAATGTCTAGAACATAAAGAAATTAATTGACGAAAATAAAAACATGAAATTGAAACGAATTCGCCCTGCTATGCCCGAAGGCCCATAACCGGCGAGAACTCGACTCTTTCTTCTTCAGCCCATCAATGGCGTTTTTCTGAATTTTTGGGTGTTGATTTCGTCCCTCTCTCTCTGGTGTGCTCCCCGTGTGCTTTTTTAGGGTTTTTCTGATCAGCGATTATATATGTGTGGTCTCTAGGGCATCAGATTTGTATTAATGGGCTGATGGGCCTGGTGGGCTTGGGCCGTCTGGGCGTAGTCCGTCCAGAGTGTTCTTGCTGGAACTCTTGGCGGTCAAAGATTGTCCTGGTCTTTAGGGTCTCTTTCCTTATCAGCTGACCGGATAGAGATGTGGGGATAAGGCAGAATCCCCCAATTTTCGGACTTTGTTGCTCTGGTATGCTCGATACTCGCCGTTTGCCCAAACTGGGCGCCTTCTTCCCTTTGCCCAAAGAAGTGTCTTTGCCCAAAGTGAAAACTTCAACTTCGGCGTTTGATTCTTCTGCTTCGTGACTTTGCCCATAGTGGTGACTTTGCCTCCTTGGGTCAAACTGCTCAAGTCACTTTGGCTCGGATCCCCGTGGTTGCCCAAAGTGGATGATTTTCTGGCCTCTTTCGCACAATACACCACCTACTACCTGTACACCTGCACACTCTGCCCAAACATCCTATTGTGCCCTCCCAGACACGTTACTGACTCAAACTGACTCAATAAAGGGTGTAAAAATGCTCTAAGATGAGCAAATAAAATGGCTCATCAGCAATGTTATGCACGAGGCCTGATATCTGCTATGCAGTTGGCGTAGTGGCGAGATATCAGAGTAACCCTGGAAAGGCTCATTGGACTGCCGTAAAGAGCATTTTCAAGTATTTGCGAAATACTAAGGATTATGTTCTAAGTTACGGGGCAGACAAACTGATTCCTTTGGGTCATACGGATTCGGATTTCCAAGCTGATGAGGACCGGTGAAAGTCGTTAACAGGCTATGTGTTTCACTATTAAAGGAGGAGGAGTTTTAACATGGAAGAGTGATAAGCACGATGCTTTTCGGACTCTCCCATGGGTAACCAAATAGCGGCCTCAGAGGCAGCGGAAGATTTGGTATGGCTCCGGTATTACCTCTGGGACTTAAATGTGATTCTTAGTTTACCAAAGGCTATGTAAATAGCGGTGCAGTGGCAAACTTTAAGAGATCACGAGTCCATGAGTGTAAGATAACACATAGGGCAAGTACCACCTGATGCGAGTCATCGTCAGAGGGACGATGCAGTAGTCACCAAGATAGCTTCAGAGCGGCAACCTAGATTGCTCATTCACATGGTACTTCTTGGAAGTACAATTTAAGCACGTGATGAGTATGGGAGTCGGGAGTTTGGAAGATATGACTAGACCTTAGTATAAGTGGGAGATTGTTGGAGTAGTATACTTAATGTCTAGATTTGAGTATTCTGAACTCCTTGTACACTTTCATTTACCTATTAAATACGAACATTCATTTGCTTTTAATTATTGTTAATTAAATTTATGCAAATTATAGTCCTGGATTTCATACGTTGTAGTTAGTATGGTGTGTCGGGCCCACACAGAAGATCATACTATCGGTTACTCGTATTTAATCAAACAGATGCTCACGACCTAGATGGACACGGACCAATCCATCGGTATAGTCGTTGTGTGAGAGAGAAAATAATTTGTCTTAATTATTTTATCACACTTGTACACTTGGTGTATTGAGCGGATCGATTGAGACTCATCAATTAGGATTGCTCGGCGATAATTGATTTGAGACTCAGTGTATTTTATTCTTAATCCCCGATATTGTTGCGGGTGTGTATATTCAATATAAGTGACTTTGATTTACCAAAGGAATTAACCGATTTAATTATTGGGTTAATTACCGGTTAAGTTGGGTCACTATATTTTATATATGACATGCCGTGAATGATTGACCGGACAGTGTATCCCGGAAGGGTTGATAATATCCCCGAGATGAGCTCATAAGGATTTATTATGTAAACCTCGCGAGTGGATTTAATTCCGCATAATAAATAAGGTTGAGTGGTACTAGTCTCGGATAAAAGAGATGAATAAATTTATTAAGCAATAAATAAATTTTATTCATGGATATTTATATCTTAAATACACGGAATAAATAATACTACCGGAGAAATATTATTTGGATATAATATGGTTTAATATTGGGAGTGCAATTAATTTATATAGTGGAAAATAAATTAATTAATATTAATGGGAGATTAATAGATTTGGGCTTGGGCTCAATTTAATCATTAATATTGGAAGCCCAATATTCCACCTCCTTTAGATCCCCTACGTAGCCTATAAAAGCACTACATGGTCTTCACTTTTTCATAAGACAAGAATATCAATACTTGATAGTTCTAGAGAGTTGAAGAGGATCCATAAGCTTGGAAGATCGTCGCCCACCCGACGTTCAAGCTAGTGCAAGGAATACGTGGGAAGATTCAAAAGGTCGTCTTGAATTCGTTTCTCCGAACAACGAATCGAAAGGTACAATATCTAAACGCCCTTGATAATTGTTCGATTTTGGTTTATCGAGAATACCGTAGAACGCAAGATCCGAGGTACGAAACCGGGAAGGAGGACGAACGCGTGGTGGTGGCGAAGCCACCGGACCACGGCGATCGCCCACCTAGGGTTTCGGTGGGGATGGGTCGAACCCCGGCTGGGAGCCGGGGACGCGATCGATCATCGCGATCGATCGCGAGCCGCGAGGGCTGGGCCCCGCGGCTGTCCGCTGGTCGGACCGACACCCAGCCGCGGCGATCGCCTTGAGCGATCGACCTCTCGATCGCGTGAGCCCCGCGTGCGGGGGCTCGGGCTGGGCGTGCGCGAGGCTTCGGCCTCGTCGTGCGTTCGGCTCGTGCTCCGGCTCGTACGTGATGCTCGCGTGATCTCCGGCGGATGGTTTTTGATCGGGTTATTGTTTCCGCAAATTTTAATAGCCCGGGATATCGAATTCCAACACCAAGGTGTGTTACAAACATCCTAGTACCATTGCATAGTCCCTAAGCGACATCCATATTTCGTAGCATCATAACGGGCACACCAACCTAATAAAAAACAATCCATGTATCAAAAATATGTAACATCTCACAAAATTAAATTAATTCATTTAATTAATTATTTAATGAATAAAATACATAGAATATAGCTGTATAAATAGTTGCATAAAAAAACCAAAGTTACAATTATATATATATACACACGTAATATTTGTATGAATATAAATATTAGGAATAATCAAAAGTGATTGATTATTCTTCAATAATATATATATATATTAGCCGCAGTGTTGAAATGTACACAAAATTTGGATTCTAGAAGTGTTTTTATTCAAAAACGGACGCAAGGGCAAAGTGGTCTTTTCAGCCGTTTGAATCTGCCGCCAAGTATCAAAACGACGCCGTTTCAGGTCGTTCCTCCTGGGCAGCTCATGTTAGCCTGCTAACTTGTTCGATCGATCCCGCACGTGTTTGTGGATGGAAATCAGAGATGCGCCCCGCACTCCTCGCCAGCTCACACACAACATGACGTCCACAATTTCTGTTAGAAATCTGTGGTGTGGATTCGCCTAAATCAGATTGATCGTAGGGTTCATATGCCACGAGGATTTGGGGTTAATGGCGTGTGTATATGTAAATGCAATTCACGAGTTGTGTGTAATCTAGAACTGTAACTGAACTCATTTCGATAGCCTTGAGAGCTTGAATAATACCAGAGCACCTCCTCCCTCCCCGAGCATGTAGATAGATTTTCTATCGATCGAAGCTCATAAAATACTTTGTCATTTCGTGTGATTTCAATTGCGTTGAGTTCCTGTGAGTTCGTAGATCCTTTTAGGACTCTTAAATCGCATATTCGACGTAGGATCACGATTTCACCATTGTTGACTCGAAGCTCGGTTTTGAAGCTTTTGATCTCGCTCGACTCGATTGTTTGTTTGTTCTTGTCGAATCCTCAATAAGTGGCGCCGTCTGTGGGAATCTAATCCAGATGCTGCGAAGATGATGAAGGGTGGATCCGCGAAGTTCGATTTGGAGAAATTCACCGGCAAAAACGACTTCAACTTATGGAGGATTAAGGTGAAGGTTGTGCTGGTTCAACAGGGGCTGATCTCAGCGTTGAGTGCTCCGTTACCACCACCTAAACCGCCGCTCAAAGGGAAGGAAACAGAGGAGGCTGAGAAGTCAGGTTCTAGTGACTCAACACTTGATCCAATGGAGATTTCCATGAGAGCTCACAGTGTGATCATCTTGAGCTTAGGAGACAAGGTGTTGAGGGAAGTATGCAAGGAAACCACTGCATATGGATTGTGGATGAAGTTGGAAAGCTTGTACATGACAAAATCCTTGGCAAACAGGTTTTATCTTAAGCAAATGCTGTATACCTTTAGGATGTCTTCTGATAGATCTGTAGTTGACCAGATGGATGACTTTGTGAGGTTGTTGGATGATCTGGAAAATGTGGATGGTCAAATGAAGGAGGAGGATCAAGCTCTGTTGTTATTGAGCTCACTACCTTCTGCATATGACCAGTTTAAGGATGCTTTGTTGTATGGCAGGGTTCATGATTTGACTCTTGAGGAGGTGCAGGTTGCATTAAGAACCAAAGAGTTGAATAAAAAGGATTCTAAGGCCAAGGAACATCATCACAATCCAGAAGGTCTAACAGTTACAAAGAAGAAGTCATGGAGTAAAAAGGACAACAAGAAGAAGCCAAATGGAGGTGGTGATGCAGCTGCATCTACCTCAGAAACCAGAAAATGCTATCATTGTAACAAGGCAGGACACTTGAAGAAGAATTGCTATCAATTGAAGAATCAACAGAACAAAGGCAAGGAGCCAGCTCAATCTGCAGATGTTGTTGAGTCAACCTCTGACCTAGAGGATGCTGAGGTACTAGCTGTTACTTCTAACTCTAGAAATGAGGAATGGGTGCTTGATTCTGGTTGTACATTTCATATGTGTCCTGTGAAGCATTGGTTTGAGGACTTTGAGTTTATAGATGGTGGATCTGTTGTTCTTGGAAATAACTTAACATGTCAAGTTGAGGGTATTGGTTTTGTGAGGTTGAAACTCTCTAATGGATCAATCAAGAAGTTGACTAAAGTTAGGTATATTCCATCACTAAGGAGGAATTTGATTTCTCTTGGGAAGCTTGACAGCTTGGGTATGAGTTTCAGTTCTATTGGTGGTTGTCTTCAAGTTAATAAAGGCAACACTGTGGGACTTAAGGGAGTCAAGAGAAATGACTTGTATTTCTTGAAGGTTAAAACTGTGGTTGGTGAGAATTCACTAATCAGTGCCTCTGAGAAGGTGGAGTTATGGCACAGAGGACTTGGACACCTCAGTGAGAAGGGACTTCATGAGTTGTCTAAGCAAGGTGCATTCAAGAATGGTCAACTTGACAGGCTCAAAGTATGTGAGTATTGTGTTCTGGGAAAAGCTAGGGCCAGTTTTGGAGTGGGAAGGCATACAACCAAGGGTGTGTTGGATTATGTGCACTCTGACTTGCGGGGTCCAGCTAGAAAAAATACAAAGAATGGTGGCAGATACTTCTTATCCATCATTGATGATTTCTCAAGAAAAGTGTGGGTATTCATTCTGAAAAATAAGAGTGATGCATTTGAGAAGTTCAGAGATTGGGTAATTGAGGTTCAAAGGCAATCAGAGAAGAAGGTTAAACACTTGAGAACAGATAATGGACTTGAGTTTCTCTCTGATGAGTTTAACTCATACTGTGTTGAAAATGGAATTTCAAGGCACAAAACTGTTGCTGCTACACCTCAGCAAAATGGTGTTGCTGAGAGAATGAATAGAACCTTACTAGAGAGAGTAAGGTGTATGCTTTTGAGCTCTGACCTTAACAAATCATTTTGGGGTGAGGAAGTTACCACCGCAGCCTATTTGATTAATAGAAGTCCAGCTGCAGCTCTAAGCATGACGACTCCTCAAGAAATTTGGACTGGGGAAGTTCCAAGTTTTGAGAATTTGAGGGTATTTGGCAGTCTGGCTTTTGCTCATAATAGGGGTGATAAACTTGAAGCAAGGGCTGTGTTTCTTGGTTATCCAAAAGGAGGGAAAGGCTATAAACTGTGGTGTATTGAACCAGGAAATCAGAAGTGTGTTATCAGTAGAGATGTGACCTTTGATGAGAATACAATGCCTATGCTTTCTGAGAAGGATTCAACTGAGATGGATCAGTTTGAGGTGGAGTTGTATGGTAGAGATATGATTCAGTCTCAGAAAGAAGCTCAAAGTGATGATGATGAGGAAACTGAAGTTGCTGAGGAGCCTATGGTCAGTGATGGCTATCAACTTTGATTAATCGTTTTGTAGTGCGTCAAAATCAAATAAAATAATCGAACTAGTTGCTAAAGCAACTCGCCCGAGTCGATCTCTCGAGGAACACTACTATCGGCGTAAAAATGTTCATTTGTTTGCAACGGGATTAAGAAAATGAAATAGCATAATGCAAGAGTTTGTTTTTGGTTTTTGTAATTAGTTCTAAAATAAACTAAGGAATTTGAAAAGACGAGAAAGCTAGTAAAAGTATTGAAAATTGTTTTTGAATTAAATTAGAAATGAACTAGGGTTTCGGGAATCGTGTTTATCGTTTTCGAGTTAAACCTTGAATTCATAAAATTATTTCAACATGTCCGTTCCCGGTTGATGTTAATTCAAGATCGGAATTCAAACTCTAACCCTATTCGATATTCACTCAACCCTAGCCCTAGCAAAAGAAATTAGCTACTCATGATTTTAATTGAAAAGAAATTAAGTTTTTGAAAATAATAATCCATGAAATCGAATTACGAAAAGTGAAAACAACGATTAACCTAATAAGAACGAGAATTTAAGAACGAGGAATTAAAAACAAAGAACTTACTAATTCAATTGTCAAATCCAAAACCAAAGTACCCGTCGGCGGAATCTCCGACTTTTACCGAGTTTCAATCCAATCCAAGAAAAAGCACAACGGAATTCAAAGCTACGTAACGAGTTCTCAGTAATCTCTCTAAAAACGAAATTAAAAGCTGGAAAAGAAGTGTGTAAAAACTAGGTTAAAAGACCCCTTAAGTAGTCTCGAAAATCGGAGGTCAACTCGCGAGTCAAAGCTGAAAAGGAGGGCAAGCGACCGCCTGGGGCATGGGGCGATCGCCCGCGTCACGGGGCAGGCGACCGCTTGCCAAGGGGGCGATCGCCTGGTGCTGAATTCTGCTTCTCTGAAGACGGGGGCAAGCGACCGCCTGGCAAGGGGGCGATCGCCCGCGGCAGTGAGGAGGCGACCGCTTGACAAGGAAGCGGTCGCTTGGTGCGTTTTTCTGAGCCTCTGAACTTGAAGGCAAGCGAGCGCCTGGAGGTGATGCGGTCGCCTGCGTCCTGTGGCAGCCGGGCGCCTGAGCTGATGCGATCGCCTAGTGCTGGGACTGCGGCTGGACTCTTTTCCGACTCGTTTCTGCTCGTTTCTTGAACTTTTTCGGCACACTCAAGCCCGAATACCTGCACACTCAACAAACGCATCACACATACCAAAGCCACGAAGAATAAACAAATAATCAACTAAACACAACACAACTCACACACAAAAGACACGGAAAAACGACACAAAATCACACGAATCAACTCCCCCACACTTAGTCTTTTGCTTGTCCTCAAGCAAACATTCATGAAAACAAGAACCAAATCACACAAGCATGCCAACTACTTATTCCATCTCCCAAAAGATACAAGTAAACCCCCGGTGCATCCGGAAAAAGTAAAACAAATAATTCTCAACCCCAAAGTACATAGAAGCAACAAAGGTCAAGTAAGAATCATCACATGTAACTACTCCAATTTCCCTCACTCGGGTTCACTCTTATCTTCTTCTCTCGAAACAAGGTTCCACTCAAAAGCGTACACAAGCGAAGGATAAAACAAGATATAACTTGTGTACTCAAGAAAAGATAAACAGAAATGGAACAAGGATGAACTTCAAATAATAACATGTGCACCTAAGAACATCAACCAAACATGTACTCAAGTTGTACTCTCCACTAATCAAAGTCTACTATCTTAAGAATCATGGGTGATCGATAAATCGGGTGTAATGGGGCTCGGCTAAGGGTATTCGGGATTATTTGGGCAAAAGTGGACTAATAATGCTCAACTACACGTCTTCGCCACACCAAACATCCACTTAATCTTCACAACAACTCCGACAACGCCAATCATGATAAACAAACTCATCTCGCCTCACAAATATCCCAAGAGAGCAACTAAAAACATTATTCGACCCTTTTTTTTTTTTATTCATTTTTTTTTGGAGACTTATAACATGTCTCGACTCTTTTTTTGGAGACTTATAACATGTCTCGACTCTTTTTTTTTTTCTTTCCTTTTTTTTTTTTTTTTTGGAGACTAAAATGCACATGTCTCAAATTATTACAAAGGAATCACAACGCATAAATCAACACCCTTCGTACCCTCAACAACAATACTTCGCTTCCCTCCTCCACGGAATATAGGACAAGAATAAAAGGCTAAACGTAGTCTCAACGGGGTTACTAGGGTGTCCCACTACGGGCTCGAGGTCAAAAGTGCGCGGCAAAAATGGCTATCCTAATCGATCATGTCCCAATCACATTCAAAATCAAGTAAGTTATGATATACTAGCCTCGAGTAACAACCTAAGCACGTCCTAGCTATCTCTAGTTCATACGGGCACACATGATATAGAACAAGGAAATAAGAAGCTCGAAAGACAATGAATCATATATCACACAAAGAAGAAAGCTATAAAGGCTCAAACTCTCACAAGGTTTTTGGAAAATGTAATAGCTAACATGCGATTATCTCACAATTACTCTATTCCAACTAGACAAAGGATCGAAACTACTCGTATACCGACCTCTAGCACCAAGACTCTACCGCACTTCAAGAGACGAAATAAAGCAATAGGCATACGAACGCAATCTAGCACATGCTCATGATAAACATATCACATAAGTGGGTAATGGGGGTGATCACACAACTAATCTCAAAACAAACAAAAGAACACAAAATCAAAACACGACAAGATCACAAACGCACATAAAACAAGAGAAGAGAAACCAAAAACAAGAAAAAGGGAAAAGGAAGCAAACCCCCCCACACTTGGGCTATTCCGTGTCCTCATGGAAGTCCAAGCCTCCGAAGAAAGCAACGCCCTATGGAAATCGATCTCGAAGTAGTCCAATGGTGTCCGGGGCGAACAACCTACACACACAACTAAAACAAAACCACACGAGCAAAAACAAGTAATAAAAGGAAACAATAAACAAAACAAGACTCGATGAAAAGAAAGACAAAGACGAAACTATATACATACCGCGACCGTACGAAGGTACGGTCGATCCTCAAGGCTCGGGTGGCGGGTACTGTGGCCCTCGGAACATGGCCATCATCTGAGCGTACTGAGAGACGTGGTAGGCGTGCTCGGTGTCCTCACGGGCCTGCCGGCGGGCATTCTCGGCCACATAGTAATCATGATGAGTGGCCTGCTGAGCCTCGATCCGGTCGAGTCGACCATTGAAGTGATCATACTGAAGAGTAGCTTGGGCCTCCATCCGGGTGAACCGTTCATCAATGTAGGTCCGAGTATCTCCCGAAGTCGTCCGAAAGTCCTCCCGCATATCATACTCGATCTCCCTCCTACTAGTCTCCGCGTCCTCGAAACTAGTCCGCATGTCCTGGAATTGATTGATCATGTCGTGAAACCCGGCGGTGTACGACGAATAGGCCGGATAAGGGATCGGAGTATCGTATCCCGCTGCGTACTCCGGCTGAGGAGGCGGGGGCGAGGACCGGGCAGGAGGTGCCGTACTTGTCGACGCGGCACTCCTCGAGGTTCGCCCGATGCGCACGGAATGAGGGAGGAATTGCCCTTTCTTGTCAAGGAGGTGGGACCCATTGAGCTCCTGCAAATCAATAGTCCGAGGATACGCCACATAGTCTGCCGGAAGTGTGCTCGGATTGTTCATGTCAAGGATGTCCGAAGAGTGCGCGAGTCCCGTGGCAAAGAAGAAAAAGGAGGCGTGGTGGGCTCCGCGCCGAACTGTACTCATCAGCTGGTCTAACACGTAATCGACCGGGGAAGAGGTATGGCCCTTGTATGCACGCTCCAGGAGAAAGAGTTCCGACTTATTCACCTTGTTCCCTTCATCTTTCCCGGAAAGGTTATAAGCGATGAAGCGGTGTACTAGGAGGAGCGCCGGGTCGGCGATCTGTACGCTCTTCCCGGTGTGAGTGGGAACCGATGTAATGGCTTCCCATGCCGCGTTTTTGTCGATTGTTTCGGGGATGTCCTTCTGAACTCCGTCCCAAGGGAATACGAAGATGTCCGCGAATGTCCTTGGAGTGAAATCAACCTCATTCCCCAAGAGACGACAAGTGTAGAATCTCCCGTTCGAGTGTCGCTCTAGGGTACAAAGCATCTCAAGGCCTAAGGATGGCGAATATCCAAGGGTCAGCTGTGCGATATCCCATATCCCCAACAATTTCAAGTATTTCGTCACGTCATCACGTAGGCCCAATTTTCGGATCAAATCCCAGTCATACGGGCGGGGAAACTCAAAAGTATGCTTACGGAAGGCATCGAGACGTCGGCCTTCCTTGTGTGCGTAGATGGGAAAATCGGCGCCGTATTCGTCCCGGAGATCAATCCGATTAGCCGGAGGTGGCTGTGGTTGCGGAGACGGCTGCCGCGGAGGTGTGGGCTGCCTTGGAGGGGTGGGTTTCCTATTCTCGTCGTCGTGGTCTGGGGATGCGTTGGAGGGGCCCACGTCGGTTCGTGCCCTCTTTGTAGTCGGGGCTTTCTTCCTACTCCGTGTGTTCACCATGATTTCAAAAAGTCGAGGGGTTACCGGGATTGCCGGAAGTAGTTCACGGGACTGCCGTGAAGTAATCGAGCAAGGAAGACGGGGCTGTCAAGTGCTCACGGAACTGCCGTGAGTCGAATCGGGGCCGAAAGTCGGAGTCGAGGTCCGAGCTGCTGAAACGGGACTGCCGTAATTCGGAATTGAAACGGGAAGAGTCGAACTAACCGGTCGTTCACGGGATTGCCGTGAATCGATTCGAGAGACGGATATCGGGGCTGCCGGAGTTGGGTGGGCCGATTCGGGGCAGGTTGCTTCGGCTGGAGTTGGGTGGCGGAGGTCGCAGCAGCCGGCGCGGGTGAAAGGACTCGGGTTCGGCGGCCGAGCGGGCGGCTGGAGGTCCGGTGCAGTGGGTTCAGCCGGGACTGGTGCGGGTGGCGGCTGGGCAGGTTGGAGCGCCGCTGTGGAAGATGGTGGTTCGCGGCGGCGAGATGAGCGGCGGCGAGATGAGCGGCGGGGGTGTTGAGCTGGGGAGTTTTGAAAAAAAAACCTTGGTCCTGCAAAATTGAAAGGAAGGGGAAGAGGGAGGCGGATGTGAAATTTAGGGCTTCCCCCCCCCCTAATATCAATTTCAAAAATAAAAATAATATATATATATATATTATTTAATTTTTTTTTTTTATTTAAAACAGGAAGGAGGCGAGCGCCTCATGGGCAGGCGAGCGCCTGCCCGAAATTCCAGCTCTCTGAAACCATCACCAGGCGACCGCTTCATAACCGAGCGCTCGCTCGCGACAGCCGGCAAGCGATCGCTTGCCAGGCAGGCGAGCGCCTGCTCTAGTTTCCTGCTCTCTGAACATTGCACGGGGCGATCGCTTCAAGAGGCGGCGAGCGCTTGAGGTCAAAACCAAGCGGTCGCCTGGCACTCCAGCGGGCGCCTGGCAGGTTTGAAAATCCGGACTCTTCCCAGTTGCCGTGCGATCCCTTCGACTCATTCTCCTGTCAAACAAAAACATCAATTAGCTCATTTCACGTCGTGAGCTTGACGTTCGTGGGTAGGCCCCCACGTGGCGCTCCTTTTGAGAACCGAAAGAGCGACACGGTCCGTGGACTAGTCTCCACGCGACGCTCGTTTAGAGTCTCGAGCTCGACTAACGAGCTCTATTCATAGGAGACGTCTCCGAGTAGAATCGACTCTACTCCGAATTTAATCTTGTCTCCTTCCATGTATGGCTCGATGTAGGGCTTTACTCGGTGGCCATTGACTTGAAATGCCTCTTTCGTCTTTGGATTGTAGAGCTTAACCACTCCATACGGGAACACCTCCATTATTTCATAGGGTCCACTCCATCTCGATTTGAGTTTACCGGGGAACAACCGGAGTCTCGAGTTGAATAGAAGTACTTTCATCCCGGCGGTTAGCTCCTTATTCTTGATTCTCTTGTCATGAGTCGCCTTCACTTTTTCCTTATAGATACGAGAATTCTCGTAGGCCTCATTGCGCATCTCATCAAGCTCGGACAACTCCAAAGCCCGGGCTTCTCCACCTTCCATTAAGTCCATGTTGGTGGCCTTGATCGCCCAATAGGCCCGGTGCTCTATCTCCACCGGTAAATGACAATATTTTCCAAAGACGAGCCGGTAGGGACTCATGCCGATCACCGTCTTGTACGCGGTCCGATAAGCCCATAGAGCTGAGTTGAGTCTCTCTGACCAATCCTTGCGGGAGGGTTTCACGGTCTTTTCGAGGATCTCCTTCACTTGACGATTACTTGTCTCGGCTTGCCCGGACGTTTGTGGATGATAGGCTGTGGCTATTTTGTGGTTGATGCCGTTCTTGACCATCAACTTCTCGAAGAGTTTGTTGCAAAAGTGCTTCCCGCCATCGCTGATAATGGCTTTCGGGAATCCGAACCTAGAGAGAATATTCTCCTGCACAAACTTGAGAACGACTTTAGCATCACACGTCCTAGTAGGGATTGCTTCAACCCACTTGGACAAATAATCGACACCTAGCAATATGTACTCAAAACCGAAAGACACAGGGAAGGGCCCCATAAAATCAATCCCCCAAACATCAAAGATTTCAACAGCCAAGTTAATATTTAAGGGCATTTCATCACGTTTACCTATATTCCCCATGCGTTGACACCGGTCACAAGCTTTGCAATAATCAATTGCATCACGGAAAAGAGATGGCCAAAACAAACCTGATTGGAGGACTTTGTGGGCGGTTTTGTGACCCCCAAAGTGACCTCCACTCTCGTCGTGGTGGCAACACTTAAGCACGTGTTCTTGCTCCTCCTCTGGAAGGCAACGACGAATCACCTCGTCTTTCCCGAACTTGTAGAGGTAGGGGTCCGACCAAAAATACTCCTGGGACAAATGCTCGAACCTCGCCTTTTCTTGAGACGTCATCCCTTCCCTTAGAGCTCCTGCAACCAAAAAGTTCACAATATCCGCGTACCAAGGTACCGGAGTCATAGCCATAGCAAGCTCATAGGGAAAAGAGTCGGGGATCGAGCCATCAATACTATCTCCTAAAATCTCGGGGGGCGGCTCTAGCCTAGACAAGTGATCGGCTACTACATTCTCACACCCCTTCCTATCCTTGATCTCAACATCGAACTCTTGAAGCAAAAGGATCCACCTAATCAACCTTGGTTTGGCTTGAGCCTTAGCTAGCAAGTGTCGTAGGGCTTGGTGATCACTATGGACGATGACTTTAGACCCTATGATATACGACCTAAACTTATCCAAGGAAAACACAACCGCTAGCAACTCTTTCTCGGTAGTGGTGTAGTTGGTTTGAGCACTATTGAGGGTCACACTAGCATAATAAATAACCCTAAGCAACTTATCCACTTTCTGACCAAGAACCGCTCCTACCGCTGAGTTAGACGCATCACACATGATCTCAAAAGGCAACTCCCAATTAGGCGCTACAACTACCGGGGCTGAGGTAAGCTTCTCCTTAAGTGTATTAAAAGCTACTAGACACGACTCATCGAATTTGAACTCAACGTCTTGCCCTAGCAAATGACACAAAGGTTGGCTAATCTTGGAAAAATCCTTAATAAACCTCCTATAAAACCCGGCGTGCCCAAGAAAGCTACGGATGCCCTTAACATTAATAGGAGGGGGTAGTCGCTCAATTACCTCAATCTTAGCTCGATCAACCTCTATCCCCCGACTAGACACCATATGTCCTAGCACTATCCCACTAGTAACCATGAAATGACTCTTCTCCCAACTCAAGGTAAGCCTACTCTCGATACATCTCTTAAGGACCCTATCAAGCTTACCCAAGCAATCATTAAATGAAGAGCCAAATACTGAAAAATCATCCATGAAAACCTCCATAAAGTTACCTATCATCTCGGAGAAGATGGACATCATACACCTCTGGAAAGTTCCCGGTGCATTGCACAAACCGAAGGGCATCCTCCTCCAAGCATAGGTACCAATGGGGCATGTGAAGGTCGTCATCTCCTGATCCTCCGGTGCTATCGCCACCTGGTAGTACCCTGACAAACCATCAAGAAAACAATAAAATGCATGTCCTGACAATTTATCAAGTAATTGATCAATAAAGGGGAGAGGGAAATGGTCCTTTCGGGTGGCGGCATTTAACTTCCGATAGTCAATGCACATTCGCCACCCAGTAGTGATACGAGTCGGAAGAAGCTCTCCTTTCTGATTCTCCACCACGGTGATGCCTCCTTTCTTCGGGACTACATGAACCGGACTCACCCATCGGCTATCGGCAACGGCATAGATCAACCCCTCATCTAGGAGCTTGTAGATCTCCGTTCTCACGACTTCCATCAGAACCGGGTTGAGTCGCCTCTGCCCATCTCTTTTAGGGATCGATCCCTCCTCTAAAATGATCCGGTGCATGCACACCGAGGGATCGATGCCACGGATATCTCCTAGACTCCACCCAAACGCTTTCTTGTTCTGCTTTAGTATCGCCACAAGCGCCTCTTCATCCTCGGCTCTCAAAGTGGCGGAGATAATCACGGGCTTTTGTTCCCCGTCTTCCAAGAAAACATACTTGAGGTGGCTCGGTAACGGCTTTAACTCCACCTTATTTTTCGGAGCCTCGATCTCGGCTTCTTGTGAACTAGGTCGCACAAAGGTGGGTTCGGTCAACTTCTCCCCTTCACCCTCGAGAACCTCGGGGCTGCTCTCCTCTACGTAAGCGGCTTCCACTTCGTCATCAATGTGGTCGACGAAGGAGCAATTTCCCACGTAAAGGGCAGCGGGAGTAGCCTTCCCCGTTCGGACGGAGAATGAGACTTTCTCACCAAGAACGGTCATCTCGAGTACACCATTCTTCACGTCAATCACCGTGTTAGTGGTAGCCATGAATGGTCTTCCCAAAACAATGGCGTGATCACGCCCATTCTCTGGAACTTCTCCAACATCGAGTACCACAAAGTCCACGGGAACTATCAATCCTCCGACTTGTACCAATATGTCTTCCACAATCCCCTTGGGATAACGAATCGATCGGTCGGCGAGCTGGAGGCTGCTGGGATTCGATGTCCCGGGCTATCAAAAAAATTGCGGAACCGATAACCCGACCGAAAACCCGTCGCCGGAGATCGCACGGACACCGACTCATCCGCAGGAGTCCGACCTTTGGAGACTACGCGCCCGAAGACACGCAGCCCGCCCCCAGTCGAAGTCTCCCGCGAGTCGGAAATCACGAACGCGAACCACACGCGAAGAACCGGGCTCGACAAGAGCGTCGCCGCGGGATGAACCCGCGGCTAAACCCTAGCCGAACCCCATCGCGGCTGGGGTTCGCGATCGCCGTGCATGGCGATCGCTGGGGCTGCCAAACAGCCCCCGGTGGTGAGTCCGGCGACTCACCACCTTCGCCGGAGGAGGGCGGTCAGCTCCCGGCTGACCCGCCGCGGCATCAGCCGCGGCTTTCCCATGCGATCGACCACGCGGTCGATCGCTCGCCCCGGCTTCAGCCGGGGCTCCTCCCTTGCGCACGCCGCCGTCGAGGGCGGCTGGGGTCGCCACGGCACCAGCCCGTGGCACCCCAGCGATCGACCGAAGTCGATCGCGTGCCCCGACGTCCAGCCGGGGCTTCGCCCCTCGTCGCGCGCGCCGGGCGGTCGAGCCCTAGGGTTTCGACCGCCCCCTTCGATCTTCGCCGGGGATCTCGAATCCACGTCCGCGATGATCGTCGTTTTTCCCGGATCGTCTTGTTCATGTACATATTACGATTAACAAGCACAAATAATCAAATAGGGGGATTCTCGATTATACCTTCGATTCGTTGTACGGAGAAACGAAATCGGTTGACGACCTTGCGATCTTCCTACGTATTCCTCGCACCTCGTCCGAACGTCGTGTGGGCGACGATCTATCGGATTCCTATGGATCTTCCTCACTCTCAAGACTTTATGATTGGCGTAGGTCAATTAATTCTCTCTTGAAAAGTGAAGACCATGTAGTGCTTATATAGGCTACGTAGGGGATCATAAGGAGAATAAATATTGGGCTTCTAAATATTGAAGATTAAATTGGGTCCAACCCAAATCCATTAATCCTTATCAATATTAAATTTTATTTATTTTCCACTATATAAATAAAATTGCACTCCCAATATTAATCCATATTATATCAAATAATATTTCTCCGATTAGTATTATTTATTCCGTGTATTTAAGATTTAAATATCCATGAATAAATTTATTTATTGCTCAATAAATAATATTCATATCTTATATCCGAGACTAGTACCGTTCAACCTTTATTATTGTGCGGAACGAATCCACTCATGAGGTTTACACAATAATTCCTTATGAACTCATCTCGGGGATATTATCAACCCTTCCGGGATACACTTTCCTGTCAATTATTCACGGCATGTCGTATATAAAATATAGCGACCCAATTTTACCGGTAATTAACCCAATAATTAAATCGGTTAATTCCTTTGGAAAATCAAAGTCTCTAATATTAAATATACACACCCGCAATAATATCGGGGATTAAGAATAAAATACTCCGAGATTTAAATTGATTATCCAAGGCAATCCTAATCAATAAATCTCAAGCTGATCCGCCCAATACACCAAGTGTACAAGTGTGATAAAATAATTAAGATAAATTACTTTCTCTCTCACACAACGACTATACCGATGGATTAGTTCGTGTCCATCTAGGTCGTGAGCAACTGTTCGATTAAATACGAGTAACCGATAGTATGATTTTCTGTGCGCCCATGCAGCACCATACTAACTACAACGTATAAAATCCAGAACTATGATTTGCATATATTTAATTATAAATAATTAAATGCAAATAATTGTTTATTAATTAAATAGATTAAATGCTATGATAGGGAGTTTACCGTTACTTAAATCTAGACATTAAGTACACAACTCCAACAATCTCCCACTTGTACTAAGGTCTAGTCATTTCCTCCAAACTCCCGGTTCCCATACTCATCACGTGCTTAAGGTGTACTTCCGAGTACTATGTGAGTGAGCACTCTAGGTTGCCGCTCTGAAGTTATCTTGGTGACTACTACGTCGTCTCCCTTGACGATGATTCGTATCAGGTGGTACTTGCTCTATGTGTTATCATCACTTTTCGAACTTATGACTTCTTCCAGTTCTCCATGCACCGCTATGTACATAGCCTTTGGTGAACCAAGAGTCATATCCAAGTTCAGAGGTCATTCCGGAACCTAACCAAAACTTCCGCTGCCTCTGAGGCTGCTATTCGGATAGAGTCCGAGAAGCATTACGCTTATCACTCTTTCATCTTTTAGGTTCCACCTCTTCTAAAAGTGAGCACATAGCCTGATATCGACTTACACTGGTCTTTCTCTGATTTGAGATCTGAGAACATGTAATCAAAAAAGATTTCGTCTTGCTTAATGTCTAGTACTTTTGCAAGTACTATTAAAACATCCGCACATCTCTTGTCTAGATTACTTTGATATCCTCCCACTACGCTAACCGCATAGTTGATATCAGGTTCTGGTTTTTCAACATTGCATCTACAAAGCTCTCTACACAAGAAGTGTAGGTAACTGCTTTGTCCATATCTATCTCCTTCATGTGTTCGAAACACACACCTTTAGATAGATATATTCTGTTCCCGAAAGGCAATAACCTTTCTCAGAATTGTGCATGTTTAAAACAAACCATAATCGTATAAGATATCTTAAGAGAAGTACAAATGTCCTTATCCAGAGATCGAAAGATTTCTAAGAACATGATCCAACTTCATCTTAATCTTATACCTCGATTCATTTAGACAACCTCTATTTTATGTCTGACAACATTTTCACATTGTCGCCAATGACAAAGTGTTATCTACACAAAATTCCGAGAAACACCACCTTTGTTTCCATTACGTCTCTAACACACCTTCTTCGCAAATTCCTATGCAGACCTAGGGATCGATTTCATGTATACTGGATCCAGAGTTCAAAACTCCTCCAGTCTTATGAACATCTCTGGTTGCTTAACAACCTCCCACTGCAATGGCGTTCCGGTGTATAACAGTAACAACATTAGGTGCAGTTAGTGGTGTATTACTACTCGGTCAGGCTGGTTCTCAGTCTTTCCTTTCCTCATTTTAAAGTACTTTGTCAATTAGGGCATTGTAGTTCATCTAATAGTTTTTCCTCTATGAACCGGGCGAGAACACCCTTCTGGTTCGTAGTACTATTGAACATACAATTACTTGTTCTTCTAGGATATTCTACAACCACATAGAATGTGCCGTTGTGTCCAGAAATATCCATAGAACATAGGTAGTTCCGAACAAACTTGTTCTTTTACCATTAGAATCCCATTTCTCATTCCTGACACACCATGTCTACACATCAGTGCATGCGCTTGAGACTTAATCTCAATCTTTGATTTATGCTATGTGTTATTTAGATAGGTGATAGCCTCCACGATCAGGTCGCAGGCTACAAATGGATATACTTTGAAGGATCCCCATAATGGCTTTGTGTTGAAAACACTCCGCCTTTATGGCACAGCAAGTAGTCCAATCCATCTTCGAGTATTCTTGAAAGAACGACTCGTACCTTCTCTAATTTCACATACCGCATTAACCATAAATCATTTCCTATACTTGTCTGAATTCCATCCTTTATCAGAAAGGTTAACTTAGTTGTATCATCTTTCAAGATCGATTCTTAGGTCGGGAGGTCCATTCCTCCAACTATAATTGATCAAATCAATTTCGACCTTTTGAATCCTTTTTGAATAGATACTACCAAGTTCAAGAATTCACAAGTATAATGATTGACAAGAGAAATACATCTAATAAGTAAAACAAGTTATATACAACGGTTTGTTGCATCGTGGTAGACTAAGGATTCATCATTCATGTATTGCTATCTAATGTACCAGAATAGATATCACCATTATTTCTTATCCAAACCATCAAATGATTAAAGAAATAAAATATCCATTAATAATAAAGAAAACCAGAACAAAAGTTCTTTTTCAAAAAATACGGGGTACATAAGGCAATAACTGAAATGAAAACTTAAAACAGATAAATGTCTTCCACTGCAACCGCTGCTACCCCAACAGCTTTGCCCATGTAGACTCGAACTCTTCTTCTCTAAGTCGCCGGGTTTTCTGGAACCCCTGCATTTAATGCACATACCGTCAGTGGTTCCATATCTACACACCAGAATTCTGGTAGATAATACCGCTGACTATGTTTTTACGACTAAAGAAAAATCCGTACCTTTGAGAGGACATTCAGACTTCCAGTGTCCAGACTTGTTGCATCGGAAGCACTTGCCCTTTGGCTTACTAGCCCCCACTCGTGGTCCACTCCTCTTGGCACCACTGGGTTTCATGGCTTGCTTCCTTTTCTTGCCCCTACCTCCACCAGGCTTAAAGCCTTTGGACTTGGTAGCTACAAGCGCTTGAGACTTGCCCTTCTTGTAGATCCCCTCTGCCGCCTTCAGTTCAGTCAGGAGTTGCGCAAGAGAATAAGATAGTTTACCCATATTATAACTCATGCGAAACTGCTCAAAACTAGGGGTCAGAGACTGGAGTATGATGTCGACTTGAGTGTCAGCATCAATCTGAGCTCCTAGGATCTCAAGCTCATTCAACAGACCCATCATCTTAAGAACGTGCTCCCCTACGGGCGTTCCTTCAGACTGAGTAGTTGTCATGAGGACTCTCATGGCTTCTTGCCTTTCCGCACGATCTTGCTCCCCAAACATCTCCTTGAGGTTAAACAGCATATCATAGGCAGTGTCCATCGACTCATGTTGGGTTTGGAGTACATTTGACATTGAAGCCAAAATATAGCACCTAGCCATTTCATCAGCCTTTTTCCACTTCCTATATGCCAGTTTTTCCTCATCAGTCGAGGCAGCCGTGGGCTCAGCAGGGCATACTTCATGGAGTACAAATTTGTACTCTTCTGAAGTCAGGACAATGTCTAAATTTCTCCTCCAATCAATATAATTGGGACCAGTGAGCTTATGCTCCTTGAGTATCACAGAAAGTGGGTTCATAGCTATTCTCTAAACCTATAAGCACATTTAAACAAACAATCAATTTAATATCCGATATTATCTCCCTCAAATAATATCATTAAATTACTAATCACATCTAAAATACCATCAGGTAAAGCAAGCCACGTGGTGTGGACGTTTACCCACCCAAATGATTTAGCAATTAGATTTTCTTTGGTCATACATCACTTATAGCGTAACCTCGTGGGGAGGAATACTACAAGGCGTATCTAAGTGTAAACCATTACTCAGCACCAAAGTGAATCGTTTGGAATTGCTACATTACCGCAAGCCACGTGGTGTGGACGTTTACGACAACTTCACAACTCTTCACAATTCCTTACAACTGTCTACATCAATTAATCCAAAATCCGTCAGTGTAGCAAGCCACGTGGTGTGGACGTTTACTACACTAAGAGACTTTTATAATTGACTCCCAATTACAAGATCCATTCGATTTTCGTAAATCAAGACGCGGAGAATCATAAGTGAAACTCGAAGTTTCTAACCAGTGATTCACCATGCGAACAACCCTATCTCTCATGAATGAGGGAGCCGAGCAGACAATCGACCCACCTATCAAAGAATGGCACGAAGGTCTCTAATTTGTGTCATCCACATGACCAAGTGGCTCTGGCTCCATTCCAGTCCCCGGGGTGAGAATGAGTCGACTTGAAGTCAGTTTCAGAAAGACAAATTAGGCATTGTTTGATAAACTTGATCAATGTTTCTTGTAAGAGGAATTACAAGAATTCTCCTCCAATGACACATCTATACGAACTTCAAAAGTCCATAAGAGTCACCAAGAGAACAGTGATGGAGACCATGGGAATGTTTCCATCCCCTCTCCCACTTAGCTTTTTACGATAAAAGGATACGCTATCTAGTGCATAAAATAAACACATATAGCATGCATGAAAGCAATAAAGCACATAGATCACATAGTCAAAATAATGCTAGAGAATTATTTTCCCGACTATCATGGCTTTATCTTCATATGCATCCTCTAGTCTTCAGTCTTCGTTTCTTGAATGCTCCATGCGACGAGAATATTAATTTCCAATATTTAAATCTATTTATTTTCAATTAATCCAAAAGTTACTTAATTCGAAAATTAAGTCAATTGAATATATCAAAAATAAAATTAAATATTATTAATATTTTTATTTATTTATTTTCCTATCTAGTTTTTATTAAATCTTTAGAATAATCTATCCAAGTAAAACTTGGAATATTCTAGAAGATATCTATAATAGAACAAGGAAATAAAATAAATTAGGACTTACTACTTTCCAAATTTATTTTTATTCCTAATCCATGAATATTCCTATGAGTAGGAATAATCAAATAGGAAAAATAAATTTAGTACTAAATTAATTAAATTCCCAATCTTTGAATAATTCCATGAAGGAAATAAATCAATAGGAATAAAATTAATTCTAATTAATTCTTTTCCTATTCCATGAGAGTTTCCAAAAGGAGAACAATCAAATAGGAAAAATCCGAATTAATTTGGAAAGTAATTTCTTGGTAGGAATAGCATGGGATTGGGAGACCCCACACCATCCCCACCTAGATGGATCGGCCGGCCACTCGGGGAGGAGCGCCGCCGCCGCCTAGCCACCCCGGCTAGGCCATGGGTCGATCACCATCATGGGATCGATCCCAAGCCCTATCCTCTTCGTCACTTCTTCGTCTTCCGGCGATCGTCTCATCATCGAACCAACGTAAAATAAATTACAATAATCTAAATTACAATTCCGGTATCGATTCTATACATGAAATCGACCCTATACATTTTCCGGAAAAAAAAAGTGCGTAATAATAAATCCTAAATTCGGTCAACCCCCGAATTTTTACTATTACAAACATTCAACCACACAAAACGAATCTCGACATGTCCGAGAGTTTAATAATCATGATAATTAATTAAGCAATAATTAAATCAACCATGATAGCCGGAAATCCTGCAAGGTAGAACAATAATCGAATATATACATGAACACGAAACCAAACGCTCTAATACCATTTGCTGGGATTCGATGTCCCGGGCTATCAAAAAAATTGCGGAACCGATAACCCGACCGAAAACCCGTCGCCGGAGATCGCACGGACACTGACTCATCCGCAGGAGTCCGACCTTTGGAGACTACGCGCCCGAAGACACGCAGCCCGCCCCCAGTCGAAGTCTCCCGCGAGTCGGAAATCACGAACACGAACCACACGCGAAGAACCGGGCTCGACAAGAGCGTCGCCGCGGGATGAACCCGCGGCTAAACCCTAGCCGAACCCCATCGCGGCTGGGGTTCGCGATCGCCGTGCATGGCGATCGCTGGGGCTGCCAAACAGCCCCCGGTGGTGAGTCCGGCGACTCACCACCTTCGCCGGAGGAGGGCGGTCAGCTCCCGGCTGACCTGCCGCGGCATCAGCCGCGGCTTTCCCATGCGATCGACCACGCGGTCGATCGCTCGCCCCGGCTTCAGCCGGGGCTCCTCCCTTGCGCACGCCGCCGTCGAGGGCGGCTGGGGTCCGCCACGGCACCAGCCCGTGGCACCCCAGCGATCGACCGAAGTCGATCGCGTGCCCCGGCGTCCAGCCGGGGCTTCGCCCCTCGTCGCGCGCGCCGGGCGGTCGAGCCCTAGGGTTTCGACCGCCCCCTTCGATCTTCGCCGGGGATCTCGAATCCCCGTCCGCGATGATCGTCGTTTTTCCCGGATCGTCTTGTTCATGTACATATTACGATTAACAAGCACAAGTAATCAAAGAGGGGGATTCTCGATTATACCTTCGATTCGTTGTACGGAGAAACGAAATCGGTTGACGACCTTGCGATCTTCCTACGTATTCCTCGCACCTCGTCCGAACGTCGTGTGGGCGACGATCTATCGGATTCCTATGGATCTTCCTCACTCTCAAGACTTTATGATTGGCGTAGGTCAATTAATTCTCTCTTGAAAAGTGAAGACCATGTAGTGCTTATATAGGCTACGTAGGGGATCATAAGGAGAATAAATATTGGGCTTCTAAATATTGAAGATTAAATTGGGTCCAACCCAAATCCATTAATCCTTATCAATATTAAATTTTATTTATTTTCCACTATATAAATAAAATTGCACTCCCAATATTAATCCATATTATATCAAATAATATTTCTCCGATTAGTATTATTTATTCCGTGTATTTAAGATTTAAATATCCATGAATAAATTTATTTATTGCTCAATAAATAATATTCATATCTTATATCCGAGACTAGTACCGTTCAACCTTTATTATTGTGCGGAACGAATCCACTCATGAGGTTTACACAATAATTCCTTATGAACTCATCTCGGGGATATTATCAACCCTTCCGGGATACACTTTCCTGTCAATTATTCACGGCATGTCGTATATAAAATATAGCGACCCAATTTTACCGGTAATTAACCCAATAATTAAATCGGTTAATTCCTTTGGAAAATCAAAGTCTCTAATATTAAATATACACACCCGCAATAATATCGGGGATTAAGAATAAAATACTCCGAGATTTAAATTGATTATCCAAGGCAATCCTAATCAATAAATCTCAAGCTTATCTGCCCAATACACTAAGTGTACAAGTGTGATAAAATAATTAAGATAAATTACTTTCTCTCTCACACAACGACTATACCGATGGATTAGTTCGTGTCCATCTAGGTCGTGAGCAACTGTTCGATTAAATACGAGTAACCGATAGTATGATCTTCTGTGCGCCCATTCAGCACCATACTAACTACAACGTATAAAATCCAGAACTATGATTTGCATATATTTAATTATAAATAATTAAATGCAAATAATTGTTTATTAATTAAATAGATTAAATGCTATGATAGGGAGTTTACCGTTACTTAAATCTAGACATTAAGTACACAACTCCAACAGAGGCACATACGAGTAGGCTTGAGATCGCCCAACTCTAACTTCTCGTACACGGCGTATGGCATTAAATTTATTCCCGCTCCCAAGTCAAGCATTCCGGACACCTCCTTGCCATTCCCAACGGCAATCATAATGTTGAAGCTTCCGGGGTCTCTTTGTTTCTCTGGTAACTTGTGCTGGAGTATCGCACTCGCCACCTCTGAAACCACCACCTTTTCGTTGTCCACGAACTTCCGTTTCCTTGAAGCGAGGTCCTTGAAGAACTTGACGTAGGACGGGATGTTCCGGATAATGTCGAGGAGAGGTAGATTCACGTTTACCTTCGACAAAAGCTGATAAATCTCCGAGAACTGCTGATCTTGCTTCTCGTTCCTCAACCGAAATGGGTATGGTGGCACTGGAGGCCTATAGGGGTTATCGGCCTTGTGTAAGGCTGCCCGACTCGTCTCTGGTACTCGCATCGGGTTTTCTACCGGCTTCTCCACCGGTTTTTCTATCGATTTCTCCACTGGTTTCTCGATCGGGACTCTCTGCTCGGCTACTTCCGGTTCCGGGATGTCCTCTTCTTCCTCTTCGGTTGGCATTTCGACGTGATTATCAATGACACGTCCGCTCCTAAGCACGGTGACTGCCTTAGCCTGATGTGGTTGACTCGGAATCCGATCCTTCTGATTGGCTTGGGCTATCTCATTCATTCGACTAGCCATCTGGCCAACTTGCGTCTCGATCCTCTTAATCGCCGCGTTCTGGTTAGTCATATTAGACTCCACCCCCTCGATCTTCTGCTGGTTATGGTTCAGGATGGCCTGAGTCGAGGCCATGAAGGATGCAAACTTCTCGTCTAGGTCTGAAGTCTTCGGTGGTGCTTGTTGAGGTGGAGGTGGGGGCGGGTAGTGCGGCTGATTTTGTTGTTGCTGGTACTGGGGCCTTTGATAATTCTGATTGTTATGCCAATTTTGATTGCCCGAATTCTGGTACCCTTGATTCTGAGATCGGTTCCCGGCATTCTGGTATCCCTGGTTCTGATTGTTGAAGTTTTGCTGAGACCCTTGTCCCTGAGTCTGTGGCTGATCTTGTTTCCACGAGAAGTTAGGATGATTTTTCCAGGCCGGGTTGTAAGTGTTTGAGTAGGGATCGTTCCTCTGGTTGCCCTGCTGGTTGTACCCCTGCATCGCATTCACTTGTACCTCAGGGCCATAGTTCGGATCCATCATTTGAGGTGGAGATGGCATGCCTTGACCACAAGTGCTCGAGAAATGGCCTATCTCCCCACACAAGCTGCACGGTTCCACTCTATAGATCTGTCGCTTTGGCTGCTCCTCAGTGGTCTCGAGCATCTGAACCTTCTTAGTTAGGTCGGCGACTTTCTTCGCCAACTGAGCATTAACACTCCCATCGGTCCTGGCATAGCTACCACTTCCTCGTGAACTGGTTTGCCTCGACTCGGCTGATAATGATTTGAAGATCTCCGTCATCTCATCACTGTTCCGACTGCTGATATTTCCGCCGGCTGCGGTTTTCACCTCTCTCTGATCCTCTCTGCTTAAACCCTTGTAGAAGAATTGGATGATCGAATTGGGAGTGAGATCGTGATGTGGGCACTGCCTCAGTAGGCTTCTGTATCGTTCCCAGGCCTCATGGAAAAACTCTCCCGGCTCTTGCTCGAAGGCACAAATTTGACCTTTTAGGTCGAAGGTCTTCTGCTGTGGATAGAACCGAGTGATGAACTCCCGGTACATGTCAGCCCAAGTGGTGATCGAGTCCGGCTCCAGGGATAGCAACCAATTCTTTGCCCTATCTCGCAAGGCATATGGGACGCACTTCAGCCGGAGCTGATCATCGTCAAGTGCTCCAAGGGGGAAGGCATGCAAGGCTGTGTAGAATTCCCTGATGAAGTTGAGTGCATCCTCGTTGGTGGTTCCGGATAACTGAGGAAGCTGAGCGAGATGGTGCGCTTTTAGGTCGTATCTCCGGGCGGCATCACTTAGGACAATACATGAGCTGGCTCCGTCGATTTGCGGATGCGTCAGATCTCCAAAGAGGAGTGGCTGGGTACGGTTCCCGTTGTTGCCGTTATTCCCATTATTGCCATTGTTTCCGTTGTTGCCATTGTTTCCGTTGTTGCCATTGTTTCCGTTGTTATCATTCACGGCGGCCATGGCTGAAGTTTCGGTCTCAGGTTCGGAATCGGTGGAGTTAGGGTCAAATGAAGAGTCTTCGCCTGACTTCGTGCACCGACTGATGCTCTTGCGTCTATTGATGTTCTCTATCACGGGTGCAAGTTCGGTATTCGCTCTTCGTGTACCTACCATGCACCAACAAAGACAAACAAACAATCAAACGCACCTGCACAAATAAAGTAAATAAACAGAAAAATAAAAATGAAATTGTTGCAAACACCTAAACACTAATACTAGTGCCTAAAGTGTTCCCCGGCAACGGCGCCAATTTGATTAATCGTTTTGTAGTGCGTCAAAATCAAAAAAAATAATCGAACTAGTTGCTAAAGCAACTCGCCCGAGTCGATCTCTCGAGGAACACTACTATCGGCGTAAAAATGTTCATTTGTTTGCAACGGGATTAAGAAAATGAAATAGCATAATGCAAGAGTTTGTTTTTGGTTTTTGTAATTAGTTCTAAAATAAACTAAGGAATTTGAAAAGACGAGAAAGCTAGTAAAAGTATTGAAAATTGTTTTTGAATTAAATTAGAAATGAACTAGGGTTTCGGGAATTGTGTTTATCGTTTTCGAGTTAAACCTTGAATTCATAAAATTATTTCAACATGTCCGTTCCCGGTTGATGTTAATTCAAGATCGGAATTCAAACTCTAACCCTATTCGATATTCACTCAACCCTAGCCCTAGCAAAAGAAATTAGCTACTCATGATTTTAATTGAAAAGAAATTAAGTTTTTGAAAATAATAATCCATGAAATCGAATTACGAAAAGTGAAAACAACGATTAACCTAATAAGAACGAGAATTTAAGAACGAGGAATTAAAAACAAAGAACTTACTAATTCAATTGTCAAATCCAAAACCAAAGTACCCGTCGGCGGAATCTCCGACTTTTAACGAGTTTCAATCCAATCCAAGAAAAAGCACAACGGAATTCAAAGCTACGTAACGAGTTCTCAGTAATCTCTCTAAAAACGAAATTAAAAGCTGGAAAAGAAGTGTGTAAAAACTAGGTTAAAAGACCCCTTAAGTAGTCTCGAAAATCGGAGGTCAACTCGCGAGTCAAAGCTGAAAAGGAGGGCAAGCGACCGCCTGGGGCATGGGGCGATCGCCCGCGTCACGGGGCAGGCGACCGCTTGCCAAGGGGGCGATCGCCTGGTGCTGAATTCTGCTTCTCTGAAGACGGGGGCAAGCGACCGCCTGGCAAGGGGGCGATCGCCCGCGGCAGTGAGGAGGCGACCGCTTGACAAGGAAGCGGTCGCTTGGTGCGTTTTTCTGAGCCTCTGAACTTGAAGGCAAGCGAGCGCCTGGAGGTGATGCGGTCGCCTGCGTCCTGTGGCAGCCGGGCGCCTGAGCTGATGCGATCGCCTAGTGCTGGGACTGCGGCTGGACTCTTTTCCGACTCGTTTCTGCTCGTTTCTTGAACTTTTTCGGCACACTCAAGCCCGAATACCTGCACACTCAACAAACGCATCACACATACCAAAGCCACGAAGAATAAACAAATAATCAACTAAACACAACACAACTCACACACAAAAGACACGGAAAAACGACACAAAATCACACGAATCAAACTTGCTAGAGACAGGGAGAGAAGGGTGATTCAACCTCCAAAAATATATGCACAAGCAGACACAATATCTTATGCTCTTCTGGTGGCTGAGGATATAGTTTGTAATGAGCCTAATTCCTATTCTGAGGCTGTAAGTTGCTCTGAAAGGGATAAATGGATTCTAGCTATGCAAGAAGAGTTACTATCTTTGGACAAGAATCATACATGGGATATTATTCAGAGGCCAAAAAATCAGAGGGTGGTTGGCTGCAAATGGATCTTTAAAAGGAAACAAGAGGGTTCTGGCATCAGGTACAAAGCAAGGTTGGTTGCTAAAGGCTTTACTCAGAAAGAGGGAGTTGATTTCAATGAGATCTTTTCTCCAGTAGTGAAGCACTGTACAATCAGAATTCTGTTGGCCATTGTTGTTCAGTTTGATCTTGAGCTTCAGCAAATGGATGTTAAAACAGCTTTTCTTCATGGAGAGTTGGAGGAAAAGATCTATATGAGGATTCCTGATGGTTTGGAGGGCAGCTCTGATATGAACAAGGTGTGTTTATTGAAGAAATCCTTGTATTGTCTTAAACAAAGTCCTAGGCAGTGGTATAAGAGGTTTGATAACTATATGTTAGTTATTGGCTTTGTGAGAAGCAAGTTTGACTGTTGTGTGTATATGAAAATGAAGACTGGGAGGGTTGTAACCTATCTACTGCTTTATGTGGATGATATGTTGATTGTCAGTTGTTCCAAGGTGGAGGTGGAGTCTTTGAAGAGGTTATTGAGTGCTGAGTTTGAGATGAAAGATCTTGGAGATGCCAAAAAGATTTTGGGGATGGATATTTCCAGAAACAGGATCACTGGTACATTGTTTTTGTCCCAAACTTCTTATATTGAAAAGGTTCTCAAGAGATTTTATATGCATGAAGACAAATTAGTAACTACACCTCTTGGAGCTCACTTTAAATTCTCTATGGAACAATCTCCAAGGAATCAGTCAGAGGAAGTGGCTATGAGTAAGGTTCCATATGCTTCAGCTGTGGGGAGTGTGATGTATGCTATGGTTTGTAGCAGGCCTGATCTTGCCTATGCATTGAGTTGTATCTCCAGATACATGGCAAATCCTAGAAAATCACACTGGGAAGGAGTTAAATGGGTATTGAGATATTTGAGAGGCAGCTCTGGTCATGGTTTGATGTTCAGAAAGGTAAAGAGCTCTGGGGATGCTCTAATTGGATATGTGGACTCTGATTATGCCAGCAATATTGATACCAGAAAGTCACTTACAGGGTATGTTTTTACTTTGTTTGAAAGTGTTATGGTCTGGAAGGCTTCTCAGCAATCTGTGGTTGCCTTAAGTACTACTGAATCTGAGTATATTGCATTGACTGAGGCTATTAAGGAGTCTATATGGTTAAGAGGTTTAATTGAAGAACTTGGAGTTCTGCAGGAAAGGGTATCTGTGCATTGTGATAGTCAAAGTGCTGTGCATTTGGCTAAACATCAGGTATATCATGACAGATCCAAGCATATTGATGTGAGGTTGCATTTTGTGAGAGATCTTTTGGATCAAGGTGTTGTCAAGGTGGAAACAATTGCAACTGAAATCAATCCTGCAGACAGTTTCACCAAGTGTATTTCTGGTGATAAGTTCCAATTGTGTCAACAACTAGTCCAGTTGGTTGACATTCCACAATCTCAGTGAATTTGGGAGTGTGGAAGTGGCAGCAGACATGATAGTTCTGCTGTGGTTATCAAGTTATCCAAGAAAATACTCACACTAGTCAGTTTTGAGTTATTTGGTTTTGGTGACTTGGTGGTTTTTTGACTCAGTTGTTTTCTGAGTAGTTGGAGCATGGCCTAAGGTTCATGTTGTGTATTGTGACTTGTGTGAGCTGTGATTTGCATGGTTGATTAAGAATATTGGATTTTGAGGTATGGAGTTCTTTAAATCCAGTTTTTCTGGTTTTGGTAGCTTGGTGATTCTGAGTTACTATGGGAATTTGAGGCATGGTGGTGTGCTGTGAAGTCACATTACATGTATGGAGTGTGTAGGTTCTGGTATTTGAAGTTTTGGTTCAGAAAATCTCATTTTGAGTACTTGGGTATTTTTCTAAAACCAGTTTCTGGCTTGTTGTGGTTTCTACTGGTTTGTAGAGGCTGTGGTTGATGAAAATCCATGATCCTTAGCTTGCTGGAAAGAGGAGAGTGAGTGGAATCTGGATCGATCACTATATGGTTCTGAATCTTTGTTGAGCTTCCAAGATTTGGGTTCAAAGTTGGCATTTCAGTTTTTGAGTACAAGAACAAAAGGTCAGTTTTGATTCTTGCTTATGGAGGTGATAAAGTGTTGATCTCTTGGTGCTTGATGCTTGCTGGAGTTACAAATGTTGTGTGAGGTGGAGATTTGTTGAAATGTACACAAAAATTGGATTCTAGAAGTATTTTTATTCAAAAACGGACGCAGGGGCAAAGTGGTCTTTTCAGCCGTTTGAATCTGCCGCCAAGTATCAAAACGACGCCGTTTCGGCTTAAACAACGTCGTTCCTCCCGGCAGCTCATGTTAGCCTGCTAACTTGTTCGATCGATCCCGCACGTGTTTCTGGATGGAAATCAGAGATTCCAAGTGCCCTGCACCCCTCGCCAGCTCACACACAACATGACGTCCACAATTTCTGTTAGATATTTGTGGTGTGGATTCGCCTAAATCAGATTGATCGTAGGGTTCATATGCCACGAGGATTTGGGGTTAATCGTGTTGGAAATCGATATCCCAGAATTAATAAATTTAAATAAAATAAATTATCTAATTAATTCCGACCGAAATGCTTTGGAGATCGAATATCCGGAGTTGTCAAAGTTGTGGAACAACAACTCCAATCGACTCCCGGTTGCCGGAACATCCCGCCACGAACCACCACGAAGCCGGACTCAACCAAACCCTAACCGCGGGCGAACTCGGGCTGTTCGGTCGAGCCCCCGCGTAGGGCTCACGGCTGTCCTTCGCAGCCGCCTAGGGCTGCCCTTGGCAGCCCCCTTGGCACGCCCAGCCATCGCCCGGTGATCGTGATGCAGCACCATACTAACTACAACGTATAAAATCCAGGACTATAATTTGCATATATTTAATTAACAATAATTAAAAGCAAATGAATGTTTGTATTTAATAGGTAAATGAAAGTGTACAAAGAGTTCAGAATACTCAAATCTAGACATTAAGTATACTACTCCATCAATCTCCCACTTATACTAAGGTCTAGTCTTATCTTCCAAACTTCTGACTCCCAAACCCTCCAAGTGCTTAAAGTATACTTCCTTAGGAAGTATCTTGGTGAAAGGGTCCGCTAGGTTGTCCTCCGAAGCTATCTTGGTGACTATCGCATCGCCCCTCTTGACGATGTCTCGAATCAGGTGGTACTTGCGCTCTATGTGTTTCGTAGCACTATGGGACCGTGGTTCCTTACTGTTTGCCACTGCACCGCTATTATCACAATAAATTGTCATAGCTCTGGGCAAACTCGGAATCACATCTAAGTCCTGGAGGAAATTAAGGAACCAAACTGACTCTTTCGCTGCCTCTGAGGCTGCAACATATTCAGCTTCCATGGTAGAGTCTGAAATGCACTTTTGCTTAACACTCTTCCATGATACGGCTCCACCTCCCAAAGTGTACACATAGCCTGATGTCGACTTTCGCCGGTCCTTATCAGCTTGGAAATCTGAATCCGTATAACCCAAAGGAATCAGATTGTCTGCCCCGTAACTTAGAACATAATCCTTAGTATTTCGCAAATACTTGAAAATGCTCTTTACGGCAGTCCAATGAGCCTTTCCAGGGTTACTCTGATATCTCGCTACTACGCCAACTGCATAGCAGATATCAGGTCTCGTGCATAACATTGCATACATCAAGCTTCCCACAGCCGAAGCGTAGGGAACTGCTTTCATTTCATCTTTCTCCTTTTGTGTCTGAGGACACATCTCCTTAGAAAGATAAGTTCCTTTACTGAAGGGTAGTTCACCCTTCTTGGAATCTTGCATGTTAAAACGAGCCAGAATCGTGTCTATGTAAGATTGCTGGGATAGGTACAATGTTCTATTCCGGCGATCCCTTATAACCTTGATCCCTAGAACATGCCCGACTTCTCCCAAATCTTTCATATCGAATTGTCTAGACAACCATCCCTTTATGTCTGATAACATTTTCACACTGTTGCCAATGAGAAGAATGTCGTCTACATAAAGCACGAGAAACACCACCTTCTTTCCATCACGTTTCCAATATACACACGATTCGTCCATGCTTTGACTGAATCCAAAAGATTGGACTACTTCGTCAAACCGCAGGTTCCACGATCTCGAGGCTTGTTTCAATCCATAAATGGATCGATTAAGCTTGCACACTAGATGATCTCGCCCCTTAGCAATGAATCCTTCTGGTTGTTTCATATAAATCGTCTCGTCAAGACTTCCATTTAGGAAAGCTGTCTTGACATCCATTTGCCACACCTCATAATCCATATGAGCTGCTATGGATAAGAGAATCCGGATCGACTTTATCTTGGCTACCGGCGAGAAGGTCTCCTCATAATCGATTCCCTCTTTCTGAGTATATCCTTTCGCAACAAGCCGAGCTTTAAAGGTTTCAACCTTTCCGTCAGATCCTCTCTTTCTCTTGTAGACCCATTTACACCCAATTGGCTTTACGCCGCTTGGTGGTTCTACAAGATCCCAGACTTTATTAGAATCCATAGATTCAATTTCGGATTTCATCGCTTTCTTCCAAGAAGGCGCATCTATATCTTGTACCGCCTCATCGTAGGTCCAGGGATCGATTTCATGAACTCCAGGTCCAGAGTCCGAAGACTCACCCAGTCCAATCCATCGGTCTGGTTGCTTAACAACCCTCCCACTACGAAGGCGTTCCGGTGTATTAACAGTGACAGTAGGTGCAGGTTCTAGTGGTGTATTACTACTCGGTTCGGCTGTATCTAAGTCTTCCTTGTCTCCTCTCAACTCATCAAGTATTATGTCACTCTTGGGCTTGTGGTCCATGACATAGTCTTCCTCTAAGAACCGAGCATTAGTACTTATAACGATCTTCTGGTCCGTAGGACTATAGAACATGCCACCTTTAGTTCCTTTCGGGTATCCTACAAACAGCCGTAATTCTGATCTAGGTTCTAACTTATCGGCACCTTGTCGCAACACATGTGCTGGACAACCCCAGATCCGAATGTGTCCCAAGTTAGGCTTACGCCCACTCCACAATTCCATGGGTGTAGTTAGTACCGTTTTGGTTGGAACCCTATTCAAGATATACGCCGCTGTTTCCAAGGCATGTCCCCAGAACATAACAGGTAAGTCCGAGTAACTCATCATTGAACGCACCATTTCCATAAGAGTCCTATTCCTTCTTTCTGACACACCATTCTGCTGGGGAGTGTATGGCGAAGTCAGTTGGGATTCAATCCCATTCTCTGCCAAGTATGCCTTGAATTCTCCAGACAGGTACTCGCCTCCGCGATCAGATCGCAGGCATTTTATGGATTTACCACGAAGGTTCTCCACAAGAGCCTTGAATTCTTTGAACTTGCCAAAGGACTCGCTCTTGCGGCTCATCAGGTATACATATCCATATCTTGAGTAGTCATCAGTAAAAGTGATGAAATACTCGTACCCTCCCCTTGCCTGAGTAGACATAGGTCCGCATACATCAGAGTGAATCAAATCCAATACTTGTTCAGCTCTTCGTCCTTTACCAGAAAAAGGATGCTTGGTCATTTTGCCCTCTAAACAGGATTCGCAGGTTGGAAGGTCCTCTCCTTCAACATTGCTGATTAGACCATCAGCTTTCAACCTTTGAAGCCAATTCGAGTTTATATGACCTAGCCTTAGATGCCACAAGTATAATTGATTCATTTTAGAAGGTTCCTTTCTCTTATTGGTGTTCGTAGATGTGTTATTACTCTCGGTTAGTTGCATCGTGTTAGACTCAGGATTCAGCACATACAAATCGTCTACCAATGTACCAGAACAGATAATATCACTATTTCTTCTTATGATCACAGAGTGGTCAAAAGAAACAGAATATCCATTCATAATAAGTTTAGAAACCGAAATTAAATTCTTTCTAAAGTTGGGTACATAAAGACAATTATGTAAAACTAAAATCCTATCACTACTAAAGCGTAAGTGAACGTCTCCCACTGCAACAGCCGCCACCCTCGCGGCATTGCCCATGTAGACCACGATCTCTCCCTCTCTAAGTCTCCGGGTTTCCTGGAACCCCTGCAATGAATTGCAGACATGATCAGTGGCCCCCGTATCTACACACCAGGTGCTGGTAGATAACACCACTGATAATGTTTCAGTGACTAAGGAAAATTTCGTACCTTTGATGAGAGGACAATCAGACCTCCAGTGTCCAAACTGCTTGCATCGATAGCACTTGCCTCGCGGCTTGCTTTTCCCACTCCGTGGTTTGGAACCACTGGGCTTCTTTGCTTGCACTTCCATCTTAGCCACAAGAGCTTGTGATTTTCTGACCATACTTATAAGTTCCGCTCTTTTCAAATCGTTTTTAAATGATTCTCTAAGAGGACTGAATTTATAGAGTATGTCAATCACTTCTTGTCCGGCTTCCACACTATGTCTCAACATCATTCTGAGGTCATTCCAAATGTCCTCATGAGTTGGGTCATCAGTGTTTTTAGAAGGCTCAACAGTCTGGACAGTGTCCAGATTTCTTTTCCAATCATTACTATATGGAACCAGTGAGTTTTCATCTTTAAGTATATCACAAAGTGGGGTCACAGTCATTCTTAACCTATAAGCACATAAAACAAACAAACAATTTAATATCCGATATTATCTCCCTTAAATAATATCATTAAATCACTAATCACATCTAAAATCCCATCAGGTAAGGCAAGCCACGTGGTGTGGACGTTTACCCACCCAAATGACTTAGCAATTAGATTTTCTTTGGTCATACATCACTTATAGCGGAACCTCGTGGGGAGGAATACTATAAGGCGTATCTAAGTGTAAACCATTACTCAGCACCAAAGTAAATCGTTTGGAATTGATACATCACCGCAAGCCACGTGGTGTGGACGTTTACGATAACTTCACAACTCTTCACAATTTCTTACAACTGTCTACATCAATTAATCCAAGATCCGTCGGTATAGCAAGCCACGTGGTGTGGACGTTTACTACACCAAGAGATCTTTATAATTGACTCCCAATTACTTGATCCATTTAATCTTGTAAATCAAGACGTGGAGAATCATAAGTGAAACTCGAAGTTTCTTACCAGTGATTCACCATGCGAACAGCCCTATCTCTCATAAATGAGGGATCCGAGCAGACAATCGATCCATCTTTAAAAGAATGGTACGAAGGTCTCTAATTTGTGTCCTCGACATGACCAAGTGGCTCTGGCTCCATTCCACACCCCGGGGTAAGAATGAGTCGACTTGAAATCAGTTTTGGAAAGACAAATTAGGCATTGTTTGATGAACTTAATCAATGTTTCTCGTAAGAGGAATTACAAGAACTCTCCTACAATGACCTATCTATATAAACTTCAAAAGTTTATAAAAGTCACCAAGAGAGCAGCAATGGAGACCATGGGTATGTTTCCATACCCTCTCCCACTTAGCTTTTTACAATAAAGGGATACGCTATCTAGTGCATAAAAGTAAACACATATAGCATGCATACATGTAATAAAGCACATAATATTATCACATAGTCAAAATAATTACTAGAATATTATTTTCCGACTATTATGGCTTTACTCCATCTCCGTACGCATCTTCTAGTCTTTAGTCTTCGTTCTTGAATGCTCCATGTGACGAGAATATTAATATCCAATATTTAAATCTATTTATTTTTAATAAATCCAAAAGATACTTAATTAAAAATAATTAAGTCAATCGAATAAATTAAAAATAAAATTAAATATTATTAATATTTTTATTTATTTTATCTTCCCTTTCTACTTCATTAAATCTCTAGAATAATCTATCCAAGACCCACTTGGAATATTCTAGAAGATTTCCATAATGAAATAAGGAAATAAAATAATTTAGGACTCTTCTACTTTCCAAATTAATTAGATTCCTAATCCATGAATATTTCCATAAAATAGAAATAATCAATTAGGAATCCTAATTAATTCCAAATTGATTCTTTTCCTAATCCATGAGAGTTCCCAAAAAATAGGAATTCTCAAATAGGAAAAACCCGAACCAATTAGGAAAGAGAATCACCGGACCGGGATAGCACGGGGTGGGGATCCCCGCGCCACCCTCGACCGCCCCCTATAGGCCGCCGCCGTCCAGCCCACGCGCCACCTCCATGGTGGCCGGCGTGGCCGGAGCTCCCGCGGGCAGCCCTCCTTGGGCGTGGGTCGATCATCCTCGTGGGATCGACCATGGGGATGGTCGATCCTTGTCCTCACCCTCACGATCATCTCCTTCGTCACGCGTCTTCTCCGGCGGTCGTTTCGGCATCGATCCAACGCAAAATAAATTACAAATTTGATTTTACACTATCCGGTATCGATTCTATACATGAAATCGATCCTATACAATTTCCGGATAAACGTAGAACGTAATAATAAATCCTAAATTCGGTCAACCCCCGAATTTTTACTATTACAAGCATTCACCACCAAAAACGAATCTCGACATGTCCGAGAGTTTAATAAAACAACAATCATGACAAAATAAATTAAACGAATAATAAATTAAGCCATAATAGTCGGAAACCCTGCAAGGTAGAACAATTTTATCGAAAATACCGCGAACGTAAACCACGCTCTGATACCAATTGTTGGAATTCGATATCCCGGGCTATTAAAATTTGCGGATTAATGGACTTGAGCATTGGGCTCAATTTAATCTTCAATATTGGAAGCCCAATATTCCACCTCCTTTAGATCCCCTACGTAGCCTATAAAAGCACTACATGGCCTTCATAAATCATAAGACAAGATTATCATACTTGATATTCTAGAGAGTTGAAGGAGATCCATAGGAGTTCGATAGATCGTCGCCCACCCGACGTTCGAACGGAGTGCAAGGAATACGTGGGAAGATTCAAAGGTCATCTTGATTCCGTTTCTCCGAACAACGAATCGAAAGGTATGATATCTTAACACCCTCGATATTATTCGGTTTTTGATTTATCGAGAATACCGTAGAACGCAAGATCCGAAGGATCGAACCCGGATTAGACGAACGACCACGCGGTGGTGGCGAAGCCACCGGACCGCGTGGCATCGCACGCCTAGGGTTCGGCGACGAAGAGGAGCCCTCGGCTTCGGCCGAGGGGAGGGCGATCGCTGGGCGCGATCGCCGGCGGTGACGGGCTGGTGCCGTCACCTCCCCACCGCGACGGTGGGGGCTCCTCCACGGCGAGCAGCAGGTCGCCGGACCTGCTGCCGGGGGCTGCCGGATGCAGCCCCATCGAACGCGATGTTCGATCGCGTGAGCGGCGGCTCGCGGGGGTTCGGCCGGGGGCGGGCAATGTGCCTTCGGGCGCATGGTCTCCGATGGTCGGACTCCGGCGGATGATTCGGTGTTCATGTGATCTCCGACGAATGGTTTTTGATCGGGTTATTGTTTCCGCAAATTTTAATAGCCCGGGATATCGAATTCCAACAGATCGCACGCCCAGCCACGGTCGAACAGTGGCTTGCGATCACCATCAGCCCGCCGCCGCGCGAGCGGCATCGCTCCGCCTGAGCGGTGCTCGTGCCGCGCGAGCGGGGCTGCTCCAGCAGTCCGCTGGATGTGCACGGGCGATCGAGCTCGTGCTCGATCGAGTCTCGGCGTCCAGCCGAGGCTCACACCCCTCGACCCCTCTCTAGTCGAGCCGTTGAACCGCCGGCGGTCCGGTGATCTTCGATCACCACCGCCCGGTTCAACCTCGACATGGGTCACATTCTCGGATCTTGGTTCACGGTATAATCACGATAAATAAACGATTAAATCATAAAGAGAGTTTTACGATTTACCTCGTTCTCGTTGTTCGGAAAAACGAAGAACTCAATTTGAAGACCTTGAGATCTTCCCACGTATTCCTTGCACTAGCTCGAACGTCGTGTGGGCGACGATCTTCCGAACTCCATGGATCTCCCTCTCTACTTTCTCTTTCTAGAATTGTGATCTTCAAGTTATTAGAATAGAGAAGACCATGTAGTACTTTTATAGGCTACGTAGGGGATCTTAAGGAGGTGGAATATTGGGCTTCCAATATTAATGATTAAATTGGGCCCAAGCCCAAATCTATTAATCCCATTAATATTAATTAATTTATTTTCCACAATATAAATTAATTGCACTCCCAATATTAAACCATATTATATCAAATAATATTTCTTCGGTAGTATTATTTATTCCGTGTATTTAAGATATAAATATCCATGAATAAAATTAATTTATTGCTAATTAATTTATTTATCTCTTATATCCGAGAATAGTACCATTCAACCTTAATTATTATGCGGAACAAATCCACCTGCAGGGTTTACATAATAATTCCTTATGAACTCATCTCGGGGATATTATCAACCCTTACGGGATACACTTTCCCGTCAAGAATTCACGGCGTATATAAAATACCGTGACCCAACTTTACCGGTAATTGACCCAATATTCAAACCGGTCAATTCCTTTGGAAAATCAAAGTCACTAATATTAAATATACACACTCGCAATAATATCGAGGATTAAGAATAAAATACACTGAGATTTAAATCGATTATCTAAGGCAATCCTAATCGATAAATCTCAAGCGATCCGCCCAAGTGTACAAGTGTGATAAAATAATCAAGACAAATTATTTTCTCTCTCACACAATGACTATACCGATGGATTGGTCGTGTCCATCTAGGTCGTGAGCAACTGTTCGATTAAATACGAGTAACCAATAGTATGATCTTCCGTGTGGGCCCGCACACCATACTAACTACAACGTATATAATCTAGGACTATAATTTGCATATATTTAATTATAAATAATTAAACGCAAATAATTGTTTATTTAATTAAATAGATCAGTGACAATGGATCGAGAGTTAATTATCACTTAAATCTAGACATTAAGTATACAACTCCATCAATCTCCCACTTATACTAAGGTTTAGTCATTTCCTCCAAACTCCCGACTCCCATACTCTTCACGTGCTTAAAATGCACTTCCAAGAAGTGCCTTGTGACAGAGCAATCTAGATTGTCGTTCTGAAGTTATCTTGGTGACTACAGCGTCGTCTTCCCTGACGATGACTCGTATCAGGTGGTACTTGCTCTATGTGTTATCTTACACTTATGGACTTGTGATTTCTTACCATTTGCCATCGCACCGCTATTTACATAGCCTTTGGCAAACTAAGAATCACATCTAAGTCCCGAAGGTTATCTCGGAGCAACACCAGAACTTCCGCTGCCTCTGAGACCGCTATTCTTGGTTACTCATGGCAGAGTCCGAAAAGCATCGGGCTTATCACTCTTCCATGTTAAAACTCCTTCTCCTTCAATAGTGAAACACATAGCCTGATATCGACTTACACTGGTCCTCATTCGATTAGAAATCTAAGAGAGTGTAATCCAAAGGAAAAGCTTGTCTGCTCCGTAATCCAGAACATAGTTTCTAGTACTTCGAAAGTACTTAAAATGTTCATTACAGCAGTCGAGTATTCTTTTCCAGGATTACCTTGATATCCTCCAACTATAATAGCCGCATAGCAGATATCAGGTTCTCGTTTTCAACATTGCATTAATCAAGCTTTCCACACTTAAAGTGTAGGAAACCGCTTTCATTGCTTCTATCTCCTTTTGTGTTTCAAAACACATATCCTTAGATAAATGCATTCCGTATCTAAAAGGTAACGAACCTTTCTCGGAATCTTGCATGTTAAAACGAACCATAATCATATATATGTAAGATGTCCAAGAGAAGTACAATGTTCTTTCCTAGAGATCCAAGATCTCAAGAACATGTCCAACTTCTGCCTTTATCTTTCATATTGATTTATCTAGACAACCATCATTTTATGTCTTGACAACATCTTTGCATTGTTACCAATGATAAGAATGTTCTCTACATAAAACCCGAGAAACACCACCTTGTTCCATCACGTTTCCAATACACATGATTCGTCTATGTTTTGATGAATCCATAAATTGGACTATCTCATCAATTTGCAAGTACCACGAACTCAATGCTTTGTTTCAATCCATAAATAGATCAACTAAGCTTGTACTCTAAATGATCTTGCCTCTTAGCAATAATCCTTATTGCTTTCCAAGAAGGCACATTTAGATCTAGTACTGCCTTTATGTAGATCCAGGGATCGATATCATGTATACTAGGTCCAGAGTCCGAAGACTCTCCTAGTCTTATGAATATCTCTGGTTGACCCACAACCTCCCACTACAACGGCATTCCGGTGTATTAACAGTAATAACAGTAGGTGCAGTTAGTGGCGTACCGCTACTCGGTTCGGCTGGTTTCCAGTCTTCTTCGTTCTCTCTCATTTCAAAGTATCACGTCACTTTGGGCTTGTGGTTCATCATATAGTATTTCTCTAAGAACCGGGCGTTTAGAACTTATAACGTCCTTCTGGTTCATAGTACTATTGAACACACATCTTTTGTTCTTCTAGGATATTCTACAACCGCATTTGAATGCGCCGTTGTTTCCAGACATATCCATAGAACACAGGTAGTTCCGTATAACTCATATTTTTCTATCTCTATAAGAGTTCCATTTCTTATTATCGACACACCATTCTTACACAAGAGTGTATGGTGTAGTCTCTTGAGATCAAATCCCAATCTCTGATCAGTATGCCATGCATTCCTCAGGCAGGTACTTGCCTCCGCGATCAAATCGCAGGATTTCTATGGATATACCTTGATGGTTCTCCACAATAGCTTTGTGTCCATTGACTTGTCAAAACACATGCTTTTGTCGCACATCAGGTATTCTAATCCATTTCTCGAGTAATCATCAAATGAAGTACTCGTACCTTATTGTCTGAGTAGACATAGGTCTGCATACATCAGAGTCAATCAATTCTTATACTTGTCCGGATCTTATATCTTATATCCATAAAGGATTGCTTAGTCATGTTATTTTCCAAATTAGATTCTTAGGTCAGAAGGTCCACTCCTTCAACTTAACTGATCAAATCAATTTTCGACCTTTGAACTTCTTATTTGAATAATCATGACTTAGCATAAGAATCCACAAGTATAATTGATTTAATAAAGAAATCTCTTATTAGTAAAACGAGATTCATAAAACGGTTCGTTGCATCGTGGTGACTCAGGATTCATCATTTATATATTGCTAGCTAATGTACCAGAACAGATAATATCATTATTTCTTCTTATAACCATCAAATGATTAAAAGAAATAAAATATCCATTCATTAGAAATCCAGAACAAAGTTCTTTTTAATGTGAAAGGTTCATAAAAGCAATAACTCAAAATGAAATCCTATAAAATGTCCTCCACTGCAACTGCTGCCTTCTTCGCAGCATTGCCCATGTAGACTACGATATTTTCGTTTCCAAGTCGTTAGGTTTCCTGGAACCTCTGCATTTAAAATGCACATACCGTCAGTGGTTCCATATCTACACACCAGGTTCCGATAGATAATACCACTGACTATGTTTTACGACTAAAGAAAATTTCGTACTTTCTTTGAGAGGATAATTAGACTTCCAGAACCCAGACTGTTTGCATCGAGAACACTTGCCTCTTGGCTTTCTCGTCCCATCTCGTGGTCCAAGTAATCTTAGAACCACTGGGTTTGTTTGCTTGCTTTTCCTTTCCCCCGATTTTACCATTTGGTTCAAAACCTTTGGTATTGGCTACAAGAGCTTGCGATTTCCGTCTCAACTCGTCCAAAAGGTCAATCATCTCAAAAACGTGTTTAAGCGTTTCCTCGAAGTGACTGGCCTTTATGAGTATCCTCATCGCTTCTTGTCTAGCCGCCTATGTCGTGTCCAAACACCAACTTGAGTTTTAACATGATATCATAATCAGTGGTCATTGCATAAGCATTTTCCCACTTCTTAAAATCAGTCCTTTCCTCATCAGTTGAGACATTAATAGGCTCGGGAGGACAAAGCTCACTGAGTACAACCTTTTACTCTTTAATAGTCTGGACAATGTCTAGATCTCTATTCCAATCAATACATTCAGGGACCAGTGAGTTAAATTCCTTAAGTATCACAGAAAGTGGGTTCCAAGCCATTTCCTAATCTATGGGCACATATAACAACAAACAATTGATTTAATCTCCGATATTATCTCCCTCAAATAATATCATTAAATCACTAATCACATCTAAAATCCCATCAGATATGGCAAGCCACGTGGTGTGGACGTTTACCTTACCCAAATGATTTAGCAATTAGTTTTGCTTCGGTCATACATCACTTATAGCGTAACTTCGTGGGGAAGAATACTATGATGCGTATCTAAGTGTAAACCATTACTCAGCACTAAAGTAAATCGTTTGGAACCGCTACATCACCGCAAGCCACGTGGTGTGGACGTTTACGATGATTGCACAATTCTTCACAATTCCTTATAACTGTCTACATCAATTAATCCAAAATCCGTCAGTATATCAAGCCACGTGGTGTGGACGTTTACTACACCAAGAGACTTTTATAATTGACTCCCAATTACTTGATCCATTCGATCTTGTAAATCAAGACGCGGAGAATCATAAGTGAAACTCAAAGTTTCTAACCAGTGATTCACCATGCGAACAACTCTATCTCTCATAAAATGAGGGAGCCGAGCAGACAATCGATCCATTTCAAGAAATGGTACGAAGGTCTCTAATTTTCGTCATCCACATGACCAAGTGGCTTTGGCTCCATTCCACTGCCCGGGGTGAGAATGAGTCGACTTGAAATCAGTTTCAGAAAGACAAATTAGGCATTGTTTGATAAACTCAATCAATGTTTCTTGTAAGAGGAATTACAAGAATTCTCCTCCAATGACTTGTCTATACGAACTTCAAAAGTCCATAAAAGTCACCAAGAGAACAACAATGGAGACCATGGCATTGTTTCCAATCCCTCTCCCACTTAGCTTTTTATAACAAAGGGATACGCTATCTAATGCATAATTAAATACACATAAGCATGCATACATGAAATAAAGCACATAGTATATTATCACATAATCAAAATAATACTAGAATATTATTTTCCGACTATAATGGCTTTATCGCATCCCCGTATGCGTCTTCTAGTTTTTCAGTCTTCGTTCTTGAATGCTCCATGTGACGGGAATATTAATTCCAATATTTAAATCTATTTATTTTTAATAAATCCAAAAGTTACTTAATTCGAAAATTAAGTCAATCGAATAAATCAAAAATAAAATTAAATATTATTAATATTTTTATTTATTTTTATTTTCCTTTTCTAATTCCATTAAATCTCTAAAATCCTATCCAAGACCCACTTGGAATATTCTAGAAGATTTCCATAATGAAATAAGGAAATAAAATAATTTAGGACTCTTAATCCTTCCAACTTAATTTCTTTCATTTTCTATTAAAAATTCCATAAATGAATAATTAAATAAGGAAAAATTAATTAAGGACTCTTAAAACTTTCCAAATTAATTATTTTCCTAATCCATTAAAAATTTCATAAAAGAATAATTAAATAGGAAAAATAAATTAATTATAAATTTATTTCTTTTCCTATTCCATGAAAATTCCCAAGAATAAGAATAATCAATAAGGAAAAATAAATTTATTATAAATTTATTCTTTTCCTATTCCATGAGAATTCCTAAAAATAAGAATACTCAAAATAGGAAAACCGAATAATTTAGGAAAGTTGAATCTCGGCGGGAGAGCACGAAATCACGAGGACCCCGCGCCCCCACCACCATCGTCGGCCGAGAGGAGAGCCACCGCCGCCCCTAGCCTACGCGCCACCACCACCGGTGGCCGGCGTGGCCGAGAGGTTCGAGGGCAGCCCCCTCTCCCTCGATCAATCCATCCCTTTGGGTCGATCATGGGGTTGATCGATCCCCAGAATCCTCCCTCTCTTCGTCTCCTCCGTCACACTTTTCCGGTCGTCGTTTCGTCCTCGATCCAACGTAAATTAAATTACAAATTTATTACTACACTATCCGGTATCGATTCTCTACATGAAAACGACCTGAAACAATTTCCGGAAAAATAAGAACAAGCATTCACCACACAAGAACGAATCTCGACATCACCGAGAGTTTAATAATCAAGAGCAATATTATGGACATTAATTAACATAATTAAATCTAGCCATAATAATCGGAAACCCTGCAAGGTAGAACAATTTAGCGAAAAATACCGTGAACTAAAACCAACGCTCTGATACTAATTGTTGGAAATCGATATCCCGGAATTAATAAATTTAAATAAAATAAATTATCTAATTAATTCCGACCGAAATCCTTTGGAGATCGAATATCCGGAGTTGTCAAAGTTGCGGAACAACAACTCCAATCGACTCCCGGTTGCCGGAACATCCCGCCACGAACCACCACGAAGCCGGACTCAACCAAACCCTAACCGCGGGCGAACCCGAGCTGTTCGGTCGAGCCCCCGCATGGGGCTCGCGGCTGTCCTTGGCAGCCGCCTAGGGCTGCTCTTGGCAGCTCCCTTGGCACGCCCAGCCATCGCCCGATGATCGCACGCCCAGCCACGGTCGAACCGTGGCTTGCGATCACCATCAGCCCGCCGCCGCGCGAGCGGCGTCGCTCCGCCTGAGCTGTGCTCGTGCCGCGCGAGCGGGGCTGCTCCAGCAGCCCGCTGGATGTGCACGGGCGAACGAGCTCGTGCTCGATCGAGTCTCGGCGTCCAGCCGAGGCTCACGCCCCTCGACCCCTCTCTAGTCAAGCCGTTGAGCCGCCGGCGGTCCGGTGATCTTCGATCACCACCGCCCGGTTCAACCTCGACATGAGTCGCGTTCTCGGATCTTGGTTCACGGTATAATCACGATAAATAAATGAATAAATCATAAAGAGAGTTTTACGATTTACGTCGTTCTCGTTGTTCGGAAAAACGAAGAACTCAATTTGAAGACCTTGAGATCTTCCCACGTATTCCTTGCACTAGCTCGAACGTCGTGTGGGCGACGATCTTCAGAACTCCATGGATCTCCCTCTCTACTTTCTCTCTCTAGAATTGTGATCTTCAAGTTATGAGAATAGAGAAGACCATGTAGTGCTTTTATAAGCTACGTAGGGGATCTTAAGGAGGTGGAATATTGGGCTTCCAATATTAATGATTAAATTGAGCCAAAGCCAAATCTATTAATCCCATTAATATTAATTAATTTATTTTCCACTATATAAATTAATTGCACTCCCAATATTAAACTATATTATATCAAATAATATTTCTCCGGTAGTATTATTTATTCTATTTAAGATATAAATATCCATGAATAAAATTAATTTATTGCTAATTAATTTATTCATCTCTTATATCCGAGAATAGTACCATTCAACCTTAATTATTATGCGGAAACAAATCCACCTGCAGGGTTTACATAATAATTCCTTATGAACTCATCTCGGGGATATTATCAACCCTTACGGGATACACTTTCCCGTAAAGAATTCACGGCGTGTCATATATAAAATACCGTGACCCAACTTTATCGGTAATTGACCCAATATTCAAACCGGTCAATTCCTTTGGAAAATCAAAGTCACTAATATTAAATATACACATCCGCAATAATATCGGGGATTAAGAATAAAATACACTGAGATTTAAATAGATTATCTAAGGTAATCCTAATCGATAAATCTCAAGCGATCCGCCCAATACACCAAGTGTACAAGTGTGATAAAATTATAATCAAGAAAATTTATTTTCTCTCTCACAAAACGACTATACCGATGGATTGATCCGTGTCCATCTAGGTCGTGAGCAACTGTTCGATTAAATACGAGTAACCGATAGTATGATCTTCCGTGTGGGCTCGCACACCATACTAACTACAACGTATATAATCTAGGACTATAATTTGCATATATTTAATTATAAATAATTAAACACAAATAATTGTTTATTTAATTAAATAGATCAGTGGCAATGGATCGAGACTTAATTATCACTTAAATCTAGACATTAAGTATACAACTCTATCAATTCGCGTGTGTATATGTAAATGCAATTCACGAGTTGTGTGTAATCTAGAACTGTAACTGAACTCATTTCGATAGCCTTGAGAGCTTGAATAATACCAGAGCACCTCCTCCCTCCCCGAGCACGTAGATCGATTTTCTATCGATCGCAGCTCGTAAAATACTTTGTCATTTCGTGTGATTTCAATTGCGTTGAGTTCCTGTGAGTTCATAGATCCTTTTAGGACTCTTAAATCGCATGTTCGACGTAGGATCACGATTTCACCATTGTTGACTCGAAGCTCGGTTTTGAAGCTTTTGATCTCGCTCGGCTCGATTGTTTGTTTGTTCTTGTCGAATCCTCCACACGCAGCTATATAATGATCATATTTGAATGTCTATATTAACTACTATATTAATTAATTAATAAAAATAGATTTGAAATAAAGGTTATAGTAATACTAACCTTCAACTTTGGTTTGGCAGTCCGGAACACTTGATGGTATTTAAAAATTCAACAGAATGCATTTGAGCAAACATATTATCCCCGCGTTCGGTAGGGACAATACTATCCGAACTCAAGTAAATTCGTTCGTCAATATTATGCATTGCAACCATGTAATCGTTGATTTCATTAACGTCATCCAGGGTCGGCGCCAGAATCGCCCGTCCGTCTAGAAAATTGATATCACCAATGTGGTCAGTGAAATTCGGGTATGTGGCTTGAAGAATAGATTCAATATGATTATCCGAATGAGTTATCAAATATTCATCCGGGGTCTCTATATCCACTTCTCCGTATCGTCACCAATAGTACCATCCCCTATAAATACACGGTGTTAGCTAATTCTTAGTCTTTTCCCTCTCTATATATATTATCTTGTCTCTCTCCGTCTTCATAGTTAAATAAATTAACTGAGAATTACTCTTTGTTTCATATATATATATATTTGAAGTTTTTTTAAGTTATCCTAAATATATGTAAAAACCTTATTTTTTACTTTTTAAAATACAATTATATAATTAAATTTTTACATACTTTTCAAGTTTAATACGTAAACTAGTCTTACATTTTTTTACCAATATAATATAAATAATTTTTTTTCTTAAATTCCACAAAAACTAATGATTTTTTTTTTTAATTTCAGCATTTGTAATTTATGCAAGAATATTAGTCTTACTATTAAAATATAATTTTAGCCCACCTTCACCTAAAATTCTGGGTCCGCCCCTAAGCTTCAATATTCTTATTCTAAGTTCTTTGAGTGATTTCCTTATTTAATAATTTTATATTAATAAACGAAAATAAGTATCTTACTTGTTGGTTCTTGTGATAAGTATGAAAAAAATTTAAGAATTATCTTGAACTAAAATAACACGATTGTATAGTGAATGTGATAAGTATGAAAAAATATTAATAATTATCTTGAACTAAAATAACACAATTGTATAGTGAATTATATATTATGACAAACTGTTTTCAATTATAATATATTAGATTTCAATAGTTTTTGAATGATATTAAATAGATATCTTGATTTAAAAATTATAAAATAGAAATTTGATAATAATAAGTTGATATTAAAAAAAATTATAGATTAACAAAAAGTACGAAAAAGTAAAAAATTAAGTTGACATGGTATCATGATAAAAAGTTCTTAAAGGAAAAAAGTACAAAAATAGATAATATTACTAAAAGGTAAAAAAATAAGTTCAAAAGGTGGCATGATTCTTTATCGCTTCAAAGGACATCATCATCGGATGGATAATCGGAGGAATCATCGTTCGACTTCTTAATTAATTCGGAGACCCCATCAAGAATTGTAAGGTAGGACGGATTACGGATTAGTCTTTCCTTGTGCAGCCATAATAAGGGATAATTGCATTTTAGTGCCTGAACTATAGGCACTTTTGTGCTTTAGTTACTGAACTTTCAACTTTGACATCTCAGTATCTGAACTTTAAAGATATTGTACTTTAATGCCTTTTTTGGTGGTTCCTGGCGACACGTGAGTTTCACGTGAGCATCGGTGCCACGTGTCGCTGCCTGTGTGGATTGAGGAGGGCAATTACAATTTTAACCCTGAAGTCATTTTCTCTATTTAAATTATATATTTGCGTTACAATTTCTGAAATGCCCAAATCCCGCTGCCCCCAATTTCTGATCCTCATTGCTCTCATCATTGTCATCATCATTGTCAGACTCATCCACCTTAGGAAGTCCTTTCCCCTCAGATAAATATACAATATCTCTACTGTCATACCCATCATGATCCAAAAACACTGCCACAGTATGATCTTTACTAATACAAGCATCAAACATGGTGGCAGCTGTGAAATCACTATCAACAAACTCTAAGGTTTCACAATCATCATGTCCAATGAGATTGAAATAAAAATCCATAAAACCCTCTATCTGGAGAGTTGAAGCCATCGCCTCCAAATCACATTTTTGCAATTTTGGGGCCTCAACAAAATCAAAATAATCGACTTTTCCATCAACATAACATTTCTTACCCGACTTCATCCGCATAAAGCTCCCCGAATGGTGGAGAATAATGGTGCATACATCTTTCTGTCCTCCATAATCTGGAACGAGTTGCCCATCTGGGATGACGTCGGAATCAGACCTCAATTTCCACGGCATTCTTCAGAAACTGCGCTTCGCTTGTAATTAGGGTTCGTGAATTGGGGAAAATTTTAAGATTAGTGTTCGTGAATTTGGGGGAAGTTTTTATTTAGGGTTAGTGAATTGGGAAAGAGAGTGAAATGCGATGTCGTTTTTTAATTTCAAAAGCTCTATATTTGTTTTTTTTTTATTTCGGCTTTTGTGTGTAATGTCCGAATTGCCCTCCTCAACCCACACAGGCAGCGACACGTGGCACCGATGCTCACGTGAAACTCACGTGTCGCCGGGAACCACCAAAAACAGCATTAAAGTACAATATCGGCAAAGTTCAGATACTGAGATGTCAAAGTTGAAAGTTCAGTAACTAAAGCACAAAAGTGCCTATAGTTCAGGCACTAAAATGCAATTATCCCCCATAATAATATAGAATCCAAATTTCGCATATCTACAATGCAACGCCATAATCTTCCTAAAAGATTGTCTCCATCAACTCTGACCTTAAACATAAACTCGTTTTCATTAAGAGATGATACAACCGCAGGAGTTACGTTGTTTATACTATGATCGTCGGCATTATCCTTGTATACATAAAGATACATTGTATTATTAATTAATTAATTAATATAATAAATAAAATGAGAGAAAAATAATATTACATAAGAAAAATTGATATATATGTAGGAGAGAATTAAATACCGAGAGGATTGAAAGAACCAATAGATCAACTGATTTCAGATTTAGAAATAATGCAACTTCATTCATCAATAAAAAATTCGCGAAGTGCTTTACGTCATGAACTTGGAGATGAATTTTAAACTTGGTATGACCAATAAGATCACGATTACAAAAATAACACACAAAATTGCAATAATTGACATTCTGTGAATGATTGCACGTGGGGCAAATTATGTAATACCTGCAGTAAATATAATAACAATTATAAATCACTTATTTATTACACATATATAATAAAAAAAGTATTTAGGTCTATACACATTAAATTCAATAATATACTTTAGTTTAGTAAAACTGAAGGTAAGTCTTTTTCGGAGAGATTGAAATCAGACAAAGAAGAATATAAAAAAAAATGAAATTATTATACAAAGATTTCTAGACAATTAAAAGGATGAGAAAGAATGAGTATAATAGAATAAACGTAAATGAGATAAATAATAAATAAATGTGATATTCTGAATATTCCTTATTTAAATAAATCAAAATATATTAATTTAGTTTCAAGTGTGATTAATTGAATAATGAATTGTTTTTGAATTTATTAATTTATGGTAAAATATTTTTTAATGCTACATAATTAAAGTAATATAAATAGAGGATAATATTATTTCTAATTGTAAATTAAAAAAAATTGAATTATTATTATTATTTAATTCTCAAATTAATTAGTTGACTTTTGAATTTATTTAGTTGCTTAAAATAAGAAATAGATTACATACTCATAATTAATAATATTATGATATATAATTTTAGTTCACCAATTTATCTAGTTGCTCAAAATAAGAAATATATTTAAGATACTCATAATTAATAATATAATTGATATATAAAAATTTTATTTAATTTCTCTAATTAAGGATATAATTTTATTTTATAAATTTATAATACTATTTATACATCAAATATGGTTGGATAATTAAGAATATAATTTTATTTTATAAATTTATAATACTATTTATACATCAAATATGGTTGGATGACTAATTGATATAATAATTATTTTTGTAATTTATTACTTTAATTATATGTAATTCCTATAATTAAATATATAAATTAATTAAATCACAATTATTATTATTATTATTATTATTATTATTATTATTATTATCATTATTATCATTATTATCATTATTATTATTATTATTAGTATATAAAAAAAAGATGAACTAAAATACATAAATTATTTTTGAATTTATTTCCGTAATTTTTTTTTTAAATCTAATAATAAATAATTCTTTTGTAAAAAACTAACAATCATCGATTATATTATTAATTTTCAATTATTCAATAGTTATTAAATACGATTTTATTTCATTAACTCAATCAATGATTTTAATTATGTTTTAGTGATATTTGTAAGTAATACAAATAAATTATGTTTTAGTGATATTTGTAAGTAATACAAATAAAGATACTATTGTCTAAGTTACAACATAAACAAAATTAGAATATAATTAAATATAATTATTGTAAATTGCGTAAATTTATAAATTAAAGTAAATAGATAAAATACATCATAAATAAAATGAAAACAAACTACTATAAAATTATAGTAAATTGAGTAAATTACATAATAAATAAAATTAACAAAAACTACTCTAATTTTATTAAGAACATAAACAAAAATTTGGAATATATCCTCATTTGTGCAAATCCAATGTTTTGATCTTTCTTCATGGACTTATAATGAAACCTACAAAATAAATATGGAATTCTAATTGTTCAATTCGGAGAGTATTTTACTTATAATGAAACCTAAAAAATATTTAGTTATAAAGAAACCTACAAAATAAACAAAAAAATGGACTTCTAATTGTTTGATTCGGAGAGTATTTTACTTATAATGAAACCTAAAAAATATTTAGTTATAAAGAAATCTACAAAATAAACAAAAAAAAAAAGTAAGAAATCCAAAAGTTCTGCAAAATAATTAATCATCAAAAAAATTAAAAAATTAAAAAAACTTCAAAAAATAAAAAAAATACAAAAATCATTACCAAATAATTTGTTATCTTTACAATACAATTATAATCAACAAACACTAATATTAATTAGTAAAAAATACTTAGCTGCAAAAAATAAAAATATTAATGATCAAATAATAATATTAAAACTAAAATTCAAATTAGTAAAAATACAAATATTAATGAACAAACAATAATATTAAAATTAAAATTTGAGTTATTGAATGCTACAAAAAATAAAAACATTAATTATCAAACAATCAAATTTAAATTAAAAGAATACTGCAAAAAATAAAAAAAAATAATAAAAAATAACAATACTTACATAGAGTCCTGCAAATAAAAAATGTGAACATAAAAAAATAAAAAAAATAAAAAGGTGCAAAATACAAAAAAAAGCAAAAAAAACAACAAAACTTACATAAATTTGCAAAAAAATAAATAAACGTTAGCATTAACAAATAAAAAAAATAGCTAAAATTACAAGTATACAAAAAAACAAAAAAAAAAAAACAACAACAAAAACTTACATAAATCTGCAAAAAAATAAATAAACGTGAGTATTAACAAATAAAAAAAATAGCTACAATTACAAAAAACAAAAAAAAAACAACAAAACTTACTTAAACCTGTGAAAAAAATAAATAAATGTGAATATAAACAAATAAAAAAATAGTTGAAATGAAAATTGAGAGGTAGGGAATGAGTGAAGATGACATCCTTTATATAGATGCGAATTTTGAGTAGAATTTGATAATTTTTATTATTTTTTAAATATAATAAATTTGAATTACATATTATTGTTTGTATAATATAAATTAATTACTTAATCGATTAAATATATTAATAAAAAATGCAATTTCTCTCATCATTCCTTAATTATAAAAATTAAATTATATTATATAAAAAAATAAATAATTACGCTAATTAATTACGCTAAAAATAATAATTAACGGTGATTGTTTATTAATAAGTGTGAACACAAAAAAATCAAACGGCTAAAATATATGACACCTAGCTGAATTATATATTATAAAGAAGTATTGACATTTTTTAAAATGTATAAGGTCCTTTCAATAATATTAAACAATTTTTTATCCGTAATTAATATTACGGTAACATATATTAATTTATTTAATATTAAGAAGGTAAATATATTTGCAAAGAATGTAAATATATTTACATAATCAGTAAATATATTAGGTAAAATATATTTGCACAACCATCCCAATACAATACACATCTATCATATATATACATATATATATATATATATATATATATATATATATGTCAAATTAATAGATATCTAATTATAAATGTATAGATATCTATCATAGATATATTATATGAATAGATATCTATTATTGTGTATAGATATCATAGATATGTCATATTAATAAATATGTCATAGATATTATAGATATGTCATATATATATATATATATATATATATATATATATATTATAGATATGTCATATTTCGTGTGTGGTAAACCAATATTACATATTGAAAATGAAGGTGTAACATAAATATGAGGATTTTTAATCTGAATAAAAAATATTTACGTAAGATTATCTATACAAGATGCTACCTGAATTTTCTATAGTGTCGTTGAGTTGAGACTTTTAGATTGAGGATTTATTTTCTATAGTGTCGTTGAGTTGAGACTTTTAGATTGAGGATTTTGAGCAGTGCGAATGAGAGGAATAATAGGTTTCCTATTGAAAAATGTAATATTGGTATGCTGCCCCATATAATAATGAAAGAAAAGAATAGTTAGTATTTATAATACTATTCTTAGAATTGCACCTATACTGAATTACCCCTATAATTTTATCGTAAAATATATATAGGTTTCGGGTAATATTAGTACGCTGCCACATATAATGAAAGAAAAGAATAGGTAGTATTTATGATACTATTCTTAGAATTGCCCCTATACCAAATTCCCCCTATAATTTTATTGTAAAATATATACTCCAGTTTAGGGCAAAAAATAATTAAAAAATAAAATATATAATAAAGTAAAAGTTCATTAATAGCGCACATATACATAATGATTTTAATTTAGCTTGTAAAATATTTAATTATTTTAGTTTAGAGCAAAAAATAATTAAAAAATAAAATATATAATAAAGTAAAAGTTCATTATAGCGCACATATATATAATCCTTATCCTTATAATAAATAATTCAGCTAGCAATTGTCCTAGGTGTCATATTTTTACCCGTTAGATTTTGTTGTGTTCACACCTATTAAAAAACAAGGACCGTTAGATTAAATTTGTGTTCTGGTAATTAATTAGCGTAATTATTATTAGCGTAATAATTTTTAATTAATTAGGCGTAATTATTTTTAATTAATTAGCATATATATTTATTTCTTTATTTATAGTAAATATTAACTTGAATTATTCAAAATATCACATTTATTCCTTATTTATCTCATTTTTATTCTATTATACTAATATTTATTATTTATTTATAATAATAAAATTAATTAGCTGGGAGAGAATCTGCATTTTTTTATTAATATATTTAATATGTTAATTAATTAATTTATATTATATAAACAATAATATCGGAATTTAAGGTAAATCTACTACTTATTTTAAGCAATTTGATATTATCTACTATTTATATTAATAATAATTCAAACCCGTTTCTATATAAAGAACATCATCTTCAATCACTCCTAATTAGTTCTCTCTATTCTATTTTTTTTGTTCATATTCACATTTTGTTTTTTTTCAGAGCTTTATATAAGTTTTTTTGTTTTCGGTGTCTATATAAAGAACATCATCTTCAATCACTCCTTACATCTCAATATTCTATTTTTTTTAATTCGTCATGCTCACATTTTGTTTTTTGCAGAGCTTTATAAGTTTTGTTGTTTTTTTGTATTTTTTGCAGGCTTCAATGTGTAATTATTCTTTTACTAATTTTATTTTAATTTAAATGTTATTCTTTGATAATTAAAGTTTTTATATTTTTGTAGCCTTCAAAATGTAAGTATCTTTTATTAATTGAATTATAGCTTTAGTATTATTGTTTGTTGATTATAATTATATTTTATTAATTCGAATTTTAGTTTTAGTATTATTGTTTGTTGATTATAATCATATTGTAAATATAACAATTTATTTGGTAAGGATTTTTGTATTTTTTTTTTAGGTTTTTTTGAATTTTTTACTCTTTTTAATGACTCATTTTTTTGCAAGGCCTTTTATATTTCTTATTCTTTTTTTGTTTATTTTGTAGGTTTATATAAGTAAAAACTCTGCAAATCGAACAATCAGAACTCTATTGGATTGCAAAAGTTTTAAATGAAAAACAAGCTTTTGATTATGTTTCTTAATAAATTTATAGTATTTTGTTTTAATAATTTATTTATCTTTTATGTTTCCTAATAACTCACAATTATTATTTTAATAAATTTTATAATATTTCTATTTAATTTTATTCTAATTTTATTTCTGTTGTAACTTAGTATTTGTATTTAATCCTTATAATATTTTAATCGTTTGATTTATTTGTCTTCACACTTATTAAAAAATAATAATAGTTACATTAACAATTTTGTTCGCACAATATTAATCAATTTATTAAGTAAATAATAAATACGTAATTACTATATTAATAATAATACTTATATTTGATTTTATATAATTTACATTTATAAACTTAATTATAGTAAAGATTGACTTGAAAAATTCAAATTATTAAATAAATCATTTTTTAAAATCTTCTATTAATATTTCACTTTATTCCTTATTTATTTAATTTTATTTATTTATTTACCTTATCATATAAATTTTAATAAATAATAATATTAATATTAATTTATATTTAATATTAATTACAATCTTTATAATTAACATTTGTATTGCTATTATTTATTTATTAACCTTACCATATAAATTTTAATAAATAATAGTATTAATATTAAGGGTGATTTTTTTTAAGGGTAATTTAAAATGTTTTAATGTAATTTAGTATTTATTTTTCTTAATTATAAATTTTTGTAATATTCAAAATTTACCCTTTTTATTATAACATGGGAGGGTAGTTATTTAATAACCGCCAGGGTACTTTAGTAATTATTTATAATTTTAAAATTTACAATACCCCAATAAATAAATAAAAATTAAAAAATTTTACAATTAATTTGAAATTTTATTTTATAAGGTTTAAAATGTAAATTAATAAACTAAACTACCCTTAATATTAAATATACCCAATATTAATTTGTAAATCAACTCCTTATTTATATTAGTACAATCTTTATACTATATAATTCAGTTAAATTTGTATCAAGATGAAATATGTTTAATTTTTTTGTGTTCAAATAATATATCATCTCCGTTATATTTTTTTGTTTTAACACCTATTAAAAATAATTATCCTCAAATTAATGGTATATTTTCCTAACTAATACTTTATAATATTTATTAAGAAATAATAATAATTATGCAATAATATTTATAATTGTCAATTTCAACATTTATTTTATACGATTTAATTTGATTTATTTACATTTATAAACTCCTTAATTATAGTAAATATTTATTTGAATAAATTCAAAATAATAAATATATTTTTTTGTAAACTCTCATATTAATAAATTATATTAATTTTAAATAAAATTTAAATACATTATTATAAATAAAATTTAAATAAATTATTATTTAAAAATTTCAGAATTTAAAATTTTCATGATATTAATTATAAATAAAGTAAAAACATATCATTTAATTTATAATTTTTGATTACGTATATTAATTTAAAAACAATTTATATATTAATGTATGATAAAAAATAATATATATATATATTGATTAATATCACTATGTTAATAAATATTAATTATAAATATTAATGTTAATTACAAAATTTCAAATTAACTTATTTATGACAAATACTATTATGTAATTAAATATTGTTCTAGAATTTTAAATTAACTTATTTATGACAAATAATTTATTTTTAATTTTTACTATTATTTAATATTTTTAATTAATATTCGTTAATTATACAACTATTTACCATTTATTATTCATACTATTTATATCTTTCAAGTGTCCAATAAAAAAGTTGAAAATTATTATTAGAAAACTCTTTTTTGATTTTCTATATAATTATAAATATAAATAAATTTGTTGAGAAATATAGTTGAAATAAAAATAATAAAACTATTCATTAATAATTTAATATTAATATAAATATTTTAAAAGATTTATCAAAAAGTGATAATTATGATTGAAAAAAACTTAAAGTTTTATTTTATTTTATTTTTTGTATCATTATAAAAATTAATAAAGCAAATTAAGAAATTAGATAGATAAAATAAAAACAAAATTATCAAAAATCTAATTTTGTTAATTATATCATTCCACATTTATAATCAACAAGTTATATGTTTCAATAGACTAATGAAAAGATTGCAATTATTTAAAAACACTCTTAAATTATGTTTTAATTTTTTTTGTATACAAATTTATTTTTAATAATTCGCATGAATTTTATATTTAAAATAAAAAATAAATACTGATTTTTTGTATTGAATTTTGATGAATATATCATTTTTTGATTTTCTATATAAGACAAATAAATTAATAAATAAATTATATTTAGATAGAAGATACTTGAAATACAAACAAACATAATTATTCACCAATTTAATTTTATTAGAAAGCAATCATGCAAATTTTATAATTTTCAAGGTAATATATTTTCAGGAGGAGATTTTCTTCAAATTTGACCGATCATGGCTAAATGTACGAGGTATGATATAGTTTACGCCACTATTAATTCTTCTAATATATGAATAAATTGCAAAGTTTTGCGTTTGACCAAGAACATGAGGTTGCAAAATATCGGCGATGAAAATGATGGTCGTAGGTTGCGTGAGTTCCCTGATTGGCTTTTCTATAGGGATGGTACTACTGACGGTGAGAACGACGGGGAAGTAGATATAGAGATCCCGAATTAATATTTGATAATTCAATCGGATAATTATATTGAATCGATTGTTCATGTCGCGTACCCATATTTCCATGATTACATCGAGAATATCAATTTTTTAGAAGGACGAGCGATTCTAGCGCCGACCCTGGATGACGTTAATGAAATCAACGATTACATGGTTGCAATGCATAATACGGACGAAAGGAATTACCTGAGTTAGGATAGTATTTTACCTACCTAACGCGGAGATAATATGTTTGATTAAATGTATTGGGTTGAGTTCTTAAATACCAACAAGTGTTCCAAACTACCAAACCATGAAATTGAAGGTTGGTATTATTATAATTTTTTTACTAAAATCTAATTCAATTAATTAATATAGTAATATATACATATATATGTAGACTTATTTTTATTTAAGCAACAATATTCTATTTATTGTATATAATTAACGAATTAATTAAATGTTGTGACATAGTATATAGTTTTTGATACATGAACTGTTTCGTATTAGGTTGAGTTGCGCGTTATGCTATTGCGGAATATGGATGCCTTTGTCGGACTATGCAATGGTACTAGAATGGTTGTAACACAACTTGGTAATTATATTATCCACGCGAAAGTATTAGGAGGAAATAATTCTGGGGAAATGGTTTTTAATACTCGAATTGCTTTGACGCCATCAGATACCAAATTCCAGTTTGCTTTCCAACGAAGACAATTTCCGATTATAATATCGTATGTCATGACTATTAATAAGAGTTAAGATCAGTCGTTAACAAATGTTTGAAAAAACCAGTATTTACGCACGATCAATTGTACATTGCGTTGTCTAGAGTAACCAAAACGAACGGGTTGAAGCTTCTGCTTTGTGACCAGGGTAGTATCTTACGAATAGAACAAATGTAGTCTATAAAGAAGTATTCCAGAATTTGTAATATGAATGAATGTAATTTTTTTACTGTACTATTTCAATTAGATCATTCACTTAATATTTATTTGTTCATAATCAATGTCTACATCTAATATTAAGCAGAAAGAGCACTACTCCGAGTAACAAAAAGTTGAATTAAATACACGTGCATCGCACGGGTAGGAGGACTAGTGATTTTAATTTAGCGCAAAAAAATAAATATTAAAATATTTTAATATTGTATCTATAAATATATTTTGGAAATAACTCACCTATAGATCTATCCAAAATCGAAATAGATGCTTTTGGACAACACTTCAGTACATGGTGTGAACACAAATAAATTTTAATAAAATTATTAATTTGAGAGAATGCATATGGTTTATATGTTTCTTAAATTTTATTCTTCAATCCCTTAAATTCATAAGTTATATGATAATGAAAGTTGAGAGAATGCATATGGTTTATATGTATCATAAATTTAATCCTCCAATCCTTTAAATTCATAAGTTATATATAGGAACATAGTAAGTAGTTGGATCATCATCGCTTTCATTTGCAACCAATACCAGGGGTTTATTTGGGTCACCATCCAATATTATGCAGTAGTCATCGGTGTCCTCATCACCAGCAACTTCCCCGGATGGCTTCAAAAATGATAGATCCAGGTTCTTGGGACAAATAAATTTAAAAATAAACCATATATATATATATATATATATATATATATATATATATATATATATATATATATATATATATATATATATTAATACATATATGGTGTCAAACATAAATAAATTATAAATCTAGGGGTTTGATTCCTCTTGAGAATAGTTGAGTACATGGTGTCATAATCTTAACATTAATAGTTTTGATTGCTATGATTACCTGGTGTTACACTCTTATGATTGATGTCGTTTTAATTGCTCTCCAATTTGATTTATCGAAAATGAAGTTAGAACAGCTAAAAATCAATCAAGTAGAAGATATTGAGAAATAGTTCGATTAAAACTCCAGAAACCCTACCACCAACGTCAATATACTCAGTACGAAGCTCAAATTCCTTGTGAACAATCATATTTATGAAATTAATGAAAGGGTACAAAATATATAATAATTTTAATTTATAGCGCAAAAAAAAAATTAGAAACTAAAATATATAATAATGAAGTAAAAAGATCATTAATAGTGTATATATATAATGAGTTATAATGAAGTAAAAAGATCATTGTGTATATATATAATAATTTTGGTTTAGCGCAAAAAAATAAATATTAAAATATATAATTAAGTAAAAAGTTAATGCGCAAAAATAAACAAATAATAATTTATTTATTTATATATTAAAATATATAACCAAAAAACATTAACGTTGTTTTGATTGCCTTGGGCAGCATTTGAGTACTTGTAGGTGGCATACTCTTTGTTTTGATTGTCGTGGGACAACACTTAGTACATGAGGTCATACTCTTAACATTAACGTTGTTTTGATTGCCCTCGTGCAGCACTTGAGTACCTGAAGCAATATTCTTAACATTGATGTCCTTTTGATTGCCCTTGGGCAACACTTAGTATCAGGTGCCATACTCTTAACATTAACTTCGTTTTGATTACCATCGGGCAACACATGAGTATATGGAGCCATACATCGGGCAGCACATGAGTATCTGGAGCCATACTATTAACATTAACGCCGTTTTGATTGTCATCGGCGGCACTTGAGTACCTGGTGCCATACTCCTAACATTGATGTCGTTTTGATTGCCTTCGGGCAACACTTAAGTACCTGATGCCATACTCTTAACATTAACGTTGTTTTGATTGCTCTCGGGCAGCTCTTGATTACATGGTGCCACACTCTTAACATTAACGTCATTTTGATTGTCCTTGGACCCACACCGTCGTTGATATATGGAAAACGAAGTTAGAGTTGCTAAAAATTAATCAAGTAGACGGTATTGAAAAAGAGTTCGAAACCTAACCTACCACCACCGTAGATATATCTCACGGACTGCACTTGAGTACTTGCAGGTGACATACTCTTCGTTTTGATTGCCCTCAGACAACACTTTAGTACATGGTGTCATACTCTTAACATTAACGTGTTTTGATTGCCCTCGGACAGTACTTGAGTACTTGGAGCCATACTCTTAACATTGATGTCGTTTTGTTTGCTCTCGGACAACACTTGAGTAGCTGGTGCCATACTCTTATCATTAACGTTGTTTTGAGTGCCCTCGGGCATCCCTTGATTACCTGGTGCAATATTCTTAACATTAACTTCGTTTTGATTGCCTTCGGACCCGCACCCAGTTGATTTATCGAATACAAAGTTATATATTCTAAAAATCAATCAAGTATACGGTATTGAAAAAAAGTTCGAAACCTACACTTAAGAAGTGCAAGTTTTTGTAAACAATCAAATTTATGAAAATAATAAAAGGCTAAATATATATATATATATAGTTTTATCGTAAAATATATAATTATTTTAGTTTAGCGCAAAAAATAATTAAAAAATAAAATATATAATAAAGTAAAAGTTCATTAATAGCGCACATATATATAATGATTTTAATTTAGGCAAAAAAAATAAATATTAAAATATTTTAATATTGTTTCTATAAATATATTTTGGAAATAAGTCTCCTATAGATCTATCTAAAATGAAATAGATGCTTTTGGACAACACTTGAGTACATGGTGTGAAGTGTGAACACAAATAAATTTTAATAAAATTATTAATTTGAGAGAATGCTTTATATGTTTCATAAATTTTATTCTTCAATCCCTTAAATTAAATTCATAAGTTATATGATAATAAAAGTTAAGAGAATGCATATGGTTTATATGTATCATAAATTTAATCCTCCAATCATTTAAATTTATAAGTTATATATAGGAACATAGTAAGTAGTTGGATCATCATCGCTTTCATATGCAACCAATACCAGGAGTTTATTTGGGTCACCATCCAAAATTATGCAGTGGTCATCGGTGTCCTCATCACCAGCAACTTCCGCGGATGGCTTCAAATGATAGATCCAGGTTCACTTGGGACAAATAAATTTAAAAATAAACCATATATATATATATATATATATATATATATATATATATATATATATATATATATAAGTTGGACAACCTTAATACCTTAACAAGGCCTTTTAAGGTGTTATTGGCCCAACTTTGACAGTGTCGAACATAAATAAATTATAAATCTAGGGGTTTGATTCCTCTTGAGAACAGTTGAGAACATGGTGTCATAATCTTAACATTAAGGTCGTTTTGATTGCTATGATTACCAAGTGTTACACTCTTAACATTGATGTCGTTTTAATTGCTCTTCAATTTGATTTATCGAAAATGAAGTTGCTATGATTACCAAGTGTTACACTCTTAACATTGATGTCGTGTGTTACACTCTTAACATTGATGTCGTTTTAATTGCTCTTCAATTTGATTTATCGAAAATGAAGTTGCTATAATTACCAAGTGTTACACTCTTAACATTGATGTCGTTTTAATTGCTCTTCAATTTGATTTATCGAAAATGAAGTTAGAACTGCCAAAAACCAATCAAGTAGAAGATATTAAGAAATAGTTCGAATTAAAACTCCAGAAACCCTACCACCATTGTCGATATACTTAGTACGAAGCTCAAGTTCCTTGTGAACAATTATATTTATGAAATTAATGAAAGGGTACAAAATATATAATAATTTTAATTTATAGCGCAAAAAAAAAAAAATTAGAAACTAAAATATATATTGAAGTAAAAAGATCATTAATAGTGTATATATAATGATTTATAATGAAGTAAAAAGATCATTAATAATGTATATATATAATGATTTTGGTTTAGCGCAAAAAAATAAATATTAAAATATATAATTAAGTAAAAAGTTAATGCGCAAAAATAAACAAATAATATTTTTTTTATAACCAAAAAACATTAATGTTGTTTTGATTGCCCTGGACAGCATTTGAGTACTTGCAGGTGGCATACTCTTAAATTCATAATTTAATCCTCCAATCCTTTAAATTCATAAGTTATATATAGGAACAACATAGTAAGTAGTTGATCATCATCGCTTTCATTTGCAACCAATACCAGGGGTTTATTTGGGTCACTATCCAATATTATGCAGTCGTGGGTTTATTTGGGTCACTATCCAATATTATGCAGTCGTCATCGGTGTCCTCATCACCAGCAACTTCCGCAAATGGCTTCAAAATGATAGAACCAGGTTCACTTGGGTAAAATAAATTTAAAAATAAACCATATATATATATATATATATTAATACATACATGGTGTCTAACATAAATAAATTATAAATCTAGGGGTTTGATTCCTCTTGAGAACAGTTGAGTACATGGTGTCATAATCTTAACATTAACGTCGTTTTGATTGCTATGATTACCTGGTGTTACACTCTTAACATTGATGTCTTTTTAATTGCCCTCAAAGTTGGGATTTATTGAAAATGAAGTTAGAACTGCTAAAAATCAATCAAGTGGAAGATATTGAGAAATAGTTCGAATTAAAACTCCAGAAACCCTACCACCAATATACTCAGAAGCTCACGTTCCTTATGAACAATCATATTTATGAAATTAATGAAAGGGTACAAAATATATATTAATTTTAAATTATAGCGCAAAAAAATAAAAATTAGAAACTAAAATATATAATAAAGTAAAAAGATCATTAATAGTGTATATATAATGATTTATAATGAAGTAAGAAGATTATTAATAGTGTATATATATAATGATTTTGGTTTAGCGCAAAAAAATAAATATTAAAATATATAATTAAGTAAAAAGTTCATGCCCAAAAATAAAAAAATAAACATTTATTTTTTTTATATATTAAAATATATAACCAAAAAACATTAACGTTGTTTTGATTGCCCTGAACAGCATTTGAGTACTTACAGGTGGCATAATCTTTGTTTTGATTAACGTTGTTTTGATTGACCTCTCGGGCAGCACTTGAGTACCTGAAGCCATATTCTTATCATTGATGTCCTTTTGATTGCCCTTGGGCAACACTTGACATTAACGTCGTTTCGATTACCATCGGGCAGCACATGAGTATCTGGAGCGATACTCTTAACATTAACGCCGTTTTGATCAGCACTTGAGTACCTGGTGCCATACTCTTAACATTGATGTCGTTTTGATTGCGCAACACTTGAGTACCTGATGCCATACTCTTAACATTAACGTTGTTTTGATTGCTCTCGCGCAACTCTTGATTACATGGTGCCACACTCTTAACATTAACGTCAATTTGATTGTCCTTGGACCCACAACGTCGTTGATATATGGAAAACGAAGTTAGAGCTGCTAAAAATTAATCAAGTAGACAGTATTGAAAAAGAGTTCGAAACCTAACCCTACCACCATCGTAGATATACTCACAGACAGCACTTGAGTACTTGCAGGTGACATACTCTTCGTTTTAATTGCCCTCAGACAACACTTTAGTACTTGGTGTCATACTCTTAATATTAACGTGTTTTGATTGCCCTCGGACAGTACTTGAGTACCTGGAGCCATACTCTTAACATTGATGTCGTTTAGATTGCTCTCGGACAACACTTGAGTACCTGGTGCCATACTCTTATCATTAGCGTTGTTTTGAGTGCCCTCGGCCATCCCTTGATTACCTGGTGCAATATTCTTAACATTAACTTCGTTTTCATTGCCTTCGGACCCGCACCCAGTTGATTTATGGAATACAAAGTTATATATTTTAAAAATCAATCAAGTATACGATATTGAAAAAAAGTTCGAAACCTGCAGAAACCTACAGAGTAAGAAGTGCAAGTTTTTGTAAACTATCAAATTTAGCATGTATATTTATCATTAGTTTAAAGCTGCTTAGGGTTAGCATATTCTGTTGTATCTTTGTATATTTATTTGGCTTCTACATCAATAATAAAATTAATTCAGTTCTCAAAATATCAACTCTCTCATGGTATCAGACTTACCATCGCAAAACCCTATTTTTTTCCCCTTTGTTACGAGCTGGTCCCCCTCGTCGTTTTTGATCGAACAAGTCCCCTTCGATCTCTTTGCCCCACATGGCTGCCACTGCTCCTTCCTCGATCTCGACCACCTCCATGATTAATCTGGTCCAAATAAAATTGTCCTCTGCAACATTCTTGATGTGAAAACGACAATTCATGTCCATGGCTGCTACCTTTGAGATGCTAGATCTTCTTCTCGATGAGTCACCCGCACCCTCACCAACCGTTACATCCAACACCGGCGACACTACCACAAATCCCGCATATACCTCCTGGCACCTTCGTGACCAGAAACTCCTTGGGGTTCTCTTTGCAACCCTCGAACCCGAAGCCATGGTCGAGGTTCTCGACTGCACTTCCTCTCGATCAGCCTGGATCACCCTCGAGTCTATCTTTGCCAATGCGTCAACATCTCGTGTTAATCACCTTCTCGAGGCCCTGCTCTCGCTCTGCCGAGACTCTCTTTCAGTTGCTGAATATGGTAAGAATTTCAATTCCCTTTGTGCTCAACTCTCTGCAATTGGAAAACCCGTCGATGAGAGCGACAAAAGTCACTGGTTTCTTCGCGGTCTTGGTTTTAAATTTGCAAATTTCGCCGCTACTCGCATGGCTATGACTCCGATCCCGCGGCTTCGCGACCTACTCCATCTAGCTATTCAATTTGAGCTCATCACGGTTGGCATGGAGCCATCGTCTCCCTCGCCCGCTGCCTTCGTCGCCTCTGGGAGGCCTGATCAGCGCCCTCGTACCGGCTCAGACCAGCGATATCGCAGTCCTCGCTCGGATCATCGACCTTCTCATTCTTCGTCTTCGGTCCAGGGGCGTCCTTATCCTAATGACAGTAGCTCTGGTGGTGCGCCGCGTCGCCTTTATATCCCGCGTTGCCAACTCTGCCGAGGTGAGCACTACGCTGATAAATGCCCTACTTTCTTGCAGCTTCAACATCGTGCTAGAGCTTCTCCTAGCCCATCACCTGCCCCAACAACACATTTGGCCGAGGCTTTCAAAGCCACATGCTCGGTCACCGAGCAGTCCCCTTCCTCCGACTGGTTTGTCGACTCGGGTGCTTCCGCTCACATGACGTCTCAACCCTCACATCTGGATTCATTCACTCCTTACACTGGTAATAACTCGGTCGTCGTCGGTAATGGCAATACTCTCTCTATTTCTCATATTGGTTCACGTTGTTGGAATAGGTGACCGGCAAGCCAACGGTTGGCCGAGCGGTTAACCGTATTCCGTTATATAACGGTTTATTTTGTTAATTAATGAAACCTATATTAATGGCATATACTATATCTGCTCCCAATGTTGAATCATAGATATAGTCCTGTACGGTTACACATGTTGTATGAATTCGGTTTTGTGGAAATCGAGAGATAATTCTATTAACGCAACGTAACTGGTCAAACTCTGTTCCTAGTCGATGGGTTACGCCAATAACAAGGATACCCGGCCTTTCCCCCTTGAGACTAGCACTTAGTGTATGTGGGCTAATCTCGAGCCTCGGTGTTGGGACATCGACATACTTAAGTGGGTGCTCACTGTTGATGAGTTCACTGAACCCCCTCTCCCTGGAATCTCTAAGTGGTTATCACTGATCGAGTAGAGAATTCCATAATATAGTTGTACACAATTAATCCTTAAGACCCAGACATCACCGTGACTTCATCAGAGGACTAGCTGTATCGTGACGTGTCTCTGATTCCCTGGAAAGGGAGTAAGTCGAAAAAGGAGACAATGTTCGTGCAGTTCGAAATCTGATGTGAATTCTGTGCATGGTAGTAGGGGATCTGATCGCTTGATATAGATCATGGATGTCCTGTGTGTTCTGATGGTTCGTAGTCCCGGAATCTCTGGCCAGAGTTGAATAGTGAGGTGATTAGAGAAATGTGTTTCTCTGAATCAATCACGACTGGATTTTACGAAACCTAGAACGTACGCACAGTTATCAAACTCAACAAGAGATCTCGATTAACCAATATCTCTAGTTTGATCGGGACATATGTATCGGAGGGATCGTACTGTACGCTAACTATATTACAAGGTTCTTGCAGGCACTTCATTTGTATCTAGGGAATTAGTGAAGCGTGGCTGCTAGACGCTCGTCACTGATTCGTTGGGCACCGACTTGTTCGGAGATTAAATAATATGATTATTAATCTAAAACTCTTGGGAGTAGTTGAAATAAGAACAATATGTTGTTCGAATCACAATTTGTTGTGAGCCCACGGCTAGTTATACACCTGAACCATTGAGGGTCACATTCTCGTGTAAACCGATCCTTGAATACGATCATGTATTAATTAACTGTTAATTAAGTACATATAGTCGGAGGTCAATATGATTGAATCCGAGATTCATAATTGTGATTATGAGTTGGAAATAATAATGAGCTAAAGAAAACGGACACGGTGATGTACACTTTCTATTTCGGGAAATTTCTTGATTTAGCAGTACTCCTGAAATGGGCTTTCCGATTTTGTGAAATTGGAGATTTTTATTATTATCTCATATTGGAGAAATTATTCTTTGTACCCGGCATACCACATAAATTTGATGAAACGGTGTACCCAAACCAATAACTCTATGACATGTGGCAATTTGTAAATGAGATGACTACCATTCTTATATTTTTAACTCTTCACTAACATTAAGTGAAATAAATAATATTATAAATAAAAATAAAAATAAAAAAACACCTAAAACTAAAACCTAAATAGGTGTAATTTTTTTATCTCTGCATTCACCGGCGTCGGCGTGCTCGTCGGTTCTGGTTCTGGATCCATTAGATTTTCAGTGAAAACGAAGCGACAGTGGTGTCAAAGATCGATTTCAGTCATCGACGTCGGCGTGCTCGTCGACCTCTTCGTATTCGAGGTCGTGCCTTAGCAAAAACTCGCCCGGGTTGAGGGAGAGGATGCGGGGCGGGTCGACCCAAAGGACCGTCCGATTCAACCCGGTGAGCGTGATCGTCGATGAAAAAAGAGATGACGCGGCCGACTTGAAGTTGAAGGGGGTATAATCGTAAACTCAACGACAATTTCACCGTGTTTAGAAAAAGCGTGGTAGTGGACGACGAGGACGATGGTTATGAGCGATGCACGCCGAAATCACTCGCTCGCCGAAATCACTCGCCGTTAAATTGCTTAGTTCTGTGAATGGAGAGAAAAAAAATTAATCCTATTTAGGTTTTAGTTTTAGGTGTTTTTAATTTTTTTTTATTTAATGTTATTTATTTCACGTTAATGTTAATGGAGAGTTAAAAATATAACAATCATCATCTATATTTTAAATTGCCACATGTCAGATAGTTATTGGTTTGGGTACACCATTTCATCAAATTTATGTGGTATGTCGGGTACACCGAATAATTCCTCCTCATATTGATGAGAAAATTAAAACGAGAACGAAAATATAATTGTTATATTTTTCGGAGATCAAATTGATTGTCAATTTTGGAGAAACGTAATGACAGCTAGTGAATTGGGCCGGCTAGGGTTAATGGATCCGATCCATTAGGGTTTGAGCCCAACAAGCTCCTTTCTTCACCTATAAAAGGAGCTCTATAGGCATGAGAAAAAAAAAACACCAAGTGAAGAGCTAAAAACACTAGCCTCACTTTCTCTCCTCTCCTCTCTCCCTCTCGTCCGCCCCCTCGGCTCCTCCCTCGGAGGACCGCCGACAACCGGAGACGCCGCCCGCCGCCGCCTAGTGCCGCCGCCGGCAGCCGCCTCCCCTCGCCGGAATCCGATTCCGGCACCGTTTTTCCGGCCCGTTTTTCCGTCGTATTCTCCCTTACGTGTTTCTAGTGCAATACGTAAGTTGGATTACCTATACGAGGTGAAACCTGATTAGACGAGAGACGCCGAAGGAACGCCCGAGCACAGCCCGAGTCGCGCCCGTGCGCTCCAGCCGTGACACACGAGTCCAGCCGAGAGCCCCGCCACTCGCCCGGCTCTCCCCGCACACGACCCGTGCCGTCCCCGCGTCGCATCCGCGCGACTTCCGACGAACCTCGTTTCGTCCGATGAATCCCTGAGGTACTTACGATTAAATTTAAATTTAATTGTTTGCGTTAAATGTTTGAATGTACTGTTAATGTTTGCGCTATGGGATTTTTTAATTGATATAGAAAAATTAATTGTGATTAATTTAAATGTCAATTAAATTCAAATTGATTCGAATTAAATAATATGATTATATTTGACGCAAACTGATTATGTGCATATGTTTACGTAATTAATTATATATGTGTAATTAATTAATTTGATTAAATTAATTGCACAATTCAAGTTGATTAGAATTAAATAATATGATTATGTTAATTGTCAATCTGATGCAAATTAATTATGTACGGATGTTTACATAAACTCAAGTTGATTAGAATTAAATAATAGGATTATGTTAATTGTCAATTTGACGCAAATTAATTATGTCTATATGTTTACGTAATTAATTGTAATATATTAATATGATTAATATAATTGCACTATAAGTAATATATTAATATGATTAATATAATTGCCCTATAAATAATTAATTTATATGATAAATTTAATTGCGCTAGATTTAATTTATGTAGTATGGGATGCATGAATTAAATATTTAATTATTTGATAATTAAATTAAATGGTGAATTATTGATTCTAATAGATTTGAATTAACATGTAATATTGAAAATATGATTTTCAATAAAATAAAATAAATATAATGTAAAATGTTTATGAAAAACGGTTTTTCATAAAATTTTTGTTTTCCGCTGTGTATACATGCACGATCCCCAACAGTGGTATCAGAGCGTAGGTTCTGAAATTGATTAATTGTCTACGAATATAATCACCCCAACCATGCTGTTTGTTGAATTGATTGATTTAATGTTGTTTAATTGGGACTTAGTTGTTTCTATTAAGATATTTATTTTTATCTAATAGATTGAAACAATGCCTAATTTGTTATCAAGTAACAATTCAATGTCGAACATGAATGCACCTCGGGGAGTGATTCATCTAGACTTGTTTTTGTTAAAACATATTAGAGACATCGAGCCATTTGATGGCATGATTCGATGGTCTGCTCGGCTCCCCCATTTATGGGAGATAGGGTCGCTCGCATGATGAATCGTTGGTTAGAAACTTCGAGTTTCACTTACGAGACACCACGTTTTGATTATTAAGATATTAATAAATTGAAATAGAAAGGAAGTATCAATATTTAATTTAGTGAAATTATTTATATTGAACAATTACATAATAGATTTAAATATTCGATCAACAAGGTGATAGATTAATTAATTGATTTAATTGTTAAATCAAGTTAATTAATAGAGCACCATTTAATTTGCATACCTCGTTTTAATTGTGATTAAATGCTATGTGAATTATGTGAGATATATATTGTGATATATGTTATGATCCTATGTGCTCGTTAGGATGACCTATAGAGGACATAGTTGTTAAGAATCAACAATCGATCAGTCACTTCATTCTCTCCTGAGAATGTATAACGATTATTCTGATGAGATAACAAACCTATACTCCTCCATTCTCTCTCGAGAATGTATATCAAGCCTTAAAGGAGAACCGATGTGTCGTTCTTTCTCCTTTCCTTCTACCGACAATAAATTATGTGAAAGCCACTTACAAGTAGTATGGTATGCCGTGTTAGCGGGGAGTACTGCTTGTGAGTTAAGCTGTAATTTATTGACATAAGATGGAGAGGTGTTAGCTACGATTCTTTTAAATATGTGTGGTCGGATAGATTAACTATGGGCTTACACATGTTTATTGGAGTCCAACTTTCACTTCTCACATCGGTAGGTCGGTCTTGACACATGGTTGACTTTGAAGGGTACGATTAACGTAGTTCATTGTCATGGTGAGGAAAAGTAATCTTTAGGGTCACATAGAGATGTGATTGAAAATGTTTCTACCATTAGGTGAATATAATCGGGCTAGATTAACTACGGGTTATATTCACGCTATTGGACCTAAAGCCCAACTAAGGAAAAATAAGTTTTCCCGTCTGTCTGCTAGAGGATAGCGGAATTCGAAAAATTTAGTGGGAGACAATTAAATGATAAAGACCAAACATTTAATTGTAATCATTAATAACGAATTATCTCAATGTTAATCTTCTTAATATTTCTCAGTAATATTCTCTAAGATATCCCGTAACATCGATACTCGACCAATCCAAACTCACTGGCCCAAACCATTTGAATTGGAATCTCAATCTTGTGATTTAAAATGATGAGTGCCTCTATGTACTTGAGAATAGATTATTTGATAATCTCACTCAACCTTTGACTGCTGAGGAATGCCACTTATGAGAAGTGGGTTTCTAGTTCTTATATGAATCGTTCATTATGAACTACAACATGAACAAAGCTCGATCCTTCAATGGATAAGTTGTTCAAGATGTTGATCAAAGAGTCAACCATCAATACGAGAAATTTGTTCTCATTATTGCTTCTTCATGAAAGAAGTGTTCTTCTTGAAGAAAATGACGGAAATGGTTTCCGGTCTAAGTGTAAAGATGGATAAAGGTGATACTAGAAGGGCGACTAAGAACAAGGTCAACAAATGAGTTGATGACGCTTGCCATCGTTGTGTGAATAAAGGCCATAGGGCCATAACTGCTAAAATACATTGGGCAGAAACGTTCTGACAAAGGTTCGTATTGGGTTATAGTTATTCTATTGTTTTGAACAATTGATTATTTGATTCGTCTAAATTTAGAAACCTGCTATTAATAGAAATGTTCTATTATTAGATCTTACTTATATATTTGATATAGAAGGTAAAGGTTTTAATTTTGTTTTGGAAATCCGATTTCCTTTATACAAAAGAAAGCAAATATGATTTGCTAAAGACGATAAGCAAATAAACAAGAATGAACTAAACCCAAATATCAGCAATGGATAGAAGTCAAAACCCCGCACAACTTTAGCACGCTAGTTGAGTGTGTTGAAGATCTATTGGATTTGATCCAAACGGAGATGTGTGATCCACTAATGTGTTACTGGTGGGGGTGGTTTTCAACTACCAAATGTACTTATGAAGTACACGTCTCTAATTTTGAAGTGTTCAATAATTTTAGACATCAAAGTAGGAAACCAACTTGGTTGCTATATTACGATATGATCGTGGTAATAAATATTTAAGCACCAAGCTTATTGACTATCTAAAGGAGAATACGATTCTCTGGCAATGGACTCCGTCTGGAACTCCTTAATTGTATTGAGTGTCCGAATGTTGGAATCAAACTTTGTTGGACATGGTTCGATCCACAAAGGGGTTCACCAAATTGTCGACGAAACTGTAAAAGTCCTGCACTTTTGACAGTCGTCCATTTGCTGAATAGTGTTACCACCAAAGCAGTTAAAACCACACCATATGAACTTGGGCACTCCCGTATCCTGCTTGCGTGATGCGGCTAGTGGGAGATAAGTTGGATAGTAGATCCGGCTTATGCCATTTTGTGGGGTATCCTGAACATTCACAAGGATACCTGTTTTACTATATTTCTAAAACAAAATGTTTGTCTAAAGAAATGTTGCCTTCTTAGCGAAGAAGTTTCTATTCGATAGAAAAGGCAATATAGTAAATCTTGAATTAGTTCGAGAATATGAACCACACTATGAAGTTCAAACACAAGTACTTGGAGATGAACCAATTCAACAAACCACTAATATACCTCTTCATCTATCGGTTCGTAAATCCGAAAATGTTCGGAAGGTACCTGGTAGACGGTTCCATCTTGATAATGATCAAGATAAAGTTGACGATGGATATGATCCAATAAACTTCAACTGATTCGTATTGGATACGAATATGGGACATTGGCTTATTACCATGAAATTCATAATGGACTGTATGTACTCCAACAAGGTTTGACCTTGGTAGATCCACCAAAGGGAATCGTTCCCAAAGGCTGCATTTTGATCTATTAATTATGACATGAGAGTACATATAGAAAGGTGTGACCTTTAAAGCAAGGATGATGGCGAAAGAAGTTACTCAAAGACAATGTATTGTTTATGATGTAATCTTTCCATCAATCGCTGTGCTTAAGTCCATTACAATTTTGCTGGCCATTTCTGCATAGTACGACTATGAGATATGGAAAATAGATATGAATTCTACTTTCCTTGAATGTGATATTATGGAAGAGTTGTAGCGCAACCGGAAGGCTTCATATTTTCTGGAAAGGAGCAAAAGGTTTGCATACTCTAGCGATCCATTTATGGATTGAAACGAGCATCCCTAAAATGGAACATGTGTTTTAAATACAATAGTCAAAGCGTTGACTTGGTATAAAACTTGGAGGAACCTTGTATTCAAGAAGGTTAGTGGGAGCGCAGTGAAATTTAAGTGTTGTACGTTGATGACATACTAATCATAGGGATGATTGAGTGATGTTGCAATCAACGAAAAGCACGGTTATCCACACGTTTCTCGAATAAAGGATTTGAGGGGAGGCATCTTACGTATTGTGATACGTCACTATAGATATAGATCTAGAAGGATGTAAAATCTTCTCAATCCTTGTACATAGAAACTGTTTCTGAAATGGTTTAGCATGGAAGAATCCTGAAGAGATTCTTGCCAATGTCCCATGGGGTTCATCTCTCGAAATTCGTGTGATTGTAATGTTGATGGAATTCGAGGAGATGAAATGGACAACACATATATCTCCGCACTAGGGAGCATTATGTATGGCATGCTGTGTACTAGACGTGATATTATAAATGTTGTGAGTGTCACAAATGAATATCAGTCGAACCCAAGACCGGCTTATTTGAAGTCGTGAAGGACGAAATCCTTGAGCACTAGCAATCAAAAGCATTAAGGAATTGTTCTTAGTCTATGGGAGGTCCGAGTTGAATTTAGAGGTACTTACGAACTCTAGTTTTCAACCGGATGTGGATGACTAAAAGTCAATATCGGGATTCATATTCGAGCTTAGAGGTGGTGTCGTATGCTGGAATTGTTCCTGCAACGACTAATGATTCTACCACGAGAACCTGAATATGTTGCAGCATCTAAAGCTGTAAAAGAGACTGTTTTGGACACGGAACTTTATCCAAATGTTGGTTATAATTCCGGACGCAAATAATCAAGTAACTTGTACTGTGATTATACGGTGTCCTGTAGCGAATGCTGAGGAACCGAGATCTCATCAGAAGTCCAAACATGTACTTGAGAGAATATCATGTGATCTAAGAGATCAATGACAGAAGTGACGTCTGAGTCGAGAGTGTCACTTCGGAAGATAACTTTGTAGATCCCTGTACCATACCTTTATCTGAATATGTCCGCGAGAAACATCGAGAGTCGATGGGAATAAGATTCATGGATAGTTGGCTCTAGGTCAAGTGGGAGATTGTTGGAATAGGTGACTGGCAAGCCAACGGTTGGCCGAGCGGTTAACCGTATTCCGTTATATAACGGTTTATTTTGTTAATTAATGAAACCTATATTAATGGCATATACTATATCTGCTCCCAATGTTGAATCATAGATATAGTCCTGTACGGTTACACATGTTGTATGAATTCGGTTTTGTGGAAATCGAGAGATAATTCTATTAACGCAACGTAACTGGTCAAACTCTGTTCCTAGTCGATGGGTTACGCCAATAACAAGGATACCCGGCCTTTCCCCCTTGAGACTAGCACTTAGTGTATGTGGGCTAATCTCGAGCCTCGGTGTTGGGACATCGACATACTTGAGTGGGTGCTCACTGTTGATGAGTTCACTGAACCCCCTCTCCCTGGAATCTCTAAGTGTTTATCACTGATCGAGTAGAGAATTCCATAATATAGTTGTACACAATTAATCCTTAAGACCCAGACATCACCGTGACTTCATCAGAGGACTAGCTGTATCGTGACGTGTCTCTGATTCCCTGGAAAGGGAGTAAATCGAAAAAGGAGACAATGTTCGTGCAGTTCGAAATCTAATGTGAAGTCTGTGCATGGTAGTAGGGGATCTGATCGCTTGATATAGATCATGGATGTCCTGTGTGTTATGATGGTTCGTAGTCCCGGAATCTCTGGCCAGAGTTGAATAGTGAGGTGATTAGAGAAATGTGTTTCTCTGAATCAATCACGACTGGATTTTACGAAACCTAGAACGTACGCACAGTTATCAAACTCAACAAGAGATCTCGATTAACCAATATCTCTAGTTTGATCGGGACATATGTATCGGAGGGATCGTACTGTACGCTAACTATATTACAAGGTTCTTGCAGGCACTTCATTTGTATCTAGGGAATTAGTGAAGCGTGGCTGCTAGACGCTCGTCACTGATTCGTTGGGCACCGACTTGTTCGGAGATTAAATTATATGATTATTAATCTAAAACTCTTGGGAGTAGTTGAAATAAGAACAATATGTTGTTCGAATCACAATTTGTTGTGAGCCCACGGCTAGTTATACACCTGAACCATTGAGGGTCACATTCTCGTGTAAACCGATCCTTGAATACGATCATGTATTAATTAACTGTTAATCAAGTACATATAGTCGGAGGTCAATATGATTGAATCCGAGATTCATAATTGTGATTATGAGTTGGAAATAATAATGAGCTAAAGAAAACGGACACGGTGATGTACACTTTCTATTTCGGGAAATTTCTTGATTTAGCAGTACCCCTGAAATGGGCTTTCCGATTTTGTTAAATTGGAGATTTTTATTATTATCTCATATTGATGAGAAAATTAAAACGAGAACGAAAATATAATTGTTATATTTTTTGGAGATCAAATTGATTGTCAATTTTGGAGAAACGTAATGACGGCTAGTGAATTGGGCCGGCTAGGGTTAATGGATCCGATCTATTAGGGTTTGAGCCCAACAAGCTCCTTTCTTCACCTATAAAAGGAGCTCTATAGGCATGAGAAAAAAAAAAAACCAAGTGAAGAGCTAAAAACACTAGCCTCACTTTCTCTCCTCTCCTCTCTCCCTCTCGTCCGCCCCCTCGGCTCCTCCCTCGGAGGACCGCCGACAACCGGAGCCGCCGCCCGCCGCCGCCTAGTGCCGCCGCCGGCAGCCGCATCCCCTCGCCGGAATCCGATTCCGGCACCGTTTTTCCGGCCCGTTTTTCCGTCGTATTCTCCCTTACGTGTTTCTAGTGCAATACGTAAGTTGGATTACCTATACGAGGTGAAACCTGATTAGACGAGAGACGCCGAAGGAACGCCCGAGCACAGCCCGAGTCGCGCCCGTGCGCTCCAGCCGTGACACACGAGTCCAGCCGAGAGCCCCGCCACTCGCCCGGCTCTCCCCGCACACGACCCGTGCCGTCCCCGCGTCGCATCTGCGCGACTTCCGACGAACCTCGTTTCGTCCGATGAATCCCTGAGGTACTTACGATTAAATTGTTTGCGTTAAATGTTTGCGCTATGTACTGTTAATGTTTGCGCTATGGGATTTTTTAATTGATATAGAAAAATTAATTGTGATTAATTTAAATGTCAATTAAATTCAAATTGATTCGAATTAAATAATATGATTATCTTAATTGTCAATTTGACGCAAACTGATTATGTGCACATGTTTACGTAATTAATTATATATGTGTAATTAATTAATTTGATTAAATTAATTGCACAATTCAAGTTGATTAGAATTAAATAATATGATTATGTTAATTGTCAATTGAAGCAAATTAATTATGTACGATGTTTACATAAACTCAAGTTGATGAATTAAATAATAGGATTATGTTAATTGTCAATTTGACGCAAATTAATTATGTCGGTATGTTTACGTAATTAATTGTAATATATTAATATGATTAATATAATTGCGAATATATTAATATGATTAATATAATTGGCTAAAATAATTAATTTATATGATAAATTTAATTGCGCTAAATTTAATTTATGTAGTATGGGATGCATGAATTAAATATTTAATTATTTGATAATTAAATTAAAATGGTGAATTATTGATTCTAATAGATTTGAATTAAATCAATTAATGCATGTGAATATGATTTTCAATAAAATAAAATAAATATAATGTAAAATGTTTACATTAATGAAAAACGGTTTTTCATAAAATTTTTGTTTTCCGCTGCGTATACATGCACGATCCCCAACACACGTCACCTTGCCTCTCATGTTAATTTATTGGACGTTCTAGTCGTTCCCCATATTACTAAGAATTTGTTATCCATTAGCAAGCTGACATAAGATTATGCCGTTGATGTTGTATTTTCTGACAAAACCTTTGTCGTTCAGAATCGGATGACAAAAGCCCCGCTAGCCCACGGCCGTTGTGAAAATGGCTTATACATTTTGGAGCGTTGCACTCGGCTCTTGTTGCTGCACTTAAAGTCACGGATTTGAAAGCAAGCTCTTCCCTTTGGCACTTACGTCTTGGTCACGTCTCTTATGATGTTTTGTCGTCACTTAATAAATCGGGACATTTATCTTTATCGTCTGTATTACCGACTTCGGCTCTTTGTTCATCTTGCCAATTAGCTAAAAGTCGAAAACTCTCTTTTCCTTTGAATGAAAAACATGCTTCGTTTGTGCTTGATTTAGTACACTGTGATTTATGGGGCCCTGCACCTGTCTCTTCGACTGCCGGTTATCGCTATTATGCCGTTTTTATTAATGATTTTTCACGGTTTTCTTGGATTTATCCTCTGCATACAAAGTCCGAATTTTATGATATATTCGTCCGATTTTACAACTTTGTTTGCACTCAATTTTCAAGGAAACTAAAGTTTTTTCAGTCCGACGGTGGTACTGAGTTTATCAACAAAGGCATGACTGAGTTTATTCTTGCGCATGGCATCTTACATCGCATCTCTTGCCCTCACACTCCACAGCAGAATGGTCGAGCCGAACGCAAACACCGTCACATTACTGGAGCTGGACTCTCTATGTTATTTCATGCGTCCGCCCCGGCTTCTCTTTGGTTTGATGCCTTCGCCACAGCCGTCTTTGTCATTAATCGGCTTCCCTCGTCTATATTGGCCAACAAATCTCCGTACGAGCTGCTCTTCCACACCATTCCCAACTACGCCATCTTCAAACCATTCGGTTGCCGTGTCTTTCCCTATTTACGAGACTACACGTCTCACAAGTTATCACCTCGAAGTCGTGCCTGCATCTTCTTGGGATACAGTAGTGTTTACAAGGGTTTTCGATGTTACAATCCTTCGTCGGCAAAGGTATTTTTGACACGAAATGCTCAATTCGACGAGCTTGTATTTCCTTTCACCAACAATACAGACTCACCAACCTCTACGCTGCCATACTCAACATTTTTGGATGCTAGTTCCCCGTTGGATCCTTCGCCAACAACAATCTCGACTCCGCCTCTAGAAACGAACTGTCCCACTCCTCGAACGCCATCGTTCTCCCTTCATCCAGAACCTGACTGCCCCACTTCGCCACCACCCGTCCTGCCCATCCAACCTCTTCCGCCGCTGCCATCACAGCCCGCACATATCCCGATGCCAGCCCTATCACAACCGCAGCCTACGCCCTCGTCGCCGTCGCCCGAGGCTCCTACCACCTCCTCTTCTGCCTCGTCCCGGCATCCCATGACGACTCGCGCTCGTGCTGGAATATTCAAGCCTAAATATCCTGTTAATATTGCATGTACAGCGCTTCTCGCATCGTTGGCCACCACCACCGTACCCAAAGGATTCAAGTCTGCTTTTAAATTTCCCCACTGGGTACGAGCCATGAAGGAGGAAATTGATGCACTTCACAACAACAACACATGGGATTTGGTCCCCCTGCCTCCCAACACAAATATTGTAGGTTCGAAATGGGTATTTCGCACCAAGTTTCTCTCCGACGGCACCATCGACCGCTATAAAGCTCGTCTCGTCGCTCAGGGCTTCACTCAGGTTCCTGGTACCGACTTTCATCATACCTTTAGTCCCGTCGTCAAGGCGACCACTGTACGCACCATTCTGGCTCTCTCCGTTCACCATAAATGGTCGCTACACCAGTTGGATGTCAAGAACGCCTTCTTAAACGGTGTCCTATCTGAATCCGTATTTAGGGCACAACCACCCGGCTTTGTCGATCCTACTCGTCCAACGCATGTTTGTCATCTCAACAAAGCAATTTACGGTCTTCGTCAAGCTCCTTTGGCTTGGTTTCAACGCTTCAGCTCATATCTCCTGTCTTTAGGGTTTCGGCAATCCCAGTCCGACTCCTCTCTATTCTACCTTCTCCGAGGCTCGTCTGTGCTCTACTTACTTCTTTATGTCAATGACATTATCCTCACCGGCAACGACTCTGGCCTGCTCCGTTGTTTCATTACACGTACGCACACCGAGTTTGCAATTAAAGACCTTGGTCGGCTTAACTACTTTCTCGGCCTTGAAATCTCCTACACGTCCACTGGTATCTTCATCGGCCAAGCTAAATATGCAAACGATATTCTCGAACGTGCCAATCTCTTGGACTGCCAGCCGATCGCAACTCCTCTCGTTCCCGGCGTCTCCTTGGTTAGTTCGGGTACCTCCTTTCACGACCCAACACTCTATCGTTTGTTAGTCGGTGCACTCCAATACCTTACCATTACTCGTCCCGACTTGTCATACGCCGTAAATACCGTTAGTCAGTTCCTTCATAAGCCTACTATCGATCATTTTTCTGCTGTTAAACGGATCCTTCGTTACGTCAAGGGAACTCTCAACCACGGTCTTGTTGGGGATCGTGCATGTATACGGGAAAACAAAAATTTTATTTTTATTTTATTTTTATTGAAAATCCTATTTTCAATATTACATACATTAATTGATTTAATTCAAATCTATTAAATAAATAATCCACCATTTAATTTAATTATCAAATAATTAAATATTTAATTCATGCATCCCATACTACACAAATTAAATCTAGCGCAATTAAATTTATCATATAAATTAATTACTTGTAGCGCAATTATATTTATCATATAAAATAATTACACTACTAATTAATTACGTAAACATGCAGACATAATTAATTGCGTAAATTTGACAATTAACATAATCACAATTATATAATTCAAATCAAATTGATTTTTAATTAACAATTAAATTAATCTCTATTAATTTTATTTGTCAATTATAATCCCAGTACTTTAGCGCAAACAATTTAACGCAAACAATTAAATCCAAGTTTAATCGTGAGTACCTTAGGGATTCGTCGGACGAAACGAGGTTCGTCGGAAGTCGCGCGGATGCGACGCGGGGATGCACGTGGGGCGTGCGGGCTGAACACGGGGAGAGCCGGGGCGGCTCTCGGCTGGTCGCGGCGGCGGCGCTCGGGCGCGGGCGGGCTTGGCTCGTCGTGCTCGGGCGTTGCTCGTTCAAACCTCCGGCGTCTCTCGTCAAATCAGGTTTCACCTCGTATAGGTAATCCCACTCGCGTATTGCACTAGAAATACGAGAGGGAGAATACGACGGGAAAAACGGGCCAGAAAAACGGCGCCAGAATCGGATTCCGGCGAGGCGGGCGGCTGCCGGCGGCGGCGGGCGGCGGCTCCGGGCGGCGGTCCTCCGAGGGAGGCGGCCGAAGGGGGCGGCGGCGAGAGAGGGAGAGGGAGAGAGGAGAGGCTAGGCTAGAGCTCTCTAGGTTTTGGTGTGTTCTTCTTCATGCCTATGGAGCTCCTTTTATAGGTGAAGAAAAGAGCTACTTGGGCTCAAACCCTAATGGATCGGATCCATTAAGCCTAGCCGGCCCAATTCATTAGCCGTCATTACGTTTCTCCCAAATTGACAATCAATTCGATCTCCAAAAAATATAACGATTATATTTTCTTTCTCGTTTTAATTTTCTCATCGATATGAGACAATAATAAAAATTTCCAATTTCACAAAATCGGAAAGCCCATTTCAGGGGTACTGCTAAATCGGGAAAATTCCCAAAATAGAAAGTGTACACCATCGTGTCCGTTTTCTTTAGCTCATTAATATTTCCAACTCATAATCACAATTATGAATCTCGGATTCAATCATATTGACCTCCGACTATATGTACTTAATTAACAGTTAATTAATACATGATCGTATTCAAGGATTGGTTTACACGAGAATGTGACCCTCAATGGTTCAGGTGTATAACTAGCCGTGGGCTCACAACACATTGTGATTCGAACAACATATTGTTCTTATATTAACTACTCCCGAGAGTTTCAGATTAATAATCATATTATTTAATCTCCGAACAATTCGGTGCCCAACGAATCAGTGACGAGCGTCTAGCAACCACGCTTCACTAATTCCCTAGATACAAATGAAGTGCCTGCAAGAACCTTGTAATATAGTTAGCGTACAGTACGATCCCTCCGATTCATATGTCCTTATCAAACTAGAGATATTGGTCAATCGAGATCTCTTGTTGTGTTTGACAACTTTGCGAACGTTCTAGACTTCGTATAATCCAGTCGTGATTGATCTAGAGAAACACATTTCTCTAATCACCTCACTGTTCAACTCTGGCCAGAGATTCCGGGACTACGAACCACATAGGACATCCATGATCTATATCAAGCGATCAGATCCCCTACTACCATGCACAGACTTCACATCAGATTTCGAACTGCACGAACATTGCCTCCTTTTTCGACTTACTCCCTTTCCAGGGAATCAGAAACACGTTACGATACAGCTAGTCCTCTGATGAAGTCACGGTGATGTCTGGGTCTTAAGGATTAATTGTGTACAACTATATTATGGAATTCTCTACTCGATCAGTGATAACCACTTAGAGATTCCAGGGAGAGGGGGTTCAGTGAACTCATCAACAGTGAGCACCCACTCATGTATGTCGATGTCCCAACACCGAGGCTCGAGATTAGCCCACATACACTAAGTGCTAGTCTCAAGGGGGAAAGGCCGGGTATCCTTGTTATTGGCGTAACCCATCGACTAGGAACTGAGTTTGACCAGTTACGTTGCGTTAACAGAATTATCTCTCGGTTTCCACAAAACCGATTTCATACAACATGTGTAACTGTACAGGACTATATCTATGATTCAACATGGGGAGTAGATATAGCATATGCCTTAATTAATCATAATTAATAATCGAATTTCGAAATAAATTGATAATATTTATTAATTAAATAATAAATTAGGTTCGACCACAGCCACAGGTTGGCTTGTTGGTCACCTACTCTATCAGGTCTTACCTACACACACACTCCCGATATCTCCATCGTCAGCTACTCCGACGCGGATTGGGCTCGCTGCCCCGACACCCGTCGCTCCACATATGGTTACTCCGTCTTTCTCGGCAATAATCTGGTCTCTTGGAGCGCTAAGAAACAGCCCACAGTTGCTCGCTCTAGTTGTGAATCCGAGTATCGTGCTCTCGCCAACACCGCTTCGGAAACTGTATGGTTAACCAATCTTCTACGCTAATTGCATCAACTCCCTCGTACTAGTCCTCTCCTCTTATGTGACAACAAGAGCGCGATCTTCCTTAGTCAGAATCCCGTAGCCCACAAACGCGCTAAACATATCGATCTCGATTGTCATTTCGTCAGGGAACTCGTCTCCTCCGGCAAGCTACGTACACAGTTTGTACCTTCCAATCTCCAACTTGCCGATATCTTTACCAAGAGTCTTCTACGTCCAGCCTTCGAGTTACTACGTTCCAAGCTCTGTGTTCATTTGCATCCCACGCATCCGTTGAAGGGGGGTGTTACGGAATAATTATAATACTTGATAATTATGTACCTATTATTTAGCAGGTATATTTATCGTTAGTTTAAGGCTCCTTAGGGTTAGCATATCAACTCTCTCAAAAAGATTATTAATAGTGTATATATATAATGATTTTGGTTTAGCGCAAAAAATTAAATATTAAAATATATAACCAAAAAACATTAACGTTGTTTTGATTGCCCTGGGCAGCATTTGAGTACTTGCAGGTGGCATAATCTTTGTTTTGATTGCCCTGGGACAACACTTAGTACATGAGGTCATACTCTTAACATTAACGTTGTTTTGATTGCCCTCGGGCATCACTTGAGTACCTGAAGCCATATTCTTAACATTGATGTCCTTTTGATTGCCCTTGGGCAACACTTGAGTATCAGGTGCCATACTCTTAACATTAACGTGTTTTGATTACCATCGGGCAGCACATGAGTATCTGGAGCCATATTCTTAACATTAACGCCGTTTTGATTGTCATCGGCAGCACTTGAGTACCTGGTGCCATACTCTTAACATTGATGTCGTTTTGATTGCGCAACACTTAAGTACCTGATGCCATACTCTTAACATTAACGTTGTTTTTATTGCTCTCGCTTAACTCTTAATTACATGGTGCCACACTCTTAACATTAACGTCATTTTGATTGTCCTTGGACCCACACCGTCGTTGATATATGGAAAACAAAGTTAGAGCTGCGAATAATTAATCAAGTAGACAGTATTGAAAAAGAGTTCGAAACCTAACCCTACCACCACCGTAGATATACTCACAGACAGCACTTGAGTACTTGTAGGTGACATACTCTTCGTTTTGATTGCCCTCAGACAACACTTTAGTACTTGGTGTCATACTCTTAATATTAACGTGTTTTGATTGCCCTCGGACAGTACTTGAGTACCTGGAGCCATACTCTTAACATTGATGTCGTTTTGATTGCTCTCGGACAACACTTGAGTACCTGGTGCCATACTCTTATCTTTAACGTTGTTTTGATTGCTATGATTACCTGGTGTTACACTCTTAACATTGATGTTGTTTTAATTGCTCTCCAAATTGATTTATTGAAAATGAAGTTAGAACTGCTAAAAATCAATCCAAGTGGAAGATATTGAGAAATAGTTCGAATTAAAACTTCAGAAACCCTACCACCAATATACTCAGTACGAAGCTCAAAACAATCATATTTATGAAATTAATGGAAGGGTACAAAATATACAATAATTTTAATTTATAGCCAAAACAAATAAAAATTAGAAACTAAAATATATAATAAAGTAAAAAGATCATTAATAGTGTATATATAATGATTTATAATGAAGTAAAAAGATTATTAATAGTGTGTATATATAATGATTTTGGTTTAGCGCAAAAAAATAAATATTAAAATATATAATTAAGTAAAAAGTTCATGCGCAAAAATAAACAAATAAACATTTATTTATTTTATATATTAAAATATATAACCAAAAAACATTAACGTTGTTTTGAGTACTTGCAGGTGGCATAATTTTGGACAACACTTAGTACATGAGGTTATACTCTTAACATTAACGTTGTTTTGATTGCCCTCGGGTTGTTTTGATTGCCCTCGGGCAGCAATTGAGTAATTGAAGCCATATTTTTAACATTGATGTCCTTTTGATTGCCCTTGGGCAACACTTGAGTATCAGGTGCCATAGTCTTAACATTAACGTCGTTTTGATTACCATCGGGCAGCACAAGAGTATCTGGAGCCATACTCTAAACATTAACGCCGTTTTGATTGTTATTGGCAGCACTTGAGTACCTGGTGCCATACTCTTAACATTGATGTCGTTTTGATTGCCTTCGGGCAACACTTGAGTACCTGATGACATACTCTTAACATTAACGTTGTTTTGATTGCTCTTGGGCAGCTCTTGATTACATGGTGCCACACTATCAACATTAACGTCATTTTGATTGTCCTTGGACCCACACCGTCGTTGATATATGGAAAACGAAGTTAGAGCTGCTAAAAATTAATCAAGTAGACGGTATTGAAAAAGAGTTCGAAACCTAACCCTACCACCACCGTAGATATACTTACGGACAACACTTGAGTATTGCAGGTGACATACTCTTCGTTTTGATTGCCCTCAGATAACACTTTAGTACCTGGTGTCATACTCTTAACATTAACGTGTTTTGATTGCCCTCGGACAATACTTGAGTACCTGGAGCCATACTCTTAACATTTTTGTCGTTTTGATTGCTCTCGAACAACACTTGAGTACCTTAACGTTGTTTTGAGTGCCCTCAGGCATCCATTGATTACCTAGTGCCATACTCTTATCATTAACGTTGTTTTGAGTGCCCTCAGGCATCCCTTGATTACCTAGTGCAATATTCTTAACATTAACTTCGTTTTGATTGCCTTCGGACCCGCACCCAGTTGATTTTTCGAATACAAAGTTATATATTCTAAAAATCAATCAAGTATACGGTATTGAAAAAAAGTTCGAAACCTACACAATACGACGTGCAAGTTTTTGTAAACAATCAAAATTATGAAATTAATAAAAGGCTAAAAATATATATAATTTTATCGTAAAATATATAATTATTTTAGTTTAGCGCAAAAAAATATTAAAAAATAAAATATATAATAAAGTAAAAGTTCATTAATAGCGCACATATATATAATGATTTTAATTTAGCGCAAAAAATAAATATTAAAATATTTTAATATTGTATCTATAAATATATTTTGGAAATAAGTCACCTATAGATCTATCCAAAATCGAAATAGATGTTTTTGGACAACACATGAGTACATGGCGTTAACAATAATAAATTTTAATAAAATTATTAATTTGAGAGAATGCATGTGGTTTATATATTTCATAAATTTTATTCTTCAATCCTTAAATTCATAAGTTATATGATAATAAAAGTTGAGAGAATGCATATGGTTTATATGTATCATAAATTTAATCCTCCAATCTTTTAAATTCATAAGTTATATATAGGAGCATAGTAAGTAGTTTATTATCATCGCTTCCATTTGCAACCAATACCAGAGGTTTATTTGGGTCACCATCCAATATTATGCAGTCGTCATCGGTGTCCTCATCACCAGCAACTTCCGCGGATGGCTTCAAAATTATAGATCCAGGTTCACTTGGGGCAAATAAATTTAAAAATAAACCATATATATATATATATATATATATATATATATATATATATATATATATATATATATATATATATATATATATATATATATATATATATATATATATTAATACATACATGGTGTCGAACATAAATAAATTATAAATCTAGGGGTTTGATTCCTCTTGAGAACAGTTGAGTACATGGTGTCAAAATCTTAACATTAACGTAGTTTTGATTGCTATGATTACCTGGTGTTACACTCTTAACATTGATGTTGTTTTAATTGCTCTCCAAGTTGATTTATTGAAAATGAAGTTAGAACTGCTAAAAATCAATCAAGTGGAAGATATTGAGAAATAGTTCGAATTAAAACTCCAAAACCCTACCACCAATATACTCAGTACGAAGTTAAGTTCCTTGTGAACAATCATATTTATGAAATTAATGAAATGGTACAATATATATAATAATTTTAATTTATAGCGCAAAAAAAATAAAAATTAGAAACTAAAATATATAATAAAGTAAAAAGATCATTAATAGTGTATATATAGTGATTTATAATGAAATAAAAAGATTATTAATAGTGTATATATATATAATGATTTTGGTTTAGCGCAAAAAAATAAATATTAAAATATATAATTAAGTAAAAAGTTCATGCGCAAAAATAAACAAATAAACATTTATTGATTTTATATATTAAAATATATAACCAAAAAATATTAACGTTGTTTTGATTGCCCTGGGCAGCATTTGAGTACTTGCAGGTGGCATAATCTTTGTTTTGATTGCCTTGGGACAACACTTAGTACATGAGGTCATACTCTTAACATTAACGTTGTTTTGATTTCCCTCGGGCAGCACTTGAGTACCTGAAGCCATATTCTTAACATTGATTTCCTTTTGATTGCCCTTGGGCAACAGTTGAGTATCAGGTGCCATAGTCTTAACATTAACGTCGTTTTGATTACCATCGGGCAGCACATTAGTATCTGGAGCCATACTCCTAACATTAATGCCGTTTTGATTGTCATCGGCAGCACTTGAGTACCTGGTGCCATACTCTTAACATTGATGTCGTTTTGATTGCCTTCGGTCAACACTTGAGTACCTGATCACATACTCTTAACATTAACGTTGTTTTTATTGCTCTCGCGCAAATCTTGATTACATGGTGCCACACTCTTAACATTAATGTCATTTTGATTGTCCTTGGACCCACACCGTCGTTGATATATGGAAAACGAAGTTAGAGCTGCGAATAATTAATCAAGTAGACAGTATTGAAAAAGAGTTCGAAACCTAACCCTACCACCACCGTAGATATATTCACAGACAGCACTTGAGTACATGCAGGTGACATACTCTTCGTTTTGATTGCCCTCAGACAACACTTTAGTACCTGGTGTTATACTCTTAATATTAACGTGTTTTGATTGCCCTCGGACAGTACTTGAGTACCTGGAGCCATACTCTTAACATTGATGTCGTTTTGATTGCTCTCGGACAATATTATGATAATGAAAGTTGAGAGAATGCATATGGTTTATTTGGATCACCATCCAATATTATGTAGGTGTCCTCATCACCAGCAACTTCCTCGGATGGCTTCAAAATGATAGATCCAGGTTCACCATCCAATAAATTGTTCTCAAGAGGAATCAAACCCCTAGATTTATAATTTATTTATGTTTGACACCATGTATGTATTAATATATATATATATATATATATATATATATTAATACATACATGGTGTCAAACATAAATAAATTATAAATCTAGGGGTTTGATTCCTCTTGAGAACAATTGAGTACATGGTGTCATAATCTTAACATTAACGTCGTTTTGATTGCTATGATTACCTGGTGTTACACTCTTAACATTGATGTCGTTTTAATTGTTCTCCAAGTTGATTTATTGAAAATGAAGTTAGAACTGCTAAAAATCAATCAAGTGGAAGATATTGAGAAATAGTTCGAACTAAAACTCCAGAAACCCTACCACCAATATACTCAGTACGAAGCTCAAGTTCCTTGTGAACAATCATATTTATGAAATTAATGAAAGGGTACAAAATATACAATAATTTTAATTTATAGCGCAAAAAAAAATAAAAATTAGAAACTAAAATATATAATAAAGTAAAAAGATCATTAGTGTATATATAATGATTTATAATGAAGTAAAAAGATTATTAATAGTGTTTATATATATAATGATTTTGGTTTAGCGCAAAAAATAAATATTAAAATATATAATTAAGTAAAAAGTTCATGCGCAAAAATAAACAAATAAACATTTATTTTTTTTATATATTAAAATATATAACCAAAAAACATTAACGTTGTTTTGATTGCCCTGGGCAGCATTTGAGTACTTGCAGGTGGCATAAGCTTTGTTTTGAATGCCCTGGGACAACACTTAGTACATGAGGTCATACTCTTAACATTAACGTTGTTTTGATTGCCCTCGGGTTGTTTTGATTGCCCTCGGGCAGCACTTAAGTACCTGAAGCCATATTCTTAACATTGATGTCCTTTTGATTGCCCTTGGGCAACACTTGAGTATCAGGTGCCATAGTCTTAACATTAACGTCGTTTTGATTACCATCGGGCAGCACAAGAGTATCTGCAGCCATACTCTGAACATTAACGCCGTTTTGATTGTTATCGGCAGCACTTGAGTACCTGGTGCCATACTCTTAACATTGATGTCGTTTTGATTGCCTTCGGTCAACACTTGAGTACCTGATGACATACTCTTAACATTAACGTTGTTTTGATTGCTCTCGGGCAGCTCTTGATTACATGGTGCCACACTATCAACATTAACGTCATTTTGATTGTCCTTGGACCCACACCGTCGTTGATATATGGAAAAAGAAGTTAGAGCTGCTAAAAATTAATCAAATAGATGGTATTGAAAAAGAGTTCGAAACCTAACCCTACCACCACCGTAGATATACTTATGGACAACACTTGAGTACTTGCAGGTGAAATACTCTTCGTTTTGATTGCCCTCAGACAACACTTTAGTACCTGGTGTCATACTCTTAACATTAACGTGTTTTGATTGCCCTCGGACAGTACTTGAGTACCTGGAGCCATACTCTTAACATTGATGTCGTTTTGATTGCTCTCGAACAACACTTGAGTACCTGGTGCCATACTCTTATCATTAACGTTGTTTTGAGTGCCCTCAGGCATCCCTTGATTACCTGGTGCAATATTCTTAACATTAACTTCGTTTTGATTGCCTTCGGACCCACACCCAATTGATTTTTCGAATACAAAGTTATATATTCTAAAAATCAATACGGTATTGAAAAAAAGTTCGAAACCTACACAATACGAGGTGCAAGTTGTTGTAAACAATCAAATTTATGAAATTAATAAAAGGCTAAAAATATATATAATTTTATCATAAAATATATAATTATTTTAGTTTAGCGCAAAAAATATTAAAAAATAAAATATATAATAAAGTAAAAGTTTATTAATAGCGCACATATATATAATGATTTTAATTTAGCGCAAAAAAATAAATATTAAAATATTTTAATATTGTATCTATAAATATATTTTGGAAATAAGTCACCTATAGATCTATCCAAAATCGAAATAGATGTTTTTGGACAACACATGAGTACATGGCGTTAACAATAATAAATTTTAATAAAATTATTAATTTGAGAGAATGCATATGGTTTATATGTTTCATAAATTTTATTCTTCAATCCCTTAAATTCATAAGTTATAAGATAATAAAAGTTGAGAGAATACATATGGTTTATATGTATCATAAATTTAATCCTCCAATCTTTTAAATTCATAAGTTATATATAGGAACATAATAAGTAGTTTATTATCATCGCTTTCATTTGCAACCAATACCAGGGGTTTATTTGATCACCATCCAATATTATGCAGTCGTCATCGATGTCCTCATCACCAGCAACTTCCGCGGATGGCTTCAAAATGATAGATCCAGGTTCACTTGGGGCAAATAAATTTAAAAATAAACCATATATATATATATATATATATATATATATATATATATATATATATATATATATATATATATATATATATATATATTAATACATACATGGTGTCGAACATAAATAAATTATAAATATAGGGGTTTGATTCCTCTTGAGAACAATTGAGTACATGGTGTCATAATCTTAACATTAACGTCGTTTTGATTGCTATGATTACCTGGTGTTACACTCTTAACATTGATGTTGTTTTAATTGCTCTCCAAGTTGACTTATTGAAAATGAAGTTAGAACTGCTATAAATCAATCAAGTGGAAGATATTGAGAAATAATTTGAATTAAAACTCTAGAAACCCTACCACCAATATACTCAGTACGAAGCTCAAGTTCCTTTTGAACAATCATATTTATGAAATTAATGAAAGGGTACAAAATATATAATAATTTTAATTTATAGCGCAAAATAAAAATAAAAATTAGAAACTAAAAAATATAATAAAGTAAAAAGATCATTAATAGTGTATATATAATGATTTATAATGAAGTAAAAAGATTATTGATAGTGTATATATATAATGATTTTGGTTTAGCGCAAAAAAATAAATATTAAAATATATAATTAAGTAAAAAGTTTATGGGAAAAAATAAACAAATAAACATTTATTTTTTTTATATATTAAAATATATAACCAAAAAATATTAACGTTGTTTTGATTGCCCTGGACAACATTTGAGTACTTGCAGGTTGCATATTCTTTGTTTTGATTGCCCTGGGACAACACTTAGTACATGAAGTCATACTCTTAACATTAACGTTGTTTTGATTGCCCTCGGGCATCACTTGAGTACCTGAAGCCATATTCTTAACATTGATGTCCTTTTGATTGCCCTTGTGCAACACTTGAGTATCAGGTGCCATACTCTTAACATTAACGTCGTTTTGATTACCATCGGGCAGCACATGAGTATCTGGAGCCAGACTCTTAACATTAACGCCGTTTTGATTGTCATCGGCAGCACTTGAGTACCTGGTGCCATACTCTTAACATTGATGTCGTTTTGATTGCGCAACACTTGAGTACCTGATGCCATACTCTTAACATTAACGTTGTTTTGATTGCTCTCGCGCAACTCTTGATTACATGGTGCCACACTCTTAACATTAACGTCATTTTGATTTTTCTTGGACCCACACCGTCGTTAATATATGAAAAACGAAGTTAGAGCTGCTAAAAATTAATCAAGTAGACAGTATTGAAAAAGAGTTCGAAACCTAACCCTACCACCACCGTAGATATACTCTCAGACAGCACTTGAGTACTTGCAGGTGACATACTCTTCGTTTTGATTGCCCTCAGACAACACTTTAGTACTCATACTCTTAATATTAACGTGTTTTGATTGCCCTCGGACAGTACTTGAATACCTGGAGCCATACTCTTAACATTGATGTCGTTTTGATTGCTCTCGGACACTACTTGAGTACCTGGTGCCATACTCTTATCATTAACGTTGTTTTGAGTGCCCTCGGCCATCCCTTGATTACCGGGTGCAATATTCTTAACATTAACTTCGTTTTGATTGCCTTCGGACCCGCACCCAGTTGATTTATCGAATAAAAAGTTATATATTCTAAAAATCAATCAAGTATAGGGTATTGAAAAAGAGTTCGGAAACGGCAGAAACCTACAAGTGCAAGTTTTTTTAAACAATCAAATTTATGAAATTAATAAAAGGCTAAAAATATATATAATTTTATCGTGAAATATATAATTATTTTAGTTTAGCGCAAAAAATAATTAAAAAATAAAATATATAATAAAGTAAAAATTCATTAATAGCGCACATATATAAAATGATTTTAATTTAGCGCAAAAAAATAAATATTAAAATATTTTAATATTGTATCTATAAATATATTTTGGAAATAAGTCTGCTATAGATCTACCAAATTTGAAATAGATGCTTTTGGACAACACTTGAGTACATGGTGTGAACACAAATAAATTTTAATAAAATTATTAATTTGAAAGAATACATATGATTTATATTTTTTATAAATTTTATTCTTCAATCCCTTAAATTTAGAAGTTATATGATAATGAAAGTTGAGAAATTGCATATGGTTTATATGTATCATAAATTTAATTCTCCAATCCTTTAAATTTATAAGTTATATATAGGAACATAGTAAGTAGTTGGATCATCATGGCTTTGATTAGCAACCAATACCAGGGGTTTATTTGGGTCACCATTGTAAGGATAAATATGTTTGGGCATTACAATGCCTTAAAGGATCTAGGCAGAAGTTGTTTTGCTAACATATTTATTTGTTTTATTTCTTTCTTCACAATTTAAACTGTTGTAATCACTTGTGATATTGGTGATTTGATTTAGCATAGTTCATTAGTTGGAACGTGCTTGAAAAACAATCAACATAGAAGCTTTCTGCCGCAGCACAGTTAGGCAGAGTCATGCCGCAAGCAGTGCAAGGCTTGAACAAGAGGTTGAGTCAAGATATCGAGCGAAGCATTAGCGTAGGGCAAAGGATTGCTGAAGTCCAGAGAGTATGGAAGGCAGTGCAGTACGGCAGAGCATTCCAGAAGAACTTCAGAAGGCATTCCTGCGGCAGTGGTCAAAACAGCCTGCCCTAGAATATCTCAACCGATTGTTGACCTAGCTTTTCAAGGAAATTAGTTGAAGACTCTCACCTATAAATAGAGGACGTCTACAGCTGCATTTCCCAACAATCCAGAATACAACACAACACCTTATACACTTCATTTCTACTCTAGTTCGATCGATCAGCCTTTAGAGCCGAAGACTTCAAACGTGAAGTTCTTCGTGCCGTGTATCTCTCATTTCTGGGAGTGTTCTTTTGTTCGGCTGATGATCGAAAGCTTAGTATAGGTGTTCTACAGTAGTTGCTAGGTTTTGTTGTTGATTGTTCATACTCTTTGGATATGATTAATACGAAGGCATACATGTGTATAGCCTTTGGTAATATCTTTGTAAATCCAAGAGTATTCTTTTGTAAAGACTCGTTTCTTAATAAAGTTTCTGGTCGTAAGACCGTTTCGTATGTGTATAATTTAAATACACATACAAAGATTTAAATTTGTGTTCTTTACATTTTCGTACGTGTGTGTGTGTTCGTTCGAAGTGATTTATTTTTATTAATTCCGCTGCAATTCTTATACATATATCACATATCATTTTATCATCTAAACAATCTGATTAATCTGGATAAAATACTTAAATCAAGTAAATCACGTAAAACGAACGGTTTTTCTGTACAAGGCATCAGTCTGCGGCATACGCTGTTCTGCCGCAGAACACTGCCTTGTCTAGGCAGCGCATTTTACTGCGTTTATTTACTGCCTACGACTTTCAAGTGGTATCAGAGCGGACACTAGACTTACTTAGTGTTTAAGGTGTTGGAAATCGATATCCCGGAATTAATAAATTTAAATAAATAAATTATCTAATTAATTCCGACCGAAATCCTTCGAATATCCGGATTGTCTAAATTGCGGAACCGACAATCCAATCGAAATCCTTTCGCCGGAAACCACCGCGAACCACCGTGCATGCCGGAGCCCGACCAAGGTAGCCGCCGTGGGATGAACCCACGGCAAACCCTAGCCGAGCCCCTTGCATGGGGCTCGCGATCGCGGTTGCGCGATCGCCGGGATGCCAAGCATCCCCGGGGCTGCCCCGAGCAGCCCCCCCCCCCCCCCCCCCCCCCCCCCCCGGCGGTGAGTCCGGCGACTCACCGCCACCGCCGGTCGAGGAGGGCGGTCTGCCCAGCAGACCCGCCGTGGCTCCAGCCGCGGCTGCCCAGCGATCGACCCTACGGGGTTCGATCGCTCGCCCCGGCATCCAGCCGGGGCTCCTCTTCGCACGTGCCGCCAGGAGCGGTGGGGTACCGCCACGGCACCAGCCCGTGGCACCCCGCGGTCGACGTGAAGTCGACCGCATGCCCCGGCGACCAGCCGAGGCCTCTCCTATGTCCGGCGACGTGCATGCGCACGATCACCACCGTGGGTCCGCCGATCGCGGTGGTCCGGTGGTCATCGTAGACCACCACCACGCGTTCGGCCCTCGGTCCGGTGTTCGTCCCTCGGATCTTTGGTTCATGATATTTTCACGATAATTTAAACGATAAAATCATAAAGAGGGTTTTACGATTTACCTCGTTCTCGTTGTTCGGAAAAACGTAGAACTCAATTTGACGACCTTGAGATCTTCCCACGTATTCCTTGCACTAGCCCGGACGTCGTGTGGGCGACGATCTACCGAACTCCATGGATCTCCTTCACGAACTCTCTAGACTAATCAAGTATGATTATCTTGTCTTGTCAAATTGTGAAGACCATGTAGTGCTTTTATAGGCTACGTAGGGGATCTTAAGGAGGTGGAATATTGGGCTTCCAATAATAGTGATTAAATTGAGCCCAAGCCCAAATCCATTAATCCTTACTATTATTAATTAATTCTATTTTCCACTATATAAAATTAATTGCACTCCCAATATTAAACCATATTATATCAAATAATATTTCTCCGGTAGTATTATTTATTCCGTGTATTTAAGATATAAATATCCATGAATAAAATTAATTTATTGCTAATTAATTTATTCATCTCTTTTATCCGAGACTAGTACCATTCAACCTTAATTATTATGCGGAACGAATCCACCTGCAGGGTTTACATAATAATTCCTTATGAACTCATCTCGGGGATATTATCAACCCTTTCGGGATACACTTTCCCGTCAAGTATTCACGGCATGTCATATATAAAATATAGTGACCCAACTTAACCGGTAATTAACCCAATAATTAAATCGGTTAATTCCTTTGGTAAATCAAAGTCACTTATATTAAATATACACACCCGCAATAGTATCGGGGATTAAGAATAAAATACACTGAGACTCGAATCGATTATCGCCGGCAATCCTAATCGATGAATCTCAACGATCCGCTCAATACACCAAGTGTACAAGTGTGATAAAATAATTAAGACAAATTATTTTCTCTCTCACACAACGACTATACCAATGGATTGGTCCGTGTCCATCTAGGTCGTGAGCAACTGTTCGATTAAATACGAGTAACCGATAGTATGATCTTCTGTGTGGGCCCGACACACCATACTAACTACAACGTATAGAATCCAGGACTATAATTTGCATATATTTAATTATAAATAATTAAATGCAAATAATTGTTTATTTAATTAAATAGATTAATGGCAATGGATCGTGAGTTTCCTTTACTTAAATCTAGACATTAAGTACACTTGTACTAAGGTCTAGTCATTTCCTCCAAACTCCCGACTCCCATACTCATCACGTGCTTAAGTTGTACTTCCAAGAAGTACTATGTGAATGAGCACTCTAGGTTGCCGCTCTGAAGTTATCTTGGTGACTACAGCGTCGTCTCCCTCGACGATGACTCGTATCAGGTGGTACTTGCACTATGTGTTATCTTACACTTATGGACTAGTGATTTCTTACCATTTTCCATTGCACCGCTATTTACATAGCCTTTGGCAAATTAAGAATCACATCTAAATCCCAGAGATTATCCCGGAGTTATACCAAAACTTCCGCTGCCTCTGAGGCCGCTATTTGGTTACCTATGGCAGAGTCCGAAAAGCATCGTGCTTATCACTCTTCCATGTTAAACTCCTTCTCCTTCAATAGTGAAACACATAGCCTGATATCGACTTACACCGGTCCTCATTCGATTAGAAATCTAAGAGAATGTAATCCAAAGGAAAAACTCGTCTGCTTCGTAGTCTAGAACAGTACTTCGAAAGTACTTTTACGACAGTCGAATATTCCTTTCCAGGATTACCTTGATATCCTCCCACTATGCTAACCGCATAGCCGATATCAGGTTCTCGTTTTCAACATTGCATTTATTAAGCTTTCCACACTCAAAGTGTAGGAAACTGCTTTCATTGCTTCTATCTCCTTTTGTGTTCCAAAACACATATCCTTAGATAGATGCATTCCGTCTCTGAAAGGTAACGAACCTTTCTCGGAATCTTGCATGTTAAAACGAACCATAATCATATATGTAAGATGTCCAGGAAAAGTACAATGTTCTTTCTAGAGATCCAAGATCTCAAGAACATGTCCAACTTCTTCCTTTATCTTTCATAGTGATTCATCTAGACAACCATCATTTTATGTCTGATAACATCTTTACATTGTTGCCAATGATAAGAGTGTCATCTACATAAAACCTCCGAGAAACACCACCTTGTTTTCCATCACGTTTCCAATACACACAATTCGTCTATGCTTTTGATGAATCCATAAAATGGACTATCTCATCAATTTGCAAGTACCACGAACTCAATGCTTTGTTTCAATCCATAAATGGATCAACTAAGCTTGTACTCTAAATGATCTCGCCTCTTAGCAATAATCCTTATTGCTCTCCAAGAAGGCACATTTAGATCTAGTACGACCTTCATGTAGATCTAGGGATCGATTTCATGTATACTAGGTCCAGAGTTCGAAGACTCTCCTAGTCTTATGAATATCTCCGGTTGTCCCACAACCTCCCACTACAATGGCATTCCGGTGTATAAACAGTGATAACAGTAGGTGCAGTTAGTGGTGTACCGCTACTCGGTTCGGCTGGTTCTAAGTCTTAATCTTTCTCTCTCATTTCAAAGTATTACGTCACCTTGGGCTTGTGGTTCATTATATAGTCTTTCTCTAAGAACCGGGCGTTAGAACTTATAACGTCCTTCTGGTTCATAGTACTATTGAACACACATCTTTTGTTCTTCTAGGATATTCTACAACCGCATTTGAATGCGCCGTTGTTTCCAGACATATCCATAGAACACAGGTAGTTCCGTATAACTCATCTTTTACTATCTCTATAAGAGTTCCATTTCTTGTTTTACGACACACCATTTCTACACAACAGTGTATGGTGTAGTCATTTAGGATCAAATCCCAATTTCTGATTAGTATGCCATGCATTCCTCAGACAGGTACTTGCCTCCGCGATCAAATCGCAGGCTACAAATGGATATACCTTGATGGCTCTCCACAATTGCTTAGTGTCCATTGACTTGTCAAAACACTTGCTTTTGTGGCACATCAGGTATTCTAATCCATTTTTCGAGTAATCATAAAATGAAGTACTCGTACCTTATTGTCTGAATAGGCATAGGTCTGCATACATCAAAGTCAATCAATTCTTATACTTGTCCGGATCTTACATCTTATATCCATAAAGGATTGCTTAGTCACATTATCTTCCAAATTAGATTCTTAGGTCGGAAGGTCCACTCCTTCAACTTAATTGATCAAATATCAATTTTCGACCTTTGAACTTCTTATTTGAATAAACATGACTTAGCATAAGAATCCACAAGTATAATTGATTTAATAAAGAAATCTCTTATTAGTAAAACGAGTTTTATACTACGGTTCGTTGCATCGTGGTGGATTCAGGATTCATCATTTATATATTGCTAGCTAATGTACCTAGAACAGATACTATCTTTATTTCTTCTTATAACCATCAAATGATTAAAAGAAATAAAATATCCATTCATTAGAAATCCAGAACAAAGTTCTTTCTAATATGAAAGGTACATAAAAGCAATAACTCAAAATGAAATCCTATAAAATGTCCTCCATTTCAACAGCTGCCTCCTCTACAGCATTGCCCACATAGACTACGATCTTTTCTTTTCTAAGTCGTCAGGTTTCCTGGAACCTTTGCATTTAGAATGCACATACCGTCAATGGTTCCATATCTACACACCAGGTTCCGGTAGATAATACCATTGACTATGTTTTACGACTAAAGAAAATTTCGTACTTTCTTTGAGAGGATAATCAGACTTCCAGTACCCAGACTGTTTGCTTCGAGAACTCTTGCCTCTTGGCTTTCTCGTCCCATCTCGTGGTTCAAGTAATCTTAGAACCACTGGGTTTCTTTGCTTTCTTTTCCTTTCCCCCGATTCATGCCTTTAGGTTCGAAACCTTTGGCATTGGCTACAAGAGCTTGCGATTTCCGTTTCAACTCGTCTAAAAGGTCAATCATCTCAAAAACGTGTTTAAGCGTTTCCTCGAATCGACTGCCCTTTATGAGTATCCACATCGCCTCTTGTCTAGCCGCCTATGTCAATAGGCTCGGGAGGACAAAGATCACTGAGCACCAACTAGTACTCTTTAACAGTTTGGGTAATGTCTAGATCTCTATTCCAATCATTACATTTAGGGACCAATGAGTTTAAAATCCTTACGTATCACAGAAAGTGGGTTCAAAGCCATATCCTAATCTATGAGCACATATAACAACAAACAATCGATTTAATCTCCGATATTATCTCCCTCAAATAATATCATTAAACCACTAATCACATCTAAAATCCCATCAGGTAAGGCAAGCCACGTTCGTGTGGACGTTTACCCACCCAAATGATTTAGCAATTAGATTTGCTTCGGTCGTACATCATTATAGCGTTACTTCGTTGGGAAGAATACTATAAAGCGTACCTAAGTGTAAACCATTACTCAGTATCTAAGAAGATTGTTTGGGACACGTATATTCACCGCAAGCCACGTTCGTGTGGACGTTTACGTTAATATACGCTCCTTTACTCCCTTCTATAACTGTCTACATCAATCGTTCCAAAATCCCATTCAATGTAGCAAGCCACGTTCGTGTGGACGTTTACTACACCAAAAGACTTTTACAATTGACTCCCAATTACTTGAATCATTTAATCTTGTAAATCAAGACGCGGAGAATCATAAGTGAAACTCAAAGTTTCTAACCAGTGATTCACCATGCGAACAACCCTATCTCTCATAAAAATGAGGGAGCCGAGCAGACAATCGATCCACCTTCAAAAGATGGTACGACTGCCTCTAATTTGTGTCCTCGACATGACCAAGTGGCTTTGGCTCCATTCCACTCCCCGGGGTGAGAATGAGTCGACTTGAAGTCAGTTTTGGAAAGACAAATTAGGCATTGTTTGATAGACTTAATCAATGTTTCTCGTAAGAGGAATTACAAGAATTCTCCTCCAATGACTTGTCTATACGAACTTCAAAAGTCCATAAAAGTCACCAAGAGAACAGCAATGGAGACCATGGATATGTTTCCATACCCTCTCCCACTTAGCTTTTTACAATAAAGGGATACGCTATCTAATGCATAATTAAATACACATAAGCATGCATACATGAAATAAAGCACATAGAATATTATCACATAATCAAAATAATACTAGAATAATATTTTCCGACTATTATGGCTTTATCGCATCTCCGTACGCATCTTCTAGTCTTTAGTCTTCGTTCTTGAATGCTCCATGTGACGGGAATATTAATTCCAATATTTAAATCTATTTATTTTTAATAAATCCAAAAGTTACTTAATTCGAAAATTAAGTCAATCGAATAAATCAAAAATAAAATTAAATATTATTAATATTTTTATTTATTTATTTTCCTATCTAATTCTATTAAATCTCTAGAATAATCTATACAAGACCCACTTGGAATATTCTAGAAGACATCTATAATAGAATAAGGAAATAAAATAAATTTATTTTATTTTTCCTTTCTACTTCATTAAATCTCTAGAATAATCTATCCAAGACCCACTTGGAATATTCTAGATGACTTCCATAATGAAATAAGGAAATAAAATAATTTATTTTATTTTCCCTTTCTACTTCATTAAATCTCTAGAATAATCTATCCAAGACCCACTTGGAATATTCTAGATGATTTCCATAATGAAATAAGGAAATAAAATAATTTAGGACTCTTCTACTTTCCTAATCCATTAAAAATTCTATTAAGGAATAATTAAATAGGAAAAATTAATTAAGGACTCTTCTACTTTCCAAAATTAATTAATTTCCATGTCCATGAAAATTCCCATAAAATAGGAATAATCAATTAGGAAATAAATTAATTTAATAATTAATTATTTTCCTTTCCAATTCTATTAAATCTCTAGAATCCTATTCCAAGTAGAACTTAGAATATTCTAGAAGACTTCCATAATAGAATAAGGAAATAAATTAATTTCAATTAATTCTTTTCCTATTTCCATGAGAATTCCCAAAAACTAGGAATACTCAAAATAGGAAAACCGAATCAATTAGGAAAGTTGGATCTTGGTAGGAATAGCATGGGTTGGGGATCCCCACGCCATCCCCACCATCGACCACCACCGCCGGGGACCACCACCGCCGCCGCCCCCAGCCCACGCGCCACCACCACCGGTGGCCGGCGTGGCCGGAAGCCCTAGCGGGCAGCCCCTTGTGGGGTCGATCGATCCTCATGGGGATCGATCATGGGGATGATCGACCCCCCCGGTCCTCCCTCTCTTCGTCTCCTCCGTCACACTTTTCCGGTCGTCGTTTCGTCCTCGATCCAACGTAAAATAAATAACAAATTTATTACTACGCTATCCGGCATCGATTCTACATGAAATCGACCTCATACAATTTCCGGAAAAATAAGAACAAATATTCACCACACAAGAACAAATATTGACATCACCGAGAGTTTAATAATCAAGAACATTATTATGACATTAATTAACAAAATTAAATCTAGCCATAATAATCGGAAACCCTGCAAGGTAGAACAATTTATCGAAAAATACCGTGAACGAAAACCATCGCTCTGATACCAATTGTTGGAAATCGATATCCCGGAATTAATAAATTTAAATAAATAAATTATCTAATTAATTCCGACCGAAATCCTTCGAATATCCGGATTGTCTAAATTGCGGAACCGACAATCCAATCGAAATCCTTTCGCCGGAAACCACCGCGAACCACCGTGCATGCCGGAGCCCGACCAAGGTAGCCGCCGTGGGATGAACCCACGGCAAACCCTAGCCGAGCCCCTGATGGAGTAGTATACTTAATGTCTAGATTTGAGTATTCTGAACTCTGTATGCACTTTCATTTACCTATTAATTACAGACATTCATTTGCTTTTAATTATTGTTAATTAAATAAATGCAAATCATAGTTCTGGATTTTATACGTTGTAGTTAGTATGGTGTGTCGGGCCCACACAGAAGATCATACTATCGGTTACTCGTATTTAATCAAACAGTTGCTCACGACCTAGGTGGACACGAACTAGTCCATCGGTATAGTCGTTGTGTGAGAGAGAAAATAATTTGTCTTAATTATTTTATCACACTTGTACACTTGGTGTATTGAGCGGATCGATTTAGACTCATCAATTAGGATTGCTCGGCGATAATTGATTTGAGACTCGGAGTATTTTATTCTTAATCCCTGAAATAATTGCGGGTGTGTATATTTAATATAAGTGACTTTGATTTACCAAAGGAATTAACCGGTTTGATAATTGGGTTAATTACCGGTTAAGTTGGGTCACTATATTTTGTATATGGCATGCCGTGAATTCTTGAAGGGGCAGTGTATCCCGTAAGGGTTGATAATATCCCCGAGATGAGCTCATAAGGATTTATTATGTAAACCTCGCGAGTGGACTTGTTCCGCATAATAAATAAGGTTGAGTGGTACTAGTCTCGGATATAAGAGATGAATAAATTTATTAAGCAATAAATAAATTTTATTCATGGATATTTAAATCTTAAATACACGGAATAAATAATACTAAGTTGGAGAAATATTATTTGATATAATATGAATAATATTGGGAGTGCAATTTTATTTATATAGTGGAAAATAAATAAAATTAATATTGATAAGAATTAATAGATTTGGGTTGGACCCAATTTAATTTTCAATATTGAAGCCCAATATTTATTCTCCTTATGATCCCCTTCGTAGCCTATAAAAGCACTACGTGGTCTTCACTTTAAAAACCTACGTTACGCCAACAATAAAGTTCTGAGAGTGAAGAAGATCCACAAGTTCGATAGCTCGTCGCCCACCCGACGTTCGAACAAGTGCAAGGAATACGCGGGAAGGTCACGAGGTCGTCGATTTCGTTTCTCCGAACAACGAATCGTAGGTACAATTCTCAACCCCCTTGTTAATTGTTTCGATTTGGTTTTATCGAGAATACCGTAGGACGAAGATCCGAAATAAGAAACCATGAACGGGGGACGATCGCGTGGTGGTGGCGAAGCCACCGGACCACAAGGCGATCGCCCGGGCTAGGGTTTCGCGGGGATGGGGGCGAACCCTCGGCTGGGCCGAGGGTGTGCGATCGACCACGATGGTCGATCGCTGGGCACGGGCTGGAGCCGTGCCCTACCCCGCCGTGAAGGCGGGGGCCTCCTGGTGGTGGCGGGTCGCCGGACCCGCCGCTGGGGCTGTCGGAACAGCCCCACCCCGATCGATCGCCGGCGCGCGATCGATCCTTCGATTATGCGAACCCCGGCTCGCGGGGGTTCGGGTGGGGGCGGGCTGTGCGTCTTCGGATGCATGGTCTCCAAAGCCCGGACTCCGGCGGATGAGTCGGTGTTCGTATGATCTCCGGCGAAGGGTTTGTTCGGGTTATCGTTTCCGAAATTTTGATAACCCGGGATAGTGAATTCCAACAATTGGTATCAGAGCGTGGTTTACGTTCGCGGTATTTTCGATAAAATTGTTCTACCTTGCAGGGATCCGACTATTATGGCTTAATGATTATTCGTTTAATTATTTTGTCATGTGATTGTTGGTTTTATTAAACTCTCGGACATGTCGAGATTCGTTTTTGGTGGTGAATGCTTGTAATAGTAAAAATTCGGGGGTTGACCGAATTTAGGATTTATTATTATGTTCGTAGTTTTTCCGGAAAATGTATAGGGTCGATTTCGTGTATAGAATCGATACCGGAATTGTAATTTAGATTTTGTAAATTTATTTTGCGATTGGATCGAATCAAAGACCGCCGGAGAAGACGAAGTGACGAGAGAGAGAGGGCAAGGGATCGATTGGATCGATCCCCATGGACGCCCGATCGAAGGCGTGGGGCGGGGCGGCTGTTGCCCTAGCCGCGGCTGCCACCGGTTTCGGTGGTTGGCGGCGTGGCTGGGCGGCGGCGGTCCTCCCCGTGGCTGGCCGGTCGGCGAAGGTGGGGGTGGTTCGGGGTTCCCCAACCCGGGCTACTCCTACCGGAAATATACTTTCCTAATTAATTCGTTATTTCCTATTTTGATTATTTCTTTATGAAATATTCTAGAAAAATAGAAAAAGAATTATTTTAGTACTAAATTTATTTTTCCTATTTGATTATTCCTACTCAAGGGAATATTCATGGATTAGGAATAAAATAAATTTGGAAAAGTATAAGAGTCCTAAATTATTTTATTTCTTTATTTCATTATGGATATCATCTAGAATATTCCAAGAGGATCTTGGATAGATTATTCTAGAGATTTAATGAAGTGGAAAAAGAAAATAAAATAAATAAAAATATTAATAATATTTAATTTTATTTTTGATATATTCAATTGACTTAATTTTCGAATTAAGTAACTTTTGGATTAATTGAAAATAAATAGATTTAAATATTGGATATTAATATTCTCGTCACATGGAGCATTCAAGAAACGAGGACTAAAAACTAGAAGATGCGTACGGGGATGTGATGAAGCCATAATAGTCGGAAAATAATATTCTAGTATTATTTTGACTATGTGATAATACTATGTGCTTTATTACATGTATGCATGCTATATGTGTTTAATTTTTATGCACTAGATAGCGTATCCCTTTATTGTAAAAAGCTAAGTGGGAGAGGGTATGGAAACATACCCATGGTCTCCATTGCTGCTCTCTTGGTGACTTTTATAAACTTTTGAAGTTTATATAGATAAGTTATTGGAGGAGAGTTCTTGTAATTCCTCTTACGAGAAACATTGATTAAGTTTATCAAACAATGCCTAATTTGTCTTTCCAAAGCTGATTTCAAGTCGACTCATTCTCACCCCGGGGAGTGGAATGGAGCCAGAGCCACTTGGTCATGTAGAGGACACAAATTAGAGACTTTCGTGCCATACTTTTATAGATGGGTCGTTTGTCTGCTCGGCTCCCTCATTTATGAGAGATAGGGTCGTTCGCATGGTGAATCACTGGTTAGAAACTTCGAGTTTCACTTATGATTCTCCACGTCTTGATTTACGAGATTGAATGGATCAAGTAATTGGGAGTCAATTATAAAAGTCTCTTAGTTGGTAAACGTCCACACCACGTGGCTTGCTATACTGACGGACTTTGGATTAATTGATGTAGACAGTTGTAAGTAATTACGAAGAGTTGTGAAGTTATCGTAAACGTCCACACCACGTGGCTTGCGGTGATGTAGCAACTCCAAGTAATTTACTTTGGTACTGAGTGATGGTTTACACTTAGATACGCGTTATAGTATCCCTCCCCACGAGGTTACGCTATGATTGATGTATGACCAAAGAAAATCTAATTGCTAAATCGTTTGGGTGGGTAAACGTCCACACCACGTGGCTTGCCTTACCTGATGGGATTTTAGATGTGATTAGTGAGTTAATGATATTATTTGAGGGAGATAATATCGGATATTAAATTGTTTGTTTGTTTTATGTGCTTATAGGTTAGGAATGACTGTGACCCCACTTTGTGATATACTTAAAGATGAAAACTCACCGGTTCCATATGGTGATGATTGGAAAAGAAATCTGGACATTGTCCAGACTGTTGAGCTTTCTGAATCCACTGTTGGTCCAACTAATTTGAGACATGGTGTGGAAGCTAGGCAAGAGGTGTTTAACATACCCACAGAATCGTCCCTCAATGAGTCCCTTAAAACCGACTCAGCGAAGGCGATTTTTGTACGTAAGTTAAGAGAAACACGAGCTCTTGTGGCTAGGCTAAAAGAAAAGCGTGCAAAGAGACCCAGTGGTTTAAAACCACGGATTGGGGTAAGCAAGCGGTTTCGCAGATGCTTTCGATGCAAACAGTTTGGGCACTGGAGGTCTGATTGTCCTCTCATCAAAGGTACGAAATTTTCCTTAGTCACTGAAACATTGTCAGCGGTGATATCTACCAGCACCTGGTGTGTAGATACGGGTGCCACTGACCATGTATGCAATTCATTGCAGGGGTTCCAGGAAACCCGGAGACTTAGAGAGGGAGAAATCGTGGTCTACATGGGCAATGCCGCAAAGGTGGCGGCTGTTGCAGTGGGAGACGTTCACTTACGTTTCAGTAGTGATAGGGTTTTAGTCTTACGTAATTGTCTTTATGTACCCAACTTTAGAAAGAATTTGATTTCGGTTTCTAAACTTATTATGAATGGATATTCTGTTTCTTTTGACCACTCTGTGATCATAAGAAGAAATAGTGAAATTATCTGTTCTGGTACATTGATAGATGATTTGTATGTGCTAAATCCTGAGTCTAACACGATGCAACTAACCGAGAGTAATAACACATCTACGAACACCAATAAGAGGAAGGAACCTTCTAAGATGAATCAATTATACTTGTGGCATCTAAGGCTAGGTCATATTAATTCGAATAGAATTCAAAGGTTGAAAGCTGATGGTCTCATTAGCGGCATAGAAGGAGAGGACCTTCCAACCTGCGAATCCTGTTTGGAGGGTAAAATGACCAAGCGTTCTTTTTCTGGTAAAGGACGTAGAGCTGAACAAGTATTGGATTTGATTCACTCTGATGTATGCGGACCTATGTCTACTCAGGCAAGGGGAGGGTACGAGTATTTCATCACCTTTACTGATGATTACTCAAGGTATGGATATATTTACCTGATGCGCCACAAGAGTGATTCTTTTGACAAGTTCAAGGAATTCAAGGCTCTTGTGGAGAACCTTCGTGGTAAATCCATAAAATGCCTGCGATCTGATCGCGAAGGCGAGTACCTGTCTGGAGAATTCAAGGCATACTTGGCAGAGAATGGGATTGAATCCCAACTGACCTCACCATATACTCCTCAGCAGAATGGTGTGTCAGAAAGAAGGAATAGGACTCTTATGGAAATGGTGCGATCTATGATGAGTTACTCGGACTTACCTGTTATGTTCTGGGGACATGCCTTGGAAACAGCGGCGTATATCTTGAATAGGGTTCCAACCAAAACGGTACCAACAACACCCATGGAATTGTGGAGTGGGCGTAAGCCTAACTTGGGACACATTCGGATCTGGGGTTGTCCAGCACATGTGTTGCGACAAGGTGCCGATAAGTTAGAACCTAGATCAGAATTACGGCTGTTTATAGGATACCCAAAAGGAACTAAGGGTGGCATGTTCTATAGTCCTACGGACCAGAAGATCGTTATAAGTACTAACGCTCGGTTCCTAGAGGAAGACTATGTCATGGACCACAAGCCCAAAAGTGACATAATACTTGATGAGTTGAGAGGTAACGAGGAAGACCTGGATACAGCCGAACCGAGTATAGATACACCACTAGAACCTGCACCTAATACTGTCACTGTTAATACACCGGAACGCCGTCGTAGTGGGAGGGTTGTTAAACAACCAGATAGATGGATTGGACTGGGTGAGTCTTCGGACTCTGGACCTGGAGTTCATGAAATCGATCCCTGGACCTATGATGAGGCGGTACAAGATATAGATGCGTCTTCTTGGAAGAAAGCAATGAAATCCGAAATAGAATCTATGGATTCTAATAAAGTCTGGGATCTTGTAGAACCACCAAGCGGCGTGAAGCCAATTGGGTGTAAATGGGTCTACAAGAGAAAGAGAGGATCTGACGGAAAGGTTGAAACCTTTAAAGCTCGGCTTGTTGCGAAAGGATATACTCAGAAAGAGGGAATCGATTATGAGGAGACCTTCTCGCCGGTAGCCAAGATAAAGTCGATCCGGATTCTCTTATCCATAGCAGCTCATATGGATTATGAGGTGTGGCAAATGGATGTCAAGACAGCTTTCCTTAATGGAAGTCTTGACGAGACGATTTATATGAAACAACCAGAAGGATTCATTGCTAAGGGGCGAGATCATCTAGTGTGCAAGCTTAATCGATCCATTTATGGATTGAAACAAGCCTCGAGATCGTGGAACCTGCGGTTTGACGAAGTGGTCCAATCTTTTGGATTCAGTCAAAGCATGGACGAATCGTGTGTGTATTGGAAACGTGATGGAAAGAAGGTGGTGTTTCTCGGGTTTTATGTAGATAACATTTTATCATTGGCAACAATGTAAAGATGTAATCAGACATGAAATGATGGTTGTCTAGATAAATCATTATGAAAGATATAGGAAGAAGTTGGACCTGTTCTTGAGATCTTGGATCTCTAGGAGAGAACATTGTACTTATCCTGGACATCTTACATATATATGATTGTGGTTCGTTCTAACATGCAAGATTCCCAGAAAGGTTCGTTACCTTTCAGATATGGAATGCATCTATCTAAGGATATGTGTTTTGGAACACAGAAGGAGATAGAAGCAATGAAAGCAGTTTCCTACACTTTAAGTGTGGAAAGCTCGATGAATGCATTGTTGAAAACAAGAACCTGATATCGGCTATGCGGTTAGCATAGTGGGAGGATATCAAGGTAATCCTGGAAAGGAATACTTGACTGCTGTAATGAACATTTTAAGTACTTTCGAAGTACTGGAAACTATGTTCTGAATTACGGAGCAGACAAACATTTCCTTTGGATTACATTCTCTTAGATTTCTAATCGAATAAGGACCGGTGTAAGTCGTTATCAGGCTATGTGTTTCACTATTAAAGGAGGAGGAGTTTTAACATGGAAGAGTGATAAGCACGATGCTTTTCGGACTCTCCCATGGGTAACCAAATAGCGGCCTCAGAGGCAGCGGAAGTTTTGGTATAGCTCCGGTATTACCTCTGGGACTTGGATGTGATTCTTAGTTTACCAAAGGCTATGTAAATAGCGGTGCAGTGGCAAACTTTAAGAAATCACGAGTCCATAAGTGTAAGACAACACATAGAGCAAGTACCACCTGATACGAGTCATCGTCAGAGGGACGATGCAGTAGTCACCAAGATAGCTTCAGAGCGGCAACCTAGATTGCTCATTCACATGGTACTTCTTGGAAGTACAACTTAAGCACGTGATGAGTATGGGAGTCGGGAGTTTGGAAGATATGACTAGACCTTAGTATAAGTGGGAGATTGATGGAGTAGTATACTTAATGTCTAGATTTGAGTATTCTGAACTCTGTATGCACTTTCATTTACCTATTAATTACAGACATTCATTTGCTTTTAATTATTGTTAATTAAATAAATGCAAATCATAGTTCTGGATTTTATACGTTGTAGTTAGTATGGTGTGTCGGGCCCACACAGAAGATCATACTATCGGTTACTCGTATTTAATCAAACAGTTGCTCACGACCTAGGTGGACACGAACTAGTCCATCGGTATAGTCGTTGTGTGAGAGAGAAAATAATTTTTCTTAATTATTTTATCACACTTGTACACTTGGTGTATTGAGCGGATCGATTGAGACTCATCAATTAGGATTGCTCGGCGATAATTGATTTGAGACTCGGAGTATTTTATTCTTAATCCCTGAAATAATTGCGGGTGTGTATATTTAATATAAGTGACTTTGATTTACCAAAGGAATTAACCGGTTTGATAATTGGGTTAATTACCGGTTAAGTTGGGTCACTATATTTTGTATATGGCATGCCGTGAATTCTTGAAGGGGCAGTGTATCCCGTAAGGGTTGATAATATCCCCGAGATGAGCTCATAAGGATTTATTATGTAAACCTCGCGAGTGGACTTGTTCCGCATAATAAATAAAGTTGAGTGGTACTAGTCTCGGATATAAGAGATGAATAAATTTATTAAGCAATAAATAAATTTTATTCATGGATATTTAAATCTTAAATACACGGAATAAATAATACTAAGTTGGAGAAATATTATTTGATATAATATGAATAATATTGGGAGTGCAATTTTATTTATATAGTGGAAAATAAATAAAATTAATATTGATAAGAATTAATAGATTTGGGTTGGACCCAATTTAATTTTCAATATTGAAGCCCAATATTTATTCTCCTTATGATCCCCTTCGTAGCCTATAAAAGCACTACGTGGTCTTCACTTTAAAAACCTACGTTACGCCAACAATAAAGTTCTGAGAGTGAAGAAGATCCACAAGTTCGATAGCTCGTCGCCCACCCGACGTTCGAACAAGTGCAAGGAATACGCGGGAAGGTCACGAGGTCGTCGATTTCGTTTCTCCGAACAACGAATCGTAGGTACAATTCTCAACCCCCTTGTTAATTGTTTCGATTTGGTTTTATCGAGAATACCGTAGGACGAAGATCCGAAATAAGAAACCATGAACGGGGGACGATCGCGTGGTGGTGGCGAAGCCACCGGACCACAAGGCGATCGCCCGGGCTAGGGTTTCGCGGGGATGGGGGCGAACCCTCGGCTGGGCCGAGGGTGTGCGATCGACCACGAGGGTCGATCGCTGGGCACGGGCTGGAGCCGTGCCCTACCCCGCCGTGAAGGCGGGGGCCTCCTGGTGGTGGCGGGTCGCCGGACCCGCCGCTGGGGCTGTCGGAACAGCCCCACCCCGATCGATCGCCGGCGCGCGATCGATCCTTCGATTATGCGAACCCCGGCTCGCGGGGGTTCGGGTGGGGGCGGGCTGTGCGTCTTCGGATGCATGGTCTCCAAAGCCCGGACTCCGGCGGATGAGTCGGTGTTCGTATGATCTCCGGCGAAGGGTTTGTTCGGGTTATCGTTTCCGGAATTTTGATAACCCGGGATAGCGAATTCCAACAGCCCCTTGCATGGGGCTCGCGATCGCGGTTGCGCGATCGCCGGGATGCCAAGCATCCCCGGGGCTGCCCCGAGCAGCCCCCCCCCCCCCCCCCCCCCCCGGCGGTGAGTCCGGCGACTCACCGCCACCGCCGGTCGAGGAGGGCGGTCTGCCCAGCAGACCCGCCGCGGCTCCAGCCGCGGCTGCCCAGCGATCGACCCTACGGGGTTCGATCGCTCGCCCCGGCATCCAGCCGGGGCTCCTCTTCGCACGTGCCGCCAGGAGCGGTGGGGTACCGCCACGGCACCAGCCCGTGGCACCCCGCGGTCGACGTGAAGTCGACCGCATGCCCCGGCGACCAGCCGGGGCCTCTCCTATGTCCGGCGACGTGCATGCGCACGATCACCACCGTGGGTCCGCCGATCGCGGTGGTCCGGTGGTCATCGTAGACCACCACCACGCGTTCGGCCCTCGGTCCGGTGTTCGTCCCTCGGATCTTTGGTTCATGATATTTTCACGATAATTTAAACGATAAAATCATAAAGAGGGTTTTACGATTTACCTCGTTCTCGTTGTTCGGAAAAACGTAGAACTCAATTTGACGACCTTGAGATCTTCCCACGTATTCCTTGCACTAGCCCGGACGTCGTGTGGGCGACGATCTACCGAACTCCATGGATCTCCTTCACGAACTCTCTAGACTAATCAAGTATGATTATCTTGTCTTGTCAAATTGTGAAGACCATGTAGTGCTTTTATAGGCTACGTAGGGGATCTTAAGGAGGTGGAATATTGGGCTTCCAATAATAGTGATTAAATTGAGCCCAAGCCCAAATCCATTAATCCTTACTATTATTAATTAATTCTATTTTCCACTATATAAAATTAATTGCACTCCCAATATTAAACCATATTATATCAAATAATATTTCTCCGGTAGTATTATTTATTCCGTGTATTTAAGATATAAATATCCATGAATAAAATTAATTTATTGCTAATTAATTTATTCATCTCTTTTATCCGAGACTAGTACCATTCAACCTTAATTATTATGCGGAACGAATCCACCTGCAGGGTTTACATAATAATTCCTTATGAACTCATCTCGGGGATATTATCAACCCTTCCGGGATACACTTTCCCGTCAAGTATTCACGGCATGTCATATATAAAATATAGTGACCCAACTTAACCGGTAATTAACCCAATAATTAAATCGGTTAATTCCTTTGGTAAATCAAAGTCACTTATATTAAATATACACACCCGCAATAGTATCGGGGATTAAGAATAAAATACACTGAGACTCGAATCGATTATCGCCGGCAATCCTAATCGATGAATCTCAACGATCCGCTCAATACACCAAGTGTACAAGTGTGATAAAATAATTAAGACAAATTATTTTCTCTCTCACACAACGACTATACCAATGGATTGGTCCGTGTCCATCTAGGTCGTGAGCAACTGTTCGATTAAATACGAGTAACCGATAGTATGATCTTCTGTGTGGGCCCGACACACCATACTAACTACAACGTATAGAATCCAGGACTATAATTTGCATATATTTAATTATAAATAATTAAATGCAAATAATTGTTTATTTAATTAAATATATTAATGGCAATGGATCGTGAGTTTCCTTTACTTAAATCTAGACATTAAGTACACAACTCCAACATAAGGTCCGTCTGATCACGCACACTTACAATGGCAGATCCATCTTACATCGTACGAACACCGGTTGTTCTTGACGGTAGTAATTATGGATTTTGGAAAACCCGCATTGAAGCAAGGATCAAATCAATTGATCGCAGTGCGTGGCTATACGTACTTCGAGGATGGAAACCACCTCAGGAGGAAATCCCTGAAGGCGGCACGATTGAAAAATCTCCGGAGAAGTGGTCGATCGATGAAACTGCCGCAGCAACTGCCAACGATAGGGCAAGGTGTGCCATCCTTGAATCCATCGATTGCAATATGTACAGAATTGTCAAACAATGTACTACTGCCAAACAAGTGTGGGATTTGCTGGCTCTTCATTGTGAAGGTAACAACACAGTGAAGAAAACCAAGGTCCGTATGCTTATGTCTCGTTTCGAGAACTTGCGTATGAACGAGGACGAGACTTGCCTTCAGTACTTTGGAGAATTAATGTCCATTGTTACTGAATGTGCTGACCTTGGTTCACCCATTAGCAACCCGGCAGTGTGTAGCAAGATTATGCGATCGATGAGCAAAAAGTTCCTGCCGAAGGTCACTGCCATAGAAGACAGCGAGATCTTCAAGAACTATGAACTGAACCATGAAGATCGTGAAACTCACGGGAAATCACGTCCACGAAGCGACGAGAGGAACATTGCCTACACCGTGGCAGAGCCCGACGGCAGAGAACAAGACAATAGTTCTCAAGGCAGCAGCCCCACCTCTACCAATGACTTGACCGATGAAGAGATCTACGAGCTACTTGGATCTGATGGTGAAGATGACCAGTTTGCATTCCTCGCCCGGAAAATGGATGCTGTACTTGTTCGCTCGCTGAAGAAGCCGTACGATCCCCGACGAAGGAAGTTCCCGGCAAGGTCACCACAAACTCAAGATCGTCGACTTGTGATCCGCCAACCAAGCACGGGATCCACCTCAAGTTCAAGTCCAAATTCAAAGGACTGGTCGAGGATCAAGTGCCACGTATGTCAAGGGATTGGACACTTCTCAACCGAATGCCCTTCAAAAGATCGAGGCATTGGAATTTTGAATTCCATGGTTGCGCAAGAAGATATGGAACAATACTGCCTTGAAGACTCAACCACTGCGCTTACTGCTCAACTCGAAGGCACAACCCTATCTGACGCTGAAAATGACAGTCCATCCAATGTGACTACACGACGGCATGTTGCATTCTTTGCCTCTGCCGCAGAAACGAAAGAAAGCCCTGCCGCAGAGAACTGCCTGTGCTTCACTGCCTCAGTCAATGGCTACGAATCTGAAGAGGAGACCATTCCCATTGATATTTTCATCGAGCTCAAAGAAAGTTTCGATGAGCTACGCATGAAATTTGCCCGGCAGACCAAGATGATGAAGATGCTTACATCAACCAAAGCCGGATATGAAGAAAAAGTGAAGAAGCAGGCCATGGCAATTGAACAAATGCTCGTAGAGAAGAACACTTTTGAAGAACGATTGAAGAAACTTGATGTCCAACTCACCAGAAAGGATATGGAGGCCGAGAAACTGAAAATTGACTTTAATCGTGTAAATGGAAAACTCGAAGTTGCTAACAATACTTTTGTAAAACTTAACACAGCAACAACAAAATTAGATGCCGTAATGAGTATTTCACATGTTGAAAGGCAAGGCCTCGGACATAAAAAAGTTGTAGATGCCGTTTTTCCAAAGAAAAACTCAAGGGACATGGCATTTGTAAAGGCATCAAATGACGATTCAAACGCTGCCGCACAATCCTCAACTCCAAAAAGGGATGAACAAACCAAAGGCAAGGCCACTGCCCCAGCAAAAGACTGCCGCAGAAGGCCGAAGCAAAGGCAGGCACCATCAGGCAGGATGAAGACAAGGAAGCCCCTGCCTAAGCAACATTTTAAATCAAAGAGACGATATATTTGCCACTACTGCCTAGTACCTGGTCACATTCGACCTTTTTGTTGGAGACGCGAAGAGGATCAAGCAAGAGGACATTACTTTCACTCCAACACTGGACCACGGCATCCCAAATACTTCTCGCATTCTCTGTCTTCACGACACCTTTTCAAAAAGAAGGCAACAATTATACGCAAATGGGTGCCCAAAACTAAATCCTCCACTAATCATTGTTTTACAGGTCCCTCAAATGAGTCTTCTGCCGCATCCAATGCCATCCAAAATGCTAAAACATGCAATGTCATTTTCACTGCCCTCAAAGCTACCAAGGATGATAAATGGTACTTCGATAGTGGATGCTCGCGGCACATGACCGGAAATAGTGCTCACCTCATCTACTACAAATCTTTTCATGGAGGAGAGGTCACTTTTGGAGGAGGTTCCAGTGGTTCAATAATTGGCCGAGGCACTCTAAATGTGAAAGGGCTGCCGAAGCTACAGCAAGTGCTTCATGTTGAAGGCCTCATCACGAATCTCATAAGCATAAGTCAATTATGCGATGAAGGCATGAATGTAAAGTTTACTCACCAAATGTGTGAAGTGTTTGATAATGCAGGGAACCCACTCATTCAGGGGGAGCGTTCCAAGGCAAACAACTGCTACTCCATTGGAGAAACATGCCTCTCTGCACAAGTCAAAGATGACATTGACCTATGGCATAAAAAACTTGGACACACAAGTCTTGGGAATTTAGAGCATCTAATCAAGCTAAATGCTGTTCGTGGACTTCCAGCTCTCCCAAAAATCCAGAAGACAACATGTGGATATTGCAAACAAGGAAAAATGACTCGTACAAGTTATCCAGCAATACCTGCCGCAGGACAGTCTGATGCCTCTGCCGCAGGACCTGCCAACTCCAAGGCAGATCTGTATCAAAAGCAAACCAAATTCTTTGATCTCCTCCACATGGATTTAATGGGACCAATCGAGACGAGGAGCCACTCTGGAAAACGCTACGTACTTGTCGTAGTAGATGATTTCTCAAGATACACTTGGGTGCGTTTTCTCCAAGACAAGAGTGAGACATTTGATGAGGTGTCCAAGCTAATTAGGTGGATAAAGACCAACCATGAAGCCTCAGTAAAGAGAATAAGAAGTGACCATGGCACCGAGTTTGAAAACCAACGGCTTTCTCGATTTTGTGATACGCATGGCATTGCCCAAGAGTTTTCTGCCCCCATAACACCGCAACAAAACGGCGTGGATGAAAGGAAGAATCGAACCCTCAAGGAAATGGTGTGTACCATGCTGATCGCCAAGGGCTTAAGCAAGAAATTTTGGGCAGAAGCATTCAATGCCGCATGCCATATCCTGAACCGCATCAGCATACGTTCAGGAACAACAAAAACGGCCTATGAAATTTTGAACAATAGAAAGCCTAATTTGAAATACTTTCATGTGTTTGGCTCTGTTTGTTATGTTCTGAATGATAGGGAACCTAGATCTAAACTTGATCCAAAGTCACTTAAAGGATTATTTGTTGGATACTCTAGGAATAGTCATGCCTATCGTATTTTTATCATACAAACTAGAACCATCATTGAATCTGTAAATGTTGATTTTGATGATCTTAGTCGACTCAGGAAACCTAAAGAAGAGAATGTAGAAGGTCTGCTCGAGCCTGCCGCAGTAGCAGAAATTGAAGGCAGTATCACACCTGCGCATCCTACTGCCATACTTACTGGCTCAAATGATGATGATCAAACTTCTACAGCAGCAATCAAACGATGATAGCACCCCACATCAATCAGATTCATCAGATGGTGAAGAAGAATCAAACCAACGACGAAGGGATCCCCCAAGACATGTTGTCCGAAACCACCCTTCAAGTCAGATGTTGGCCAGACGCATGAGAGTTCATCCGTACATCAACTACCGCAACATGACCAAGAATATAAGCATGTCTGCCACATGCATTGAAATAGGCATTACCTCGTATCTCTCAACGATCGAACCGAAGAATGCCAAAGAAGCATTGGCCGATGAATTTTGGTTTATGGCAATGCAAGAAGAGATGAACGAGTTTGAAAGAAACAAAGTTTGGAAGCTCATTCCTCGTCCCCAAAACAAGAATATCATCGGGACAAAGTGGATATTTAAGAATAAGTCGAATGAGCACGGGCAGGTTGTACGCAACAAGGCAAGGCTGGTGGCGCAAGGCTATACACAAGTTGAAGGCATCGATTTCGATGAAACTTTTGCCCCCGTAGCACGCATGGAGTCCATTCGTCTACTCATTGCCATTGCATGCCACCTCAACATCACCTTACATCAAATGGATGTGAAGGCAGCATTCCTCAACGACATACTTGAAGAGGAGGCATACGTTGCACAACCAAAGGGGTTCGAAGATCCAAAACGTCCTGACCATGTGTATCAACTGCACAAGGCATTGTACGGCCTAAAACAAGCTCCTAGAGCTTGGTATGGCTGCCTAACTGATTTTCTACTCAGTTTTGGATTCACTCGAGGCACTGCCGACAAGACCCTGTTTGTTAAATTCAATTCTTCCAAAATTTTAATAGCCCAAATTTATGTAGATGATATTGTTTTTGGATCCACATGTGAGAACATGCTTAAGGCATTTACCTCTGCCATGGCATCAAAATTTGAGATGAGCATGGTAGGAGAACTAACTCATTTTTTAGGGCTCCATATCAAGCAATCATCAACTGGGACGTTCATCTCACAAGCTTCATATGCTAAGAATCTCATCAAAAGATTCCAACTTGAAGGATCCAAGCCAATGAAAACACCTATGGGCTCAACGGACAAAATCTCCCGAGGCACTGATACTGCCGCAGTGGATCAGACACTCTACCGATCCATGATAGGGATTTTGCTTTACCTTACGGCAACTAGACCTGATATTATGTATAGCGTTTGCTTATGTGCCAGGTTTCAAGCTGATCCAAGGGAAGAACACTTGAAGGCAGTCAAACGCATCATACGCTATGTTGCCGCATCAGTCGAGTTAGGCATATGGTATACCAAAGATACCACCACCGATTTGGTTGGATTTTCAGATGCCGACTGGGCAGGAGACACGGATGAGCGCAGAAGTACAAGCGGAGGATGTTGCTTTCTTGGAAACAACATCATTTCATGTCAAAGCCGCAAGCAAAACTGCATTTCTCTATCCACTGCCGAATCAGAATACATTGTCGCAGGGAGTTGATGTACCCAATTGATTTGGTTGAAGCACATGCTTGATGACTACCACCTGGATAGCAATGTTCTTACACTCTACTGCGACAATACGAGTGCCATAAATATCAGTCATAATCCAGTGCAGCACTCAAGAACCAAACACATCAGCATAAGGTATCATTTCATCCGAGATTTGGTGGAGAAACGACTCTTGAGGATTGATCACATCCCAACAGAAAATAAAATAGCAGATATCTTCACCAAGCCACTGAACTCAGTAGATTCATTGCTTTGAGAAAGTCTTTGTGCATGTGCACCATGCCTTAGATGCTGATCTGCATCATGCTGCCGCATTGTCATGCCTACTGCACCTCTGCCACATCATTCTGCCTTAGTCAATTTATGAGATTAAAATTTTCCGAAGGAAGAGAAAATACCCAAACCACTTTAGGCAACATGGTCAAACCCATATACATGTAATTAATACTAAATGGGTTGAGATACTATGTACTAGGTGACCTAAGTATTTAATAATCTCGTTTTTGACATTGGCATTATACCTAAGTGGAGTATAAGTACTTATGATGCAGCATGATGTTTCATTAGGATTAGATGTTTTTATTATTTTCCTAATTTTGCTTTGTAAGCCTCGATTTTTCACACCACAAAAATATTTTACTTATTTTATTCAAAAAAAAAATTGAAAAATGAAAAATAGAAAAAGAAAATATTCTAAAAATAGAAAAAAAAGAGAATATTAAAAACAGAAAAAAAATTAAAAAAAAATAAAAAAAAAAAGGATTTTGGATTTTCAATTTTTGGCAACTATCTGCCGCAGAGCCTTGCCCCACTTGACCGTTAGGCAGCACTCGAGTGTGCGGCAGGCGACGGTTCAATTTCAGAAAAGTAACCGTTGCCCATCCCATCTGCTGGGATTCGATGTCCCGGGCTATCAAAAAAATTGCGGAACCGATAACCCGACCGAAAACCCGTCGCCGGAGATCGCACGAACACCGACTCATCCGCAGGAGTCCGACCTTTGGAGACTACGCGCCCGAAGACACGCAGCCCGCCCCCAGTCGAAGTCTCCCGCGAGTCGGAAATCACGAACGCGAACCACACGCGAAGAACCGGGCTCGACAAGAGCGTCGCCGCGGGATGAACCCGCGGCTAAACCCTAGCCGAACCCCATCGCGGCTGGGGTTCGCGATCGCCGTGCATGGCGATCGCTGGGGCTGCTCCGGCAGCCCCCGGGTGGCGGTGAGTCCGGCGACTTCACCGCCGTCGCCACCAGGAGGGGCGGTCAGCCCAGCTGACCACCGCGGCAACAGCCGCGGTTCACCCCCGGCGATCGATCGCCCGCCTCGGCCCAGCCGAGGCGCCTCCTCGCGCACGCCGCCGTGGAGGCGACGGGGATCCGCCACGGCACCAGCCCGTGGCATCCCCGGCGATCGACCCTAGGTCGATCGCACGCCCCGGCGTCCAGCCGGGGCTTCCTCGCGCGGTACACCGGCTGTCGAAACCCTAGGGTTCGACTGCCCTTCTTTCGATCCCGACGGGGATCGCGAGATCCCCGTATCCCGGTCTCGACGTTCCCGGATCGTCTTGTTCATGTATACATCACAATCAACGAACATAATTCATAAAAGGGGGTTTATGATTATTACCTCGAATCGTTGTACGGAGAAACGAATTCGGTTGACGACCTTGCGATCTTCCTACGTATTCCTCGCACTTCGTCCGAACGTCGTGTGGGCGACGATCTATCGGATTCCTATGGATCTTCCTCACTCTCAAGACTTTATGATTGGCGTAACTTAGGTTATTATTCTCTCTTTAAAAGTGAAGACCATGTAGTGCTTATATAGGCTACGTAGGGGATCATAAGGAGAATAAATATTGGGCTTCTAAATATTGAAGATTAAATTGGGTCCAACCCAAATCCATTAATCCTTATCAATATTAAATTTTATTTATTTTCCACTATATAAATAAAATTGCACTCCCAATATTAATCCATATTATATCAAATAATATTTCTCCGATTAGTATTATTTATTCCGTGTATTTAAGATTTAAATATCCATGAATAAATTTATTTATTGCTCAATAAATAATATTCATATCTTATATCCGAGACTAGTACCGTTCAACCTTTATTATTGTGCGGAACGAATCCACTCATGAGGTTTACACAATAATTCCTTATGAACTCATCTCGGGGATATTATCAACCCTTCCGGGATACACTTTCCCGTCAAGTATTCACGGCATGTCGTATATAAAATATAGCGACCCAATTTTACCGGTAATTAACCCAATAATTAAATCGGTTAATTCCTTTGGAAAATCAAAGTCTCTAATATTAAATATACACACCCGCAATAGTATCGGGGATTGAGAATAAAATACTCCGAGATTTAAATTGATTATCCAAGGCAATCCTAATCAATAAATCTCAAGCTGATCCGCCCAATACACCAAGTGTACAAGTGTGATAAAATAATTAAGATAAATCATTTTCTCTCTCACACAACGACTATACCGATGGATTGGTCCGTGTCCATCTAGGTCGTGAGCAACTGTTCGATTAAATACGAGTAACCGATAGTATGATCTTCTGTGTACCCATGCACACCATACTAACTACAACGTATAAAATCCAGGACTATATTTTGCATAATTAAATGCAAATAATTGTTTATTAATTAAATAGATTAAATGCTATGATCGGGAGTTTACCGTTACTTAAATCTAGACATTAAGTACACAACTCCAACATTCTCCCACTTGTACTAAGGTCTAGTCATTTCCTCCAAACTCCCGGTTCCCATACTCATCACGTGCTTAAGGTGTACTTCCGAGTACTATGTGAGTGAGCACTCTAGGTTGCCACTCTGAAGTTATCTTGGTGACTACTACGTCGTCTCCCTTGACGATGATTCGTATCAGGTGGTACTTGCACTATGTGTTATCATCACTTTCAGACTTACGACTTCTTCCAGTTTATCATGCACCGCTATAAAATAGCTTTTGGTAAACTAAGAGTCATATCCAAGTCTTTAGAAGTTATCCGGAACCCAACCAAAACTTCCGCTGCCTCTGAGGCTGCTATTCGGATATGAGAGAGTCCGAGAAGCGTTCCGCTTATCACCCTTTCATTTTTAAAGGTTCCACTTCTCCAAAAGTGAACACATAGCCTGATATCGACTTACACTGGTCCTTCTCTGATTTGAGATCTGAGAACATGTAATCAAAGAAGATTTCGTCTTGCTTAATTTCTAGTACTTTCGCAAGTACTATTAAAACATCCGAACATCTCTTGTCTAGATTACTTTGATATCCTCCCACTACGCAGACCGCATAGTTGATATCAGGTTCTTGTTTTCTAACATTGCATTTAAGCTTTCCACACTAGGTGTAGGAAACTGCCTTGTATCATCTATCTCCTTTATGTGTTCGAAACACATACCTTTAGATAGATGTATTCTGTTCCCGAAAGGCAATAACCTTTCTCAGAATTGTGCATGTTTAAAACAAACCATAGTCGTATAAGATATCTTAAGAGAAGTACAAATGTTCTTGTCTAGAGATCGAAGGATTTCTAAGAACATGATCTAACTTCATCTTAATCTTTTACCTTGATTTATTTAGACAACCTCTATTTTATGTTTGACAACACTTTTACATTGTTGCCAATGATGAAGTGTTATCTACACAAAATTCCGAGAAACACCACCTTTGTTTCCATTACGTCTCTAACACACCTTTCTCGCAAATCTATGCAGACCTAGGGATCGATTTCATCTCTGGTTGCTTAACAACCTCCCACTGCAATGGCGTTCCGGTGTATAACAGTAACAACATTAGGTGCAGTTAGTGGTGTACTACTACTCGGTCAGGCTGGTTCTCAGTCTTTCCCTTTCCTCATTTTAAAGTACTTTGTCAATTAGGGCATTGTAGTTCATCTAATAGTTTTTCCTCTACGAACCGGGCGAGAACACCCTTCTGGTTCGTAGTACTATTGAACATACAATTACTTGTTCTTCTAGGATATTCTACAACCACATAGAATGTGCCGTTGTGTCCAGAAATATCCATAGAACATAGGTAGTTCCGAACAAACTTGTTCTTTTTACCATTAGAATCCCATTTCTCATTTCTGACACACCATGTCTACACATCAGTGCATGCGCTTGAGACTTAATCTCAATCTTTGATTTATGCTATGTGTTATTTAGATAGGTGATAGCCTCCGCGAACAGGTCGCAGGCTCCCAATGGATATACTTTGAAGGATCCCCATAATGGCTTTGTGTTGAAACCACTCCGCCTTTATGGCACAGCAAGTAGTCCAATCCATCTTTGAGTATTCTTGAAAGAACGACTCGTACCTTCTCTAATTACACATACCGCATTAATCATAAATCATTTTCTATACTTGTCTGAATTCCATCCTTTTATCAGAAAGGTTAACTTAGTTGTATCATCTTTCAAGATCGATTCTTAGGTCGGGAGGTCCATTCCTCCAACTATAATTGATCAAATCAATTTCGACCTTTTGAATCCCTTTTGAATAGATACTACCAAGTTCAAGAATTCACAAGTATAATGATTGACAAGAGAAATACATCTAATAAGTAAAACAAGTTATATATAACGGTTTGTTGCATCGTGGTAGACTTAAGGATTCATCATTCATGTATTGCTATCTAATGTACCAGAATAGATATGACTATTATTTCTTATCCAAACCATCAAATGATTAAAGAAATAAAATATCCATTAATAATAAAGAAAACCAGAACAAAAGTTCTTTTTCAAAATAAGGGGTACATAAAGCAATAACTGAAATGAAAACTTAAAACAGATAAATGTCTTCCACTGCAACCGCTGCTACTCCAACAGCTTTGCCCATGTAGACTCGAACTCTTCTTCTCTAAGTCGCCGGGTTTTCTGGAACCCCTGCATTTAAATTAATGCACATACCGTCAGTGGTTCCATATCTACACACCAGAATTCTGGTAGATAATACCGCTGACTATGTTTTTACGACTGAAGAAAAATTCGTACCTCTGAGAGGACATTCAGACTTCCAGTGTCCAGACTTGTTGCATCGGAAGCACTTGCCCTTTGGCTTACTAGCCCCCACTCGTGGTCCACTCCTCTTGGCACCACTGGGTTTCATGGCTTGCTTCCTTTTCTTGCCCCTACCTCCACCAGGCTTAAAGCCTTTGGACTTGGTAGCTACAAGCGCTTGAGACTTGCCCTTCTTGTAGATCCCCTCTACCGCCTTTAGTTCAGTCAGGAGTTGCGCAAGAGAATAAGATAGTTTACCCATATTATAACTCATGCGAAACTGCTCAAAACTAGGGGTCAGAGACTGGAGTATGATGTCGACTTGAGTGTCAGCATCAATCTGAGCTCCTAGGATCTCAAGCTCATTCAACAGACCCATCATCTTAAGAACGTGCTCCCCTACGGGCGTTCCTTCAGACTGAGTAGTTGTCATGAGGACTCTCATGGCTTCTTGCCTTGCCGCACGATCTTGCTCCCCAAACATCTCCTTGAGGATAAACAGCATATCATAGGCAGTGTCCATCGACTCATGTTGGGTTTGGAGTACATTTGACATTGAAGCCAAAATATAGCACCTAGCCATTTCATCAGCCTTTTTCCACTTCATATATGCCAGTTTTTCCTCATCAGTCGAGGCAGCCGTGGGCTCAGCAGGGCATACTTCATGGAGTACAAATTTGTACTCTTCAGAAGTCAGGACAATGTCTAAATTTCTCCTCCAATCAATATAATTGGAGCCAGTGAGCTTATGCTCCTTGAGTATCACAGAAAGTGGGTTCATAGCTATTCTCTAAACCTATAAGCACATTTAAACAAACAATCAATTTAATATCCGATATTATCTCCCTCAAATAATATCATTAAATTACTAATCACATCTAAAATCCCATCAGGTAAGGCAAGCCACGTGGTGTGGACGTTTACCCACCCAAATGATTTAGCAATTAGATTTTCTTTGGTCATACATCACTTATAGCGTAACCTCGTGGGGAGGAATACTACAAGGCGTATCTAAGTGTAAACCATTACTCAGCACCAAAGTGAATCGTTTGGAATTGCTACATTACCGCAAGCCACGTGGTGTGGACGTTTACGACAACTTCACAACTCTTCACAATTCCTTACAACTGTCTACATCAATTAATCCAAAATCCGTCAGTGTAGCAAGCCACGTGGTGTGGACGTTTACTACACCAAGAGACTTTTATAATTGACTCCCAATTACAAGATCCATTTGATTTCGTAAATCAAGACTCGGAGAATCATAAGTGAAACTCGAAGTTTCTAACCAGTGATTCACCATGCGAACAACCCTATCTCTCATTAGATGAGGGAGACGAGCAGACAATCGATCCATCTTCAAAAGATGGTACGAAGGTCTCTAATTTGTGTCCTCTACATGACCAAGTGGCTTTGGCTCCATTCCACTCCCCGGGGTGAGAATGAGTCGACTTGAAGTCAGTTTCAGAAAGACAAATTAGGCATTGTTTGATAAATTTAATCAATGTTTCTTGTAAGAGGAATTACAAGAATTCTCCTTCAATGACTTGTCTATATGAACTTCGAAAGTCCATAAAAGTCACCAAGAGAACAGTGATGGAGACCATGGGAATGTTTCCATCCCCTCTCCCACTTAGCTTTTTACGACAAAGGGATACGCTATCTAATGCATAATTAAACACATAAGCATGCATACAAGCAATAAAGCACATAGCACATAGTCAAAATAAACTAGAGAATTATTTTCCCGACTATCATGGCTTTATTCCATCTCCGTATGCGTCTTCTAGTCTTCAGTCTTCGTTCTTGAATGCTCCATGTGACGAGAATATTAATCCCAATATTTAAATCTATTTATTTTTAATAAATCCAAAAGATACTTAATTCGAAAATTAAGTCAATCGAATAAATCAAAAATAAACTTAAATATTATTAATATTTTTATTTATTTTCCTATCCAATTCTATTAAATCTCTAGAATAATCCATCCAAGTCAAACTTGGAATATTCTAGAAGACTTCTATAATAGAATAAGGAAATAAAATAAATTAGGACTCTTCTACTCTCCAAGATTAATTAATTTCCATTACTATGAAAATTCCCATAAAATAGGAATAATCAATTAGGAAATAAATCAATTCTAAATTAACTTTTATTCCTTTCCAATTCTATTAAATCTCTAGGATCCTATTCCAAGTAGAACTCGGAATACACTAGAAGACTTCCATAATAGAATTAGGAATAAAATTAATTCCAATTAATTCTTTTCCTAATCCATGAGAGTTCCCAAAAATAGGAAAACCGAATCAATTAGGTAAGTAGAATCTAGGTAGGAGTAGCACGAGATCACGAGGACCCCGCGCCCCCCACCTTGATCGCCGGCCGGGAGCACCACCGCCGCCGTCCCCAGCCCACGCGCCACCACCACCGGTGGCCGGCGTGGCCGAGGATCATCGCGGACAGCCCCCGCGATCGATCACCATGGGGTCGATCACAAGATCGATCCCGAGCCCTAGTTTTTCCCTCTCATCTTCTCCTTCGTCACACGCGTTCTCCGGCGGTCGTCTCGGCATCGAACCAACGTAAATAAATTACAATAATTTAAATTACAATTCCGGTATCGATTCTATACATGAAATCGACCCTATACATTTTCCGGAAGAAGAACATAATAATAAATCCTAAATTCGGTCAACCCCCGAATTTTTTTACTATTACAAACATTCAACCACACAAAACGAATCTCGACATGTCCGAGAGTTTAATAATCATGATAATTAATTAAGCAATAATTAAATTAACCATGATAGCCGGAAATCCTGCAAGGTAGAACAATAATCGAATATATACATGAACACGAAACCAAACGCTCTGATACCAATTGCTGGGATTCGATGTCCCGGGCTATCAAAAAAATTGCGGAACCGATAACCCGACCGAAAACCCGTCGCCGGAGATCGCACGAACACCGACTCATCCGCAGGAGTCCGACCTTTGGAGACTACGCGCCCGAAGACACGCAGCCCGCCCCCAGTCGAAGTCTCCCGCGAGTCGGAAATCACGAACGCGAACCACACGCGAAGAACCGGGCTCGACAAGAGCGTCGCCGCGGGATGAACCCGCGGCTAAACCCTAGCCGAACCCCATCGCGGCTGGGGTTCGCGATCGCCGTGCATGGCGATCGCTGGGGCTGCTCCGGCAGCCCCCGGGTGGCGGTGAGTCCGGCGACTTCACCGCCGTCGCCACCAGGAGGGGCGGTCAGCCCAGCTGACCACCGCGGCAACAGCCGCGGTTCACCCCCGGCGATCGATCGCCCGCCTCGGCCCAGCCGAGGCGCCTCCTCGCGCACGCCGCCGTGGAGGCGACGGGGATCCGCCACGGCACCAGCCCGTGGCATCCCCGGCGATCGACCCTAGGTCGATCGCACGCCCCGGCGTCCAGCCGGGGCTTCCTCGCGCGGTACACCGGCTGTCGAAACCCTAGGGTTCGACCGCCCTTCTTTCGATCCCGACGGGGATCGCGAGATCCCCGTATCCCGGTCTCGACGTTCCCGGATCGTCTTGTTCATGTATACATCACAATCAACGAACATAATTCATAAAAGGGGGTTTATGATTATTACCTCGAATCGTTGTACGGAGAAACGAATTCGGTTGACGACCTTGCGATCTTCCTACGTATTCCTCGCACTTCGTCCGAACGTCGTGTGGGCGACGATCTATCGGATTCCTATGGATCTTCCTCACTCTCAAGACTTTATGATTGGCGTAACTTAGGTTATTATTCTCTCTTTAAAAGTGAAGACCATGTAGTGCTTATATAGGCTACGTAGGGGATCATAAGGAGAATAAATATTGGGCTTCTAAATATTGAAGATTAAATTGGGTCCAACCCAAATCCATTAATCCTTATCAATATTAAATTTTATTTATTTTCCACTATATAAATAAAATTGCACTCCCAATATTAATCCATATTATATCAAATAATATTTCTCCGATTAGTATTATTTATTCCGTGTATTTAAGATTTAAATATCCATGAATAAATTTATTTATTGCTCAATAAATAATATTCATATCTTATATCCGAGACTAGTACCGTTCAACCTTTATTATTGTGCGGAACGAATCCACTCATGAGGTTTACACAATAATTCCTTATGAACTCATCTCGGGGATATTATCAACCCTTCCGGGATACACTTTCCCGTCAAGTATTCACGGCATGTCGTATATAAAATATAGCGACCCAATTTTACCGGTAATTAACCCAATAATTAAATCGGTTAATTCCTTTGGAAAATCAAAGTCTCTAATATTAAATATACACACCCGCAATAGTATCGGGGATTGAGAATAAAATACTCCGAGATTTAAATTGATTATCCAAGGCAATCCTAATCAATAAATCTCAAGCTGATCCGCCCAATACACCAAGTGTACAAGTGTGATAAAATAATTAAGATAAATCATTTTCTCTCTCACACAACGACTATACCGATGGATTGGTCCGTGTCCATCTAGGTCGTGAGCAACTGTTCGATTAAATACGAGTAACCGATAGTATGATCTTCTGTGTACCCATGCACACCATACTAACTACAACGTATAAAATCCAGGACTATATTTTGCATAATTAAATGCAAATAATTGTTTATTAATTAAATAGATTAAATGCTATGATCGGGAGTTTACCGTTACTTAAATCTAGACATTAAGTACACAACTCCAACACCATCAACTGCCATACGTTTTTCACTTCACATAAAACTCTTTCAAGTTTTATTTTTATTATTTACTGAAATTCAAAAGCCCTAATCCTTCTCAAACTCTAACTCTCTCTATCCAAATCCGATCAAGAGTTTGATTTTACTAAAATCCTTCAACCCTAGAATTTTTCTCTATCGAACGCACAATATAAATTGCCCATCTTCTTACGTTCGATTGTTTGTGCTCTGTTTTTTCTTGAACCCTAATTTCTTTTTCTCCTCACGAACTCAAAACTCATGGCTGGAACATCTCCGATTCCTAATCCATTCACCCGCTACTTCGAGGACCCTCGATTTTTGGAGCTGGTCAGGGAGATTCGCCCCAACGCAACGATGGATGATCTTCAAGATGTTGAGTCGATGCAAGTCATCACTCGTCTCAAGGCTCTCGATGCCGCCGCCGCCGCTGCCGCCGCGTCGCAACTGCCATCGCTTTCTCCAGACTCGCCGCCGCTAGCTGACGCCGGTGATGGTTCAGGTAAGGCTTCGCCCATGAACATCTCTCCTGCAGGGGGAGCCACTGCCGCAGAGGACATCCCTGCCGCAGAGGATCCACTCCTTGGAGATCCAGTGTTTCCCAATCCGATCCCTCTCAACATCATTCGTCCCGAAGATGTGGAAATTTCCGGCGACACTGAGCCGTCTCAAACTCCACGACCGCCGATGGTCATTCCTGGCGTTGGAAACGTAATTGAGTATGAGGGTGCCCTGAACGAACGATCCCTCAACACCTCGGATTTCAAAGGGCTGTTTACACCTGAGCCATATGTCACTGCTGCATCATCTGCCTTTCCACAGGCAGACACTGAAGTGCAACAGCAAGGCAAGCAGATGCCCTACAACAGAAGGGACGATGACAATGACTTTGACTACTCTGAGCTCTACGACAACTACCCATCTCATAAAAAGACCAAGGATCGCAAACCGACTCCTTATCCTTCTGCAAATCCACCCTCTGATGTGGAAGAATCTGACCACTCAAGTCAGCAGCATCGTGATGCCGCAGGCTTTGATACAGAATCAGACCCACTGCTGCAAGATCTTGCCTCCAGGAAGCGCAAGAAACAGCAGGTGCCTCTTCCTCCTCGCCGGCCGTCCACCAGATCCGCCACTGCCTATGCTAAAGGCAAAGGTCCGACTGTGCCCCCAACCTCAATGGAAAACCCCATTGACGTAGAAGCCACCACTGCTAAGAAATCCCGAAAAGGGAAGGAGAAAGCTGCCGCAATCAAACCCGATAGCTCGCATAGTGGTGATGCCGCAGCACTACCTGCTGCGAAGAAGGGTGGCAAGGCACCAAAGATTGATGCCCCCAAGGAGGATTCGGATTCTGATATGAAACCCGGAAAGGGTTATTCGAGGCGATTCTGGTCGGAACGTCGTTCGGTGATTGGGCCCCAGTTCTATTCCAACAAGCCGATTCAACCGGACCGTGGTGGTGACTTGTCAACCTGTGCCAAACACAAAGTTGATGAGTTTCTGAAAAAGATGAAGTTGGTCAAGGCAGTCTCCTACGCAGCACCCTACTGCGAGGACTTGGTGCGCGATTTCTATGCCAACTTGTGCCCCTGCTTTGGTGATGATGGATCCAGAGGCTATGTGATACGGATCGTACTAAGGATCCTGAGTCACGACTCGAGTCATCACTCGAGTCACCCGCAGCGTCCCGCAGCGCGTCCCCACTGGAGCCGAGTGCTACGAGTTTTCTCGCAGTGACTAGCGAAGTTCCCGTAGCGACTCGTAGCGCGACTAGGGAGGTTTATGGACCCGTAGCATGCTACGAGGATCCCACGAGCAGCCCAGCGTCACCTCGCGTATGTCCCGTAAGACGTGAGAATTCCCCGGCGATGGTCTCGACCAACCACCAGGGCACGGCGGCAGGGAGCGATTGACGGCAGCCGGCGATGATGATCGACGGCGACGGCAGCGGACGGCCGAGCACATGGCGTCCGACCTATCTTTATTTTCTTAGTTTATTTATTTAATTAATTAGTATTTTATTATTATTTATTTAATTAAGTAATTAGGAAAATAGTAGTCTAATAGGACTTAGGATTCTATTTAGATAGGCGTGTGATAGAGTTTCCATATGTTTGGGATTCTCTATTATTATTTTATTAGTTTAGATTACTTGGTAGCCAAGTAACTTCTCCTGTATAAGGAGACCCCTATCATTGTAATTCAATATGCATATTGAGAATAAAAAAGCCTTTGAGCTATTGTGTGAAGTTTTCATACTTCCCCCCCTTATAGTCGATTATAAGACTCTAAATTATTACTTGGCGTAGTAAACGTGCGTAGTGCATAGTTTATACGAGGACTAGTGGGCGATCGTAATAATCCCCAGCTTTTCCAAGCGTATCGAGAGGCGTAGTGCTAATCGAACGTTCATACTTCACGGTTAGAGGAAGGCTAAATAAACCTCTCTTTCCACCCGCAAAACCACATCGAACCACTCGTGGACGGTCGTAAAGGCAAGAGACGAGGCGCGCGGTGCACACAAACAAGGGAACTCAAGTACACCTACCGGACCAAACGAAGGTAAAGCCACGTAAAGCGCTTTGTCAACGTAAGGGATTTTTGATTGACGAGTTCATCGACCGGGGCTCGCACCAAAACTGGTGCTCTCATTGAGAGAGGTTCAACGAAGCAATTCGAAGGATCTCTAGGTAAGTACGAGTGTTCGATTCTTTTGCACAGGATCGATGGCCACAAGTCCTAACGAAGGCAGTCGGAGCAATCGCGAGAGGCTAGCAACCCTCGAGGATGCCACGGAGGCCGTGAGGCTGGACTTTGAGCACTTGAAGGAGTCGTTAGACGCCGTAACGGTGGCAACCGAGCACAACATGGAGACGATGGAAGGATTGAGGGACCAATTGGGAGCCATATTGGAGACACTCAATCAAAAGGCCCGTGAGGAGCGTCGAAGCCAAGCGCGCGAGGACCGTGATGGATCCGAGGCGAGGACGAGACGTGCGCGAAGGGGCGAGGAGCGGTACGAGCCGGAGCACTCAAGGACGCGTGGGAACCGTGAGGTTGCCAGTGACGACGCAAGGCGAGGCGAGCACCGGGAGGACCGTGAGCATCGGCCACATGGACGCGAGAGACGCAAGTCACCCGTGCGTGGAGGCGATGGTGAAGAGACGCCAATCTACGTGTCGAGCCAAGAGGAAGAGCCACGCGGCGAGCATAGGAGGCAACGTGATCACCACCGAGCCCATCGAGAAGAGCGTGAGCAAAGGCACCATCGACGTGGAGAGGTGATGAACCATGGGGTCCGAGGAATTCAAAAGCCAAGGATCGAGTTTCCAAGGTTCAGTGGAGGCGACCCAATCGAATGGCTGGACAAAACAGACCATTACTTTAGCCTATACGAAGTACCTAGAGGTGAAAAAGTCTTAACGGCTTGTTTCTTCCTAGAGGGAAAGGCAAGTAAGTGGTGGCGATGGATTCGGGGTAAAGTACGAGGATTCGGATCGAATCCTAGGCTGGAGGGACTTTGAACGTGAGTTGTTAGCTCAGTTCGGTCCATCACCAATTGCTAATCCGCACGGGCAATTTGCGAAGCTAAAGCAAGAAGGACGCGTGCATGCCTACATAGAGGAGTTTCGACAACTTCAAACGCAAGTGAGAGGTTGGTCCGAAGAGGCTCTCATCGGCACCTTTGTCGATGGCTTAAAGCCTGGGATTGCACGAGAACTTAAGCTAAGGCAACCAGCGAGGTTGCAAGAGGCGATGCGCATGGCAGAGATCTATGAAGAGAGCCTCGCATCCGAGAGAAGGGTTGAAAGGGTACGAACCGAGGTACGTACGGTCGAGATACCAAGACCCATGACAAGGAGTGATCCCAAACCACGAGACCCTGAGACGAAGAAGATAAGTCGTGAGTCACTCAATGACATGATCAAGAAGAGCTTATGCTTCAAGTGTGGAGCTCCATGGGATAAGGATCACAAGTGCAAGGGCGGAAAGATCATGCTCATGATCGAGACCGCAAGTGAAGATGAGTCAAGCCAATCCGAGGACACTAATGAGAGTGAGGCCGAGCTAAGTCTCAATGCGATGACGGGAGTCACGAGGCCCTCAACTATGAGACTCAATGGGTGGCTAGGCAAGCATGAGGTGTCAATCCTCGTTGACAGTGGATCCACCCACAACTTTATCAACGAACGGACGTTGACACGAGTTGGCACGGGGAGTGAAACCGTAGAGCCCTTCGAGGTACGAGTTGCCAATGGGGAAAGGCTTAAGTGCGGAGCACTCGTTCGTGACGTGAAGCTCAACATCCAAGGTGTACGCATCATGGTAGACTTACATGTGCTAACACTTTCTGGAATGGATGTTGTACTTGGAGGCGCATGGCTAAGAAGCATTGGCAAGATAGTCACGGACTATGAGAACATGACTATGAGCTTTTCCATGGCCGAAAAGAGGAGAACCTGGACAGCGGTATCCAACAAGGAAGTCAAGCCTTGTGAGGTGAACATGTTCGAGAGGTTGTATCGAGGAGGAGTAGAGTGCTTCGCCATACTATTCGAAGCAACCAAAACCGAGTCACCCACCAGTGAGCTCGATGAGATACCGGCTGAGATACGAGAGGTCCTAATCAAGCATCAGGGGGTGCTGCAAGAGCCTAAAACTCTACCACCCTCAAGAGGATTCGACCATCGAATCACCCTGAAGGAAGGCAGTGGGCCTATCAATGTGCCACCCTACCGGTATGCACATTTCCAAAAGGGAGAGATCGAGAAGCAAGTCGAGGAGATGCTTGGGAGTGGGTTGATTCGTCATAGCACGAGTCCCTTCTCATCACCCGTACTCTTGGTGAAAAATAAGGATGGAAGCTGGCGCTTTTGCACGGATTACCGAGCCCTCAATGAGGCCACAGTGAAGGATCGCTTCCCTATACCCACGGTGGACGAGATGTTAGATGAGTTGCATGGAGCAACTATCTTTACCAAGTTGGACTTGAGAGCAGGCTATCATCAAGTAAGGATGAAGGAAGCTGATGTGCACAAGACCGCGTTTCGGACTCACACTGGTCACTATGAGTACCTTGTGATGCCCTTTGGGTTGTGCAACGCACCCTCCACCTTCCAAGCTGCTATGAACATACTGTTCAAGCCATACTTGAGGAAGTTTGTGCTAGTCTTCTTTGATGACATACTGGTGTACTCAAAGACAAAAGAATACCACATAGCACAACTTGAGCAAGTCATGGTCATATTGGAGGCTAACCATTTCTATATCAAGCCCTCCAAATGTGATTTCATGCAAGAGAGACTGGAGTATCTAGGTCACATCATCTCTGGACGTGGAGTGCAAGTTGATGAAAGGAAGATCGAGGCCATGTTGGATTGGCCATTGCCAAAAGACATCACCGCACTACGAGGGTTCCTAGGACTGACCGGTTACTACAGACGTTTCGTCGAAGGCTATGGGATCATAGCAAAGCCCTTGACTAGCATGCTGAGAAAAGATGCATTCGAGTGGAGTGATGCTGCAAGAGAAGCCTTCGAGAAATTGAAGAAAGCAATGACACAAACACCCGTGTTGGAATTGCCAAACTTTGATGAACCCTTTGTGGTCCACACGGATGCTAGTGCCGAGGGCATTGGGGCCGTACTTTCACAAGGACGTCAGCCAATAGCCTACATATCCAAGGCATTGGGGCCTATGAAGAAGTCATGGAGTACATACGCAAGGGAAATGCTAGCTGTGGTACATGCAGTGAAGGTATGGAGGCCATATTTGCTTGGACGCAAATTCACCATCATCACTGACCAGCAAGCATTACGACACCTACTCCAACAAAATATTGTGACACCGGAGCAACAAAAGTTCTTGGTCAAGTTACTAGGGTTCGAGTATGATATCCTCTATCAACCGGGGAAAGAGAACAAAGTAGCTGACGCACTGTCGAGGAGAAGTCACGAATCTGAAGACACTCTTGAGGGCAAGGGTATTCTTAAAGGAGAGGGGAGTGATACGGATCGTACTAAGGATCCTGAGTCACGACTCGAGTCATCACTCGAGTCACCCGCAGCGTCCCGCAGCGCGTCCCCACTGGAGCCGAGTGCTACGAGTTTTCTCGCAGTGACTAGCGAAGTTCCCGTAGCGACTCGTAGCGCGACTAGGGAGGTTTATGGACCCGTAGCATGCTACGAGGATCCCACGAGCAGCCCAGCGTCACCTCGCGTAAGTCCCGTAAGACGTGAGAATTCCCCGGTGATGGTCTCGACCAACCACCAGGGCACGGCGGCAGGGAGCGATTGACGGCAGCCGGCGATGATGATCGACGGCGACGGCAGCGGACGGCCGAGCACATGGCGTCCGACCTATCTTTATTTTCTTAGTTTATTTATTTAATTAATTAGTATTTTATTATTATTTATTTAATTAAGTAATTAGGAAAATAGTAGTCTAATAGGACTTAGGATTCTATTAGATAGGCGTGTGATAGAGTTTCCATATGTTTGGGATTCTCTATTATTATTTTATTAGTTTAGATTACTTGGTATCCAAGCAACATCTCCTATATAAGGAGACCCCTATCATTGTAATTCAATATGCATATTGAGAATAAAAAAGCCTTTGAGCTATTGTGTGATGTTTTCATACTTCCCCCCCTTATAGTCGATTATAAGACTCTAAATTATTACTTGGCGTAGTAAACGTGCGTAGTGCATGGTTTATACGAGGACTAGTGGGCGATCGTAATAATCTCCAGCTTTTCCAAGCGTATCGAGAGGCGTAGTGCTAATCGAACGTTCATACTTCACGGTTAGAGGAAGGCTAAATAAACCTCTCTTTCCACCCGCAAAACCACATCGAACCACTCGTGGACGGTCGTAAAGGCAAGAGACGAGGCGCGCGGTGCACACAAACAAGGGAACTCAAGTACACCTACCGGACCAAACGAAGGTAAAGCCGCGTAAAGCGCTTTGTCAACGTAAGGGATTTTTGATTGACGAGTTCATCGACCGGGGCTCGCATCACTATGGCAAGGTGTATTTGCGTGAGAAGATCTTTAACTTCACCCCTACTGCCATTAATGCCTTCCTGGAGCGCTCTGATATCGATTATCCTGCCGCAATTGCTGACCCCACCATTGCCGCAGTGTCTCACCGCTTGACCAGATCACCACCTGATGCCGCAAACAACATCCCTTGCTCAAAACTCTCATCTTTTTACTGCTTTTTGTTCACTGTTGCCAGGCACAACTGGATTCCCACAACAAATGTGCACTTTGTGCATACCCAAATGGAGGAAATCTTGTTTCACCTTGGTGCAGGTAGGCAGGTGAATTTGGGAGAAATCATCTTTGAGAAGATTGCATCACAGGCAGAGAACATCACCCAGACGCAGAGCCTTGCGTTCCCTTCACTGATTTGGGAAATGTTGAAGATCCAAGGGCTCTCGTTCAATAGTGCTGATCTCCTGACTGCTGTGCCACATCCATACAAGTTGTCTGTTCGGGAGTACAATGACTTGCCCTGGACTGGTTTTCATGCCACTGCCGCAGTGCCTCCCACTCCACCTCCAAAGAAGGCACCCAAGCTGCCGCAAGCTGCTGGCCCGAGCTCCTCTGCCCCGAAGCCGAGTATTCATGCTCGTGCTCAGGCATTTGCAGAGCAAATTGCTGCAAGTCATATGGTCATTATGCAGGATTACATGGCCAAGGCAGTTGCTGATGCTATTTCCTTCTTTCTCGAAGAAGAGGGTATTTCTCCACAAAAAGGGGGAGTACTAGCAGCTGAGGCCAAAGTGGCAAGGAGCACTGTTTTGAAGATGTTGAAGAAGCGCATTGATGTAGACATCAAGGAGGTTGAAGCTGAAGAAGCTGCAGAGATGGAAGCTGCCGCAGCAGAGAAGGCTGCTGCAGACACTGCAGCAGAGATTGAAGATGAAGAGCGTGGATCGTCACCTGAGCACGATGATTGAAGAATTTGAAGGATTGCAGTTCTCAAGACCCGAAGAAAAATTATTTCTTCCCTTGCTTTAGTTTTTATTCACTCTGAACAATTTATTTAATTTCTGTTTATTTGTTTTTGAACACTTTGGTTTTTAAGTTTTTATTTGATTTGAACAATTTTCTATTCAAGTAGTTATTTCCCTTTTGAAAAAAAAAAAAATTGGTGTGTTATTTTAAGGCTTACTTAGTTACTTGTTTTTGTTCTATTAGTTAGTTGATTAAATAAATTTTTGTTCTACTTAGGAAGTATTAACTAAGGGGGAGTTTTATGCCTTAGTTGTTTTGTCAAGATAAAATCCATAAACTTCCAAGTAAGATATATTTCATTGAGGGGGAGTGCTCATTGCGCTGCTGCCTCATGGTTTTGTGAAGAAAGATAAAAAGGGAGAGTTTGTAAGGATAAATATGTTTGGGCATTACAATGCCTTAAAGGATCTAGGCAGAAGTTGTTTTGCTAACATATTTATTTGTTTTATTTCTTTCTTCACAATTTAAACTGTTGTAATCACTTGTCATATTGGTGATTTGATTTAGCATAGTTCATTAGTTGGAACGTGCTTGAAAAACAATCAACATAGAAGCTTTCTGCCGCATCACAGTTAGGCAGAGTCATGCCGCAAGCAGTGCAAGGCTTGGACAAGAGGTTGAGTCAAGATATCGAGCGAAGCATGAGCGTAGGGCAAAGGATTGCTAAAGTCCAGAGAGTATGGAAGGCAGTGCAGTACGGCAGAGCATTCCAGAAGAACTTCAGAAGGCATTCCTGCGGCAGTGGTCAAAACAGCCTGCCCTAGAATATCTCAACCGATTGTTGACCTAGCTTTTCAAGGAAATTAGTTGAAGACTCTCACCTATAAATAGAGGACGTCTACAGCTGCATTTCCCAACAATCCAGAATACAACACAACACCTTATATACTTCATTTCTACTCTAGTTCGATCGATCAGCCTTTAGAGCCGAAGACTTCAAACGTGAAGTTCTTCGTGCCGTGTATCTCTCATTTCTGGGAGTGTTCTTTTGTTCGGCTGATGATCGAAAGCTTAGTATAGGTGTTCTACAGTAGTTGCTAGGTTTTGTTGTTGATTGTTCATACTCTTCGGATACGATTAATACGAAGGCATACATGTGTATAGCCTTTGGTAATATCTTTGTAAATCCAAGAGTATTCTTTTGTAAAGACTCGTTTCTTAATAAAGTTTCTGGTCGTAAGACCGTTTCGTATGTGTATAATTTAAATACACATACAAAGATTTAAATTTGTGTTCTTTACATTTTCGTACGTGTGTGTGTGTTCGTTCGAAGTGATTTATTTTTATTAATTCCGCTGCAATTCTTATACATATATCACATATCATTTTATCATCTAAACAATCTGATTAATCTGGATAAAATACTTAAATCAAGTAAATCACGTAAAACGAACAGTTTTTCTGTAAAAGGCATCAGTCTGCGGCATACGCTGTTCTGCCGCAGAACACTGCCTTGTCTAGGCAGCGCATTTTACTGCGTTTATTTACTGCCTACGACTTTCAACCATCCAATATTATGCAGTCGTCATCGGTGTCCTCATCACCAGCAACTTCCGCGGATGGCTTCAAAATTAAGATTCAGGATCACTTGGGGCAAATAAATTTAAAAATAAACCATATATATATATATATATATATATATATATATATATATATATATATATATATATATATATATATTAATATATACATGGTGTCGAACATAAATAAATTATAAATCTAGGGGTTTGAATCCTCTTGAGAACAGTTGAGTACATGGTGTCATAATCTTAACATTAACGTCGTTTTGATTGCTATGATTACCTGGTGTTACACTCTTAACATTGATATGTCGTTTTAATTGCTCTCCAAGTTGATTTATTGAAAATGAAGTTAGAACTGCTAAAAATCAATCAAGTGGAAGATATTGAGAAATAGTTCGAATTAAAACTCTAGAAACCGTACCACCAATATACTCAGTACGAAGCTCAAGTTCCTTATGAACAATCATATTTATGAAATTAATAATTTTAATTTATAGCGCAAAATAAAAATAAAAATTAGAAACTAAAATATATAATAAAGTAAAAGGATCATTAATAGTGTATATATAATGATTTATAATGAAGTAAAAAGATTATTAATAGTGTATATATAATGATTTTGGTTTAGCGCAAAAAAATAAATATTAAAATATATAATTAAGTAAAAAGTTCATGGGAAAAAATAAACAAATAAACATTTATTTTTTTTATATATTAAAATATATAACCAAAAAACATTAACGTTGTTTTGATTGTCCTGGGCAGCATTTGAGTACTTGCAGGTGGCATAATCTTTGGGCAGCATTTGAGTACTTGCAGGTGGCATAATCTTTGTTTTGATTGCCCTGGGACAACACTTAGTACATGAGGTCATACTCTTAACATTAACGTTGTTTTGATCGCCCTCGGGCATCACTTGAGTACCTGAAGCCATATTCTTAACATTCATGTCCTTTTGATTGCCCTTGGGCAACACTTGAGTATCAGGTGCCATACTCTTAACATTAACGTCGTTTTGATTACCATCGGGCAGCACATGAGTATCTAGAGCCATACTCTTAACATTAACGCCGTTTTGATTGTCATCGGCAGCACTTCAGTACCTGGTGCCATACTCTTAACATTGATGTCGTTTTGATTGCGCAACACTTGAGTACCTGATGCCATACTCTTAACATTAACATTGTTTTGATTGCTCTCGCGCAACTCTTGATTACATGGTGCCACACTCTTAACATTAACGTCATTTTGATTGTCCTTGGACCCACACCGTCGTTGATATATGGAAAACGAAGTTTGAGCTGCTAAAAATTAATCAAGTAGACAGTATTGAAAAAGAGTTCGAAACCTAACCCTACCACCACCGTAGATATACTCACAGACAACACTTGAGTACTTGCAGGTGACATACTCTTCGTTTTGATTGCCCTCAGACAACACTTTAGTACCTGATGTCATACTCTTAATATTAACGTGTTTTGATTGCCCTCGGACAATACTTGAATACCTGGAGCCATACTCTTAACATTGATGTCGTTTTTGTAAACTATCAAATTTATGAAATTAATAAAAGGCTAAAAATATATATAATTTTATAGTAAAATATATAATTATTTTAGTTTAGCGCAAAAAATAATTAAAAAATAAAATATATAATAATGTAAAAATTCATTAATAGCGCACATATATAAAATGATTTTAATTTAACGCAAAAAAATAAATATTAAAATATTTTAATATTGTATCTATAAATATATTTTGGAAATAAGTCTCCTATAGATCTACCAAAATCGAAATAGATGCTTTTGGACAACACTTGAGTACATGGTGTGAACACAAATAAATTTTAATAAAATTATTAATTTGAGAGAATACATATGATTTATATTTTTTATAAATTTTATTCTTCAATCCCTTAAATTCATAAGTTATATGATAATGAAAGTTGAGAGAATGCATATGGTTTATATGTATCATAAATTTAATTCTTCAATTCTTTAAATTTATAAGTTATATATAGGAACATAGTAAGTAGTTGGATCATCATCGCTTTGATTAGCAACCAATACCAGGGGTTTATTTGGGTCACCATCCAATATTATGCAGTCGTCATCGGTGTCCTCATCACCAGCAACTTCCGCGGATGGCTTCAAAATTATAGATCCAGGTTCACTTGGGGCAAATAAATTTAAAAATAAATCATATATATATATATATATATATATATATATATATATATATATATATATATTGTTAAGAAATAATAATAATACTAATAGATAAATATGTAATTTATTCTTTTGTATTTTATGTACCTGTCGATAGCGTAGAACTCCTTAGGTTTCGCTACTTTCTGTTGTATTATTTTTATTTATTGAAGTAATCTCAACATCATCGATCATCGGTGATCATTCTTTTCACTCTCACATGGTATCACGCCTCTCACCTTAAACCCTATTTTCTCTTTGCGAACGGTCCCCTTCGCTTCTTTTATTCTTTTTTCTGAATTCCGACTTGAACCGGTCCCCTTCTTCTCCGATTTTCTGAGCCACTTCGATCCCATGGCTGCTACAGCAAGCACACCTCCCCCAACCCAAACCACTGCCATGATAAATCTTGTCCAAATCAAGCTTTCATCAGCAACTTTTTTGATGTGGAAGCGCCAGTTTCTTTCTATGGCTACAACCTTCGAGATGCTCGACATCATCACATGTTCATCTGTCGCCCCTTCTCCAATGCTCACGGCGACCAACGGTGTTGAATCTCCAAATCCGGCTTATGCCGAATGGTATCTCCGTGACCAGAAACTACTTGGGGTTCTTTTCGCCACCCTTGAACCCGAGGCTATGGCCGAGGTCCTCGATTGTACGACGTCTCGCTCAGCATGGCTCACACTTGAATCCATCTTCGCCAACGCATCCACTTCTCGCGTCAATCAGCTTCGGGAGGCACTTTTATCGTTGCGTCGTGAATCGCTTTCGGTTGCTGAATATGGTACAAAATTCAAATCCCTTTGTGCTCAGCTTTCTGCCATTGGTAAGCCTGTAGACGAAAGTGACAAGAGTCATTGGTTCCTTCGCGGACTTGGCCACAAATTTATGAATTTCGCGGACACCCGAATGGCCATGACCACTGTCCTTCCACTTCGAGACCTCCTCCACCAGGCCATTCAATTTGAATCAATAACTTCTGTCATTGAAGGGCCTTCTGTCCCACAGGCTGCTTTTATTACCAGCGGAAATGACCCACGACAGCGCACTCCGCGTACCTCCGACCAGGCCCCTACCCGCGACGCGTCTTTTGGTCCAGGTCGTACGACCTCTACTGGTGGTCGGGGAGGTCGTCGTTCGTATGTTCCTCGCTGCCAGCTTTGTCGAGGGGAACACTTTGCTGATAAGTGTCCCAAATTTATCCAACTTCAACATCGAGCAGGCTGTTCATCGACTCCATCGCCCTCAGCCAATCTTGCACACGCATTTAAGGCCGCTTGCAATCTTTCCGACGCTCCCTCTACTCCGGACTGGTATGTTGATTCCGGCGCCTCGGTATGTTGATTCCGGCGCCTCGGCTCATATGACTTCTCAGACAACTCACCTCGACTCTCATGTACCCTACTCTGGTAATAGTTCGGTCATTGTTGGTAATGGCAATGCACTTTCTATTTCTCATATCGGCTCTCGTCATCTTTCGTCTGATCTAAAATTATTGGATGTCTTGGTAGTACCTCACATCACTAAAAATCTATTATCGATCAGTAAGTTGACCTCTAATTATGCAGTCGATGTTGTGTTTTCTGACAAGTCCTTTGTCATTCAGAATCGGACGACAAAAGCACATCTGGCTCAAGGCAGGTGTGAGAACGGGCTCTATATCTTGGAGCGAGGCAGCTCCGCTCTTGTTGCTGCTATTTACTCCAAAGCTTTACAAGCTAGTTTTAATTTATGGCACTTGCGCCTTGGTCATGTTTCGTTTGATGTTCTTACTTTGCTTAATAAACAGGGGCATTTATCAGTCACGTCTTTACTACCGAACCCAACTCTTTGTTCGCCTTGCCAATTGGCTAATAGCAAAAAATTGTCGTTTCCTTTAAATAATAAACGTGCCTTGTCTGTGCTTGATATGGTTCACTGTGATTTGTGGGGACCAGCCCCTGTTGCGTCTTATGCAGGGTATCGCTATTATGCAGTGTTTGTGGACGATTTTTCTCGCTTCTCTTGGATTTTTCCTATGATTGCTAAATCTGATTTTTACGATGTATTGGTACGATTTCACACCTTCGTCTGTACTCAGTTCTCTAGGAAAGTCAAAATATTTCAATCCGATGGAGGTACTGAATTTGTGAATAAACAAGTACAAGCTTTTATGCTCAATCACGGGATTTTGCATCGCCTATCTTGCCCGTATACTCCGCAACAAAATGGACGGGCTGAACGCAAACATCGTCACATCACTGAAACGGGCCTCTCTATGCTATTTCAGGCATCTTCACCAGCGTCATATTGGTTCGATGCATTCGCCACAGCCGTCTTTATTATTAATCGACTTCCCTCGGCTGTCTTGTCCAATAAATCTCCATATGAACTATTATTTCACTCGACTCCGAACTATGCTGTTTTCCGGCCCTTTGGATGTCGTGTGTTTCCTTATCTCCGGGATTATTCTCCACACAAGCTCTCACCTCGCAGTCGTCCATGTATTTTTTCTGGATATAGCAGTATTTATAAGGGTTTTCGGTGTTACGATCCTTCTTCTCCCAAAATTTTCACCACTCGTCATGCCCAATTTGACGAACAAGTTTTTCCCTTCTCGGGTACTTTTACCACGTCGGGCCAAGATCTACCTCTTTCGAGCTTCTCAGACGTTAGCTCATCATCACTATTGTCTTCTCCCATCAACAGTGATCAAGCAGCTCCTTCTGGACCCTCTCCGTGTCGCCTTCATCTAGACTCAGAGGCGCCATCTGACGCTTGTACTCCCACCGGTGCAATCGCACCAGCTCCACCAGCTGCCGACCCCACTCCGTCAGCCCCTACCCTGCCTACAGTTGGCTCTCCTCCCCTTGTCGCTGACCCGCCGACCGTATCCACTCATCCAATGGTTACTCGAGCCCGCGCCGGGATTTTCAAGCCAAAGTATCCCGTTAACCTCGCTTCGACTGCCTTGCTTACTGCTCTCGTTGCGACTCCTGTGCCTAAGGGCTTTAAGTCCGCCTCCAAGTCTCCTCATTGGGTCAGTGCCATGCAAGAGGAAATCGACGCTCTTAAAGCCAATCACACTTGGGATTTAGTCCCGTGCCCCCCGAACACCAATATTGTCGGATCTAAGTGGGTCTTTCGCACAAAGTTCCACTCAGATGGCTCAATCGAGCGTCATAAGGCTCGTCTTGTTGCACAAGGATTTACTCAGGTCCCTGGTGCCGACTTTCATCAGACGTTTAGCCCCGTTGTCAAAGCTGCTACTGTCCGCATTATCTTAGCCCTCTCGGTATATCATGGGTGGTCGCTGTTGGAGTTGTGTACTTAATGTCTAGATTTAAGTGACAGAAACTCACGATCCATTGCCATTAATCTATTTAATTAAATAAACAATTATTTGCGTTTAATTATTTATAATTAAATATATGCAAATTATAGTCCTGGATTATATACGTTGTAGTTAGTATGGTGTGCGACGTCACACAGAAGATCATACTATCGGTTACTCGTATTTAATCGAACAGTTGCTCACGACCTAGATGGACACGGACCAATCCATCGGTATAGTCGTTGTGTGAGAGAGAAAATAATTTGTCTTAATTATTTTATCACACTTGTACACTTGGTGTATTGAGCGGATCGTTGAGATTCATCGATTAGGATTGCCGGCGATAATCGATTCGAGTCTCAGTGTATTTTATTCTTAATCCCCGAAACTATTGCGGGTGTGTATATTTAATATAAGTGACTTTGATTTACCAAAGGAATTAACCGATTTAATTATTGGGTTAATTACCGGTTAAGTTGGGTCACTATATTTTATATATGACATGCCGTGAATACTTGACGGGAAAGTGTATCCCGGAAGGGTTGATAATATCCCCGAGATGAGTTCATAAGGAATTATTATGTAAACCCTGCAGGTGGATTCGTTCCGCATAATAATTAAGGTTGAATGGTACTAGTCTCGGATAAAAGAGATGAATAAATTAATTAGCAATAAATTAATTTTATTCATGGATATTTATATCTTAAATACACGGAATAAATAATACTACCGGAGAAATATTATTTGATATAATATGGTTTAATATTGGGAGTGCAATTAATTTTATATAGTGGAAAATAGAATTAATTAATAATAGTAAGGATTAATGGATTTGGGCTTGGGCTCAATTTAATCACTATTATTGGAAGCCCAATATTCCACCTCCTTAAGATCTCCTACGTAGCCTATAAAAGCACTACATGGTCTTCACAATTTGACAAGACAAGATAATCATACTTGATTAGTCTAGAGAGTTCGTGAAGGAGATCCATGGAGTTCGGTAGATCGTCGCCCACACGACGTCCGGGCTAGTGCAAGGAATACGTGGGAAGATCTCAAGGTCGTCAAATTGAGTTCTACGTTTTTCCGAACAACGAGAACGAGGTAAATCGTAAATCCCTCTTTATGATTTTATCGTTTTAATTATCGTGAAAATATCATGAACAAGATCCAAGGGACGTACGAACCCGGGGACGAGGATCGACCTCGCGGTGGTGATCGAGGATCACCGGACCGCGGGAGGTCGAGAGATCCTCGCCGGGATCGAGAGGACGAACCCTCGGCTGGACGCCGAGGGTGGCGGTCGAGCCCTAGGGCTTCGACCGCCGGCGACGCAAGAAGGACCCCGGCTGGACGCCGGGGATGCGATCGAGCGCGTGCTCGATCGCGTGGGCAGCGGGCTGGTGCCGCTGCTGCTCGCACGGCGAGCAGCCCCTCCTCCGCGTTCGGGCAGCGCTACGGGGCTGTTGCGATCAGCCCCACGAGCCCATGCGGGACTCGCTACGACGCGGGGCGTCAGCGGGATGCTTCGAGCATCCCCGTGGCTGGTCGCGTGGGTTCTCGGCGTGCCCAGCGGGCTGCCAAGGGCAGCCCTAGGCGGCTGCCAAGGACAGCCGCGAACCCTTGCGAGGGCTCGACCGAACAGCCCGGGTTCGCCCGTGGTTGAGGTTTTGGTTGAGTCCGGCTTCGTGGTGGTTCGTGGCGGGATGTTCCGGCAACCGGGAGTCGATTGGAATTGTTGTTCCGCAACTTCGACAATTCCGGATATTCGATCTCCGAAGGATTTCGGTCGGAATTAATTAGATAATTAATTTTAATTAATTTATTAATTCCGGGATATCGATTTCCAACAATTGGTATCAGAGCGTTGGTTTTAGTTCATGGTATTTTTCGATAAATTGTTCTACCTTGCAGGGTTTCCGATTATTATGGCTAGATTTAATTTTGTTAATTAATGTCATAATAATGTTCTTGATTATTAAACTCTCGGTGATGTCAATATTTGTTCTTGTGTGGTGAATGCTTGTTCTTAATTTTTCCGGAAATTGTATGAGGTCGATTTCATGTAGAGAATTGATTCCGGATAATTGTAAATTAATTTTGAAAAATTATTTACGTTGGATCGATGCCGAAACGACCACCGGAAAAGTGTGACGGAGGAGACGAAGAGAGGGAGGATTCCGGGGATCGATCAACCCCATGATCTACCCCAAGGGATGGATCGATCGAGGGAGAGGGGGCTGCCCTCGGACCGCTCGGCCACGCTGGCCACCGGAGGTGGTGGCGCGTTGGCTAGGGGCGGCGGTGGCTCTCCTCTCGGCCGGCGATTGTGGTGGGGGCGCGGGGTCCTCGTGATCTCGTGCTCTCCCGCCAAGATCCAACTTTCCTAAATTGATTCGGTTTTCCTATTTTGAGTATTTTTATTTTTGGGAATTCTCATGGAAATAGGAAAAGAATTAATTGGAATTAATTTATTTCCTTATTCTATTATGGAAGTCTTCTAGAATATTCTAAGTTCTACTTGGAATAGGATTCTAGAGATTTAATGGAATTAGAAAGGAAAATAATTAATTATTAAATTAATTTATTTCCTATTTGATTATTCCTATTTTATGGGAATTTTCATGGACATGGAAATTAATTAATTTTGGAAAGTTTAGGAGTCCTAAATTAATTTTTCCTTATTTAATTATTCCTTTATGGAATTTTTAATGGATTAGGAAAGGAATTAATTTGGAAGGACTAGGAGTCCTAAATTATTTTATTTCCTTATTTCATTATGGAAATCATCTAGAATATTACAAGTGGGTCTTGGATAGATTATTCTAGAGATTTAATGAAATAGAAAGGGAAAATAAAATAAATTTATTTTATTTCCTTATTCTATTATAGATGTCTTCTAGAATATTTCAAGTGGGTCTTGGATAGATTATTCTAGAGATTTAATAGAATTAGATAGGAAAATAAATAAATAAAAATATTAATAATATTTAATTTTATTTTTGATTTATTCGATTGACTTAATTTTTGAATTAAGTAACTTTTGGATTTATTAAAAATAAATAGATTTAAATATTGGAATTAATATTCCCGTCACATGGAGCATTCAAGAACGAAGACTAAAGACTAGAAGATGCGTACGGAGATGCGATAAAGCCATAATAGTCGGAAAATAATATTCTAGTATTATTTTGATTATGTGATAATATTCTATGTGCTTTATTTCATGTATGCATGCTTATGTGTATTTAATTATGCATTAGATAGTGTATCCCTTTATTGTAAAAAGCTAAGTGGGAGAGGGTATGGAAACATATCCATGGTCTCCATTGTTGTTCTCTTGGTGACTTTTATGGACTTTTGAAGTTCGTATAGACAAGTCATTGGAGGAGAATTCTTGTAATTCCTCTTACGAGAAACATTGATTAAGTTTATCAAACAATGCCTAATTTGTCTTTCCAAAACTGATTTCAAGTCGACTCATTCTCACCCCGGGGAGTGGAATGGAGCCAAAGCCACTTGGTCATGTCGAGGACACAAATTAGAGACTTTCGTGTCATTTGATGACTAGATCGATTGTCTGCTCGGCTCCCTCATTTATGAGAGATAGGGTTGTTCGCATGGTGAATCACTGGTTAGAAACTTCGAGTTTCACTTATGATTCTCCGCGTCTTGATTTACAAGATTAAATGAATCAAGTAATTGGGAGTCAATTGTAAAAGTCTTTTGGTGTAGTAAACGTCCACACTATCGTGGCTTGCTACATTGAATGGGATTTTGGAACGATTGATGTAGACAGTTATAGAAGGGAGTAAAGGAGCGTATGTTAACGTAAACGTCCACACTATCGTGGCTTGCGGTGAATATGCGTGTCCCAAACAATCTTCTTAGATACTGAGTAATGGTTTACACTTAGGTACGCTTCTTAGTATTCTTCCCATCGAAGTAACGCTAATGATGATGTACGACCGAAGGAAATCTAATTGCTAAATCATTTGGATAGGTAAACGTCCACACTATCGTGGCTTGCCATATCTGATGGGATTTTAGATGTGATTAGTGGTTTAATGATATTATTTGAGGGAGATAATATCGGAGATTAAATCGATCGTTTGTTGTTATATGTGCTCATAGATTAGGATATGGCTTTGAACCCACTTTCTGTGATACGTAAGGATTTTAAACTCATTGGTCCCTAAATGTAATGATTGGAATAGAGATCTAGACATTGTTCAGACTGTTGAAGAGTACTGGTTAGTACTCAGTAAGCTTTGTCCTCCCGAGCCTATTGACATAGGCGGCTAGACAAGAAGCGATGAGGATACTCATAAAGGCCAGTCGCTTCGAGGAAACGCTTAAACACGTTTTTGAGATGATTGACCTTTTAGACGAGTTGAGACGGAAATCGCAAGCTCTTGTAGCCAATGCCAAAGGTTTCGAACCTAAGGGAAAAATCGGGGGAAAGGAAAAGCAAGCAAAGAAACCCAGTGGTCCTAGGTTTCTTGGACCACGAGATGGGACGAGAAAGCCATGAGGCAAAAGTTCTCGATGCAAACAGTCTGGGTACTGGAAGTCTGATTATCCTCTCAAAGAAAGTACGAAATTTTCTTTAGTCGTAAAACATAGTCAATGGTATTATCTACCGGAACCTGGTGTGTAGATATGGAGCCACTGACGGTATGTGCATTTTAAATGCAAAGGTTCCAGGAAACCTAACGACTTGGAAAAGAAGAAATCGTAGTCTACATGGGCAATGCTGTAGAGGAGGCAGCAGTTGCAGTGGAGGACATTTTATAAGATTTCATTTTGAGTTATTGCTTTTATGTACCTTTCATATTAGAAAGAACTTTGTTCTGGATTTCTAATAAATGGATATTTTATTTCTTTTAATCATTTGATGGTTATAAGAAGAAATAATGATATTATCTATTTTGGTACATTGGCTAGCAATATATAAATGATGAATCCTGAGTCCACCACGATGCAACGAACCGTAGTATGAAACTCGTTTTACTAATAAGAGATTTCTTTATCAATTATACTTGTGGATTCTTATGATGAGTCATGTTTATTCAAATAAGAAGTTCAAAGGTCGAAAATTGATATTTGATCAATTAAGTTGAGGGAGTGGACCTTCCGACCTAAGAATCTAATTTGGAAGATAATATGACTAAGCAATCCTTTATGGATATAAGATGTAAGATCCGGACAAGTATAAGAATTGATTGACTCTGATGTATGCAGACCTATGCCTACTCAGACAATAAGGTACGAGTACTTCATTTTATGATTACTCGAAAAATGGATTAGAATACCTGATGTGCCACAAAAGCAAGTGTTTTGACAAGTCAATGGACACTAAGCAATTGTGGAGAACCATCAAGGTATATCCATTTGTAGCCTGCGATTTGATCGCGGAGGCAAGTACCTGTCTGAGGAATGCATGGCATACTGATCAGAGTTTGGGATTTGATCCCAAATGACTACACCATACACTTTTTGTGTAAGAAATGGTGTGTCGTAAATAAGAAATGGAACTCTTATAGAGATAGTAAAAAGATGAGTTATACGGAACTACCTGAGTTCTATGGATATGTCTGGAAACAACGGCGCATTCAAATGCGGTTGTAGAATATCCTAGAAGAACAAAAGATGTGTGTTCAATAGTACTATGAACCAGAAGGACGTTATAAGTTCTAACGCCCGGTTCTTAGAGAAAGACTATATGATGAACCACAAGCCCAAAGTGACATGATACTTTGAAATGAGAGAGAAAGATTAAGACTTGGAACCAGCCGAACCGAGTAGCGGTACACCACTAACTGCACCTACTGTTATCACTGTTTATACACCGGAATGCCATTGTAGTGGGAGGTTGTGGGACAACCGGAGATATTCATAAGACTAGGAGAGTCTTCGGACTCTGGACCTAGTATACATGAAATCGATCCCTGGATCTACATGAAGGTCGTACTAGATCTAAATGTGCCTTCTTGGAGAGCAATAAGGATTATTGCTAAGAGGCGAGATCATTTAGAGTACAAGCTTAGTTGATCCATTTATGGATTGAAACAAAGCATTGAGTTCGTGGTACTTGCAAATTGATGAGATAGTCCATTTTATGGATTCATCAAAAGCATAGACGAATCGTGTGTATTGGAAACGTGATGGAAAACAAGGTGGTGTTTCTCGGAGATTTTATGTAGATGACATTTTATCATTGGTAACAATGTAAAGATATTGTCAGACATAAAATGATGGTTGTCTAGAAAAATCGATATATGAGATAAGGAAGAAGTTGGACATGTTCTTGAGATCTTGGATCTCTGGGAAAGAACATTGTACTTCTCCTGGACATCTTACATATATATGATTATGGTTCATTTTAACATGCAAGATTCCGAGAAAGGTTCGTTACCTTTCAGAGACGGAATGCATCTATCTAAGGATATGTGTTTTGGAACACAAAAGGAGATAGAAGCAATGAAAGCAGTTTCCTACACTTTGAGTGTGGAAAGCTTAATAAATGCATTGTTGAAAACAAGAACCTGATATCGGCTATGCGGTTAGCATAGTGGGAGGATATCAAGGTAATCCTGGAAAGGAATATTCGACTGCCGTAAAAGTACTTTCGAAGTACTGTTCTAGACTACGAAGCAGACGAGTTTTTCCTTTGGATTACATTCTCTTAGATTTCTAATCAAATGAGGACCGGTGTAAGTCGATATCAGGCTATGTGTTTCACTATTGAAGGAGAAGGAGTTTTAACATGGAAGAGTGATAAGCACGATGCTTTTCGGACTCTGTCATGGGTAACCAAATAGCGGCCTCAGAGGCAGCGGAAGTTTTTGGTATAACTCCGGGATAATCTCTAGGACTTAGAGGTGATTCTTAATTTGCCAAAAGGCTATGTGTATAGCGGTGCGATGGCAAATGGTAAGAAATCACAAGTCCATAAGTGTAGGATAACACATAGTGCAAGTACCACCTGATACGAGTCATTGTCGAGGGAGACGACGCTGTAGTCACCAAGATAACTTCAGAGCGGCAACCTAGAGTGCTCATTCACATAGTACTTCTTGGAAGTACAACTTAAGCACGTGATGAGTATGGGAGTCGGGAGTTTGGAGGAAATGACTAGACCTTAGTACAAGTGGGAGATTGTTGGAGTTGTGTACTTAATGTCTAGATTTAAGTGACAGAAACTCACGATCAATTGCCATTAATCTATTTAATTAAATAAACAATTATTTGCGTTTAATTATTTATAATTAAATATATGCAAATTATAGTTCTGGATTATATAGGTTGTAGTTAGTATGGTGTGCGACGTCACACAGAAGATCATACTATCGGTTACTCGTATTTAATCGAACAGTTGCTCACGACCTAGATGGACACGGACCAATCCATCGGTATAGTCGTTGTGTGAGAGAGAAAATAATTTGTCTTAATTATTTTATCACACTTGTACACTTGGTATTCATCGATTAGGATTGCCGGCGATAATCGATTTGAGTCTCAGTGTATTTTATTCTTAATCCCCGAAACTATTGCGGGTGTGTATATTTAATATAAGTGACTTTGATTTACCAAAGGAATTAACCGATTTAATTATTGGGTTAATTACCGGTTAAGTTGGGTCACTATATTTTATATATGACATGCCGTGAATACTTGACAGGAAAGTGTATCCCGGAAGGGTTGATAATATCCCCGAGATGAGTTCATAAGGAATTATTATGTAAACCCTGCAGGTGGATTCGTTCCGCATAATAATTAAGGTTGAATGGTACTAGTCTCGGATAAAAGAGATGAATAAATTAATTAGCAATAAATTAATTTTATTCATGGATATTTATATCTTAAATACACGGAATAAATAATACTACCGGAGAAATATTATTTGATATAATATGATTTAATATTGGGAGTGCAATTAATTTTATATAGTGGAAAATAGAATTAATTAATAATAGTAAGGATTAATGGATTTGGGCTTGGGCTCAATTTAATCACTATTATTGGAAGCCCAATATTCCACCTCCTTAAGATCCCCTACGTAGCCTATAAAAGCACTACATGGTCTTCACAATTTGACAAGACAAGATAATCATACTTGATTAGTCTAGAGAGTTCGTGAAGGAGATCCATGGAGTTCGGTAGATCGTCGCCCACACGACGTCCGGGCTAGTGCAAGGAATACGTGGGAAGATCTCAAGGTCGTCAAATTGAGTTCTACGTTTTTCCGAACAACGAGAACGAGGTAAATCGTAAATCCCTCTTTATGATTTTATCGTTTTAATTATCGTGAAAATATCATGAATGGGATCCAAGGGACGTACGAACCCGGGGACGAGGATCGACCTCGCGGTGGTGATCGAGGATCACCGGACCGCGGGAGGTCGAGAGATCCTCGCCGGGATCGAGAGGACGAACCCTCGGCTGGACGCCGAGGGTGGCGGTCGAGCCCTAGGGCTTCGACCGCCGGCGACGCAAGAAGGACCCCGGCTGGACGCCGGGGATGCGATCGAGCGCGTGCTCGATCGCGTGGGCAGCGGGCTGGTGCCGCTGCTGCTCGCACGGCGAGCAGCCCCTCCTCCGCGTTCGGGCAGCGCTACGGGGCTGTTGCGATCAGCCCCACGAGCCCATGCGGGACTCGCTACGACGCGGGGCGTCAGCGGGATGCTTCGAGCATCCCCGTGGCTGGTCGCGTGGGTTCTCGGCGTGCCCAGCGGGCTGCCAAGGGCAGCCCTAGGCGGCTGCCAAGGACAGCCGCGAACCCTTGCGAGGGCTCGACCGAACAGCCCGGGTTCGCCCGTGGTTGAGGTTTTGGTTGAGTCCGGCTTCGTGGTGGTTCGTGGCGGGATGTTCCGGCAACCGGGAGTCGATTGGAATTGTTGTTCCGCAACTTCTACAATTCCGGATATTCGATCTCCGAAGGATTTCGGTCGGAATTAATTAGATAATTAATTTTAATTAATTTATTAATTCCGGGATATCGATTTCCAACAGTCGCTTCATCAACTCGACGTCAAGAATGCTTTCTTAAATGGTGTACTCACCAAACCCGTGTTCATGGCTCAACCACCGGGATTTATTGATCCTTCCTTCCCAGATCATGTTTGTCGTCTCAAGAAAGCTATTTATGGTCTTCGTCAGGCTCCTTTGGCTTGGTTTCAGAGGTTCAGTTCGTACTTGTTGTCCTTGGGGTTTCGGCAGTCGCAGTCCGACTCTTCGCTTTTCTATTTTCTTCGAGGTCCCTCAGTGCTTTATCTTCTTCTTTACGTCGATGACATTATTATCACAGGAAATGACCCCGGCTTGATTCGTCGTTTCATTACCCGAACTCATTCCGAATTCGCCATTAAGGATCTCGGTCCACTAAATTATTTTTTGGGACTTGAGATCTCCTACACTTCGGCAGGTCTCTTTGTTGGCCAAGCAAAATATGCTCATGATATTTTGGACCGCGCCGAATTACTGGATTGCAAGCCCATCGCCACTCCCCTTGTTCCTGGTGAATCGCTAGTCAGCACGGGCTCCTCATTTCGCGATCCTACGCTATATCGTTCCTTAGTCGGAGCGCTCCAATATTTGACCATCACTAGGCCCGATCTTTCTTATGCTGTGAACTCTGTCAGTCAGTTTCTCCATTCTCCCACGGATGATCATTTTTCGGCTGTCAAACGTATACTTCGATATGTCAAGGGCACTCTTCATTATGGTCTCTCTTTCACTCGCCGCCCTGAAAACTCCATTGTGGGTTACTCTGATGCCGACTGGGCTCGGTGCACTGAAACGCGGCGTTCGACATATGGCTACTCTATTTTTTTGGGCGGTAATCTTGTTTCATGGAGTGCAAAGAAACAACCCACAGTCGCTCGCTCTAGCTGTGAGTCTGAGTATCGGGCTATGGCTAACACGGCTTCAGAGATCGTTTGGATCGCTAATCTCCTCAAGGAACTTCGCCAAATACCTGTATCTCGACCCCTTCTTCTTTGTGACAATAAAAGCGCCATATTTCTCAGTCAAAATCCTATTGCTCATAAGCGCGCTAAACATATCGATATTGATTGTCACTTTGTTCGTGAGATGGTTTCCTCTGGTCGGATCTACACTAAGTTCGTTCCCACTCATCTACAGCTCGCTGATATTTTCACGAAGAGCCTACCACGACCGGCATTTGAACTCCTACGCTCCAAGCTTTGCGTTTGTTTGAACTCACGCACCCCTTGACGGGGGATGTTAAGAAATAATAATAATACTAATAGATAAATATGTAATTTATTCTTTTGTATTTTATGTACCTGTAGATAGCGTAGAACTCCTTAGGTTTCGCTACTTTCTGTTGTATTATTTTTATATATTGCAGTAATCTCAACATCATCGATCATCGGTGATCATTCTTTTCACTCTCACATATATATATATATATATATATATATATATATATATATATATATATATATATATATATATATATATATATATATATATAATATATATATACATACTGCTGTCGAACATAAATAAATTATAAATCTAGGGGTTTGATTCCTCTTGAGAACAGTTGAGTACATGGTGTCATAATCTTAACATTAACTTCGTTTTGATTGCTATGATTACCTGGTGTTACACTCTTAACATTGATGTCGTTTTAATTGTTCTCCAAGTTGATTTATTGAAAATGAAGTTAGAACTGCTAAAAATCAATCAAGTGGAAGATATTGAGAAATAGTTCCAATTAAAACTCCAGAAACCCTACCACCAATATACTCAGTACGAAGTTCAAGTTCCTTTTGAACAATCATATTTATGAAATTAATAAAATGGTACAAAATATATAATAATTTTAATTTATAGCGCAAAAAAATAAAAATTAGAAACTGAAATATATAATAAAGTAAAAAGATCATTAATAGTGTATATATAGTGATTTATAATGAAAAAAAAGATTATTAATAGTGTATATATATAATGATTTTGGTTTAGCGCAAAAAAATAAATATTAAAATATATAATTAAGTAAAAGTTCATGCGCAAAAATAAACAAATAAACATTTATTTATTTTATATATTAAAATATATAACCAAAAAATATTAACGTTGTTTTGATTGCCCTGGGCAGCATTTGAGTACTTGCAGGTGGCATAATCTTTGTTTTGATTGCCCTGGGACAACACTTAGTACATGAGGTCATACTCTTAACATTAACGTTGTTTTGATTTCCCTCGGGCAGCACTTGAGTACCTGAAGCCATATTCTTAACATTGATTTCCTTTTGATTGCCCTTGGGCAACACTTGTGTATCAGGTGCCATAGTCTTAACATTAACGTCGTTTTGATTACCATCGGGCAGCACAAGAGTATCTGGAGCCATACTCTTAACATTAACGACGTTTTGATTGTCATCGGCAGCAGTTGAGTACCTGGTGTCATACTCTTAACATTGATGTCGTTTTGATTGCCTTCGGGCAACACTTGAGTACTTGATGACATACTCTTAACATTAACGTTGTTTTGATTGCTCTCGGGCAGCTCTTGATTACATGGTGCCACACTCTTAACATTAACGTCATTTTGATTGTCCTTGGACCCACACCGTCGTTGATATATGGAAAACGAAATTAGAGCTGCTAAAAATTAATCAAGTAGACGGTATTGAAAAAGAGTTCGAAACCTAACCCTACCACCACCGTAGATATACTCACAGACAACACTTGAGTACTTGCAGGTGACATACTCTTCGTTTTGATTGCCCTCAGACAACACTTTAGTACCTGGTGTCATACTCTTAACATTAACGTGTTTTGATTATCCTCGGACAGTACTTGAGTACTTGGAGCCAAACTCTTAACATTGATGTCGTTTTGATTGCTCTCGGACAACACTTGAGTAACTGGTGCCATACTTTTATCATTAACGTTGTTTGGAGTGCCCTCGGGCATCCCTTGATTACCTGGTGCAATATTCTTAACATTAACTTAGTTTTGATTGCCTTCGGACCGGCACCCAGTTGATTTATCGAATACAAAGTTATATATTCTAAAAATCAATCAAGTATACGGTGTTGAGCCACAAAAATCCTCCACAGACACGTGTCATGGGCCCACCTACCAGCTCACTTCTACGAGGAGTCGGGTCGAGGCGAAACGTCCACCCTTCACGAAGCAGATGTACAGCCCGCGCATGAAGAGAATACCCGTAGAAGACATCTACCAGACCCGGGGCCATACACATAAAATAACGGGTCCCGGGACCATATCCCGGGACCATACCCGGTACCATATCCCGGGACCATACCCCGGACCGCACCCCGGACAGCCCCCGAGCACCAAGCACGGACCCCGACAACCCGACGTGCACAAGGACCGCGTTCGAGCACCAAGCATGGACGACGCCAAGCTTACATGCGGGACGGAGCTCCGAGACCCAAGACCGCGCCCGAGCACCCGGCACGGGCAACCACGACCATACATGCGGGACGATGGGGCTCCGAGACCCCGGACCGCGACCGAGCACTCGGCACGGGCGACGACGACCAAGCACGTGCGGGAAGACGAAGCTTTGAGACCCAAGACCACGACCGATCACCAAGCACCAGTACCGAACACCATCGCATGAGTGGTACGCGTTGCGGAGAGAACTAAGTTATAGAAGGGGATAAGACGATATACTCGAGCTCCGGGTTCCGAGACCCGGCTCGGTGACCATCATTACCTCCGGGCTCTGAGACCCAACTTGGTGAGAATGTAGATAAAGCCTACACCGGATAGAAGTGCACAAATGGAAGACGTTTCTACTTTATGCATGCGAAACCACGCGTCGATAATGTACAGGTGGTTTCTACTTCATTTCCCTATAAATAAGATGTATCCGGGACAATGAAAGGGAGGACACAACTACGGGGAGACCCACCTACTGTAATAGTTCTCAAGGAAGAACAAGATAAAATACCAGTAAATAAATAGAGATATTAATCTCGGGCATTCAAGCCTAGTCTCGGTGTGATTTCATTTCAGTTCACTTTCTACATACAAATATTCCTGTTTTTTGAGTCGTCTCCAAACCCTACCGAGCGCATATAATATATAATAATCCCCGACAAAAACGACCCAAAACAGTTGGCGCGCCAGGTAGGGAGCTTAGAAATCTGACCATCCGAGATCCGGCTACGAGATGTGGAGCAGTGAAGAAGGACGAGCCACGGCGTCAGAACCCTTACCGTTTCCCGAGAGACAGAAGTTGGAACGGGGAAGGATGCTGGCCGGAGAAGATGAAGACGTCGTCCCGGTCTCAGATCTAGAGCAAGATCCACCGGAGATGGAGGAAGATGTTCGAGAAGAAGGCCGAACGGGCTACCTTACAACCGAGAACCGATGGGACGATGCCTTGGTTGCGCGAGTTATACGCCGCCCAAAATAAACATTAAAATATATAATTAAGTAAAAAGTTCATGCGCAAAAATAAACAAATAAACATTTATTTATTTTATATATTAAAATATATAACCAAAAAATATTAACGTTGTTTTGATTGCCCAGGGCAGCATTTGAGTACTTGCAGGTGGCATAATCTTTGTTTTGATTGCCCTGGGACAACACTTAGTACATGAGGTCATACTCTTAACATTAACGTTGTTTTGATTTCCTTAGGGCAGCACTTGAGTACCTGAAGCCATATTCTTAACATTGATTTCCTTTTGATTGCCCTTGGGAAACACTTGAGTATCAGGTGTCATACTCTTAACATTAACGTCGTTTTGATTACCATCGGGCAGCACATTAGTATCTGGAGCCATACTCTTAACATTAATGCCGTTTTGATTGTCATCGGCAGCACTTGAGTACCTGGTGCCATACTCTTAACATTGATGTCGTTTTGATTGCGCAACACTTGAGTAACTGATGCCATACTCTTAACATTAACGTTGTTTTGATTGCTCTCGCGCAACTCTTGATTACATGGTGCCACACTCTTAACATTAACGTCATTTTGATTGTCCTTGGACCCACACCGTCGTTGATATATGGAAAACGAAGTTAGAGCTGCTAAAAATTAATCAAGTAGACAGTATTGAAAAAGAGTTCGAAACCTAACCCTACCACCACCGTAGATATACTCACAGACAACACTTGAGTACTTGCAGGTGACATACTCTTCGTTTTGATTGCCCTCAGACAACACTTTAGTACCTGGTGTCATACTCTTAATATTAACGTGTTTTGATTGCCCTCGGACAGTACTTGAATACCTGGAGCCATACTCTTAACATTGATGTCGTTTTGATTGCTCTCAGACACTACTTGAGTACCTGGTGCCATACTCTTATCATTAACGTTGTTTTGAGTGTCTGTCATCCCTTGATTACCTGGTGCAATATTCTTAACATTAACTTCGTTTTGATTGCCTTCGGACCCGCACCCAGTTGATTTATCGAATACAAAGTTATATATTCTAAAAATCAATCAAGTATAGGGTATTGAAAAAGAGTTCGAAAACTGCAGAAACCTACACAGTAAGAAGTGCAAGTTTTTGTAAACTATCAAATTTATGAAATTAATAAAACGCTAAAAATATATATAATTTTATCGTAAAATATATAATTATTTTAGTTTAGCGCAAAAAATAATTAAAAAATAAAATATATAATAAAGTAAAAATTCATTAATAGCGCACATATATAAAATGATTTTAATTTAGCGCAAATAAATATTAAAATATTTTAATATTGTATCTATAAATATATTTTGGAAATAAGTCTCCTATAGATCTACCAAAATCGAAATAGATGCTTTTGGACAACACTTGAGTACATGGTGTGAACACAAATAAATTTTAATAAAATTATTAATTTGAGAGAATACATATGATTTATATTTTTTATAAATTTTATTCTTCAATCCCTTAAATTCATAAGTTATATGATAATGAAAGTGAGAGAATGCATATGGTTTATATGTATCATAAATTTAATTCTTCAATCCTTTAAATTTATAAGTTATATATAGGAATATAGTAAGTAGTTGGATCATCATCGCTTTGATTAGCAACCAATACCAGAGGTTTATTTGGGTCACCATCCAATATTATGCAGTCGTCATCGGTGTCCTCATCACCAGCAACTTCCGCGGATGGCTTCAAAATTATAGATCCAGGTTCACTTGGCGCAAATAAATTTAAAAATGAACCATATATATATATATATATATATATATATATATATATATATATATATATATATATATATATATATAGATATGTATATATATATATATATTAATACATACTGCTGTCGAACATAAATAAATTATATATAAATCTAGGGGTTTGATTCCTCTTGAGAACAGTTGAGTACATGGTGTCATAATCTTAACATTAACGTCGTTTTGATTGCTATGATTACCTGGTGTTACACTCTTAACATTGATGTCGTTTTAATTGTTCTCCAAGTTGATTTATTGAAAATGAAGTTAGAACTGCTAAAAATCAATCAAGTGGAAGATATTGAGAAATAGTTCGAATTAAAACTCCAGAAACCTACCACCAATATACTCAGTAAGAAGTTCAAGTTCCTTGTGAACAATCATATTTATGAAATTAATGAAATGGTACAAAATATATAATAATTTTAATTTATAGCGCAAAAAAAATAAAAATTAGAAACTAAAATATACAATAAAGTAAAAAGATCATTAATAGTGTATATATAGTGATTTATAATGAAATAAAAAGATTATTAATAGTGTATATATATAATGATTTTGGTTTAGCGCAAAAAAATAAATATTAAAATATATAATTAAGTAAAAAGTTCATGCGCAAAAATAAACAAATAAACATTTATTTATTTTATATATTAAAATATATAACCAAAAAATATTAACGTTGTTTGGATTGCCCAGGGCAGCATTTGAGTACTTGCAGGTGGCATAATCTTTGTTTTGATTGCCCGGGGACAACACTTAGTACATGAGGTCATACTCTTAACATTAACGTTGTTTTGATTTCCCTAGGGCAGCACTTGAGTACCTGAAGCCATATTCTTAACATTGATTTCCTTTTGATTGCCCTTGGGCAACACTTGAGTATCAGGTGCCATACTCTTAACATTAACGTCGTTTTGATTACCATCGGGCAGCACATTAGTATCTGGAGCCATACTCTTAACATTAATTCCGTTTTGATTGTCATCGGCAGCACTTGAGTACCTGGTGCCATACTCTTAACATTGATGTCGTTTTGATTGCGCAACACTTGAGTAACTGATGCCATACTCTTAACATTAACGTTGTTTTGATTGTTCTCGCGCAACTCTTGATTACATGGTGCCACACTCTTAACATTAACGTCATTTTGATTGTCCTTGGACCTGTTAGGATTTATATAATCCAACAAGGTTTAAAGGAAAAGAAAAGATAAACGTAGAGAACTTGTGGTATTAGAACAAAATAAGCGATTATATAAGCGTTATCTAAAATATACAAGAAAGAGGCTTTATATAGCCAAAACAAAAGGTAAACCCTAATCCTATAAACAAAAGGTAAACCCTAATCCTATAAACAAATGGTAAACCATAATCCTATAAATATAATAACTACTATATTCTAACACTCCCCCTCAAACTCACGATGGTACAGCAAGAAGCATCGAGAGTTTGTCAACGAAAAATCTATGAGCGCAACCATATAATCCGTAGTGGAAGCCATAGCACGATACTCTGCCTCGGTGGATGGAAACAAAAGACTCTGAAGCCACATCCAAACGAACACCAATTGACTGCAACGAGTCCTCACTAGGAGCCAGCGAAACCGAAAACGCCAACAACCAAAACGAACAGAAAAAATTTAACCAAAACGAACACCAATTGACTGGCGAAACCGAAAACGCCAACAACCAAAACGAACAGAACAAATTAACCAAAACGAACACCAATTGACTGGCGAAACCGAAAACGCCAACAACCAAAACGAACAAAACAAATTAACCAAAACGAACACCAATTGACTGGCGAAACCGAAAACGCCAACAACCAAAACGAACAGAAAAAATTAACCAAAACGAACCAAAATTAACCAACAACCAAAACGAACCAAAACGAGCCCATGTCAATGTACCTCGGACGAAGAACACAAAAAAAACCGTCGAACAAAGCTGCAAAGGAATCAGATGAGGAAAACCAAACAAGCCCATGTCAATGTACCTCGGACGAAAAACACGAACAAGGAGATTTTTTTTATTCAACCTGGCTCTGATACCATGTTAGGATTTATATAATCCAACAAGGGTTAAAGGAAAAGAAAAGATAAACGTAGAGAACTTGTGGTATTAGAACAAAATAACCGATTATATAAGCGTTATCTAAAATATACAAGAAAGAGGCTTTATATAGCCAAAACAAAAGGTAAACCCTAATCTATAAACAAAAGGTAAACCCTAATCCTATAAACAAAAGGTAAACCATAATCCTATAAATATAATAACTACTATATTCTAACAGGACCCACACCGTCGTTGATATATGGAAAACGAAGTTAGAGCTACTAAAAATTAATCAAGTAGACAGTATTGAAAAAGAGTTCGAAACCTAACCCTACCACCACCGTAGATATACTCACAGACAACACTTGAGTACTTGCAGGTGACATACTCTTCGTTTTGATTGCCCTCAGACAACACTTTAGTACCTGGTGTCATACTCTTAATATTAACGTGTTTTGATTGCCCTCGGACAGTACTTGAATACCTGGAGCCATACTCTTAACATTGATGTCGTTTTGATTGCTCTCGGACACTACTTGAGTACCTGGTGCCATACTCTTATCATTAACGTTGTTTTGAGTGTCTGTCATCCCTTGATTACCTGGTGCAATATTCTTAACATTAACTTCGTTTTGATTGCCTTCGGACCCGCACCCAGTTGATTTATCGAATACAAAGTTATATATTCTAAAAATCAATCAAGTATAGGGTATTGAAAAAGAGTTCGAAAACTGCAAAAACCTACACAGTAAGAAGTGCAAGTTTTTGTAAACTATCAAATTTATGAAATTAATAAAACGCTAAAAATATATATAATTTTATCGTAAAATATATAATTATTTTAGTTTAGCGCAAAAAATAATTAAAAAATAAAATATATAATAAAGTAAAAATTCATTAATAGCGCACATATATAAAATGATTTTAATTTAGCGCAAATAAATATTAAAATATTTTAATATTGTATCTATAAATATATTTTGGAAATAAGTCTCCTATAGATCTACCAAAATCGAAATAGATTCTTTTGGACAACACTTGAGTACATGGTGTGAACACAAATAAATTTTAATAAAATTATTAATTTGAGAGAATACATATGATTTATATTTTTTATAAATTTTATTCTTCAATCCCTTAAATTCATAAGTTATATGATAATGAAAGTGAGAGAATGCATATGGTTTATATGTATCATAAATTTAATTCTTCAATCCTTTAAATTTATAAGTTATATATAGGAATATAGTAAGTAGTTGGATCATCATCGCTTTGATTAGCAACCAATACCAGAGGTTTATTTGGGTCACCATCCAATATTATGCAGTCGTCATCGGTGTCCTCATCACCAGCAACTTCCGCGGATGGCTTCAAAATTATAGATCCAGGTTCACTTGGCGCAAATAAATTTAAAAATGAACCATATATATATATATATATATATATATATATATATATATATATATATATATATATATATATATATATATATATATTAATACATACTGCTGCCGAACATATATAAAACAAATAAATTTAAAAATGAACCATATATATATATTAATACATACTGCTGCCGAACATAAATAAATTATATATAAATCTAGGGGTTTGATTCCTCTTGAGAACAGTTGAGTACATGGTGTCATAATCTTAACATTAACGTCGTTTTGATTGCTATGATTACCTGGTGTTACACTCTTAACATTGATGTCGTTTTAATTGTTCTCCAAGTTGATTTATTGAAAATGAAGTTAGAACTGCTAAAAATCAATCAAGTGGAAGATATTGAGAAATAGTTCGAATTAAAACTCCAGAAACCCTACCACCAATATACTCAGTACGAAGTTCAAGTTCCTTGTGAACAATCATATTTATGAAATTAATGAAATGGTACAAAATATATAATAATTTTAATTTATAGCGCAAAAAAAATAAAAATTAGAAACTAAAATATACAATAAAGTAAAAAGATCATTAATAGTGTATATATAGTGATTTATAATGAAATAAAAAGATTATTAATAGTGTATATATATAATGATTTTGGTTTAGCGCAAAAAAATAAATATTAAAATATATAATTAAGTAAAAAGTTCATGCGCAAAAATAAACAAATAAACATTTATTTATTTTATATATTAAAATATATAACCAAAAAATATTAACGTTGTTTTGATTGCCCAGGGCAGCATTTGAGTACTTGCAGGTGGCATAATCTTTGTTTTGATTGCCCTGGGACAACACTTAGTACATGAGGTCATACTCTTAACATTAACGTTGTTTTGATTTCCCTAGGGCAGCACTTGAGTACCTGAAGCCATATTCTTAACATTGATTTCCTTTTGATTGCCCTTTGGCAACAGTTGAGTATCAGGTGCCATACTTTTAACATTAACGTCGTTTTGATTACCATCGGGCAGCACATTAATATCTGGAGCCATACTCTTAACATTAATTCCGTTTTGATTGTCATCGGCAGCACTTGAGTACCTGGTGCCATACTCTTAACATTGATGTCGTTTTGATTGCGCAACACTTGAGTAACTGATGCCATACTCTTAACATTAACGTTGTTTTGATTGTTCTCGCGCAACTCTTGATTACATGGTGCCACACTCTTAACATTAACGTCATTTTGATTGTCCTTGGACCCACACCGTCGTTGATATATGGAAAACGAAGTTAGAGCTGCTAAAAATTAATCAAGTAGACAATATTGAAAAAGAGTTCGAAACCTAACCCTACCACCACCGTAGATATACTCACAGACAACACTTGAGTACTTGCAGGTGACATACTCTTCGTTTTGATTGCCCTCAGACAACACTTTAGTACCTGGTGTCATACTCTTAATATTAACGTGTTTTGATTGCCCTCGGACAGTACTTGAATACCTGGAGCCATACTCTTAACATTGATGTCGTTTTGATTGCTCTCGGACACTACTTGAGTACCTGGTGCCATACTCTTATCATTAACGTTGTTTTGAGTGTCTGCCATCCCTTGATTACCTGGTGCAATATTCTTAACATTAACTTCGTTTTGATTGCCTTCGGACCCGCACTCAGTTGATTTATCGAATACAAAGTTATATATTCTAAAAATCAATCAAGTATAGGGTATTGAAAAAGAGTTTGAAAACTGCAGAAACCTACACAGTAAGAAGTGCAAGTTTTTGTAAACTATCAAATTTATGAAATTAATAAAACAGCTAAAAATATATATAATTTTATAGTAAAATATATAATTATTTTAGTTTAGCGCAAAAAATAATTAAAAAATAAAATATATAATAAAGTAAAAATTCATTAATAGCGCACATATATAAAATGATTTTAATTTAGCGCAAATAAATATTAAAATATTTTAATATTGTATCTATAAATATATTTTGGAAATAAGTCTCCTATAGATCTACCAAAATCGAAATAGATGCTTTTGGACAACACTTGAGTACATGGTGTGAACACAAATAAATTTTAATAAAATTATTAATTTGAGAGAATACATATGATTTATATTTTTTATAAATTTTATTCTTCAATCCCTTAAATTCATAAGTTATATGATAATGAAAGTGAGAGAATGCATATGGTTTATATGTATCATAAATTTAATTCTTCAATCCTTTAAATTTATAAGTTATATATAGGAATATAGTAAGTAGTTGGATCATCATCGCTTTGATTAGCAACCAATACCAGGGGTTTATTTGGGTCACCATCCATCGGTGTCCTCATCACCAGCAACTTCCGCGGATGGCTTCAAAATTATAGATCCAGGTTCACTTGGCGCAAATAAATTTAAAAATGAACCATATATATATATATATATATATATATATATATATATATATATATATATATATATATATATATATATATATATATATATATATATATATATATTAATACATACTGCGAACATAAATAAATTATATATAAATCTAGGGGTTTGATTCCTCTTGAGAACAGTTGAGTACATGGTGTCATAATCTTAACATTAACGTTGTTTTGATTGCTATGATTATCTGGTGTTACACTCTTAACATTGATGTCGTTTTAATTGTTCTCCAAGTTGATTTATTGAAAATGAAGTTAGAACTGCTAAAAATCAATCAAGTGGAAGATATTGAGAAATAGTTCGAATTAAAACTCCAGAAACCCTACCACCAATATACTCAGTACGAAGTTCAAGTTCCTTGTGAACAATCATATTTATGAAATTAATGAAATGGTACAAAATATATAATAATTTTAATTTATAGCGCAAAAAAAATAAAAATTAGAAACTAAAATATACAATAAAGTAAAAAGATCATTATTAGTGTATATATAGTGATTTATAATGAAATAAAAAGATTATTAATAGTGTATATATATAATGATTTTGGTTTAGCGCAAAAAAATAAATATTAAAATATATAATTAAGTAAAAAGTTCATGCGCAAAAATAAACAAATAAACATTTATTTATTTTATATATTAAAATATATAACCAAAAAATATTAACGTTGTTTTGATTGCCCAGGGCAGCATTTGAGTACTTGCAGGTGGCATAATCTTTGTTTTGATTGCCCTGGGACAACACTTAGTACATGAGGTCATACTCTTAACATTAACGTTGTTTTGATTTCCCTAGGGCAGCACTTGAGTACCTGAAGCCATATTCTTAACATTGATTTCCTTTTGATTGCCCTTGGGCAACACTTGAGTATCAGGTGTCATAGTCTTAACATTAACGTCGTTTTGATTACCATCGGGCAGCACATGAGTATCTGGAGCCATACTCTTAACATTAACGCCGTTTTGATTGTCATCGACAGCAGTTGAGTGCCTGGTGCCATACTCTTAACATTGATGTCGTTTTGATTGCCTTCGGGCAACACTTGAGTACTTGATGACATACTCTTAACATTAACGTTGTTTTGATTGCTCTCGGGCAGCTCTTGATTACATGGTGCCACACTCTTAACATTAACGTCATTTTTATTGTCCTTGGACCCACACCGTCGTTGATATATGGAAAACGAAGTTAGAGCTGCTAAAAATTAATCAAGTAGACGGTATTGAAAAAGAGTTCGAAACCTAACCCTACCACCACCGTAGATATACTCAGGGAAAGCACTTGAGTACTTGCAAGTGACATACTCTTCGTTTTGATTGCCCTCAGACAACACTTTAGTACCTGGTGTCATACTCTTAACATTAACGTGTTTTGATTACCCTCGGACAGTACTTGAGTACTTGGAGCCAAACTCTTAACATTGATGTCGTTTTGATTGCTCTCGGACAACACTTGAGTAACTGGTGCCATACTTTTATCATTAACGTTGTTTGGAGTGCCCTCGGGCATCCCTTGATTACTTGGTGCAATATTCTTTACATTAACTTCGTTTTGATTGCCTTCGGACCGGCACCCAGTTGATTTATCGAACACAAAGTTATATATTCTAAAAATCAATCAAGTATACGGTATTGAAAAAAAGTTCCAAACCTACACAGTAAGAAGTGCAAATTTTTGTAAACAATCAAATTTATGAAATTTATAAAAAGCTAACAATATATATAATTTTATCGTAAAATATATAATTATTTTAGTTTAGCGCAAAAAATAATTAAAAAATAAAATATATAATAAAGTAAAAATTCATTAATAGCGCACATATATATAATGATTTTAATACAACACTTGAGTACATGGTGTGAACAAAAATAAATTTTAATAAAATTATTAATTTGAGAGAATGCATATGGTTTATATGTTTCATAAATTTTATTTTTCAATCCCTTAAATGATAATGAAAGTTGAGAGAATGCATATGGTTTATTTGGGTCACCATCCAATATTATGCAGGTGTCCTCATCACCAGCAACTTCCGCGGATGGCTTCAAAATGATAGATCCAGGTTCACTTGGGACAAATATATTTAAAAATAAACCATATATATATATATGTATATATATATATATATATATTAATACATACATGGTGTCGAACATAAATAAATTATAAATGTAGGGGTTTGATTCCTCTTGAGAACAATTGAGTACATGGTGTCATAATCTTAACATTAACGTCGTTTTGATTGCTATGATTACCTAGTGTTACACTCTTAACATTGATGTCGTTTTAATTGCTCTCCAAGTTGATTTATTGAAAATGAAGTTAGAACGGCTAAAAATCAATCAAGTGGAAGATATTGAGAAATAGTTCGAATTAAAACTCTAGAAACCCTACCACCAATATACTCAGTACGAAGCTCAAGTTCCTTATGAACAATCATATTTATGAAATTAATGAAAGGGTACAAAATATATAATAATTTTAATTTATAGCGCAAAATAAAAATAAAAGGGAAAAATGGCATTAAGGCCAATTTTCAGCATTTTATCGGCAATAAGGCTTTCGAGAAATTACGCGTGCCAATTAGGCCGCCTAAAATGTGCAAAGACACTATTATCCTTTTTCCTCCATATTTCAATCTACACACATTCTCTCCGCCCCCAAATCGACCGAACACGTTCCCCTTCATCCCTGAAGAAATTGTCGACGACGATGACGTCGTCCCCTCGAGCGATCGGCTTGTCCACGAGGTGGCTGCCGACGAACCCGCGCGCTGTCTCCGGCGAAAAAGCAGCGCGACAGGTCAGCGTTTTTCGGTCTCCTCCCCGCTTCATCGATTCGGGTGGTGACGCCGCACCGAATCTCCGACGTCAAGCCATCACCACCATGCCGCCGCCGTCAAAGCCTCCCCGAGTTCAAGCAGCCGCTGAAGATCTACCAAAGCCCTCATCGGGTCCGTTCGATTCAAGTCGAGCCAAGCCCCGATCTAAAGACACCACTGTTGTCCATCTCCGGTGGAACCCTATCGCCGTCGAGACGCCGTCCCGTTGAGTGTATCCATTCTCTCGGAACATGATCTTCATTGGCCCTGCCCCTCGAGCCACTCCAGAGCAGCGTGCCGCGTCGTCTCTGATTTCGGGCCGCCCGACTTCGCCGCAAACAGGGTCCCGATCGTCGATATACAGACGCTCAGATGCTTTGTTTCTGCTGACTCGGGTACGTGGTGTTTGGTATCGCCGTGGCCTGGGGAAAGAAGAGATACGATGATGTCGTATATTTACATGTGAGTGTCAACAATGCTCTGTATATGTGATCTCGCGGTGCTTCTTTATGCTTCTTCCAGCGAGGTTATCGTGCTGCTTCTGTCCGTGCTTTTGATTGTTGGTTTTCGAGTTCTTGTGGTGGTGTTGGTTTTCGGGTTGTTTTTGTCGTGTGTTTGGTTTCATGGCCATGGCCACGTTGTGTATTTGATTTTCGGGTTGTTGGTCGGGCATGACGAGGGTGTTCTTGTTGGTTGCCATGGCGATGGAGTGGAGGGAGAGGAAGGAGCGAGATGGGGTGGTGATGGCGTACTTGCTGTGCTCGGAGATGGTCTCGAAGGCTTTGCCTTTGGATGTATCTTTGGCATTTAATTTTGAATTTGGATGTATTTTTGGCATTTAATTTTGAATTGTATCATGCTAGTAGTAGACTGTTGTTTGCTTTGTGAAAATTGAAATTCAAACATGACCTCTTGTTTAGACATGCTTGGGGACAAGTTTTTACTAGTGTAAATATCATGCATAGCAGTTAGAACAAGAAAGTATATTTTTCATTGTTTTCAAAGTTTTTGTATTCTATGAGTGCAATTTTTTCTATCTTATGAATAGATGTGGATCAGAAGTTTCTTTTTTTCATTTTTACTATTATTGTTACTATTTTTATGTACCAGAAGAAGATCAGAAGGAGTATTATGTACTTAAATGCAAGAGAACAGTGGAGGGTGGTGTTGTGGTAGAACATGAAAGCAAATTACTAATGATATCCAAATGTACTGTGTGGTTTGAATTCAGAATCTTGCTGCAACTGGATTTTAGGTTGTCCAATGTTATGTGATGTGGAGGTTTTGCTTTAGTTACTAATGAAGTTTTTTGTGGTATTTCTAATTTGGAAAGAGATAGGGGTTTTTCTTTAATTAACACTGAATGTCATATTTTAACACTGAATGTCATAAAAACACACTACACTGAATGTCATAGTTTAACACTGAATGCCCAATTTTTACACTGAAGCATAATAACACTGAATGCCAGATTTTCACACTGAATGTTATAAAATTACACTGAATAACAACATACTGAATGTCATATTTTAACACTGAATGATATATTTTAACACTGAATATACTAAATGTCATATTTTAACACTGAATGTCATATGTTAACAGTGAATGACATATTTTAACACTGAACATACTGAATGTCATATTTTAACACTGAATGACATATTTTAACACTGAACATACTGAATATCATATTTTAACACTGAATGTCATATTTTAACACTGAACATACTGAATGTCATATTTTAACACACTGAATGTCATATTTTAACACTGAATGACATATTTTAACACTGAACATACTGAATGTCATATTTAAACACTGAATGACATATTTTAACACTGAACACACTGAATGTCATATTTTAACACTGAATATCATATTTTAACACTGAACATACTGAATGTCATTTTTTAACACACTGAATGTCATATTTTAACACTGAATAACATATTTTAACACTGAATGTCATAAAAACACACTGAATGTCATATTTTAACACTGAATGTCATAAAAACACACTGAATGTAAAATAAAAATACATAAAACTCGAATGAAAAAATACACAAAACTCGCTGAATAGGATGAAACACACTGAATAGGAATGAAAAACACTGAATATCATCCACATTTACAATTAAAACACGCTGAACCATATATAGAAACACTGAATGTTAGATTTTCAACTGTAAAATTGAATAAAACCGCATGAACCTAACAAAAGAAACAATAAGAAACCAAATTTTGTTTATTCCTAATAGCAGCAACAAACAACTCCAGCCCCGACTCGTTCCCACCCTCGACCACCGGCAGCTTCATCTCATTCGACTCGACTCTCTTCGTCCGAACGATGTCGTGAATTTCTTCACATCCTCGAATCCTTCTTATTTTAGTTTTACCGTCTGTTCCCTTTGACAAATAGAAGAAGGAGTATTGTAAATAAGAACATCATCAAGAAGCATCTGCAAAAAAAAAAATGTATAAACAAGTGAAATACTAAACAATCCACTTTCCTTAGAGCTATGACCATAAACTGCACAAACATCAACTCATTTCCATTTCATTGTTATAAAGATTGCCACCTAATAGTAAGCATTCCATATTTAACTAATCCCATAATTTTGGATGCAGAAACTTGGAAATCTAGTACGATCAATTCCCATACCCCCTCCTCCCAACAATGAAAACATATACACCCACCTATATATACTAAACATACATGCATATACACACACGCATAATCACGATCTAAGGTTTACAATTTAATTATTTTTCCTAAACATTCCTTACTTGTTGAACCAGTACTCATATGCGTGCAAGCACAACCAATGTGGTAAGAGTAAATTTCACTATAACTCCGAATCGAGCCCTCCAACCGTTGCTGAAACAGTCGTATGAAACCCGCCATCTCCGAGAACCAAGACTGCCGCCCCGAAGCCCCATCGGAGATCAGTCATCGAGTCTCTGCGCCGTCGTGAGTCTCACTACCACCGCACCTCCCCTTCATCGATCGAGACCATAGTACCATTGGGGGAGCAGCCCCGACCACCGAATAGCTGACTCGTCTCCCCAGATCGAGTGTCGACGCCGCTGGGTCTCTCCTCGCCACAGAACCAACCGAGTTTCTTAGCCGAAAGCTCGACAATATAGCTCATTCAGTATCAAGTACGACCTGCATTTCCCAGGGGCATTTCGTCGAACAAGTGGCGGGCAGGTTGATCCTGAGACCTCGAGAAATGCACGAAATTGTGCAAGCGAGACGTCACAGCCGGCAAGGTGAGCGACGATCGGATCTCGGCTACCTGCGGCACTCTCGGCGGAGCGAGGGTGGTGATTGGGGCGGAACGGAGTAGAGTAGATCGGCGTACAAATCGTCGAGTGAATACTGAATCCAGTGTGTCATCTCGTCGTCCTCGTGTATAAACTCTTCGTCGGTGGCAGCGCCCAATAATCGATCGTCTCTCTCGGCCGGCGGCGGGATCGGGTGCCTCTGGTTCTGGTTCTGCGCGCATCACCACGGCGGAGGCAGAGGAGAGAGAGAGAGAGAGAAAGAGAGTGAAAAGAATTGAATTCCACTCGATTGTGAAAACAAGGTGGAGTAAGATTAATCGAGGGTATTTTCGTCTTTTCAGATACATTTTTTTGGCCTAATTGGAACATTTTGGCCTAATTGACACGAAAATTAGAAATTGGCCTTATTGGTCAAAAAATGTTGAAAATTGGCCTTATTGCCATTTTTCCAAAAATAAAAATTAGAAACTAAAATATATAATAAAGTAAAAAGATCATTAATAGTGTATATATAATGATTTATAACGAAGTAAAAAGATTATTAATAGTGTATATATATAATGATTTTGGTTTAGTGCAAAAAAATAAATATTAAAATATATAATTAAGTAAAAAGTTTATGGGAAAAAATAAACAAATAAACATTTATTTTTTTTATATATTAAAATATATAACCAAAAAACATTAACGTTGTTTTGATTGCCCTGGGCAACATTTGAGTACTTGCAGGTGGCATATTCTTTGTTTTGATTGCCCTGGGACAACACTTAGTACATGAGGTCATACTCTTAACATTAACGTTGTTTTGATTGCTCTCGGGCATCACTTGAGTACCTGAAGCCATATTCTTAACATTGATTTCCTTTTGATTGCCCTTGGGGCAGCTCTCGGGCATCACTTGAGTACCTGGTGCCATACTCTTAACATTGATGTCGTTTTGATTGCCTTCGGGCAACACTTGAGTACTTGATGACATACTCTTAACATTAACGTTGTTTTGATTGCTCTCGGGCAGCTCTTGATTACATGGTGCCACACTCTTAACATTAACGTCATTTTGATTGTCCTTGGACCCACACCGTCGTTGATATATGGAAAACGAAGTTAGAGCTGCTAAAAATTAATCAAGTAGACGGTATTGAAAAAGAGTTCGAAACCTAACCCTACCACCACCGTAGATATACTCAGGGAAAGCACTTGAGTACTTGCAAGTGACATACTCTTCGTTTTGATTGCCCTCAGACAACACTTTAGTACCTGGTGTCATACTCTTAACATTAACGTGTTTTGATTACCCTCGGACAGTACTTGAGTACTTGGAGCCAAACTCTTAACATTGATGTCGTTTTGATTGCTCTCGGACAACACTTGGGTAACTGGTGTCATACTTTTATCATTAACGTTGTTTGGAGTGCCCTCGGGCATCCCTTGATTACTTGGTGCAATATTCTTAACATTAACTTCGTTTTGATTGCCTTCGGACCGGCACCCAGTTGATTTATCGAACACAAAGTTATATATTCTAAAAATCAATCAAGTATACGGTATTGAAAAAAAGTTCCAAACCTACACAGTAAGAAGTGCAAATTTTTGTAAACAATCAAATTTATGAAATTTATAAAAAGCTAACAATATATATAATTTTATGGTAAAATATATAATTATTTTAGTTTAGGCAAAAAATAATTAAAAAATAAAATATATAATAACGTAAAAATTCATGAATAGTGCACATATATATAATAATTTTAATTTAGCGCAAAAAAATAAATATTAAAATATTTTAATATTCTATCGATAAATATATTTTGGAAATAAGTCACAAATAGATCTATCCAAAATATGCTTTGGACAACACTTGAGTACATGGTGTGAACAAAAATAAATTTTAATAAAATTATTAATTTGAGAGAATGCATATGGTTTATATGTTTCATAAATTTTATTTTTCAATCGCTTAAATGATAATGAAAGTTGAGAGAATGCATATGGTTTATTTGGGTCACCATCCAAAATTATGCAGGTGTCCTCATCACCAGCAACTTCCGCGGATGGCTTCAAAATTATAGATCCAGGTTCACTTGGGGCAAATAAATTTAAAAATAAACCATATATATATATGTATATATATATATATATATAAATATTAATACATACATGGTGTCGAACATAAATAAATTATAAATCTAGGGGTTTGATTCCTCTTGAGAACAATTGAGTACATGGTGTCATAATCTTAACATTAACGTCGTTTTGATTGCTATGATTACCTAGTGTTACACTCTTAACATTGATGTCGTTTTAATTGCTCTCCAAGTTGATTTATTGAAAATGAAGTTAGAACTGCTAAAATTCAATCAAGTGGAAGATATTGAGAAATAGTTCGAATTAAAACTCTAGAAACCCTACCACCAATATACTCAGTACGAAGCTCAAGTTCCTTATGAACAATCATATTTATGAAATTAATGAAAGGGTACAAAATATATAATAATTTTAATTTATAACGCAAAATAAAAATAAAAATTAGAAACTAAAATATATAATAAAGTAAAAAGATCATTAATAGTGTATATATAATGATTTATAATGAGGTAAAAAGATTATTAATAGTGTATATATAATGATTTTGGTTTAGCGCAAAAAAATAAATATTAAAATATATAATTAAGTAAAAAGTTCATGGGAAAAAATAAACAAATAAACATTTATTTTTTCTATATATTAAAATATATAAAAAAAAACATTAACGTTGTTTTGATTGCCCTGGGCAGCATTTGAGTATTTGTAGGTGGCATAATCTTTGTTTTGATTGCCCTGGGACAACACTTAGTACATGAGGTCATACTCTTAACATTAACGTTGTTTTGATCGCCCTCGGGCATCACTTGAGTACCTGAAGCCATATTCTTAACATTGATGTCCTTTTGATTGCCCTTGGGCAACACTTGAGTATCAGGTGCCATACTCTTAACATTAACGTCGTTTTGATTACCATCGGGCAGCACATGAGTATCTGGAGCCATACTCTTAACATTAACGCCGTTTTGATTGTCATCGGCAGCACTTGAGTACCTGGTGCCATACTCTTAACATTGATGTCGTTTTGACTGCGCAACACTTGAGTACCTAATGGCATACTCTTAACATTAATGCCGTTTTTATTGTCATCGGAAGCACTTGAGTACCTGGTGCCATACTCTTAACATTGATGTCGTTTTGATTGCGCAACACTTGAGTACCTGATGGCATACTCTAAACATTAACGTTGTTTTGATTGCTCTCGCGCAACTCTTGATTACATGGTGCCACACTCTTAACATTAACGTCATTTTGATTGTCCTTGGACCCACACCGTCGTTGATATATGGAAAACGAAGTTAGAGCTGCTAAAAATTAATCAAGTAGGACAGTATTGAAAAAGAGTTCGAAACCTAACCCTACCACCACCGTAGATATACTCACAGACAACACTTGAGTACTTGCAGGTGACATACTTTTCGTTTTGATTGCCCTCAGACAACACTTTAGTACATGGTGTCATACTCTTAATATTAACGTGTTTTGATTGCCCTCGGACAGTACTTGAATACCTGGAGCCATACTCTTAACATTGATGTCGTTTTGATTGCTCTCGGACACTACTTGAGTACCTGGTGCTATCATTAACGTTGTTTTGAGTGCATGCCATCATTTGATTACCTGGTGCAATATTCTTAACATTAACTTCGTTTTGATTGCCTTCGGACCCGCACCCAGTTGATTTAGCGAATACAAAGTTATATATTCTAAAAATCAATATACAGTATTGAAAAAGAGTTCGAAACCTGCCGAAACCTACACAGTAAGAAGTGCAAGTTTTTGTAAACAATCAAATTTATGAAATTAATAAAAGGGTAAAAATATATATAATTTTATTAAAATATATAATTATTTTAGTTTAGCGCAAAAAATAATTAAAAAATAAAATATATAATAAAGTAAAAATTCGTTAATAGCCACATATATAAAATGATTTTAATTTAGCGCAAAAAAATAAATATTAAAATATTTTAATATTGTATCTATAAATATATTTTGGAAATAAGTCTCCTAATCTACCAAATTCGAAATAGATGCTTTTGGACAACACTTGAGTACATGGTGTGAACACAAATAAATTTTAATAAAATTATTAATTTGAAAGAATACATATGATTTATATTTTTTATAAATTTTATTCTTCCATCCCTTAAATTCAGAAGTTATATGATAATGAAAGTTGAGAAATTGCATATGGTTTATATGTATCATAAATTTAATTCTCCAATCCTTTAAATTTATAAGTTATATATAGGAACATAGTAAGTAGTTGGATCATCATCGCTTTGATTAGCAACCAATACCAGGGGTTTATTTGGGTCACCATCCAATATTATGCAGTCGTCATCGGTGTACTCATCACCAGCAACTTCCGCGGATGACTTCAAAATTAAGATCAAGGTTCATTTGGGGCAAATAAATTTAAAAATAAACCATATATATATATATATATATATATATATATATATATATATATATATATATATATATATATATATATATATATATATATATATATATATATATATATATATATATATATATATATATATATATATATATATATATATATATATATATATATATATATATATATATATTAATATATACATGGTGTCGAACATAAATAAATTATAAATCTAGGGGTTTGAATCCTCCTGAGAACAGTTAGTACATGGTGTCATAATCTTAACATTAACGTCGTTTTGATTGCTATGATTACCTGGTGTTACACTCTTAACATTGATATGTCGTTTTAATTGCTCTCCAAGTTGATTTATTGAAAATGAAGTTAGAACTGCTAAAAATCAATCAAGTGGAAGATATTGAGAAATAGTTCGAATTAAAACTCTAGAAACCCTACCACCAATATACTCAGTACGAAGCTCAAGTTCCTTATAAACAATCATATTTATGAAATTAATGAAAGGGTACAAAATATATAATAATTTTAATTTATAGCGCAAAATAAAAATAAAAATTAGAAACTAAAATATATAATAAAGTAAAAAGATCATTAATAGTGTATATATAATGATTTATAATGAAGTAAAAAGATTATTAATAGTGTATATATAATGATTTTGGTTTAGCGCAAAAAAATAAATATTAAAATATATAATTAAGTAAAAAGTTCATGGGAAAAAATAAACAAATAAACATTTATTTTTTTTATATATTAAAATATATAACCAAAAAACATTAACGTTGTTTTGTTTGCTTTTGGCAGCATTTGAGTACTTGCAGGTGGCATAATCTTTGTTTTGATTGGCCTGGGACAACAATTAGTACATGAGGTCATACTCTTAACATTAACGTTGTTTTGATCGCCCTCGGGCATCACTTGAGTACCTGAAGCCATATTCTTAACATTGATGTCCTTTTGATTGCCCTTGGGCAATACTTGAGTATCAGGTGCCATACTCTTAACATTAACGTCGTTTTGATTACCATCGGGCAGCACATGAGTATCTGGAGCCATACTCTTAACATTAACGCCGTTTTGATTGTCATCGGCAGCACTTGATTACCTGGTGCCATACTCTTAACATTGATGTCGTTTTGATTGCCCAACACTTGAGTACCTGATGTCATACTCTTAACATTAACGTTGTTTTGATTGCTCTCGCGCAACTCTTGATTACATGGTGCCACACTCTTAACATTAACGTCATTTTGATTGTCCTTGGACCCACACCGTCGTTGATATATGGAAAACGAAGTTAGAGCTGCTAAAAATTAATCAAGTAGGACAGTATTGAAAAAGAGTTCGAAACCTAACCCTACCACCACCGTAGATATACTCACAGACAACACTTGAGTACTTGCAGGTGACATACTCTTCGTTTTGATTGCCCTCAGACAACACTTTAGTACCTGGTGTCATACTCTTAATATTAACGTGTTTTGATTGCCCTCGGACAGTACTTGAATACCTGGAGCCATACTCTTAACATTGATGTCGTTTTGATTGCTCTCGGACACTACTTGAGTACCTGGTGCCATACTCTTATCATTAACGTTGTTTTGAGTGCCCTCGGCCATCCCTTGATTACCAGGTGCAATATTCTTAAAATTAACTTCGTTTTGATTGCCTTCGGACCCGCACCCAGTTGATTTATCGAATACAAAGTTATATATTCTAAAAATCAATCAAGTATAGGGTATTGAAAAAGAGTTCGGAAACTGCAAAAACCTACAAGTGCAAGTTTTTGTAAACTATCAAATTTATGAAATTAATAAAAGGCTATAAATATATATAATTTTATCGTAAAATATATAATTATTTTAGTTTAGCGCAAAAAATAATTAAAAAATAAAATATATTATAAAGTAAAAATTCATTAATAGCGCACATATATAAAATGATTTTAATTTAGCGCAAAAAAATAAATATTAAAATATTTTAATATTGTATCTATAAATATATTTTGGAAATAAGTCTCCTATAGATCTACCAAATTCGAAATAGATGCTTTTGGACAACACTTGAGTACATGGTGTGAACACAAATAAATTTTAATAAAATTATTAATTTGAAAGAATACATATGATTTATATTTTTTATAAATTTTATTCTTCAATCCCTTAAATTCAGAAGTTATATGATAATGAAAGTTGAGAAATTGCCTATGGTTTATATGTATCATAAATTTAATTCTCCAATCCTTTAAATTTATAAGTTATATATAGGCACATAGTAAGTAGTTGGATCATCATCGCTTTGATCAGCAACCAATACCAGGGGTTTATTTGGGTCACCATCCAATATTATGCAGTCGTCATCGGTGTCCTCATCACCAGCAACTTCCGCGGATGACTTCAAAATTAAGATCCAGGTTCACTTGGGGCAAATAAATTTAAAAATAAACCATATATATATATATATATATATATATATATATTAATATATACATGGTGTCGAACATAAATAAATTATAAATCTAGGGGTTTGAATCCTCTTGAGAACAGTTGAGTACATGGTGTCATAATCTTAACATTAACGTCGTTTTGATTGCTATGATTACGTGGTGTTACACTCTTAACATTGATATGACGTTTTAATTACTCTCCAAGTTGATTTATTGAAAATGAAGTTAGAACTGCTAAAAATCAATCAAGTGGAAGATATTGAGAAATAGTTCGAATTAAAACTCTAGAAACCCTACCACCAATATACTCAGTACGAAGCTCAAGTTCCTTATGAACAATCATATTTATGAAATTAATGAAAGGGTACAAAATATATAATAATTTTAATTTATAACGCAAAATAAAAATAAAAATTAGAAACTAAAATATATAATAAAGTAAAAAGATCATTAATAGTGTATATATAATGATTTATAATGAGGTAAAAAGATTATTAATAGTGTATATATAATGATTTTGGTTTAGCGCAAAAAAATAAATATTAAAATATATAATTAAGTAAAAAGTTCATGGGAAAAAATAAACAAATAAACATTTATTTTTTCTATATATTAAAATATATAAAAAAAAACATTAACGTTGTTTTGATTGCCCTGGGCAGCATTTGAGTATTTGTAGGTGGCATAATCTTTGTTTTGATTGCCCTGGGACAACACTTAGTACATGAGGTCATACTCTTAACATTAACGTTGTTTTGATCGCCCTCGGGCATCACTTGAGTACCTGAAGCCATATTCTTAACATTGATGTCCTTTTGATTGCCCTTGGGCAACACTTGAGTATCAGGTGCCATACTCTTAACATTAACGTCGTTTTGATTACCATCGGGCAGCACATGAGTATCTGGAGCCATACTCTTAACATTAACGCCGTTTTGATTGTCATCGGCAGCACTTGAGTACCTGGTGCCATACTCTTAACATTGATGTCGTTTTGACTGCGCAACACTTGAGTACCTAATGGCATACTCTTAACATTAACGTTGTTTTGATTGCTCTCGCGCAACTCTTGGTTACATGGTGCCACACTCTTAACATTAACGTCATTTTGATTGTCCTTGGACCCACACCGTCGTTGATATATGGAAAACGAAGTTAGAGCTGCTAAAAATTAATCAAGTAGGACAGTATTGAAAAAGAGTTCGAAACCTAACCCTACCACCACCGTAGATATACTCACAGACAACACTTGAGTACTTGCAGGTGACATACTTTTCGTTTTGATTGCCCTCAGACAACACTTTAGTACATGGTGTCATACTCTTAATATTAACGTGTTTTGATTGCCCTCGGACAGTACTTGAATACCTGGAGCCATACTCTTAACATTGATGTCGTTTTGATTGCTCTCGGACACTACTTGAGTACCTGGTGCTATCATTAACGTTGTTTTGAGTGCATGCCATCATTTGATTACCTGGTGCAATATTCTTAACATTAACTTCGTTTTGATTGCCTTCGGACCCGCACCCAGTTGATTTATCGAATACAAAGTTATATATTCTAAAAATCAATAAGTATAGGGTATTGAAAAAGAGTTCAAAAACTGCAGAAACCTACACAGTAAGAAGTGCAAGTTTTTGTAAACTATCAAATTTATGAAATTAATAAAAGGCTAAAAATATATATAATTTTATCGTAAAATATATAATTATTTTAGTTTAGCGCAAAAAATAATTAAAAAATAAAATATATAATAAAGTAAAAATTCATTAATAGCGCACATATATAAAATGATTTTAATTTAGCGCAAAAAAATAAATATTAAAATATTTTAATATTGTATCTATAAATATATTTTGGAAATAAGTCTCATATGGATCTACCAAAATCTCAAAATAGATGCTTTTGGACAACACTTGAGTACATGGTGTGAACACAAATAAATTTTAATAAAATTATTAATTTGAGAGAATACATATGATTTATATTTTTTTATAAATTTTATTCTTCAATCCCTTAAATCCATAAGTTATATGATAATGAAAGTTAGAGAATGCATATGGTTTATATGTATCATAAATTTAATTCTTCAATCCTTTAAATTTATAAGTTATATATAGGAACATAGTAAGTACTTGGATCATCATCGCTTTGATTAGCAACCAATACCAGGGGTTTATTTGGGTCACCATCCAATATTATGCAGTCGTCATCGGTGTCCTCATCACCAGCAACTTCCGCGGATGGCTTCAAAATTATAGATCCAGGTTCACTTGGGGCAAATAAATTTAAAAATAAACCATATATATATATATATATATATATATATATATATATATTAATACATATTGCTGTCGAACATAAATAAATTATAAATCTAGGGGTTTGATTCCTCTTGAGAACAGTTGAGTACATGGTGTCATAATCTTAACATTAACGTCGTTTTGATTGCTATGATTACCTGGTGTTACACTCTTAACATTGATGTCGTTTTAATTGTTCTCCAAGTTGATTTATTGAAAATGAAGTTAGAACTGCTAAAAATCAATCAAGTGGAAGATAAATTGTTCTCCAAGTTGATTTATTGAAAATGAAGTTAGAACTGCTAAAAATCAATCAAGTGGAAGATATTGAGAAATAGTTCGAATTAAAACTTCTAAACCCTACCACCAATATACTCAGTACAAGCTCAAGTTACTTGTGAACAATCATATTTATGAAATTAATGAAAGAGTACAAAATATAATAATTTTAATTTATAGCGCAAAAAAAAATAAAAATTAGAAACTAAAATATATAATAAAGTAAAAAGATCATTAATAGTGTATATATAATAATTTATAATGAAGTAAAAAGATTATTAATAGTGTATATATAATGATTTTGGTTTAGCGCAAAAAAGGGGGAATTATGGATCGGGCACCTCTAACAGTAGTATTATATCTACTAAATTAACATTTTCAATTTACTTCGTATTAATTAAAATAACTACTTATCAAAACCTAATATACAAAAAAATGTTTCTAATATATCTCGCTCAAATTTTCCACAAAACTACGGTAGAAATCGTATTATAACATGCCATCCGTTTATTTCTTACTACACACTAAACTATGGGAGCCGAGGGTTGCAAATCACTCCCATAATATCCATGGCCTGGAGACGAAAACCCTAATCTATATTTCGTCAAAATACTATTCAATATTATTATCATTTTAAATTGTTGTTAAATTTTAGTTATTTCTAATATATCTCGCTCAAATTTTCCACAAAACTACGGTAGAGATCGTATTATAACATGTCATCCGTTTATTTCTTACTACACACTAAACTATGGGAGCCGAGGGTTGCAAATCACTCCCATAATATCCATGGCCTGGAGACGAAAACCCTAATCTATATTTCGTCAAAATACTATTCAATATTATTATCATTTTAAATTATTGTTAAATTTTAGTTATTTGTTCATAACCCTTCTTGATCAACGAACGGGGAAGCCTTCAACTCTATGTCGAGTCCCACTCGAATCTCTCGTCTCGCCTCGTCACGCCGCGAATATGAAGCTTGTAGAAAGTGAATTCTATTGTATTGTAGCAGCATAATTCGTGGGTAGATGTCCCTTTATATAGGAGGAGGTATAAGAGAGTTTAGGGTTGAATAGGAGAAGAAAAGAGGTCGACCGATTTTTTTTCCAAAAAAATAGCACATGTCGGCCGACACTATTTTAGGCAAAATAGTGTGTCGGCCGACACCCTTTGAAAAGTCAAACCGACTTCAATTCAGCTCCTTAATCTCCAATCACATAATCACATGAGTCTTCTATTTAAAAGGGACATGTCTTCTCCTCTCCAAGTAATATAAGTCTTCTATGTAAAAAGACTCCTTCCATAACTAGATATCTTGTACCTTATCTTGTAGATCTTGAATATCTTTTCCTCTTTATCTTGGATTCTCCTCCCAATAATATATATTCCCAGAATAAATATTCCACCAAAGAAAGTCAAAAATAGTCAAAGTCAAAATTAATTAAATAAACTTGGAAAACACTTGAAAATACATACAAACATAAGAAGCTTTGAAGCAACAAATAAAGCGGAATATTTCATAAGTTGCTCGTGTTCTAAGCCTAAGACTCGAGTGTAGATATTGTCTTATCCTGCGAGGGATTTCGTGATACCCAGGCTTATAGGGTCGAAATACTCTTTAAGGAAAGCGTTGCTACGCGATTCAATATTTATCCAAGCCCCTACATCTTTCAGTAACCCGAAGATTACAACAATCTTAAATAGTATTTTCACATACTGAAAGATGGAGTCCGTTCGAGAGATGAACATCAAGTTTGGCAAGTTGGAGAAATTTGAAGGCGTCAATTTTGGAAGGTGTACGTGGTAAGCACTCCGCAACCGGATAAAGTGGAAAACGAAGCAGTCGCAGAAACTCGGAAATAGTGCAATTGGTACAACGACGACTACATATGTCATGGACATATATTGACGGTATCTCTGACTCTCATTTTTACATTTATCAGAATGTGGAATCTGCTAAATAATTATGAGATGTGCATGCTTAACATTGTGAATAAAATGGATGATTCAGTGCATATGATTTCTTCTAATATACATGATTCATTATTGTGGCATGCTAGACTAGTACATGTTCATTATAAGCTTTATGATTGAAATGTCTAAACTTGATCTAATTCCTGCCATGAACTTAGAATAAGATAAGTGTAATACATGCATGCTAACTAAAATCGTTAGACAACCTTTTAAAGATTTTCAACGTGAATCTAGTATGCTTGAACTTGTAGATAATGACTTATGTGATTTCCATGCTACACCTTCGTTGAGGAATAAGAAATACTTAGTAACTTTTATAGATGATTATTCTAGATTTTGCTATGTATTTCTGCTAAGTACTAAAGATGAAGCGCTAGAAAAGTTTAAAGTATTTAAAACTGAAGTTGAACTACAACAAGAGTGCATGATTAAAAAGTTGAGAACCAATAGGAGTGGTGAATATTATGATCCTGTTTTATTTGAATCATGTGGTATTATACATGAAATTACTGCTCCTTATACTCCTCAACAAAACGGTATATCCGAAAGGAAAAAACGGGTACTAAAGGAAATGGTGAATTCCATGTTGTCTTATTCGGGTCTGAATAATGGATTTTGGGGAGAAGCCGTGTTAACGGCTTGCTATTTGTTAAATAGGGTTCCTTAAAAAGGAACAATGTTACTCTCTATGAACTTTGGTACAAAAAGAAGCCTAACCTGAATTACCTAAAGGTTTGGGGCTGTCGGGCTGTCGTAAGACTACCAATTTCCCAAAAGGAAAACTTTGGGAGAAAGAAGCATTGTTTGCATCTTTGTTGGATATGATGTGCATTCCAAGGCGTATCGATTCTACGTGATTGAGCCGAATTATTCAATAGTGATTCATTCTATCATAGAATCGCGGGATGCCATATTTGATAAAACTAGATTTTCATCAATGCTTAGGTCCAAGGATCTGGTGCCTAAGGTGGATGAAAACAAGGATTATCTTTGCCCGAGCTTGAGTTGGTTAAACCTCGTCGAAGCACAAGGATTAAGACTAAGAAATCGTTCGGTCCGGATTTCCAGACTTTTCTGGTTGAAGGATCAAGGGACGAAGTTGGCTTTCAATACTCGTATTGCTATCATGTTGATGATGATCCTAAAACATACGAGGAAGTCATGAAATCGCAAGATGTTGCATTTTGGAAAGAAGCCATCAATGATGAGATGGATTCCATAATGGGACAACACTTGGGTGCTTGTTGATCTACCTAACGGTTATAAACCATTAGGATGCAAGTGGATCTTCAAAAAGAAGATGAAAGTCGATGGTTCAATCGACAAGTATAAAGCCCGATTAGTCATTCAAGGCTTTAGGCAAAAGGAAGGTATTGATTATTTCGATACCTATGCCCTGTTGTGAGAATAACTATGATTTGATTATTGATAGCTTTGACTGCAATAAATAATCTAGTGATTCATCAAATGGATGTAATAACGGAATTCCTTAACGGCGAGGTAAAGGAGGAGATTTACATGAAATAAACCGGAAGGGTTTTTTATGCTTGGTAATGAACATAAAGTGTGTAAACTCGTTAAATCTTTGAATGGATTGAAACAAAGCACTTGAGATTTAGACATAGTGCGATCATGAGCTGATCACTCATGGGGTAATCTCTATATATTTTGTGATATCACAACATAATCTCGCTGTCATTTGACCAAAGGATTAGCGAGGGACTTGGTAGCAAAGTCGGTAATTGGGATGGGTTAAGCCTCTTTGAATCTTCAAATATGGGATACCAAATTCATTTTTAATTGTATTAGAACCAGAATTCAATTGGGAAGCCTATATTTGAGATTGAAACACATGAAAAATATCCCAAAGGAATGTGTTTGAACCTGCATGAAAAAGGTTGAAGTTAATTCTTAATGAGTCTTTTGAAAAAGTGCATTGTGCAGGTGCACGAAGAAAAGATTCACCTATATGAGTGGAAAGTGTGACAACTTCAAGAGTCGTAGCTAAGCTCTATATACGCTCATGAATGGATAGGGACACAAGGCCTATTTTTTGTCGGATTTCCTTATGGAATGGTTTAAACTTGTGTGTGTTTTATCTTCATGTATTCAGATGGGTTGAACGGTTCAATCTTTAAGACACCGTGATTCTCGAATATATGTAAAGTATAATTCACTACGATGAAAATTCAATCTTTAAGACATTTTCATCCTACGCACGAGTTTGGTTTTATTTGTTGAATTTGTATGATTCAAGGATTGCACTTAAATGGGGGAGGATTGTTGGTGATTTAAGTGAAATCGTTGTCCATTTAATGTAATTAGAATCATTCAAGACTTCGGATTAAATCTAGTCAATGTAATATAACTTTGGAGAAGTGTGGAGTACACGGTTATATAAAATTGATATGGTTTAAGTACTGGGATAAGCATAATAATGCATGTCGAGTGTGATCTCGTAGTTGCATGGTTGCATGGCTAGATGATGATATTACATCATTAATATGATGCAAATTCGAAATTGCATGGCTTGCCATGCAAAACAACATGAATAGGTGCCAAAGTGAAAGTGTATATTCACTAAAAGGTACCTATACATGAATAGGTGTCGAATGAAAAGGTACCTTTTCATAAAAGTACCTATTCGACCAAGAGGTGCTTATATTCAAATGAAAGGGTGTCTACTACCTATATAAGGAAGTGAAATCCATTTGATGAATAAACTTGGAAAACACTTGAAAATACATACAAACATAAGAAGCTTTGAAGCAACAAATAAAGCGGAATATTCCATAAGTTGCTCGTGTTCTAAGCCTAAGACTCGAGTGTAGATATTGTCTTATCCTGCGAGGGATTTCGTGATACCCAGGCTTATAGGGTCGAAATACTCTTTAAGGAAAGCGTTGCTACGCGATTCAATATTTTCCAAAGCCTCTACATCTTTCAGTTACACCCTAATCTACAACAAGATCTAGGCAGAAGTTGCTATGCTAACATATTTATTTGTTTTCTTCTTTCTTCACAATTGAACTATTGTAATCACTTGTCATATTAGTGATTGATTTAGCATGGTTCATTAGTTGAAACGTGCTTGGAAAAACAATCAACACAGAAGCTTTCTGCCGCAGCACAGCAAGGCAGACTTATGCCGCAGCTCTGCAAGGCATGGACCAAGGTGTTAAGTTAAGAGGTCGAGCAAACCAGGAGCTAAGGGCAAAGGATTGCTGAAGTCCAGAGAGTATGGAAGGTACGGCAGAGCATTCCAGAAGAACTTCAGAAGGCATTCCTGCGGCAGTGGTCAAACAGCCTGCACTTAAATCTCTCAACCGCCTTGTTGACCTAGCAAATCAAGGAATCAGTTGGGACTCTCCTCCTATAAATAGAGGACGATTCCAACACTATTCTACAAACACCTCCAGAAACACAATTCCATCAAAGATCGATCCTCATGCGTTTAGTGACGCGACTTCATTTGTGAAGTTCGCCGAGCCGTATGTTCCCTCGAAAGAGAGTTCTTTTGTTAGACAGATGATCTTGGCATTAGAATAGGTGTTATAGCTAGATTTCATTGTTGTTGATTATTCATACTCTTCAAGATAAATACTATATACATGTGTAAATCCAAGAGTATCTCGGTTCTTTAATAAAGTTTTTAGCTTACACGTAAGATACGTACGTGTATAATTTAAATACACATAAAAAATATTAATTCCGTATTCTTTTACTTACACTACGTATGTGTTATACACATAAGAAGATTAATTCCGTGTTTATTTACTTTCAAGTGATTTATTTTTATTAATTCCCAATTTATATACTATATCACATACATATTTATCACTCTAATTAAAATACTTACATTAAGTAAATCACGAACCAACTTTTCTGTCTCAATGCATTTTTATTCACTGCCTACAACTTTGAACAATCAAATTTATAAAATTAATGAAGGATCAAAAAAATATATAATTTTATCGGCAAAATATAACGATTTTAGTTTAGCGCAAAAGAAATTTTAAAAGATCATTAATAGCGCATATATATAATGATGCTTACGACTTTCACTTTGTGAACAATCAAATTTATAAAATTAATGAAGGGATCAAAAAAATATATAATTTTATCGCAAAATATAATAAATTTAGTTTAGCACAAAAGAAAATTATAAATTAAAATACTACTATATGATGAATTAAAAAGATTATGCATACTCCCTCCGTTCCACCAAAAGATATAATACTTCCTTTGTAATTTAAAAATGAAGTATTGCAGGACGGAGGGGGAATATATATAATGATTTTGTTTTAGCGCAAAAAAATAAATATTAAAATACATAATTAAGTAAGAAGTTAATGCGCAAAAATTAACATAAAATTTGAGTGTTCCACAATAGTTTGATACACCCAAAAAAATATATTATAATGTTTTCACTTTAAAATACTACATTACCCTTCATTTATCTATTTATTTTTTAAATTTCACTCACAATTACTTTATTTTTAACTTAAAAATACATTGTTGCCTTTTACTTTTTAATCAAAAAGTGAAAATTTAATATTTTTCTTAATCTTTTGTGAACTAGAGGGAATATTTTCTTTTTGATTTTCCCAGGTTTGCTTTTGCACTATATTTATCGAGTTTCGTTAAAATTAAAGGATTCAATTTTTCCTAATTATTAATAGAAGAAGATTATATAATATTATTTTAATTTTGTTAATTTATATGGCGATTATTAATTAATATTTAGGGTGATTTTTTATAAAGGGAAAATTTAAAAGTTTAGTTAGAATTAAATAAACTAGTTTATCTTAATTATTAATAAGAGCACTTTAATTAATATTATTTCACTTTTATTAAGCGGAAATTTACGAGGTATAAGATAAGAAAAACTAAACTATTCTACCCTTCTTCCTAAATTTTTCTAATATTTATTATATTAGACCAATTTATAATTATAATCTTGTATTTTTACTAATAAAAAATTTAAGAAAACGAAATATTAAATTGTAAGTTAATTTATGCGGTAAAACTTAAAATATTATAAATTATAATACCCCTTGTGTGGGGAGCCGAGCCGGGCTTTACTTAATAGGCCTGGGCCTGGTGTGAAATTTTTAAGCTTGAGTCTGGACCTGTTATAGGCTTTTTTAAAGGCTCGGTATGAGCCTTTCAAATAAATAGGTCCGGCCTGAAAGTCTTTTAAAAGTCTTTTTAAATACAATTCGAACTTCAACTCAAATTAAACGATTAGTCAAAAATTCAAAATATTTTAATTAAATTTGCTTATATTTATTTCATTTCATAAAATTATTTTTAATTGTAAGTAATTAATAATAATAAAACAAGTGAACAACATCTTATAAATAAAAAAAAGTTCAAAATATTCTCCAATCAATATAAAATATATTATTTCACTTTTCAATTATATTTTTTTTAACTATGATATATTAATAAGTACTCAAAAAATTACAACTAAATGGATTGTATATTTTCATTAATTTAGATAAATACTTTATTAATATATTTAAATATTATAATTTATAAGCTTATTAAATATTTATATATGAAGTACTTTATAAATAATATAATATATATATAAAAGGCTTAAAAAAAGATAATTTTAAGGAAAAGTGTTTATTAACTTTTATTATTAGATTGAACACCAATACTTTTTTTACTTGTAAATTAGGATTTTATATTTTTAAATTTCTTTTAGCCGAGGATTTTAATAGTTTTTTATTTTTGAACTTGGGCACTTAATTATATTTTTATTGACTATATTACCCTTTTGTAATAGTATAAATTTTATATTAATTAAAAATAAAAATTAATAAATATTAATTAACTGTTTTAATATTTAATTAATATAATTACAAAAATTAATCTCATAACTGCTATTTTTTTATTATTTATTATTTGTTTCATGTTATCTTGAAACTGCCGAAATAATAAAACAAATCATAAAAAACAAATCTGATAAAGATAAATAATAAAACAAATAAACATTTTTTATTTAATTTATGATTATTAGAACAATTAAACATTTATTTATATTAAGTTAGTTATTATTATTTTTAAATGAGCGTGACATAAAGTGAGTTTTTTTATTTAATTACGTTATTAGAACAATTAAACATGTATTTATATTAATTTAGTTAATATTATTCTTTTTAATTGAAAAGGGTATTTTGGGTATGGTGCCCTAAAATACCATTAGCCTAAACAATGAAAGAGGAATATAATATAACATAACATTTACGGTTGCCCCCATATATGTATACCCCTAAAAAAAAGTTTACATAAACGTGCTTTTAAAAAAGCTTGAGTTTGACTTGTTTATTAAACGAGCGCCGAGCCGAGCTGAGCTTTTGTAGGCCGAGCCAAAGACCCATGTGGTAGCCTGGGCTCATTTCCACCCTGCCCTTCACTAAATAGTTCTTTATTTTATATTTGAAGCTATTTGGAAACGAAATTACTAACATCTCTCAAGATCAAAACATGGTAGAAAATATAGAAACAGCCGCCCTCCACCTCTTTGGTGGTAAGGTAACAACCAAAAATCTAAAAAAAAAATCCCAAAAGACTGCACCACCAAACCCCTTCCTCGTTCACGTTCACCAACTCTTCTCTTTCTCTTCTTCTTTCTATTGTATTCTCCACACGCACAAACACGCCTCACTGTGTGTCCACCTATCACCACCACTGTACGGCTGCTCTACATATATAAACACTTTCTTTATATAGAATCCCAAACCCACTCCCCCCTTTCCTAAATCAATATGATTTCCTTCTCCGTTCAACCCGCCGCCATCAAAACCCTTCCGTCAACCCCTTCCTCCGCTTCCGCCTCCGCCTTCAATCCCAAACCCCATTCATTCCAATTGCCCTTCCCACCATCCCCGCCGCACCGCCACCACTCACCCCGCCGCCTCCGGGTCCGCGCCATCGACGCGGCGCAGCCCTACGACTACGAGGCTCACCTCGTCAGCCGCTTCGTCCACTCCACCAAGCTCAAGATCGCCGTCGTCGGATTCGGGAACTTCGGCCAATTCCTCGCCAGGGCCTTCGTCCGCCAAGGCCACACCGTCTTCGCCCATTCCCGATCTAATTACCACTCCGCCGCCCAATTAATCGGCGCCGCCTTCTTTTCCGATCTGCACGACCTCTGCGAACAGCACCCTGACGTCATCCTGATTTGCACGTCCATCCTCTCCACCGAGACCGTCCTCCGAGCCCTACCCCTCCAGCGCCTCCGCCGCAACACGCTCTTCGTCGACGTCCTCTCCGTCAAGGAATTCCCTAAGAACATCTTCCTCCAGGTCCTTCCAACCCATTTCGATATCCTATGCACTCACCCTATGTTCGGCCCCGAGAGCGGAAAGCACACCTGGCAGCACTTGCCCTTCGTGTTCGATAAAGTCAGGATCGGGGAAGAGGACGCCAGGATCAACAGGGTCGACACGTTTCTCGATATCTTCAAAAAGGAAGGATGCACTATGGTGGAGATGACGTGTGCTGACCACGACAAGTTCGCCGCGGGCTCGCAGTTCATCACCCACACCATGGGGAGGATTCTCGAGAAGTTGATGCTCGAAAGCACTCCGATCAACACCAAAGGGTACGAGACTCTGTTGAATTTGGTGGAGAACACGTCTAGTGATAGTTTCGATCTCTACTACGGCCTTTTCATGTACAATAAGAATGCCATGGAGCAGCTGGAGAGGTTGGATCTTGCATTTGAGTCGTTGAAGAAAGAGTTGTTTGGACACTTGCACGAGACTCTCAGGGAGCAATTGTTTGGGAAGATCGAGGAGGGGGGGCGTCGGAGGCCGATGCTTGCTAAATTGCCCAAGAATGGGACTCTGTCGTTGCCACCTCACTCGGAGTCTTTGAGCAACAATGCCAATAGGAAGTAACGGTTCCGTTTTAAAACTAGGTAACTAGCTTGTACTTCCACCATTATATCTTTGCACCATTATAGCTTCTTGTATCTTTATATACTGAATAGTAGAATTCAAAATTCTTGGATAATCAGTGTGATTCTCGTTCTCTTCTTTGTAATACATTGCACAATCATATGGTTGATGTCGAAAGTATCATTTTGTGTTGACACTCAGATGTATAGACGGAAACTAGTGAAAGATAGTAGCAACTATTTCAAGGGTTATTCAATCTCAGTAGGGTGTGATAAAAGGGAAACAATTGACGGAAATGAGGATTTTTCGTTCTTAATGAATCTGAACTGAAAGTCAACAAATGCTTTCTTTTTTATTTATTACCATTAATTTTGTTTGCAGTTTCTTGAGTTCTTTCCACAGTTAAACTCAAGCATCTTGTGTGTCCTGACTCCTGCCTTTGTTGCTAATGGAGAATAGTATTATTATTTCCATTTTGTTTGATTCTGTTTTCTTATTTAACTACCGCTGAACAGCACAGCAATAAGTAGTGAATTATATACTCCTTGTAGGTATCTTTTCATGACATGTGATGCCAGACTTTAGCACATGTGAATTATAATTTTTCGATAGTGAAACTTTACTGTCCGAAATGCTTTGTCCTTAAAGTTTAGCTCATGATTGAGACTTCCCATAAGGTTGTTGACATACTATTGTCTTGGGTTATCCATAATTTTTAGTTGTGAGCATCTTTTAGCAATAGTTTAGTTCCCGTAAGGTTATTTGGAACCTTTTTATCAATTCACCTCTGCAGAATGCAGATTGAACTTTTAACAATGGTTTAGATATTGCCACCCTGTCATAGGGCCAAGGCGCTATCTATCAACATTAGTGTTAGTGTGACTCGAGAATTAAACTAACTGCTACCTTATTTTCCACTGTACTTGTGAGAAATGCTGTTCATAATATATATTGGTAGATTGATACCCAATGAACAGGTGGAAGGGAAGAAACTAAAAGCATCAATAATTCTCCTGATAATAGCATCAAAAGTCATTCGTACATGAATCACATGACTTGCAATAATCACAAGTGGACAGAATCATGGAAATTAAATTAGAGTACTCAGTTCATGTCTTTAACCTAAATGCTGATTTTGATGCTATTTCCTTATGTTGTGTACTAATGCTGATGCAGGAAAACATCGATGGAGACAATCTGTTGTTCGTGTACAGAATGTAGGCGTAACTCATAAGCGAGAGACTCTTTCTTTGCAATCTTTGTTAGTAGGTATTTTTTTTATCCCTTGTCTGATTTCTGCCGTGACTTGATCATACTCAAAACCTGTATCAATGTATAACATCCACAGCAGTCTCATGGGGTTTCTAGTTTCTACCACCCGGAATCGATGTTGTTTGAACTCTTAATGTGTGTTCGAATTTGGAATGTAATGTTTGATCATATTTCTTTTTCATGTGATGCTCTTGAGTGTACATGTTCTTGGTTCTACAGGATTTGACTCTGATTTATAGTTTGCTTCTGATTTATTGTATGCCTATATTTTATGGAATCTAGTGGACAAAGGCTCCACATTTTCTATTTGACTTTCGAAAATAATGTTGTGCACGTTTTCTAATTTACCGGTCAAATCAAGCTCAATCATCAATAATGTTGTGCACGTTTTCTAATTTTACCGGTCAAATCAAGCTCAATCATCATACCAATCATGTATAATGTCACCTAACAATTCTCAAAATGTCAACCGAATTAATAGCGTTATAAAATGTTAATTGCTTAACCGTTTTAATTTCTTCTGTCTGACGTAAAATTTGAAGTTATCAATTTAGTACTTCAAATCTTTAAAGTTAAAAGAAACATGAAAACATCAATAATTTTATTATAATTATTTTTAACAGACTTCTACACTAATAGTACTACTAATTTGATGAGTATACATTTTTGGCATGAGTTCATGGGATAATTTTATCAGCCCTCATCACATCAATCCAATGGAATATGGAATCCAAAACATGGTACTTAGTTTTGAATCCCAACAAATCAACTTTTTTCCTAGTGCACAACATCTTCACAGGACATCTAAACAGAACATCCAAGAAATCCCAGTTAGCCAAATCCTTCATTTCACTTCCCACAAGCCCATTCTTCACCACTATTTCCTTCCAAACATCTCCCTTATCACCCATCTCCTTACAAAACCCGAAATCCTCCTCAAACAACAAAACACCCCTTTCGTTCTCGACTCCAAGTTTAGCACCTATAGCCGGCCAAATCTCCTTCCACGAGTAATCCTCACCGTTGATCGCGTTAAAAGCCTCTCCTTCCATGGCATGATCGTAAATATCAGTTGAAGCCCAAGCATGCTGCTCGGCCACTAGTCGAGCATCAGACACATCCACATACATTTCTTCCCAACATTCCACAGTCCCCCCAAAGACGAAAGGCAGATTCAAATGCTTACATATAGTCCCATAAACACATACACTCCCAATGAAGTTGTACAATGTCCTTTGAGAACACCCCAAGATCAATCCGGGACGATGAATCGACCAACCCACCTCGTAACTCGGCAACCTCTCCTTCAACAAGTCCTCAAGCCCGTAATAAAAGTTATTCCCATCAATCGCTCTCGGACATCCTTCATCGTACAAGCATCCAACTTCTTGTCCCGATTTGCTACCGAACGAGATGTAATGCTTTGTCCCCGTCTGAAGCGAAACGTGCCGCAGCTTCTTGGCCTTTGGGAGGATGACTTCTAATGCATTAGCCATCATTTGCTTGTTCTGCTCACAACACTCTGAGCTGTCGAGCGGGAATTCAGTAGCCCAAGTTACCCAAAAAACGTGTGTCACATCCTCGAAAGAGGAAAGCTTTTGTCGAGTCTCTAAAGGGTTGAGAAGGTCGCACGAAACGAAATGGAAACGGGGATCGACTTCTTTCGTTTTCTCGGGTCGACGAGCGACTCCGTATACCTTCCAGTCGAGAGTCGAAAGCAGGATTCTAGCCAGCTCCTTCCCCACGAGGCCCGTCACTCCGAAGATAGCCGCAACATTCGTGTTTTCTGATGCCATCTCTGTATTCGTTTCGCTTCAAAAAAACAGAGTTTTTGCAATAATATTTGATAATGGTAAGAATCTATCTAGTTGCAAGCTGCAATGAGTTGATTAATTGGTTATAGATGGAATTGGTTGTATGAAAAAATTAAAATATTTTGTAACTTGCACTTAAAAAAATTTATTCAACCAAGTAGTAGGCTTTGGGTTTTGGTTAAATTTATTTTAATAATTAGAAACATTGATGTAAGGGATGTGTGGTCAAACATTTTCTGAATCAAAATAATGTAAGTGCATGTTTAAATTAATACTATTGGAACCATGTGATATTTATTATTTAATAGAGCATTAATTAGCAAATACTCCGTACTAGTATTCATTAATTAAAAAGTACAGTACTTCACTATTCAATGAATTTGAATGAATTCAATAGAAGATTACACTAGAAACTCCGTACAGTCGTATCGTTAGAACCCGGAAAAAATATTACTATAGTTTTACAAAATAAAAATAATTTTTTCTATAAAAATATATAAATATAAAAATAATATACATACAATATTATCTAATATCTATCTTTGAATTCACAAAATCAATTTAATAGTTTTGAATAATAAAATTTGACCATACATGTTAATATACATACAATATTATCTAATATCTATCTTTGAATTCACAAAATCAATTTAATAGTTTTGAATAATAAAATTTAACCATACATGTGTAAAAATTGTGTTTAACATACAAATTGAATAAAATATTAATGAATTTAAGTACTATAAACTTTTATTATATTTATTGATTTTGATAAATATTTCAAGTTATCTTAAACAAATAAAAACATTATTAATAAATACTTTTATTATATATTAATCATTTATTCTTATATAGAGGTATAAATCCTTAAGAAGGGATTTTTATGACTTAGGACAATGTGGAGTTTATTCATATTTATAACTGGTCCAAGTTGAGAATTGAATTATTTATTACTATAGATAGTTTATTCCTACATATAGTATTACTATATAGAGTTTCTACGGTAGGTATCTATAAAAATTGGAGTGTAATTTCAGAAACTATCAAAAGAGTGTTTGACCGAACTTAATAAGCTCTATAATTAGTCCCTAAATAGATTCGCAAAGTGGTTCAATGCTCAACATTTCTCGACTTCAATGGAAACAGAATGACACGTAATTTGCAAGTTCATCTCATAATATTAAACGGCAAAGAAAGTCGGGAAGTCATCAAAAAAACTGAATCCAAAACCAAAGAAATGAACTAAATTCTAAGAGCATTAATCGGCCTTTTCCCCTGCTTAATACCAAAGTAATGGTTATAAGTACTCGGGTAGTCTTTTACGCACTTGAACAGTCTCGGCCTCTCGTCATCCACAAGTTCCTCGACAGGCCCAATCTCTTTTTCAAGATCAGGGGCACAGAACATAGCCAATGTATTCCTTTCTCTATCCGAGTTTATCACTGCTCTGTGCACAGGGCTTTTCAATATTCCATTGCTCATTATCTGCAAAATGCAACAATTCTTATACTTTTATACTATTTTAATCATAGACTCAATATATTGGCTAGAACAAAAAAATACCTCGAGTTGATCCCCAACGTTAACGACAAGTGCATGAGGCATTATAGGAACCCAAAACCACTTATCGTCTTTCATTAGTTGAAGGCCTCTCACTTCTTTGTCTTGCAAGAGAATAGTTATCCCAGATCCATCTGCATGTGGCTTTAGGCCGAGAACAAGATCGGGCCTTGAACATGGAGGATAGTGGTTGAATCTTGCATACATCATCGGCTTCTCGCCATATTGTTTAAGAAAACAATCCTCAGGAAGGCTTAATGATATCGCGATCGACTTAAGCAGTTTTTCATGGATCTGCCTCAGCCTGTCTGTGTAGTCCTGCAGCACCTCTCTTCAGCAGAAAGAATACTTATATTAATTTGAACATTATAAATTAATACTCTCTAAATTAATAACCTCTTTAAATTAATAAAATTTCACGGTCCCGATGCTATTAATTTATAGAGGTTTTACTGTATATATATACCTGAAAGAGTGTGGGTTTTGAGGCCAGTATTTGAGTAGTTGACGGTCAGTTGGACTGACTAACAGGTATATCCTGTCCGTCCAGTCGAGGGGTTGCTCCTCGAAAAGAACTAAATCCTGACCGTAACCTTCGTAGCTGTCTCCTTCCCTCCTGTATTTTTCCTTCTCCACCTTTGGCAGGTGCATAAATTGCTTGCCAATTTCGCTGACTTGGTCCAGAAACGAGTCTTCAATTCCATGGTTTACAGCCTGAGAGTGAGATCCAAAGATTGGTAAAGGCTAAATAGTATGTTTACGTATAAATTGATATGGTTTGGTCAATTTGAGAATATTGTGTAATACTCTTTCTATCCCAAAGAAGTTTCGACACTTTATTTTTAAAATTTACAAAGAACGTGTTGCAACTTTTACAAGACATAGAAAGTATTGAAATCGATTTTGCAAAAGCAATTTGAAACTAAGGGTTCGATTTCCCTAAAATGATTTTTGAAATGGAAAGTGTGTGAGCGCATCTCACGAATAGAATGTTGAGTGTGGAGGCCGATTCACGCCGAGAAGACGAGAAAACGACGAAGAGGACGATCCAGGAAAACGGCGACCGCCGTTTCTGAATCAGCGGTCGCCGTTTTGCGAGCAGCGGGCGCTGCTGCTGGTTCAGCGGGCGCTGAATCGGGGGAGAATACGGATCGAGCTTCTGCATGTTTTTGGGCCTTTCGGCGGGCGCCAAAGGTGATTCGGCGGGCGTCGTTTCTGTCCAGCGAGCGCCAGAGCAAAACGGCGGTCGCCGTTTTGCAGATCGCTGAAAGCGCGTTTTTCTTGTCCCCCAAGTTTTGTCCCCCTTATTTAAACCCTATGTGCGTGAACATTAGGGTTAACACCTCCAGAAAGTCTAGAAGCAATTATAACATTACAAAGTCGTGTAATCGAGTCTGATAATTGTTCTAGTGAATTATTGCAGCGGCAAGAGTGGACGTAGCCCTCGTTAATGGGTGAACCACTATAATTCTCGTGTCTCTTTTATTCCGTATTTTTCGTTCTTATTTGTTCGTGTTGTTTTTCAAGCGGGGACTTCGGACGCGAATTTCCCAACAACTGGTATCAGAGCGCTAAGGTTATAGCGATCGGGGAAAAGCAATGACGGACACCACCACCTCGTTCGGGGTTACGAAATTTGACGGGAATAACTATGGGCACTGGAAGATGCAGATCGAGGACTACCTTTACGGGAAGAAGCTCGGAATTCCTTTGAAGGGTAGACCGGAGAAGATCAAGGATGACGAGGAATGGGAAAGCTTCGACAGGCAGGTGTTGGGATTGATACGTTTGTCCTTGGCTTCAAACGTGTCATTCAACGTGCGCTCAATTACCACAACCAAGGATTTGATGGCTGCCCTATCAAACATGTACGAGCAACCTTCAGCGAACAACAAGGTGTATCTCATGAAGCAGTTGTTCAACCTGAAGATGTCGGACAATGCAAACGCAGCCAACCACATCAACGAGCTGAATTCCATCTTGGATAAATTGAAAGGAGTCGGGGTGAATTTCGATGATGAAATTTACGCTTTGATCCTACTTGCGTCTTTGCCGGATAGTTGGGAGCCCATGCGGGCAGCTGTTAGCAACTCTATGGGGAAGTAGAATCTGCAGTTCTCCGAAGTTAGAGATAAGATCCTAGCCGAAGAAATCCGGAGAAAGGATTTCAAGGGAAAGTCTTCTAGTTCGGCCTTGAGTGTGGAGAACCGGGGAAGAAACTCGGGTAGGAACGCTAACAGGAACAGAGGGAGATCCAAGTCTAGGAATGGAAGAGATAGCTCGAAGTCCGAGGATAATGAGTGTTGGAATTGTGGGAAGACGGGGCACTTCAAGAGGGATTGTCGCTCTCGAGGGAAGAACGACAACAAGAAGAAGGGAACCGCCAATGCGGTAACACAAGAGGATGACGACGATGGGGACGTCCTTCTCTTATCGGTCGACTCACCGATCGATTCCTGGGTGCTTGACTCAGGGGCTTCTTTCCATACTACTGCACAGCGAGAGGTAATGCTGAACTACGTCTCGGGTGATTATGGAAAGGTCTTTCTTGCAGATGACGAGCCACTCGATGTAGTCGGGATGGGAGATATCAACCTGAAGATGTCAAATGGGCAAACTTGGAAGATTTCCAAGGTCAGACATGTGCCGGGGTTGAAGAGGAACCTGATTTCGGTGGGCCAGCTTGACAGTGATGGTCACCGGGTGTCATTTGGAGATGGGTCGTGGAAAGTTTCGAGGAACGCCATGACCATAGCTCGAGGTCATAAGACGGGCACACTTTACATGACGACGAGCGTGAGGGACTCGGCTGGTGTTGTTGATAACACCAAGAAGACCGAGCTATGGCATTGCAGGCTGGGGCACATGAGTGAGAAGGGGATGAAGATCATGGCAAAGAACGGGCTGCTGCCCGAACTCAAGGCGATTGAGTCTCACGTGTGCAAGAGCTGCATTCTTGGAAAGCAGAAACGAGTGAGTTTTTCCAAAGATGGAAGGGAGCCCAAGGCGGGGAAGCTGGAACTAGTACACACGGATGTTTGGGGTCCAGCTCCCGTCGCCTCACTCGGAGGATCACTCTATTATGTTACCTTCATCGATGACTCCACAAGGAAGGTATGGGTGTACTTCATGAAAAATAAGAGTGACGTGTTCTCTGTTTTCAAGAAATGGAAAGCCGAGGTTGAGAATGAAACAAATCTCAAGGTGAAGTGTTTGAGGTCCGACAACGGAGGTGAGTACGTTGACGCCGACTTCAAACAATTTTGTGTCGAGAGTGGGATCAAGATGGTGAAGACTATTCCGGGGACCCCACAACAGAACGGAATAGCAGAGCGAATGAACAGGACGCTAAATGAGAAGGCCCGGAGTATGCGATTACACTCGGGGATGCCTAAGATGTTTTGGGCATATGCCATCGACATGGCGGCTCATTTAATCAACAGAGCACCGTCGGTTCCTTTGGAATATCGGATTCCTGAGGAGGTTTGGAGTGGGAAGAAGTTGAATCTGTCCTACTTGAGGGTGTTCGGGTGTCTGGCGTATGTCCATATCGACGAAGCTGCTCGTAGCAAGCTTGATCCTAAATCCAAGAAGTGCTTCTTCCTTGGATATGGCGGCACAGAGTTCGGGTACCGATTTTGGGATGCCGAAAATCATAAGGTGATCCGAAGCAGAAATGTGATCTTCAACGAGGCGGTCTTGTACAAGGGTAAAGACGAGGTTGTTGAAGAAATCATTGATCCCGTGAAAGACACGAAGGAGGTTTCGGTGGAGGTCGTGGAGACCGAGAAGATCGAAGATGACAACACGAGCAGCGAGGATGAGCAAGATGAGAATGCTCATCCCAACATCGATCCAGTCACACCGAAGCCATGGAGGTCGACTAGGGTAAGAAGACCTCCTCATAAGTTTTCACCATCTCTTAACTATATCTTGCTGACTGATAGGGGTGAGCCGGAGAGCTACACCGAGGCTATACAAGCGAGGGATTCGATCAAGTGGGAGTCTTCCATGAAAGAAGAGATGAGCTCATTGATGTCGAATCAAACTTGGGAACTAGCCGAGCTTCCGAAGGAGAAGAAGGCCTTGCACAATAAATGGGTCTTCCGGGCAAAGGAAGAACACGATGGAAGCGTTCGGTACAAGGCGAGATTAGTGGTGAAGGGCTTCCAGCAGAAGGAAGGGATCGACTACACGGAGATCTTTGCTCCGGTAGTCAAGATGGTAACCATCCGGGTGGTGCTTAGCTTGGTGGCAAAAGAGAATTTACATCTTCAGCAAATGGATGTAAAGACCGCATTTCTTCACGGGGATCTGGATGAAGAAATATACATGAAGCAACCGGAGGGTTTCGAAGTCCGAGGAAAGGAGAAGCTGGTGTGTAAGCTTCAGAAGAGCTTGTATGGGTTGAAGCAAGCTCCGAGGCAGTGGTACAAGAAGTTCGACATGTTCATGAAGCGGGTCGAATTCACGCGGTGCGAGGCGGACCACTGCTGCTATTTCAAGAGTCTTGGAAAAGGTACCTACATAATATTACTCCTTTATGTAGATGACATGCTGATAGTCGGGGCGAGCTTGGCGGAGATCGACAAGCTCAAGAAGAGTCTATCGAGGGAGTTCTCTATGAAGGATTTGGGTGCTGCCAAACAAATCCTGGGGATGAGAATCACGAGGAGCAAGGATGGTCTTGAGTTGTCTCAAGAGGAGTACCTGAAGAAGGTACTAGCACGGTTTAGCATGGAGGATGCGAAACCCGTGGGCACTCCTTTGGCTAGTCACTTCCGTTTGTCAAAGGAGGACTCGCCGACGAGCGAGAAGGATATGGAGCATATGGATAAGGTCCCTTACGCCTCTGCGATTGGGAGCCTTATGTATGCCATGGTGTGCACGAGGCCTGACATTGCCCACGCAGTGGGAGTTGTCAGTCGGTTCATGAGTAATCCGGAGAAGCAACATTGGGAAGCCGTCAAGTGGATCTTCCGATACTTGAGAGGGACTTCCAACTTTGCTTTGAGGTTCCGAAAATCAGATGTGGGGTTACTCGGGTTCGTGGACGCGGATAATGGAGGTGACGTGGATAGTAGGAAGAGTACTACTGGGTACGTGTACACTTTCGGGGGTACTGCGATTAGCTGGGTGTCGAGGTTGCAGAAGATAGTGGCACTATCAAGCTGTGAGGCGGAGTACTTTGCTGTGACGGAAGCCGCGAAGGAAATGATGTGGCTACAGGCATTTCTGTTAGAGTTGAGACAAGACCACTCGGGGAGTGTCTTGTATTGCGACAGTCAGAGCGCCATTCACTTGGCGAAGAATCCGGTGTACCATGCTCGAACGAAGCATATCCAGCTGAGATATCACTTCATTCGATCGGCCTTGGAGGAAGGCATCTTGGTGTTGGAGAAGATTCTTGGGAGTAAGAATCCGGCCGACATGTTTACGAAGGTGGTGCCGTGCGAGAAGTTGAGGTTGTGTTCAACCTCGGTTGGTCTTCTGGGATGAGGACCGGGGACGCCGCTGCAATGGGAAGAGAAGATAGGGGACGCGAATCAGCTCCAAGTGGGAGATTGTTGAGTGTGGAGGCCGATTCACGCCGAGAAGACGAGAAAACGACGAAGAGGACGATCCAGGAAAACGGCGACCGCCGTTTCTGAATCAGCGGTCGCCGTTTTGCGAGCAGCGGGCGCTGCTGCTGGTTCAGCGGGCGCTGAATCGGGGGAGAATACGGATCGAGCTTCTGCATGTTTTTGGGCCTTTCGGCGGGCGCCAAAGGTGATTCGGCGGGCGTCGTTTCTGTCCAGCGAGCGCCAGAGCAAAACGGCGGTCGCCGTTTTGCAGATCGCTGAAAGCGCGTTTTTCTTGTCCCCCAAGTTTTGTCCCCCTTATTTAAACCCTATGTGCGTGAACATTAGGGTTAACACCTCCAGAAAGTCTAGAAGCAATTATAGCATTACAAAGTCGTGTAATCGAGTCTGATAATTGTTCTAGTGAATTATTGCAGCGGCAAGAGTGGACGTAGCCCTCGTTAACAGGTGAACCACTATAAATCTCGTGTCTCTTTTATTCCGTATTTTTCGTTCTTATTTGTTCGTGTTGTTTTTCAAGCGGGGACTTCGGACGCGAATTTCCCAACATAGAAAACTACTGCCAATCAATTTGTAACTTTAGAAAATTGAATAGATTGTATAACTAAAATTATTAATTCAAATTATTATTTATATAATTTAATTTAATTTTATTTTTGAAATTACTTAATCGAGTTGGAAATGAATTGAATTGTAATGAAATTAAGTCTAAAAAACAGACCATAAAATCCCATTTTCCCAAATACTACATTCAATACCTGTTCTTTTGGACTGAAACCGGGTGAACTGAACTTAAGTGATCTGAAATTGAACTTAAGTGATTTGAACTAAACTGAATTGATTTTTTAAAAAAATTAATAATATTTTTCATAAATTATTAAATTTTTTTTTTAAATATTAATAATATTATGACAGTAACTAGATTTTATATTTAAAATTATAAATTGAAATTATTTTTTGTTTATTTTATTTTAATTTATTTTGAAACAAACTGAATTGAAGCGATGTGAACTGAACTGAACCAAACTTAAGCGATCTGATGTGAACTGAACTGAACCAAACTTAAGCGATCCGAACTGAACTGAACTGAAATTAAATCCAAAAGAACAGGTAAATGGATCAAAAGTAATTTAATACTAAGGGTCGATTTCCCCAAATAGATTTTTGAAATCAAAAGTGAACATGACGACACAACTTTAACGATGATTCAATCCAGAAATTCGATTAATAATCCAAATGAAAGCTCTAAATAAATGATTCAAATAAACCTGGAAGCAACCCCAAGAGGTTAGAGCAGATAGGAGTTTGGCGAGCTCGTCAGAAGACGAGGAACCCAACCGGGCAACATCGATTACTGGGATTTCAGCAGTCAAAGAAAGATTGTGATCTACAGGTCCATAATTGAAATCACTACTGTCTTTCCAGATATACACCTCCGGCAGCTCATTGCCATCCTCGGAAATCTCTTTAACTGTTTTGACTGTGGTGGAGATTTTAGATTCCGGCATGTTTTTTATTTTCTCAAGAAAAGCTATCGAAATCAAGTTGAAAAATTATGGGATTAACAATAATAAACAATTTTGTTCTTCTTTACTTTAATGTACTGTATTTTTCACCTCGCGTTTTGTTTGCATGTACAGTATTTCTCACCTCGCGTTTTGTTTGCATTCTTTACGTTTCAATAAGACTTTAGAGAATCTTTTGGGAAAATGTTACACCGGAAATCCACGTTGCATGAGTCAATCATGCATGGGCAGCATGGCTCTTGGTCAAATTAAAAATTCAAAAATAAATAAATTGAGGGGAAAGGGAACGATCTCCTAACCTAAAATTGTTAGGTCCCAAACCACTACTCCACCCAGAATATTTCTATAATTTTTATCGTTTTTTTTACTTTTAGTATAGTTACTGTGAAAATAATTATAAATCAAAATTAAATTAAAAACTATTCATATTATATTAAAATAATTAATTAAAAAACACTAATTAAAAATAATATATAAATTAATAAAAAAAATCTATATGTATTAATAATTCATGTGTTTGTAATGATGCCCGTTAGCTAGATACCATGCTAGGGATGGGTGAATATTAATAATTGTGGAGTTGAGATTTTTGCATGAAAATCGGGGATAATCGAGATTTTATTTGAAGAGGAAACGGACCAAGTCCCTCTTACTCGGTAGATTCATTTATCATTTTTACTTATTTGGCCAAGTCGATTACCCTTATGCCTAATCATGGTTTTGTATGGCTCGCTCGACTAATTTGCCTCGTGCGATTAGGAGAGCTTGTTGTTAAAGAAATTGTTGTATTACCTCGTCGTGAAAATTAAGTTTGAATCTCGGTTGAGTATAACCATAGTCGATCACGAGGGATGACACGTTTCCTTAACAACTCTTTTATGCGATTTCCTCGACCCCATTTCGATTAATATGACCCCACCCCTAACTACCCTTCCCCTTTGATAAGAACTTGTTTGCTCACCCTTTTTAACAATGAGACATGGAATACCGGATGTATCCTAGAGTCAGGTGGCAGCAATAAACGATATGCAACACTTCCGATTTTTTTCTCTACCTGAAAGGGTCCATAATACTTACTTGCAAGTTTTTGATTAACTCGTTTGAACACGGACTGTTGGCGATAAGGTTGTAGTTTCAAGTAAACCCAATCTCCTTTGTTAAATTCCTCCGGGCGTCTTTTGGAGTCCGCATATTGCTTCATGCGATTCTGAGCTCCTTCAAGATTGAAGCGTAATTCACGAAGTAAATTGTCGCGATCTCGTAATTGAGTATCCACTTCATGTACAGAGGTTGACCCGAGTTCATGACCTGGAATGGGGTTTGCTGCCCGTCCATATACAACCTCAAATGGTGTCATCTCGATCGATTTGTGATATGTTGTGTTGTACCAATATTCAGCCCATGCTAAGTATTTCTCCCATTCTTTCGGTTTATGGAACGCAAAACATCGTAGGTATTGTTCTAAACAACGATTTACCACCTCAGTTTGTCCGTCAGTTTGAGGGTGGTAAGCAGAACTCATCTTCAATTGTGTACCTTGTAATTTGAATAACTCCCTCCAGAAGGCACTTGTAAATATTCGATCGCGATCCGACACAATTGTTTTTGGGATCCCATGTAGCTTGATCACATGCCTGACAAACAAATCTGCCACTTCTTTAGCCGTATAAGGGTGTGTCAAAGCGATGAAATGTGCATATTTCGACAATCGATCGACAACTACCATAATCACATTTTTCCCTTTCGACCGTGGTAGCCCCGTAATAAAATCCATCGAGATGTCGACCCACACTTGCTCCGGAATAGGCAGCGGTGCTAATAAACCGGCAGGTGTCCGACCATCAGACTTATTTCTTTGGCAGACATCACAGGAGCGAATAAAGTTTGCGACTTCTATCTTCAAGCCGGGCCAAGTGAACAATCGTTAGATTCTTTTAAATGTTCGTAGTATTCCAGAATGACCCCCAAACACACTTGCGTGGAATTCCTGTACTAAATGATTTCTGATCTCCCCTTTAGGCACTAAAATGATGCCTTTTCTTGCTAAGCAGCCATGGCGAATTCTCCATTCTCCATTTTTATCCACTTCAGCCTGCTCCAGTAGGGGTCTCAACTCGCTATCCGAACGTGTAGCAGCTGCTATCTCCACCCAAATGTCAGCGATAGGAGCTGATAGAGCCGACATTGACACACCTTCTCGAGCACCCGTTTGCCTATATAAGGCATCAGCAGCATTATTCTCCTTTCCTGGTCGGTAAATAATTTCGTAATCGAACCCCACCAATTTTGATATCCACTTTTGTTGTTCTGGAGTTGTGATGCGTTGCTCCAGGAGATATCGTAGAGTTCGTTGATCGGTAATAATTTTAAATCTCCGTCCCACCAAATAAGGTCTCCAACACCGAATAGCTTCAAGAATCGCTAACATCTCCTTTTCATAAATAGACCACGAGCGTTTGGACTCGGCGATTTCTTTGCTCATGTAAGCTAGTGGCCGCTTATTTTGGGAAAGGACAGCTCCTATGCCGAATCCTGATGCATCCGTTTCGATCACAAATTCCTCATCAAAGTTTGGTAAAGCTAACACTTGAGTTGAACACATGGCCTCCTTTAAACTTTTAAATGACTCTTCAGCCTCTGTAGACCATAAAAATTTGTTTTTCCTTGTCAAACTATGTAGGGGTCTGGCTATCTCCCCAAATTTAGGACAAAATTTTCTGTAGTATCCGGCTAAGCCCAAAAACCCTCGCAATTCCGTCACTGTCGTTGGTCTCGGCCAATCTCGGACTGCTTCTATTTTCCGAGGATCCACCCTCACTCCCTCAAATGATATAAAATGCCCCAAATATTCTATTTCTCTAACCCCGAAGAAACACTTCGATGGTTTCATGACAAATTCATTGTCTCTTAATATTGTTAACACTGTTTGTAGATGACCAAGGTGATCTTCCCATGATTTACTATACACTAAAATATCATCAAAGAACACAAGCACGAACCTTCGTAGATGTGGTCGAAAAATATGGTTCATGATAGCTTGAAAAGTGGAAGGCGCATTGCTCAAGCCAAAAGGCATGACAAGATACTCGTAATGGCCATTGTGTGTCCGAAATGCAGCTTTGTGGATGTCGTCTGGGTGCATACGAATTTGATGGTAACCTGCTCGTAAATCAATCTTGGAGAAATACATAGCTCCATGTAACTCGTCCAACATATCGTCGACTGTCGGTATAGGAAATCGATCCTTGATCGTCACTGCATTTAATGCCCTGAAGTCTGTACAAAACCTCCACGTGTCGTCTTTTTTCTTGACTAATAACACCGGTGATGAAAACGGACTGGTGCTGTAACGAATCAACCCGGTGTCCATCATTTCTCCAACTTGTTTTTCTATTTCTTCCTTCTGAAAGTGAGCGTATCGATAGGGTGCCACATTCACTGGTTTTGCTTCATCGATTAATCGGATTCGATGGTCAAACTCTCGTGAGGGTGGTAATTTTTTTGTAGGTTCTGATATTTCCTTGAACTCTGATAATAGTCTAGCTATTTCATCAGAAAGAATATCCATCCCCTGCACTGTCTCATTCACTGTACCTAAGGAGGTGAGCAAAAAAAATTCACTCCCCTGTGCAATTTCCTTCTCAATTGCATTTAATTCTCGCACGTCGGGTGGTGTATAACCAATTCCTTTTAATAGCACCAGCTGATCACCCATCCAAAAATTGCATGAACATTCTTTGGCGTCAAATATCAATGGACTAACACCTTCGAACCACGGCCATCCAAAGATGATATCCAAATGAGGCATTGGAAGTGCGTAAAACGTCATTTGAAAACAAATTCCTTGCACCACCACTGACACTCGTTCGTACCATGCGTCACATGCCATTTTTTTGCCCATTTTCAGCCACAATTAACAAGCTCTTACTACTTTGGGTTGCCTGTAAATTTAAATTGTGGGCAAGATCAGTAGATATAAAGTTGAGGCTGGCCCCACTATCAACCAAAATAGTCACTGAATGGTGAATCGGTGATAGATTGTCCCATTAAGCCTCAATGCTTGTTTCTTATTTCCCCCATAGTGATTAAATGAAATCCCCATTTCTTGGCTCTCTATTCCCTTATCAGTCGCTTCATCGATCTTCTCCTCGTCATATTTAGGAGGCTGGTCATAGTCGTTGCTGACTATCACATCATCAACGATTAAACTCATGATTTTGGCATTGCTACAAACGTGATTCCATGTATATTTTTCATTACACGTGAAACAAAGTCCTGCTTGTCTACGCCTGTGTATTTCTTCATTTGACAGTTGTATTCGGCCTCTACCAATCATTGGGGTGGAACTACGCGGCTTTGAGGAGGATATACCCTCGGTCGCCGAGCTGCTGCGAGTAGTAGCCTGACTTGGGCCTGTATTCTGAGGTTGATAACCTTTGTTGTTAGTTGAAAAAATTCGATTTGGAATCACTGGCGCCCTCGCCAACCGCAATTTTTCTTCCTTCCGCGTAGCCAATTCGATTGCTTCTCTCAAGTTATGTGGTCGCCACATCTTAAGCTCTATTGCAATCTCGGGTTTTAAACCTGCCATAAAAGTGCCAAGTAGCGCACTTGGAGGCCAATGAGGGACACGACTCATAGCTTTCTCAAATTCTCGTAGATAATCTCGGATATTTCCCGTTTGACGTAGCTTGCTCATAATCTCATTAGCATCCTCATGTTGGGCAGTTCCAAATCTTGTCAATACCCCCTGTTTAAAAGAAGGCCATGATATCTCACCTTCTCCATAGACTTGCTCAAACCAACGCCACCATTGTCGAGCTTCCCCTTCCAAGTAGTATGACGCAATTTTTACGCAATCGCGTACTTTTACTTCTTGCCACTCAAAGTATTGCTCTGCTTTATCAACCCAATTAAGGGCACCGTCTCCTCCGAAGTTCGGGAAATCAACCCGAGGGGCCTTGTGTCGATGGTCTTTAGGTGTTTGCTCCCGTTTGATTCGGATCGATTGATCTGACTCTGTCGATGATTTGCCCGACAGTTCGTTATCACTGTCATCAGGGTTGTGCTCAGACCCATCTCTGCGGAAAGGATTAGGGTACGTGGCAAATGGATTGTGCCCAAAGAATGACCCCTCACGCTGCATCCCTTTGTATTCTCGCTCATGCCTTCGCGCAAATTGGTGGTCCTGATCCTGGTGCCCCCTTCTGTGTGCCTCGCTAAAACTTTCGTCCCCCTCCACACGTCGCTTGAAACGACGCAACCCCTGACCTTGATCAATTATGCTCGCCGTTCGACCGTCTCTTCCACTACGCCTATCTCGGCATTCGCCGCCTTCACCGTCCGAGCGATTCCCCATCTGCAGTGATTGCACAATGTTGCTCAAGCGATTGATGGACGTTTCCAAGTCTTCGAACCTTTTCTTGTTCGAAACCATCGTTGCGGAAGTGTGGTAACCTTAACTGTGTCTCTGATACCAATTGATAGAACCTCGTCACGAGGTACTTTAGAATTTCGAATAGATGCACGAATTTTCTAGTAATCAGCAGTGCGCTGTAATTCTTTTCTCAAGATTCTTCTCTTCCTTTTTACACTTCTCAGCAGCCTATAAATAAACTAAAGAAATAAAGTAAAATAATCAATTCTAAAAATAAAGAAAAATCAATATACGTAATTAAGCTCCTTGATTGGTGATCCTTGATTGGTGATCTTTGATTGTGCTTTCCTTCTATGGTATTTCTTGCCATACATATGGTCATCTGAAATAGGCATGTTTCCATCAGCTTACTACCCTCGCCAATAGTATTACTCCCTCAGAGAAACGACACGGGTTTATGAAAAACAACGACACACCTTTTAGCAAAATAGCTCTTTTAAGCGAGGTAGAGCTTCTCCGTTTCTTGGGGTACGATAACGAGTATTTTTTGATAAATAGATTCGCAAAGTCGTTCAATGCTCAACATTTCCTCTTTGTTGCAAGTGTTCGACATCAATGGAAACAGAACGACACGTGATTTGTAAGTTCAACTCATATTATTATACGGCAAAGCAAGCCGGGAAGTCATCACAACAACTGAATCCAAAACCAAAGAAAAGGAAAACTAAATTCTAAAAGCATTAATCGGCCTTTTCCCCTGCTGATAGTAATGGTAATAAGTACTCGGGTAGTCTTTTACGCACTTGAACAGCCTCGGCCTCTCGTCATCCACAAGTTCCTCGACAGGCCCAACCTCTTTTTCAGGATCAGGGGCACAGAACATAACCAACGTATTCCTTTCTCTGTCCGAGTTTATCACTGCTCTGTGCACAGGGCTTTTCAATATTCCATTGCTTAGTATCTTGCAAAATGCAACAATATGGTACTCTTTTACCTACTATTTTAATTTTTAATCAGAGACTCAATATATTGGATAGAACAAAAAAATACCTCGAGTTGATCCCCAACGTTAACGACAAGTGCATGAGGCATTATAGGGACCCAAAACCACTTATCGTCTTTCATTAGCTGAAGGCCTCTTACTTCTTTGTCTTGCAAGAGAATAGTTAGCCCAGTTCCATCTGCATGTGGCTTGAGGCCAAGAACAAGATCAGGTCTTGAACACGGAGGATAGTGGTTGAATCTTGCATGCATAACCGGCCTCTCACCATATTGTTTCAGAAAACAATCCTCAGGAAGGTTTAATGATATCGCGATCGATTTGAGCAGATTTTTTTGGATCTGCCTCAGCCTATTTGTATAGTCCTGCAACACCTCTCTTCAGCAGAAAGAACTACTTATTAATTATTCATTATTGTTTAATAATTTACTTAACCATTAATAATCTGAATGTTGCATATATATACTACAATATAATCGGAGTATATATATACCTGAAAGACTTGGGGTTTTCAGGCCAGTATTTGAGTAGTTGACGGTCGGTTGGACTGACTAACAGGTATATCCTGTCCGTCCAGTCGAGGGGTTGCTCCTCGAAAAGAACCAAATCTTGACCGTAACCTTCGTAGCTATCTCCTTCCTTCCTGTATTTTTCCTTCTCCACCTTTGGCAGGTGCATAAATTGTTTGCCAAGTTCACTGACTTGGTCCAGAAACGAGTCTTCAATGCCATGGTTTACAGCCTGAGAGTGAGATCCAAAGATTGGTTAAGGCTAGAGAGTAAGTTTGATTAAATAAAAAATAATTTGAATTAATAATTTTAGATATACAATTTAGTTTCTCTAATAATATTATTAATATTATTTTAAAAATATTTGAAAATTTATAAAAAATATTATTATTTTTATAAGAAAATCAATTTAACCAGTTCAGTTCAGATATATTCAGTTTAGTTCAATTAATTTCAGTTCAACTCAACACATCGTTTGATCAGTCCAAAAGACATAACCTAATGGTTCGATTTCTCCAATTATTCAATTCATAGATCAAAAGTAATTTCAAACTAAAAGAGTCCAATTTCCCCAAATAGATTATTGATATCGAAAGTGTGCGAGCGCGATCTCACGAGGACTGCATACTTCAATATCAAACAACTCACTAAGTGAACAACACGACACAACTTTAATGACGATTCAATCCAGAAATTCGATTAATAATCCAAATGAAAGCTCTAAATAAATAAATGATTGAAGTAAAACCTGGAAGCAACCCCAAGAGGTGAGAGCAGATCGGAGCTTGGCGAGCTCGTCGGACGACAAGGAACCCAACCGGGCGACATCTATTACCGGGATTTCAGCAGTCAAAGACAGATTGGGATCAACAGGCCTGTAATGGAAATCGCCACTGCCTTTCCAGATATACCCCTCCGGCAGCTCATCGTCATCCTCAGAAATCTCTTGAACTGTTGTTTTCACTGTGGTGGAGATTTCAGATTCCGGCATGTGTTTTATTTTCTCAAGAAAAGCTAAAAAATGGGAATAACAAATAATAAACAATTTTATTCTGCTTTACTTTAATGTATTTCTCACCTCACCTTTTGTTTGTATTCTCTAAGTTTCAACAAGACTGAGAATCTCTTGGGAAAATGTGACACTGGAAATGTACGTGGCATGAGTCAATCATGCATGGCTAGCTCTTGTTCAACTTAAAAATTCAAAAAAAAATATTGATGGGAAGAGGATCGAGCCCCTAATCAATGAAGGTTTTTAAGAAAGCCTCAAACAGCAACACTAATAAACTACTCTATTTGTGCCAGACGAATGGTCATGCTATTTTGTACTCCGTATTTTCTTAAGTATATTTGACCATCTAAGATTAGAGAGTTAGTATAGTTACTGTGAAAATAACTATAAATCAAAATTAAATTAAAAATCATTCATATTATATTAAAAAATAATTTATTATAAAACACAAAATAATATATAAATCAATAAAAAAAATCTATTAATTAAATACTAAATAATATTAATTTAAGTAATAAATACTTCAATTAACCTCTACAATTTTGTTTTTAAAATACTACTACATCAAAATAAGTAATAATTATAAAATAGAATTAAAAATAGAATTTTTGATATAATTAAAAAAATATTACTACTAGTATAGTAGTAAATTGTCAAATTAATTAATTATTTTTTTTATACAAATTCAAATTAAATTCTCTAAATATTTAATTGTGATTTATATATTGTTATGTGTTTTGTAATTAATTTGATACAGTGAAGATGACTAGGAGTCCTTTCCACTAAAAAACAAGGTAGAATACATTTGGAGTTGCACTGAAGTATGTAATGGGTAAGATGAGTAAAAAATGTTAAATAAAACTATTATAATTATTAATTAAACAAAATTAATATTAATTTTTTGAAATAATATAAATTAAATATTTTAAATATCAAACATCTAATTATTAAGATTATGATATATATATATATATATATAGAAATAATTAAATTAAAATATGTTTATCATCTTTATTTATATAATAAAAATTAATTTAAATAATTAAGGTAATAAAAATATTTTATTATAATATATTTTTTTTCAATTTTTTTAAAAATCAATTCATTTAAATGGAATAAAATATTTTAATAAAAAATATTTTAATTTTTTTTATTATTATTCTAATTATGAATAATATGATATAATACTATTTATTTACAAAGTTACATATGGCTATCTTTTTAGATTAATTAATTTATTATTATTATTATTATTTAAAATATAAATAATAAATAAAGAATTAAGTATTATTTTTTTGGTAGAAACCATTGTATTGGTTAAAATTTTTTTGGGTAAAAGTAGAAGAGATATAAATGTGGCACAATAGTTAGAAAATTTTTGGGGATAGAATAATATTTAGTCCTTCCGAGAAAGACCATTTTCATAAACGGACAATAACATTTTTTTTTATCCGATTTGGTTTTTTGGCTACTGTTCCGCCTGAAAAAGTCACGTGACTCGTTAATGGCGCCGGGAAGATGACTTGGCTCATAATTAGTGGTCTAATTTGCCACATCAATTTTGGCGAATAAAAGAGGAGGGAAAAGACAATGGCATCAGTGTAATTAACCTATTTCACAAGGGTGTATGCATATTTGCCATACAAATTGATTTACTTAACTAAAAAAAAGTAATTTTCATTTCAAAACTGATGAAACCGTTGTGAAATTCTTCCCCAAATACTATGAACCCTAGAAATCTCTGAACCAAATTCTCCCAAAATTTACAAATTGCATACAAATAAACCGAAATGGTTGCTTCTGGGAGCAGCCCTGGGGGTAGTGGCGCGTCGGAGAGAGTCTCTTCCAGCAGGGTCTCTTCAAGCAGGAGTTATTACACAACAAAGAGTAGGAATCTTTACTCTTTGACGCTGAGTTATGGAGGTACGCATGTTGGAAAGCCTTCTTACATGTATTATGGAGGGAATACTGTGGTGGATAGGTTTGTCAACCCTAGGTCAGATGTGACCATGTTTAAATTAGATTTGCGCTGTGAGCAATTAGGGTTAACTGAGGCCAAAGCTTACTATGCTATTTTGAACTACGAGAAGAAGCTGTTAAGTACCGATGAAGATTTACTAAATTGGGTTAAAGAATGTGAGGGTAGTAAGCAACTGGAGCTTTGTGTTGAAATTCCTGAAACTGTTGATCAGAGTGTTGATGTGGAGGATGATGTTGAAGACAAATCCAGTGAGGAGGATGCTGTTGATGAGGATTCTATTGAGGAGAATGTTGATGTGGAGGATGCTTGTGAGGAGAATCCTGCTGTGGGGAGTGCACTGGATGATTGGATTAAAGAATGTGAAGAACTAAATTTCCAGAATGAGGTTGATGTGGAGGATGTTGATGTGGAGGATGCATTGGATGATTGGGCTAAACAATGTGAGGGTCTGAATATTCTGAATGAGGTTGAATTGGAGAAGGCTCCTGAGAATGCTGTTGTGGTTGAGTTGTCAGATTCTGAAGACAGCAACTTCTCATTGGACACTGAAGAGAGAGGTGATGATGTATATGTTGTTGATGATGTTGAGTGGCAGAACAATGTGGATGAACATATCAGTGATAATGAGGTTGAATTGGAGAAGGCTGTTGTGCCAAAGGAAACAAATGATGTTGAATTGGGGAAGGCTCCTGAGAATGCAGCTGTGGTCGACTTGTCAGATTATGAAGACATCAACTTCTCATTGGACACTGAAGAGATAGGTGATGATGTATATAGGGCTGATGATGTTGAGTGGCAGAACAATGTGGATGAACATATCAGTGATAATGAGGGTTCAGGAGAGTCTGAGGAGGAAGATATTATTGCTATTGAGGGTCATGAATATCCCCTAGTGTCAGATGAGGAGAATGATGGGGTTGAGGAGGTATGCAAGTTTAATAGGGATGTGGTATTCACTCCTGAATTCAAGTTGGGCATGTAATTTGAGAACAAAGACTTGTTCAAAGAAGCAATTAACTCTCATGCACTCAACCCCAGAAGAAGCTTAATTTTTAAGAAAAATGACAAGAAGAGAGTTTATGCAAGATGTAGTGAAGAGGAGTGTGAATGGGCCTGCCATGCAATCAAGACCATAGGGGAGGAGACTTGGGTGATTAGAAAATATATCTCAGAGCACACATGTGCCCAACATTTCATGTGAAAAATTTGACTAGCAGTTGGCTAGGAAAGAGACATTTGTCTGAGTTCCAGTGTGATCCTAAAATGGATGTTAGGGGCTGGAGGAAAGAGGTGATACAAAACTTCAATGTTGATGTTTCCAAGCAAAAAGCTTATAGAGGAAGGGCTTTTGCAATGAAGATTCTTCATGGAACTCCTGATATTCAATATAGCAAGTTGTGGGACTACTGTCAGGAGCTGAGAAGATCAAACCCTGGTATAACTACAGTTCTTGATATTGATGATGAGGGAAAATTCAACAAGTTGTATGTATGCTATGATGCTTGCAAGAAGGGCTTCAAGTACTGCAGGCCATTCATAGGTGTTGATGGTTGCTGGTTGAAGGGGCCAAGGGGTGGTATTCTACTGTCTGCTGTAGGAGTTGACCCTAACAATGCGCTTCTCCCAGTAGCCTTTGATGTGGTGTCTATTGAAAACAAAGAAACATGGCAGTGGTTCTTGACAATGCTTAGAAGTGACCAAGCCCCTGGGAACATGTGCCCTGCTTTTGTTATTATGGGCATTTATTTTGTGGTAAAAAACATGTTATTGTGTCCTACTTTGTGTGAATATGACAGTTATTGACTATTATTGACAAGTTCTTTTAGATTTGATGCAAAAATTATGATACAAAAATCAACGTCTTAAACAAAATTAGATAAAACCATAAGAATTACATTGTTTTCAAATAACAATCCTTCAAAATGCATAATAACACCAAATAAGAATCACATCCTAGCAAGCATTGATATGCCCACAATCACAAAGAACAACACTACTTTCAAAAGCTGTAAAATAGTGTCAACTCTAGCCATGCCATCCTTCAACAGCTTCATGCCATCCTTCAACAGCTTCACATCCTCAGCAGGAATCATCTTGTTATCATAGCTATCAAAGCCCTCATCATTATCACAGCCCTCATCATTGATTGGATTGCACCATGACTGGAAAGTGTGCACATCACAATAGTAGAACAGCTGATGGAGTTGTATACTTAATGTCTAGATTTAAGTATCGTAAACTCCCGGTCATAGTATTTAATTTATTTAAATGAATAATCGTTTGCTTTTAATTATTTATAATTGAATAAATGCAAATATGGTTCTGGATTATATACGTTGTATTTAGTATGGTGTGCGTCGTCACACGGAAGATCATACTATCAGTCACTCGTATATAATCAAACAGTAGCTCACGACCTAGATGGACAAGAACTAATCCATCGGTATAGTCGTTGTATGAGAGAGAAAATAATTGGTCTTGATTATTTTATCATACTTGTACACTTGGTGTATTGAGCGGATCGCTTGAGATTTACCGATTAGGATTGCCTTGGATAATCGATTTAAAATCTCTGAGTATTTTATTCTTAATCCCTGATATTATTGCGGGTGTGTGCATTTAATATTAGTGAATTTGATTTTCCAAATGAATTGATTGATTAGAATAACCGATCAATTACCGGTAAAGTTGGGTCACGGTATTTTATGTATGACATGCCGTGAATTCTTGATGGAAAATGTGTCCTCGAAAGGGTTTATAATATCCCCGAGATGAGTTCATAAGGAATTATTATGTAAACCTCATGTGTGGATTTGTTCTGCATAATAATTAAAGTTGAATGGTACTAGTCTCGGATATAAGAGATGAATAAATTAATTAAGCAATAAATTAATTTTATTCATGGATATTTATATCTTAAACACATGGAATAAATAATACTACCGGAGAGAATATTATTTGATATAATCTGGTGAATATTGGGAGTGCAATTATATTTATATAGTGGAACTAATCATATAATTAATATTAATGGATTAATAGATTTGGGCTTGGGCTCAATTTAATCATTAATATTGGAAGCCCAATATTCCACCTCCTTTAGATCCCCTACGTAGCCTATACAAGCACTACATGGTCTTCACAATTAGAACACACCTACAAGACAAGAATATCATTAGTTGATAGTTCTAGAGAGTTGTGAAGGAGATCCATAAGCTTGGAGGATCGTCGCCCACACGACGTTCAAGCTAGTGCAAGGAATACGTAGGAAGATCCGAAGGTCTTCAAATCAATCTCGTTTCTCCGCACAACGAGATCAAAGGTAAAATAGATAAACACCCTCTATGATTTTATGTGATTTATAAATCGTAATATATACATGAACGAAGATCCGGGAACGACGAACTCCGCGGATGGGGATGGACCGCGAGGTCGACATCCCCGCGGGGATCGAGAACACCCTCGGCTGGGAGCCGAGGGGTGGCGATCGAAGCTAGGGTTCGATCGCCGGGCGCGCATCGAAGGAGCCCCGGCTGGACGCCGGGGCATGCGATCGACCTAGGGTCGATCGCTGGGGGCTGCCGCGGCGGTGCCCCCTCCCTCCTCCGGTGACGGCGGTGAGTCGCCGGACTCACCGCCGGGGGATGCCGGAGCAGCCCCACGCGATCGCGGCTGGCGCGCAATCGCACCCCTCGCGGCGGGGGTTCGGCTAGGGTTTAGCCGTGGGTTCGCCTGCGGCGACGCTCCGGTCGAGCTCCCGCGTCGTACGGTGGTTCGCGTGTTTTCCGGCGATGGGATTTCGGTCGGGGTTATGTTTTCCGTAATTCCGTTAACCCCGGGATATCGATTTCCAACAATTGGTATCAGAGCGTTGGTTCTAGTTCATGTATATGTTCGATTTTGTGTTCTACCTTGCAGGGATTCCGACTATTATGGCTTGTTAATTATTTGTTAATTATTGTCATAATTTTTATTAAACTCTCGGACATGTCGAGATTCTTTTTGTGTGGATGAATGCTTGTAATAGTAAAAATTCGGGGGTTGACCGAATTTAGGATTTATTATTATTGTTCTTGTTTTTCCGGAAAGTGTATAGGATCGATTTCATGTATAGAATCGATACCAGAATTGTAATTTAAATTTGTAATTTAATTTTACGTTGGTTCGATGTTGAGACGATCGTCGGAGAACGATATGTGACAAAGAAGACGATGAGAGGGAAGGACCGGGATCGTCAATCCCCATGATCGATCCCATGAGGATCGATCGACCCGGGCTGCCCGCGGGAGATCTCGGCCACGCCGGCCAACAATGGAGGTGGCGCGTGGGCTGGGGCGGCAGCGGCGGTGGTGGTCGATGGTGGGGGGGCGCGGGGATCCCCACCCCGTGCTTCTCCTACCATAATCCGACTTTCCTAATTTAATTCGGTTTTCCTATTATTGAGTGTTCTTATTTTTAGGAACTCTCATGGAATAGGAAAAGAATTAAACTGGAATTAATTTATTCCTTATTGTGTGTTCTTATTTATGGGAACTCTCATGGATAAGGAAAAGAATTAATTTGAAATTAATTTATTTCCTAATTGATTATTCCTATTTTATGGGAATTTTCATGGAGATAGAAATTAATTAATTTGAAAAGTAGAAGAGTCCTAATTTATTTTATTTCCTTATTCTATTATGGAAGTCTTCTAGAATGTTCCAAATTTGACTTGGATAAAATTCTAAAGATTTAATAGAATTGGAAAGGAAAATAAATAAATAAAAATATTAATAATATTTAATTTTATTTTTGATTTATTCGATTGACTTAATTTTCGAATTGAGTATCTTTTGGATTTATTAAAAATAAATAGATTTAAATATTGGAATTAATATTCTCGTCACATGGAGCATTCAAGAACGAAGACTGAAGACTAGAAGATGCGTACAAGGATGGAATAAAGTCATAATAGTCGGAAAATAATATTCTAGTATTATTTTGACTATGTGATAATATTTATGTGCTTTTATTTCATGTATGCATGCTTATGTGTATTAATTTATGCATTATATAGCGTATCCCTTTAGTGTAAAAAGCTAAGTGGGAGAGGGATTGGAAACAATACCCATGGTCTCCATTGATGTTCTCTTGGTGACTTTTATGAACTTTTGAAGTTCATATAGACAAGTCATTGGAGGAGAATTCTTGTAATTCCTTTTACAAGAGACATTGATTAAGTTTATAAAACAATGTCTAATTTGTCTTTCTGAAACTGATTTCAAGTCGACTCATTCTCACCCCGGGGAGTGGAATGGAGCTAAAGCCACTTGGTCATGTGGATGACACAAATTAGAGACCTTCGTACCATTTCTTGAAATGGATCGATTGTCTGCTCGGCTCCCTCATTCTATGAGAGATAGGGTCGCTCGCATGGTGAATCGCTGGTAAGAAACTTCGAGTTTCACTTATGATTTACCACGTCTTGATTCACAAGATTAAATATCTCGAGTAATTGGGAGTCAATTATAAAAATCTCTTGGTGTAGTAAACGTCCACACCACGTGGCTTGCTATATCGACGGATTTTGGATTAATTGATGTAGATAGTTATAGGGAGTTGCGAAGGATTGTGAGTTATCGTAAACGTCCACACCACGTGGTTTGCGGTAATGTAGCGATTCCAAACGATTCACCTTAGTGCTGAGTAATGGTTTACACTTAGGTACGCGTTATAGTATCCTTCCCAACGAAGTTACGCTATAATCGATGTACGACCGAAGCAAATCTAATTACGAAATCGTTTGGATAGGTAAACGTCCACACCACGTGGCTTGCCTTATCTGATGGGATTTTAGATGTGATTAGTAATTTAATGATATTATTTGAGGGAGATAATATCGGAAATTAAATTGATTATTTGTTTATGTGCTTATAGGTTTAGAGAATAGCTATGAATCCACTTTCTGTGATACTCAAGGAGAATAAACTTACTGGCCCCAATTATATTGATTGGAGGAGAAATCTGGACATTGTCCTAACTTCTGAGGAGTACAAGTTTGTACTTCATGATCAATGCCCTGCTGAGCCCACGAATGCCTCAACTGATGAGGAACGAACGGCATATAGAAGGTGGAAAAAGGCTGATGAGATGGCTAGGTGCTATATTTTGGCTTCCATGTCAAATGTACTCCAAAACCAGCATCAGTCGATGGACTCCGCCTATGATATGCTGTTTAACCTCAAAGAGATGTTTGGGCATCAAGACCGTGCGGCTAGGCAAGATGCAATGAGAGTCCTTATGACAACTACTCAGTCTGAAGGAACGCCCGTAGGAGAGCAAGTTCTTAAGATGATGGGGTTGTTGAATGAATTGGAGATCCTAGGAGCTCAAATTGATGGAGAGACGCAAGTCGACATCATACTCCAATCTCTGGCCTCTGGTTTTGAGCAGTTCCGCATGAGCTATAATATGGGTAAACTATCTTATTCTCTAGCGGAACTCCTGACTGAACTGACAGCGGCGGAGGGGATCTACAAGAAGGGCAAGTCTCAAGCTCTTGTAGCTACTAAGTCCAAAGGCTTTAAGCCAAATGGAGGTAGAGGGAAGAAAAGGAAGCAAGTCTGGCAACCCAGTGGTGCCAAGAGGCAAGCACCGCGTGAAGGGACCAGCAAGCCTAAGGGCAAGTGCTTCCGATGCAAGAAGTCTGGACACTGGAGGTCTGATTGTCCTCTCAAAGGTACGAATTCCTCTTTAGTCATTAAAACATAGTCAGCGGTATTATCTACCAGAATTCTGGTGTGTAGATATGGAACCACTGACGGTATGTGCATTTTAAATGCAGGGGTTCCAGAAAACCCGGCGACTTAGAGAAGAAGAGTTCGAGTCTACATGAGCAAAGCTGTAGAGGAGGCAGCTGTTGCAGTGGAAGACATTTTATCTGCTTTTAGTAGCTATAGGATTTCATTTCAAAGTTATTGCTTTTATGTACCCCTTTTATTTTAGAAAAGAACTATGTTTTGGTTTTCTATTATTAATGAATGGATATTTATTTCTTTTAATCATTTGATGATTATTGAGAAGAAATTATGATATTATCTATTCTGGTACATTAGTTAGCAATATGTGAATGATGAATCCTAAGTCTCCACGATGCAACAAACCGTAGTATATAATTCGTTTTACTTGTTAAGAGATATTTCTTTATTAAATCATTATACTTGTGAATTCTATGCTAAGTAGTATTTATTCAAATAAGATTCAAAGGTTGAAAATTGATTTGATCAATTAAGTTGAAGGAGTGGACCTTCCAACCTAAGAATTGAATTTGGAAGATAATACGAACTAAGCAAACCTTTCTGGATAAAGGATATAGAATCCGGACAAGTATTGAAATTGAATAAACACTGATATGCAGACCTATGTCTACTCAGACAAGAAAGGTACGAGTACTTCATTTGATGAATACTCCAAGTATGGATTAGAATACTTGATACACCACAAGAGAAAGTGTTTTGACAAGTCAATGGACACAAGCTATAGTGGAAGAGCTATCAAAGTATATTCATAAGTAGTCTGTGATCTAATCACTGAGGCTAGTACCTGTCTGAAGACATAGCATAATCAGTAATTGGAATTAGATTCCAAATAACTACACCATACACTTCGAAGTGTAGACATGGTGTATAAGAAATAGATCTCTAAAGGAAAGGTAAAAGAAAGAGTTAATCGGTACTACCTATGTTCTATGAATATTTATGAAAGACAACGACACATTTCGATGTGGTTGTAAAATATCCTGAAAGAACAAAAGTTGTGTGTTCAAAATAGTACTATGAACCAGAAGGACGTTATAAGTTCTAACGCCCGGTTCTTAGAAGAAATACTATTGTGAAACGCAAAGCCCAAAAAGACGAGATACCTTAGAGTGAGGGAAAAAGACAAAGACTGGAAACCAGCCAAACCGAGTAGATACACCACTAACTGCACCTACTGTTATTACTGTTTATACACTGAAACGCCGTTGTAGTGGGAGGTTGTGGACAATCGGAGATGTTCATAAGACTAGAAGAGTTTTGAACTCTGGATCTAGTATAAATGAAATCATTCCCTAGATCTACATGAAGGGCAATACTAAATATAAATATGTCTTCTTAGAGGGCAATAAGTTTATTGCTAAGAGACAAGATTATTTAGAGTACAAGCTTAGTTGATCCATTTATGGATTGTAACAAAGCTATAATTCGTGGTACTTGCGAATTGATGAGATAATCCATTTGATGGATTCATCAAAAGGCATGCACGAATAATGTGTATTGGAAACGTAATGGAAACAAGATGGTGTTTCTCGGAGATTTTATGTAGACAACATTCTATCATTGGGAACAATGTAAAAGTGTTATCAGACATAAAAATAATGGTTGTCTAAGATAGAATCGATATATAAGATAAAGAAGAAGTTAGATCATGTTCTTAAGATCTAGGATCTTATGAAAAGAACATTGTACTTCTCTTAGAAATCTTATACGATTAAGGTTCGTTTTAGCATGCATCATTCCAAGAAGGGTGTGTGACCTTCAAGAAGGAATGCATCTATCTAAGGTATGTGTTTGGAACACATAAAGGAGATAGAAGCAGTGAAAGCAGTTTCCTACATCGGATGTGTGGAAAGCTTTAAAATGCAATGTTGAAAAACGAGAACCGGATATCGACTATGCAGTTGGCATAGTGGGAGGATATCAAAGTAATACTGGAAAGGAATATTCGACTGCCATAAGAGTACTTTCGAAGTACTGTTCTAGACTACGAAGCAGACGAACTTTTCCTTTGGATTACATTTCTCAGATCTCTAATCAAATCAGGATCAGTGTAAGTCGATATCAGGCTATGTGTTCACTTGTAAAAGGAGGTGAAGCTTTAGAATGGAAGAGTGATAAGCATGATGCTTTTTCGGACTCAACCATAGGTAACCAAACTGCAGCCTCAGAGGCAGCGGAAGTTGTGGTAAAGCTTTGAGATAACCTCTGGACTTAGATGTGATTCTTGGTTTACCAAAGGCTATTTAGATAGCGGTGCAATGGCAAACTGAAAGAAATCATAAGTCCATAGTGATGATAACACATAGAGCAAGTACCACCTGATACGAGTCATCGTCATGTGAGACGACGTTGTAGTCACCAAGATAACTTCGGAGACGACAACCTAGAATGCTCATGCACAAAGCACTTCTTTGGAAGTGCAGATTAAGCACGTGATGGGTATGAGAGTCGAGAGTTTGGATGAAATGACTAGACCTTAGTATAAGTGGGAGATTGATGGAGTTGTATACTTAATGTCTAGATTTAAGTATCGTAAACTCCTGGTCATAGTATTTAATCTATTTAAATGAATAATCGTTTGATTTTAATTATTTATAATTAAATAAATGCAAATATGGTTCTGGATTATATACGTTGTATTTAGTATGGTGTGCGTCGTCACACGGAAGATCATACTATCAGTCACTCGTATATAATCAAACAGTAGCTCACGACCTAGATGAACAAGAACTAATTCATCGGTATAGTCGTTGTATGAGAGAGAAAATAATTGGTCTTGATTATTTTATCATACTTGTACACTTGGTGTATTGAGCGGATCGCTTGAGATTTATCGATTAGGATTGCCTTGGATAATCGATTTAAATCTCTGAGTATTTTATTCTTAATCCCTGATATTATTGCGGGTGTGTGCATTTAATATTAGTGACTTTGATTTTCCAAAGGAATTGATTGATTAGAATAACCGATCAATTACCGGTAAAGTTGGGTCACGGTATTTTATGTATGACATGCCGTGAATTCTTGATGGGAAAATGTGTCCTCGAAAGGGTTGATAATATCCCCCGAGATGAGTTCATAAGGAATTATTATGTAAACCTCATGAGTGGATTTGTTCCGCATAATAATTAAAGTTGAATGGTACCAGTCTCGGATATAAGAGATGAATAAATTAATTAAGCAATAAATTAATTTTATTCATGGATATTTATATCTTAAACACATGGAATAAATAATACTACCAGAGAGAATATTATTTGATATAATATGGTGAATATTGGAAGTGCAATTATATTTATATAGTGGAATTAATCATATAATTAATATTAATGGATTAATAGATTTGAATATCCGGGAACGACGAACTCCGCGGATGGGGATGGACCGCGAGATCGACATCCCCGCGGGGATCGAGAACACCCTCGGCTGGGAACCGAGGGGTGGCGATCGAACCTAGGGTTCGATCGCCGGGCGCGCATCGAAGGAGCCCCGGCTGGACGCCGGGGCATGCGATCGACCTAGGGTCGATCGCTGGGGGCTGCGGCGGCGGTGCCCCCTCCCTCCTCCGGTGACGGCGGTGAGCCGCCGGACTCACCGTCGGGGACTGCCGGAGCAGCCCCACGCGATCGCGGCTGGCGCGCGATCGCACCCCTCGCGGCGGGGGTTCGGCTAGGGTTTAGCTGTGGGTTCGCCCGCGGCGACGCTCCGGTCGAGCTCCGGCGTCGTACGGTGGTTCGCGTGTTTTCCGGCGATGAGATTTCGGTCGGGGTTATGTTTTCCGCAATTCCGTTAACCCCGGGATATAGATTTCCAACAACAGCTTCTGGTAATTTTTTGCACTTGCAGAAATTCGAACTTGGAGCTTCTTTCCACAGTAGCTACAGAGCTTGTTTTCGAACTTGAATCGGCTAGGAAACCCAATATTCATTGTGCGCGAATTTTCTGAGTTCGTAGACTTTCTGAAATTGACAAAAGTCATACAGACGAGTGTTGAAAATCAAATGTTTCAAGAATTCCCAAAATTCCACAGAGAGCAGAGAGCGATTTTGAGAGGAGGAAAAATAATCAGAAATTTCAAATTGAATTACCTAAGATGCTTTCGTCGCGAACTTTCAATCTTGTTCTCGAATCCGATATGGGCGACGCTGGAGTTTCAGAATCAGAGAGAGAAGAGAGCGGGTGTGAGATTAGGGTTCTGAAAGATGAAAATGCCCCAATTCGATTTAATTAATTTCCAAAGACTATGGGCCCAGGCACGTGTCATATGATGTGGCAAATTAGACCACTAATTACAAGCCAAGTCATATTCTCGGCGCCATTAACGAGTCACGTGCGATTCACATGACTTTTTCAGCCGGAACAGTAGCCAAATGACAAAATAGGATAAAAAAAAAGTTATTGTCCATTTATGAAAATGGTCTTTCTCGAAGGGACTAAATATGATTCTATCCCAAGTTTTTTGAGTAGAAGTAGAAGTGATATACATGTGGCGGACTTCTACCCCAAAATTTATGATTTCAACCGGAGATGCTCTTATAAGCTCTTTTAAGCTGGGTAGAGCTTCTCCCTTTTTTGAGGTATTATATAATAGAGTGAAGAAGAGATGAAAAGAACTAAGAAATATATTTATGAAAAGAAGTCAACAAAACACCTCAAAGAAGTTCACAGAGAGTTGAGTTAGCTACGTTTTCAAAACCCTAATTAAATTTCTTGATGTTCTCCTAATGAAAGACATACCCTTATATAAATATTAATTAAACCTTAATAAAGCCCAAGAAAAGAGCCCATTATTAATAATTAACTAAAACATAATAAATTAATTACTCCAGTGCTATCAATTACTCCTCTAAGTGAAACAGCATTGTCCTCAAGGCTGAACTCAAGAAGATGTCCCGTTGTGCCCGAATAGTTATTGTCCTTCTGCTCTAGGCTGCAGTGCTCCTCGTTTTCCTCTTCCTCACACTGAATCATAAAATTCAAATATTTAGTGGAGAATTTATGCAATGGTCCATACGATTGGCTGCACCTATAACACTTTCATTTCGCTCGGTATTCTCGAGCTTCTTCTGTCGTGAGGTGTCGAACATTACGGTTAGGTTGTGCACCTGTCGGCCCGGTTACAAAGCTTTGAGATTGATCGTCGGCCGAGCAATTCTGGTTTGGGCTTTGGGGGGAAAACCCACCTCCTGAATGTTGTCCTTCAAAGGAATTTGGAGAGTCTAAGCTTGGTCTTCCCCTGAAAAATTTATCCCTAGAATGTAGCCCTCCTTGAAAGGAATTTGGAGAGCGCTGGTTTCCTCCGAACGAAATAGGCCGTGAAGGTGTTCCTGAGAGACGATGAGTACGACTAATTCGTCGGGCCAACCGAATTTCCGAGAAAACATCTGTCAATTCTGAATCTGGAATGCGATCTCGAACATCAACTTGTAACCCCCCAAGAAACATACCCAAATATTGAGCGGCCTGCAAATCAGGCAATTGTGCGACGCGCTCCTCAAAGAGTGAGAGGTAATCCTTCAAGGTCCCCGTCTGCCGAGTGATGTGCATGGCCTCATAAGCATTAATGGCCGAACTATCCCCGAATCGTTCAATCAATTCTTGTGTGAATTGAGCCCATGTGACGGTGGCTGCCCGACGAAGTACCCATTGCGCCCAAAACATAGCCTTGCTTGACATGACGATAAGGGTCAGTTGGACCCGATCCCCAAGCGGAGTGCGGTGGACCAAAAAGTATTGCTCGACCTGAGCAATCCATGCGATTGGGTCAGACCTTTCAAACGAGGGCAACTCCATTCGAGACAATACAGTGGTCGATGGAGTTGTTGCCATGTTCCCTTCAGTGTTGTTTTCGGCCCTGATAAAGTTGTTGCTCGTGGTCGTTGGTTGGGCAGGCGCTATTAACAATATTTTTTCCATAATCGCTTCGAACATCGCCTTGTACTCCACCATCGTCTTCTGAATGTCTCCAATTGATTTCTGCAGCCCGGAAACCTGCTCTTCGAAATTCACAACCCTCTTCTCTATCTTAACGATTTTCTTCATCTTCCACGCTCACCGCACCAAATTGATTGAGTGAAGAAGAGTTGAAAAGAATTAAGAAATATATTTATGAAAAGAAGCCAACAATACACCTCAAAGAGATTCATAGAGAGTTGAGTTCTCTCTGCAGTCACAGCTACGCTGCAAAACCCTAATAAAATTTCCTGATACCCTCCTAATGAAAAACCTATCTTTATATAAATATTAATTAAACCCTAATAAAGCCCAATAAGAGTGCCCATTATTAATAATTAACTAAAACATAATAAATTAATTACTCCAGTGCTATCAATTACTCCTCTCGGTGAAACAGCCTTGTCCTCAAGGCTGAACTCAAGAAGATGTTTCGTTGTGCCCGAATAGTTATTGTCCTTCTGCTCTAATCTGCATTGCTCCTCGTTTTCCTCTTCCTCTCACTGAATCATAACATTCAAATATTTAGTGGAGCATTTATGCAATGGTCCATACAATTGGCTGCACCTATAACACTTTCATTTCGCTCGGTATTCTTGAGCTTCTTCTGCCGTGAGCTGTCGAACATTACGGTTGGTTGTGTACCTGTCGGCCCGGTTACAAAGCTTTGAGATTGATCGCCGGCCGAGCTATTCTGGTTTGGGCTCTGGGGGGAAAACCCACCTCCTGAATGTAGTCCTTCAAAGGAATTTGGAGAGTCTAAGCTTGGTCTTTCCCTGAAAAATTTATCCCTAGAATGTAGCCCTCCTTGAAAGGAATTTGGAGAGCGCTGGTTTCCTCCGAACGAAATAGGCCGTGAAGGTGTTCCTGAGAGACAATGAGTACGACTAATTCGTCGGGCCAACCGAATTTCCGAGAAAACATCTGTCAATTCTGAATCTGAAATGCGATCTCGAACATCAACTTGTAACCCCCCAAGAAACATACCCAAATATTGAGCGGTCGGCAAATCAGGCAATTATGCGACGCGCTCCTCAAAGAGTGAGAGGTAATCCTCCAAGGTCCCCATCTGCTGAGTGATGTGCATGGCCTCATAAGCATTAATGGCCGAACTATCCCGAATCGTTCAATCAATTCTTGTGTGAATTGAGCCCATGTGACGGTGGCTGCCCGACGAAGTACCCATTGCGCCCAAAACATAGCCTTGCTTGACATGACGATAAGGGTCAGTTGGACCCGATCCCCAAGCGGAGTGCGGTGGACCAAAAAGTATTGCTCGGCCTGAGCAATTCATGCGATTGGGTCAGACCCTTCAAACGAGGGCAACTCCATTCGAGACAATACAGTGGTCGATGGAGTTGTTGCCATGTTCCCTTCAGTGTTGTTTTCGGCCCTGATAAAGTTGTTGCTCGTGGTCGTTGGTTGGGCAGGCGCTATTAACAATATTTTTTCCATAATCGCTTCGAACATCGCCTTGTACTCCACCATCGTCTTCTGAATGTCTCCAACTGATTACTGCAGCCCGAAAACCTGCTCTATCTCACCGCACCAAATTGATAGAGTGTAGAAGAGTTGAAAGGAAATAAGAAATATATTTATGAAAAGAAGCCAACAATACACCTCAAAGAGATTCACATAGAGTTGAGTTCTCTATGCAGTCACAGCTACGCTGGAAAACCCTAATAAAATTTCGTGATATCCTCCTAAAAGATCTACCCTTATATAAATATTGGAAAATACTAAGGTACATTTCTTATAATTAAATATACCATACATTTATATTCTAACCAATTAGAATTTGACACTTCAATTTATTATTATGCACCTAAATGCATGTGATTATAACTTTAAAATAGAATTAAATAAAAATAGTAGTTACGTGATGTAAGCATGTTTTAATTAATTTATTTATATAATATAAATATTTTTATATTCTTATATAATTAAATTAAATTATTTAAAAAAACAAAAATTATTTTTATATACTTATTTAATTACATTAAATAATACACTTAATAATATATTTATCAAAAAAACTTATTTTACAATTAACTGATCATTATCTAAAATAAAATATTTATTTTTATATATAATTTTTTTAACCAATTAATTAGTGGAAAAAATCATATTTCTAAAAAAAACAATGTTCGCAGAGGAAAACTAGTTAAAAATAAAAGAGATTTTGAAATAAGTGTAAATTAAATAAAAATACTTGAATACGCTAACAAATAAAAATTTATTATTAACATAAATTATTTAATTACCCAGTAGAGATTTCTCGATTGCGAAATGTATCAAAGCCCTCGATAGTAAAAAAAAGTGGAATGCTGTATTTCCAAGATTGGATTTCATATTCGAATAACCCTCGTAATCGCAAGAAAGTGGGTTTTTTCGTTATGGGTCTAGCAAAAGAAAAATTGGGATAGGATCCTATAATATAGGATCTCGCCCCCCCGCCAAAATCGGACGTGAAAGTTATTTCTGCATTAACATAATTTATTTAATTATTCTCTAACAATCTGTAAAAAAATTATTTTTATTTATGTGTAATTTTTTTGTTTTGTTTATGAAAAAAATAATGCGTTAAAAGATTTATTGTAAATCCAGTAAAAAAACATATTTATCAATTTAATAAGTTAAATTATATTTATAAGATAATACTTAGGGTATTCTCTAATAAATTTAAGGGTTGATATTAAATAGTTAAATCTAGAGATTAAAATTAAATTAAAGGGTTGATATTAAATAGTTAAATCTAGAGATTAAAATTAAATTAAATGTACTACATTCACAGCACCATAGAAGGCCCCTATAAATATTAATTAAACCTTAATAAAGCCTAATAAGAGAGTCCATTATTAATAATTAACTAAAACATAATAAATTAATTACTCCGGATAGATTCACAAAGTCGTTCAATGCTCAACATTTCATCTTTGTTTAAAGTGTTCGACTTCAATGGAAACAGAATGAGTAAGTTCAACTCATATTATTACATGGCAAAGCAAGTCATCACAAAAACTGAATCCAAAACCAAAGAAAAGGAACTAAATTCTAGCGGCGTTAATCGGCCTTTTTCCCTGCTGATAGTAATGGAAATAAGTACTCGAGTAGTCTCTTACGCACTTGAACAGTCTCGGCCTCTCGTCATCCACAAGTTCCTCGACAGGCCCAACCTCTTTTTCAGGATCAGGATCACAGAACATAGCCAATGTATTCCTTTCTTTGTCCGAGTTTATCACTGCTCTGTGCACAGGGCTTTTCAATATTCCATTGCTTAGTATCTGCATAATACAACATTAATGGTTATACTCTTTTACTACTATTTTAATCACAGACTCAATAAAAAATACCTCGAGTTGGAACATTAATGGTTATACTCTTTTACTACTATTTTAATCACAGACTCAATAAAAAATACCTCGAGTTGATCCCCAACGTTAACGACAAGTGCATGAGGCATTACAGGAACCCAAAACCACTTATCGTCTTTCATCAGCTGAAGGCCTCTTACTTCTTTGTCTTGCAAGAGAATAGTTAGCCCAGTTCCATCTGCATGTGGCTTGAGGCCGAGAACAAGATCGGGCCTTGAACATGGAGGATAGTGGTTGAATCTTGCATACATCATCGGCCTCTCGCCATATTGTTTAAGAAAACAATCCTCCGGAAGGCTTAATGATATTGCGATCGACTTGAGCAGATTTTCTTGGATCTGCCTCAGCCTATCTGTGTAGTCCAGCAACACCTCTCTTCAGCAGAATGAATAATCAGTAATTGTTCATTGACATTGTTTAATACAGTAAATTATTTGAACATTACATAATCTGAATGTTGCATATATAGATATACCTGAAAGAGTGTGGGTTTTGAGGCCAGTATTTGAGTAGTTGACGGTCGTCTGGACTGACTACCAGGTACAACCTGTCCGTCCAGTCGAGGGGTTGGTTCTCAAAAAGAACCGAATCTTGACCGTAACCTTCGTAGTCGTCTCCTTCCCTCGTGTACTTTTCCTTCTCCGCTTTTGACAGGTGCATAAATTGCTTGCCAAGTTCGCTGACTTGGTCCAGAAACGAGTCTTCAATGCCATGGTTTACAGCCTGACAGTGAGATCCAAAGATTGGTAACGGCTAGAGTATTTTTGCATATAAATTGAAATAGTTTGGTCAATTTACAAAGTACAGTGTTGCAACTTTTACGAGACTAAGACTATTCTTTTGTACTGAAACTCACTTAACTGAACTCAAATACTCAATAGATCTAAACTTAATTAAATTGATTTTCTTATAAAAATAATTATTATTATTTTATAAATTGTTAAATATTTTAAAAAAAAATTAATAATATTCTGACATTAAAATTATTTATTCAATTTTTTTTATATATATTTTATTTTAATTTATTTTGAAACCAACTTAATTCAGCTGAACTAAACTGAATTGAAACGAACTGAAACAATCTCAACTGAAATTTAGTCTAAAAGAACATAGCTTGAGGGTCCGATTTCCCCAAATACTACATTCAATGAATGGATCAAAAGTAATTTGAAACTAAGGGTCCGATTTCCCAAAATAGATTTTTGAAAATCGAAAGTGTGTGAGAGCGATCTCACCGACAACTGCCTATTCCATAGAAATTCAATATAAAATAGTAACTCACTAAGTGAACATCACGACACAACTTTAACGATGATTGGATTCAGAAATTCGATTAATAATCCAAATGAAAGCTCTAAATAAATAAATGATTGAAGTAAACCTGGAAGCAACCCCAAGAGGTTAGAGCATATAGGAGTTTGGCGAGCTCGTCGGACGACGAGGAACCCAACCGGGCGAGATCAATTACTGGGATTTCAGCAGTAAAAGACAGATTGGGATCAACAGGCCCGTAATGGAAATCGCTACTGTCTTTCCAGATATACACCTCCGGCAGCTCATTGCCATCCTTGGAAATCTCTTGAACTGTTTTGACCGTGGTGGTGATTTCAGATTCCGGCATGTTTTTTATTTTCTGAAGAAAAGCTATTGATCTTAAGTTAAAAAAATATGGGATAACAATAATAAACAATTTTATTCTTCTTTACTTTATAATGTATTTCTCACCTCGCATTTTGTTTGCATCTCTTCACTTTAATGTATTTCTCACCTCGCGTTTTGTTTGCATTCTCTTCAGTTTCAATAAGACTTTGGAGAATCTTTTGGGAAAATGTGAAACCGGGAAATGCACAGGTGGCCTCTAGTCATCATGCATTGCTCTTGAACTTAAAAATTCATATAATAAATAAATTGAAGCAAGCCGGAAACTCATCACAATAACTGAATCCAAAACCAAAGAAATGGAACTAAATTCTAGCAGCGTTAATCGGCCTTTTTCCCTGCTGATAGAAGTGGAAATAAGTACTCGGGTAGTCTTTTACGCACTTGAACAGTCTCGGCCTCTCTTCATCCACAAGTTCCTCAAGAGGCCCAATCTCTTTTTCAGGATCAGGGGCACAAAACATAGCCAATGTATTCCTTTCTCTATCCGAGTTTATCACTGCTCTGTGCACAGGACTTTTCAATATTCCATTGCTTAGTATCTGCAAAATGCAACAATGGTTATACTATTTTAATCACAGACTCAATATATTGGCTAGAAAAAAAATAAAAAAATACAACTACTTCGATACCTCGAGTTGATCCCCAACGTTAACGACAAGTGCATGAGGCATTATAGGAACCCAAAACCACTTATCGTCTTTCATCAGCTGAAGGCCTCTTACTTCTTTGTCTTGCAAGAGAATAGTTATCCCAGATCCATCTGCATGTGGCTTTAGGCCGAGAACAAGATCGGGCCTTGAACATGGAGGATAGTGGTTGAATCTTGCATACATCATCGGCCTCTCGCCATATTGTTTCAGAAAACAATCCTCCGGTAGGCTTAATGATATCGCAATCGACTTGAGCAGATTTTCTTGGATCTGCCTCAGCCTATCTGTGTAGTCCAGCAACACCTCTCTTCAGCAGAATGAAAACTTATATTAATTATTCATTGTTTAATAAATTACTTGAAGCGCATATATACCTGAAAGACTGTGGGTTTTCAGGCCAGTATTTGAGTAGTTGGTGGTCGTCTGGACTGACTAACAGGTACAACCTGTCCGTCCAGTCGAGGGGTTGGTTCTCAAAAAGAACCAAATCTTGACCGTAACCTTCGTAGTCGTCTCCTTCCCTCCTGTATTTTTCCTTCTCCGCTTTTGACAGGTGCATAAATTGCTTGCCAAGTTCGCTGACTTGTTCCAGAACCGAGTCTTCAATGCCATGGTTTACAGCCTGAGAGTAAGATCCAAAGATTGGTAAAGACTAAAAGAGTATTTTTACATATAAATTGATATCAATTTGAGATTGTGGAAATACTGTTTCTATCCCAAAGAAGTTTTGACACTTTTTTTTTTTTTAATTTACAAAAGACTTAGGAAGTAGTAAAATCGATTCTGCAAAGAAAATACAGTATTCAATAAATGGATCAAAAGTATTTTGAAACTAGGTTTCAACTTCCCTAAAATGATTTTTGAAATCGAAAGTGTGATATCACGACTAGAAGACGACTGCCTATTCCATAGAAATTGAATATAAAACAACTCAGTAAACGATGATTCAATCTAGAATTTCAAAGCTCTAAATAGATAATTGAAGTAAACCTGGAAGCAACCCCAAGAGGTGAGAGCAGATCGGAGCTTGGCGAGCTCGTCGGAAGACGAAGAACCCAACCGGGCAACATCGATTACTGGGATTTCAGCAGTGAAAGCAAGATTGGGATCTACAGGCCCGTAATGGAAATCACTACTTTCTTTCCAGATATACACCTCCGGCAGCTCACCGCCGTCCTCGGAAATCTCTTGAACAGTTTTGCAGATTTCAGATTCCGACATGTCTATCGATCTCAAGTTGAAAAAAAAAATGGGATAACAATAATAAACAATTTATTCTTCTTTAATGTGCGTTTTGTTTAGCTCAGTTTCAGAGAAAAAATCACTTTTCGTCCTCATCGGAATGCGAAATCCATGAGTAGTTCTTTATTTCTTCATTTTCCATTTTCCGCAAATAATCCTTTGAGCCGGTTTCAAGGTAAAATACGCACGCCTTTTTCACGTGGGGTCGACTTGTCGGTTCCATTTGACGTGGCCTTGTATTATTTGTCAAGTGGATAAATATGATTTTTACAATTAAAATTAAAATATTTTAATGAAGTAATTCAGTGTATTCAGTATATTTCAGTGGGTAGTAAATTTTTAAACTTAACATATTTCGGTGCTTTTAAAACACATATTTTAACAGGTTGTGTGTTTTGAACACGAAACACAACACAAAAGAACATATTATATATTTTACACTACTTTTCCACCAGTGGACGACTTCCAGAAATTTGTTTTATATTTTTTTTTCTTGTTATTTTAATTTTAATTGTAAAAATCATATTTATCCACTTGGCAAATAATACAAGGTCACGTCAAATGGAACCGACAAGTCAGCCTCACGTGAGAAAGGTGTGCCTTTTTTACCTGGAAATCGGCTCAAAGGACCATTTGCGGAAAATAAAGAAATAAAGGACTACTTGTGGATTTCGCCTTCCGGGGAGGACGAAAAGTGATTTTTTCTCCTCAGTTTCAATAAGACTTTTGAGCATATCTTTTTGTTTTCGGTTTCTCATCTATATTTTCTATTCCCACAAGGGTCGATATACTTGTTAGACTATCTTTATCAACGACTCTCTTACGACCCAACCCAATAATAAAATAATTATTTCACTCTCTTTCACATCACCATTCAACCACTTAATTCAACCATTTAATTTTCCATACTTTATCCATAACCCACAACCTACAATCTACTTATATATTTTTCAATTATTTATTAACACAATAAATATTGTTTTATTATTTTTAAAATTATAAAAAAGTATGAAATATTAAAAAAAAAATTCTAATTTAAAATTATATTAAAGAATTGCATAAATTATTAAATATAAAACTAAAAATGGTTATTGAATTAATAATAATAAAAATGAATATAAAATTGTGATATAAAATATTTTAATATTAGTCTCTATTTGTAGAAGAAAAATTATAAATTTTGATATAATTATATATTTTTTCTTTTAATAAAAATTATTAATTATAGTAAAATTTAAAAACAATTTAATAAAATATAAACACAAAATTAATTATATAAAATCGAGTAATAATAACATGCCACGTGCCCCACTATGGAGGCTTCATTTTTCTCACGCCCAGGTCATAAAATGACCTGGTCATCTTCTTAATTTCATTTTTTCTTTTCTTTTTTCTATTAATTAGTTTGTCTTTTGTGAGAGTGGGGCGTCCACAACCCCCGATAAACATAGCCTTATATTTTTGCCGATATAGCCAGCTCTATCAACGTCATTTCTTGGCTCAAATTTTTAGGTTTAGTCCATTTTCGGAATATTTCAAGTTTTATGGCTAGCTCTCTATCAACGTCATTTTTCGACTCAAATTTTTACGTTTAGTCCATTTTCGGAATATTTCAAGTTTTATGGCTAGCTCTATCAACGTCATTTCTCGACTTTCAAATTTTTAGGTTTAGTGCATTTTCGAAATATTTCAAGTTGTATGGCTAGCTTTATCAGCTTCATTTCTCGACTCAAAATTTCTATATTTAGTAGATTTTCGGAATATTTCAAGTTTTTTGGGAGAATTTTGATCACTTGAGGATGGGTCATCTAAGTCTGCAGTTTAGAATTATATTGTACATGACATTATTGTAGGCGTTCGTAGAAGGATAATAATTTCCAAAACAATTGAAGAAATTCAAGTCTTTTGTGTTCGTATGACAAAAAAGGGTGTAACACGAGAGTTAACGTCTCACAATGTCACTTATTCTAATACTACTCTCGTAACGGTTGGAAAGAGATATCTATCACACATCGGTTGGAAACAACACGATGACGGGTGCTCAGTCATCTTTTGGTTTAGTTTGCCCAAAGATGTGACATTAAGTCAACGAGTAGAGCAAACAAAAACCGAGCTTACTCGTGAAGTGTATCACCTTAAGAAAGTTTTTCAAAGTGTTATTCGTGAAAAGTATTACCTTAACAAAGCTTTTTACAAATATTTTTATTGACTCAACTTTTGACATCTTTCGTTCCATTAATAATTTATTTATAAAGTAGTCTGACCATTAGTCTTGAAACATTAGATAGTACATTAGATAACAATTATAATTGTTTAGACTATTAACTACACTTTTAAGTGTAATCTCTTAGGTTGTGCAGACAACTCATCAAATCTTTTCTAGACTTAGTTTGATTTTTCCTACACAACACACCCACACACCAATAAATACAATGTTATAAGCAAAACCAAAGTGTCCAGTTAGCAATTTGCATAATTTTATCACTACTTTAACAAAATCTTAGCTCAAATATATGATTTTCAAGGTACATATGCACTGCACCGCACCGCATGGAGATAATCCATATTTCTTCTACTATGTAATATCACACATTGGTTGAAAAGAGATATTTAAGCTTAAATATAAGTTGCGCACAATATTATCACTTTAACAAAAAAAATTTAAGTGTTATTGACTCAAATTTTGATTTTTTTCGTTCCAGATTAATGATCACGTACACTTCTTACTTTTGACATCTTTCGTTCCAGATTAATTATCACACTTTTTTTGTACTTTATTTATTTATTTCTATTTTAATTTATTTATAAAGCAGTTTGACCATTAGTCTCAAAACATTAGATAGTACATTGTGTTAGATAACAATTATAATTGTTTAGACTATTAACTACACTTTCGTGTCCACTCCTTTTTTCAATCCTAGTTTAGTGAAAACATTCCACACGTACGGTTTACTAATTTTTTCCTCTGAATGGAAATAACTATGATTAGTTACTTTTCATCTTATCCATTCACATTTCCTACACAACATGTTTGCTTCTTCTTATAGCTGACTATTACAAGAAACTATAACTAACTATTTGTACACTCTTCTGTTAACCTATTTCTAATCTCTCTATCTTATGTACATATTTCCTGCAAAAAAATCTATTAGAACGAATCATGACGGGGTCGGATTATAGTAATCGCAGAGTGAACTTGGGCCCTCCACGAAGCTTCCAAACCGTCTTCAACTCCAAAATAAAAGAAACTTTCTTCCCAGACGATCCATTCGGCCCGCTCAAAAACGAGCCTTTCGGGCCTCGTGTTCTCAAGACAATCCAATACTACATACCTATCACTCAATGGCTTCCCACATACGGCTTCGGTTTGTTCAAGTACGATGTTCTCGCGGGCATTACTATTGCTAGCCTCGCTATTCCACAAGGCATTAGCTATGCTAATCTTGCTAAGCTTCCTCCGATTATCGGCCTATACTCGAGCTTTGTTCCGCCGATGGTTTATGCAGTCTTCGGGAGCTCGAAGCATCTCGCGGTTGGGACGGTGGCGGCTTGCTCTCTGCTCATAGCCGAGACGATTGGAGAAAAAGCGTCTCCGGTTGCTGAGCAAGAGTTGTATGTGAGTTTAGTGTTCACTGCGACGCTTGTCTCGGGTGTGGTGCAGTCGATGCTCGGCATCTTGAGGTGTGTTCACGCGCCGCTAAAATTAATTTCAAAATTGATATTAGCTATAAGTAGATTAAGAAAAAATATTCATACTATATTACTAATGCATCAACTAATTTCAACTAATTATTCATACTTTCCATTTTTGGATGTTGAAACTAATTATGCGCACTCTTAAAAAAAATTACTTTTTTTTCATTTTAAACACAATTTTACTCCTATTTTTTAAATTTTATTCAATACTACTTCACTTTTTAACTTAAAAATAAGTTTCAACCCCCTTATTTTTTAGTAAAAAAGTCAAAAAAGTAACATTTTTCTTAATGTATGTGTCGGTCAACCAATGAATAAATAGTTGGGACGGAAGTAGTATTTTAGTATTTAAAATGAATAAGTAAAAGTAATTGTGAGTAAAAGTATATATTAATTAGTTGATTTTAAAGTTTAAAATGTTTTATTTTAGGGGTGAAGATATATGTGGGAAAAAAAAAAAGTGCAAAAATATTTAAGAGTCAAATGGAGTATATGTATAAATCATGATATGATTTTGTATGCATATATGTGCCCTCAGACTTGGTATACTGGTCGAGTTTATGTCGCATTCGACAATCACGGGGTTCATGGGTGGAACGGCGATTCTAATCATCTTGCAGCAGATGAAAGGAATGCTTGGCCTCAAACATTTCACTACCAAAACCGGCGTTATTACCGTGATACGTACCATTTTCGCTCATAGGGACGAGGTACGTTCTCTCGTCATATATGTATCAATTCATCATCAATATTAGTATTAACTCGATCGATCCTCTCCTTATTCTTCGTCCCACCAGTGGAATTGGAAAGTGGCTGTAGTCGGCATACTATTCCTCATCTTTCTCCAGCTTACCAGATTTGTGGTACGAAACACCACCTCTGTTCTTTTCAACTTTATTTCAGTTCAGTTCAGACTCATTCAGTTCAGTTCTCGATCACTTCTATCATTATCACCACACAATCACCAAACAAAAAGTAATTTTTAAAAATTATTTAAAAAAAATTAGTTCAGGTCCAATAACTTCAGTTCAGTTCAGTATCAACTAAATGAACACATAATTTTACGTACTTTGCAGAAGAGGATGAAACCAAAGCTGTTCTGGGTGTCGGCCATGGGCCCGATGGTAGTCGTCGGTGCGGGTTGCCTTTTGGCGTACTTTGCGACTGACAAAATCGGCCTTTCCACCGTGGGACATTTGAAGAAAGGAGTAAACAAAATTTCCATTGACCGTTGGAACTTCGATCCTAGATACATATCCGCGCCGATCAAAGCCGGGGTCATCACTGCCGTGATTGCTCTGGTGGAAGGAATAGCCATCGGAAGAAGCTTCGCTATGCAAACAAACGAGCAAATCGACGGCAACAAGGAGATGATCGCGTACGGGATGATGAACATCGTCGGATCTATGACCTCTTGCTACTTAACCACAGGTATTTAATCAATACAATCAATGGACTTGTAAATCCAATATATGTTATTTCTCAATATATATAGAGATAATATCATAAAATGTCTTGTAAGTATCAAATAAGACACAACAGTAGAGCAAACAGTCACGTAGGTTTCAGGTACGTGCAAAATTTCACTAAAAATTGTCATATAACATGAAATTTGAATTTGATTTTTCATAAAAAAATTAATTACTATTAATTTAAAAAAATTAGTTTCACTTCACTAGTTCAGAGTTCAGAGTTCAGTTTAGTTTATTAGTTTAGTTTAATTCAGTTCAAACCGTTTCAGTCTAAAAGAATAGGTAATGTGCAATTTAGCTATGTTATAGATCGTTTTGTGATATTATCTCGATATATATATATATATATATATATATATATATATATATATATATATATATATATATATACACACGTACACTGCAGGCCCATTCTCTAAAACAGCCGTTAATTTCAACTCCGGATGCAAGTCGCAGATGGCCAACGTGGTGCAATCGGTGTGCATGTTGCTCGTCCTCCTCTTCCTGGCCCCGATATTCAGTTACACTCCTCAGGTCGCGCTCTCGGCTATCATCATCTCGGCCATGCTCGGGTTGATCAAGTATAAGAAAGCTTACCACCTTCTCAAGACAGACAAATTCGATTTCGTCATTTGTATGTCTGCTTTTTTCGGCGTTTCCTTCATAAGCATGGACATGGGACTCGTCATATCGGTACGCATCATCCTCATCATCGTCATCGTTGTAAATATTAAATTACATATCGATATAAATATATATATATATATAGTAAAATTTCTATAAATTAATAACCTTGGACCTGAAATTTTATTAATATAGAGAGTTTATTTTTTTCAGAAGTCGAGATTGGAAGATTCTATTAATTTAGAGATGTTATTAATGTATCGAATATTAGTTTATAGAGGTTTTACTGTATATATATTCTGTGCAGATATCACTAGCGTTGGTCCGAGCATTATTGTACACGGCTCGACCGCCTATTTGCAAGCTCGGGAACATACCTAACTCGAACTTGTATCGAGACGTGGAGCAGTACCCAGGTGCGACTGGGGTTCCGTCGTTTCTAGTACTTCAGATTGGATCCCCGATTTATTTTTCTAATGCCACTTACATAAACGAAAGGTACGTAATTACGTAATATAAAATCCTTAGCATTTCTTTACTTAAAACTGGTGTTTCGTGGCCAGGATCTTGAGATGGGTTCGAGACGAACGTAACTCTGTAGAGCCTTCGCAACATGACATTGAATACGTGTTACTCGACTTGGGAGGTTAGGCCTTGTGATAAAATTATTCGTCATTTTCTCTTGTAAATTATGTGTGTGTGCTGATAAACGTAACAGGTGTGACATCGATCGATAATACTGGAGTCGAAAGCTTAGTTGAAGTTAGAAGGAACTTGGAAAGTAAAGGAATCAAGGTACATAATTACCGCGTATATAAAGTTCATTCATCGGCTAGCTAATTGATCGAGTTTTGATGTTGCAGATGATTCTAATAAATCCGAGGATTGACGTCATGGATAAATTGATTGTTACGAAATTCATCGACAAGATCGGCAAGGACGCCGTTTACTTGTCAGCCGAAGATGCAATCGATGCTTGCAGTTTTTCGCTTAAACGATCTATGCGACGTGTAGACAAATAAGGGCTCTGTCATAGCTTTTGTTTCGTGTTTAAGGTTTTCATTGTTTCTCAAGGTAAATAATTACTGGTTGCATACGATAAATGTAATTAGTAATTTTTTTTTCATATTTGTGTACACACAAAAGATCATGGCTTGAAAATATGAAATATTTTTTCATATTTGCAAATTGGCAAATTGCAGATTTAGATGACTACTGATCTAATTGTACGTTGCGTTCGTACACGTGCTGCTCGGCAAAGGTCATTGGATTTTGATGGCCTAAATAAGATTTTGTTCAGAGACCCTGTCCAGTAATTAATGTTGAAGATGCATGATCACATGTCAAATACAGAAATATTGTTTCGAAAATCAAATAACATGTTGGGCGACTACGCTAGTGGTTAATGCATCGAGCACCTGCAATAAAAAGAAATTTCATGTAAAAAATTACACAAATACAAATTTCATCTGCAAGTGGTAAGTGCATACTGCATACTAGTATAAAATACCAACATTTCTAACCCAAAATATATTTCCACCTGTTTCTTCAAACAACACAAATAAATCAGTCTAAACATAACATAGAGAAGAACATGTGATGAAGTAAACTTAGCGAGGATGACACATTTCTTTCTTCTCAGCTGATGTGCTGCTTGTAAGATGCTTTCAGCTCAATCCACGTGCAAAATAAAGAATCATATGCATCATTGTCAAATTCAGTCTCAGGTGTGTTTGAAATAGATATAAGTGCTTTCAGCCACTCTTCGTGCAACGTTGAGAAGTTCTCTCTTTGCTCACTTGCCTTGAAACTTTTTCCGACCATTTCCTTCATTAGTAGTCCAGCTTCTGAAGCTGAGTCAATCACTGATCGTGGAATTCCCGCCATGCGTGCTATTTGCATACCATAGCTCTCTGGGCATGCTCCAGAGGCTAGTTTGTAGAGAAAAACTAGCTTCTGTACGACTGGGGATGACATGTCAGATGTCGATGAATCAAAGGAATATGCCATGTGTTGCAGCTTCACGTGTGGATGAGTAGCAAACTCTTTTGTGAGAGAGTGATAGTGTGTAGCAAACAGCATGCGGCAGTTGACAGACTCTACAAGATGACGGAATACCTGTACGAATATACAGTGAATAAACATCACTCAAGGAATCAAGAATTAAATGAAGTCAATGTCATAGCACAAAATACAATGCAAAGGAGACGAAACTCTGTTAGTATTAACATTTGCTTAAACTCCATAAAATTCTAAAGCCATAAAACATAAATCTGGCGGCAGGGAATATATGTAAGAACGTACTTTTAACATTTTAAAAACCACAAATGGACCCACAAGACAATATAACCATATTACAATGTTGTAAAACATGCATGAAGTACACGTACTTTGAGTTGTAAAAACAACAATGTTCACTGCCCAACCGACACCCAGAAAAAATGGACAAGGGGCGAGCCATTACAGTATATATTACCTGTGATTTTACAGGTCTGTGAAATGCTTTTACCTTCTCAATTTTGAATGTTAATTCTTGTATCATAAATCTTTATATTTTGCATTTATTTATGATACAAGAATTAACATTACAATTCTGAATGTTACACATATATATTCAAAAGGAAGCAAAGATTAAATTGGCAAAAACTATTTAAAAGACCATATTTTCCACCGCATGGAATAAAAAAACAGTAGTTTAGCAAATATATCAATCGGAAGAAGGCTACTTACAGCATATGCTATAGCATATCCATCAAAAGTACTTGTTCCTCGACCCAATTCATCCAGAAGAACAAGTGAACTCTGCGTTGCATTTTGCAGAACTGATGCTGTCTCTGTGCACTCAATTAAGATACCTACAAAAACAAGTTTTAATCATGCACTGCAAACAGATAATTGGAGAAGCTTGATCCTATTACTGAAAAATGATATTAGCCCAATGAAATCTAGACTGTTTGTTTTTGTGAAATTCTATGGGAAACACTAATGAATCATAATGTAGCCCATGGTAATCTTGAAATGCTCTGGATAGCACAAGTCACTCCCAATGGCACAAGATACATTTTTTTTTTTACATAATTACTACGAGAAATAATAAATTTTGACGGTTCTGACCTTTTTTCCAAGTCAATAATTTTTTTAATAAAAAAATATGATTTCTGATGTCTACATTGCCAAGAAAATGTACTTATTACTCCTTTGCCTTTGAAAAGAAAAATGACTATTTCGGAGGAATTGAGGGAGTATTAAAATTCAGACTCCTACATTGCAGAGAAAAAGTATTATGGATTAATGGATTATTAAAATAACTTACTCTCGCCTGTCATGATACGGTCTGATGCACCTAGACGAGTGAATATTATGTCTACAATTGATACAGTACACTTCTCACAAGGTACATAACAGCCTAGCTGCATACATAAATCAGCGTCATACACCAGAGAAAATAAAATTTGAAGCCAGGAAATAGTATAAAATAGCAAGTTTAAACAATTTTTTAGCAAACAAAATAAACCTGAGCCAGAATAACAGCCAGACAAGTAGCACGTAAAAGTGTCGACTTTCCACCCATATTTGGCCCTGTCAACAGCAAAGCTCCGGGAGTATACCTTCCTTCTCCTCCAAGATGGATGTCATTTGGAACAGGCAATGCCCCATTCTCTCCAAGGGCATAAGGATGCCACAGCCCTTGCATATGGAGTATAGGGAATACTGTCTCCGCAAATATTAAGTTTGCAGATTTAGAGTGAGGCACAACTACAGGCCTGCACATCGATCCAAAAGAGGAAACTGCAGAAATAGCAAAAGATCTAAGTACATCAATGCAGCTTATTGCGTGTATCATTTGAGACCATTCCCTTGTTTTCTCAACAAATAACTCCATCAAGACTGACAGCGTTTCAACCTCCGTGTCTGTAAAATTGTGGTCCTGCGGACATGGAAATGACATAATTACAGTATTTAATCCAATCATTAACCTACCACACAACTCAGTAAAGGACAGAGTAAATGAAGTTTTCAAATCATGAGAGAGACAGAGACAGAGAAAGTTTCCATTTAACGTTTTATATTGCATTCAGGTCTACGATAAGTTCAATCAGTGAGAATGTGAGATACAGCAAAACTATAAACACCAAGTAGGCTTCTATTCACAATACAAAGTTTATAAATGTTACCAACGACGTTAAAAACATTATCATTATCAAGTAAACAATAACCTACTGTGTTTTTGTCTAAAATTTAGACCAGACCTGGTAATTTGGGAAGTCGCTATCTAATGATGCTTCAAATTGACTAAGGAACTCATCAAGTCCCTTGGTGCCACATAACATAGGAATGGATACAACTTTGGATAATGAATTCACGATTTTATGTGTTTGCAATTCCATTAACATTTGCATTCCAGTTCGCAGCCCTCTTACAAGTGACCCAAACACTTTCACCTGTGGACACAGAAACATTGACCTTTATTTATTCAAGGCATACTTTGTCATGAAATGGACATGAGTCACATAACAAAAACTGATATTATGAGCAGTTATATCAAAAACCTACAAATACTTCTACTTTTATAATATCACAGGAAAATAAATTAATATGTGAAAAAATAAATTTAAAAGTTGCCGATTCTTCGCACATCCTGTAACATACACACACCTGACAACAAATTACAACCAAACAAACAATGCTTATACAGTGACTTTCAAGCAATAATTGGGATAAGCATTTATCCCTCTTTTACAGCACGAAAGATTTACTAGATCTCTCTTTCGTAACATTTCAGAGAACAAGAGAAAGAAAATTAGGTGGTATGCTATTCAAATCCATCATGTTCCCACAAAACTCATCTAGTCATCTGCATCTGAAGTCATCCTAATTCCTAACGTTTTAAACTAGAGTGAAGATTATCGTAAAGGTTACTTTCGTAGCTTTCAGAAACTAATAACTAAAAAACTCTGGTCTCCAACACAACATCTAAGACAATTTAAAATGTGAAATCCAGCTGATACATCTAGTTGTTCATTTATAGTCTATAGAGTTATAGACAAGGTTAATGAACCAATCAGGTTACAGAAACTGGGTGGAGTGAATTTTCTCCAGTAAGACGATAAAAGGTTGAGAGATGTAAGAAACATACTGATGACACTTACAGAATAAAGAAGACTGACAGAAATAATTAGACAGGGGAAGTGATATAAAATATTTTCACCGCCACATTTAAACTAGGGAAACAAGTACAATGAAAAGAAAACTTACTCGTTGTTTGAATACTTTGTTTCCAATTAAAGGCAACAAAAGTACAGAAGAGGACTGAAAGCTAGACCTCACACGTCCTAGCAACCTTTCCAGATCTGGTAGTTGGCGTAGATATTGGGAAATGTGCAACATGATTTCCGAATTTGCAATAAGGTCCTCAACCACATCAAGCCTTCTATTTATCTTTTCAACATCTTGAAGAGGATGACAAATCCAGTTTCTCAGAAGACGCTTACCAGATGAAGTTATGCAGTTATTGAGATATTTGTACAGAGTACCTAAAACAATATTACACATTTATTTTATTATAAGTAGATAAGATATATATATATATATATATATATATATATATATATATATATATATATATATATATATATATATATATATATATATATAGAGAGAGAGAGAGAGAGAGAGCTTGGCCAATTTACTAACCTGATGGACCACCATCGACATTATTATTGAAAATCTCCAGATTTACTAGCGTCTGGCTATCCATTCTGAGAAAACCCTCGTAGACCTCATAAGATAAGATATCTCCATTCCGAATGACATCATTTAACTGGACAAGATAGATCATATAATTTGCACAAACTAAGAAAAATAATTTTAAATTCCCGTTCTTAACGCGCCATTTAAACTCCAAATACATATATTTACGGATTTACCAGTAATCGTGACATATGATCAATAAGTCCCCCAAGAGCACATAATGCAAGATCATTGTGCACAACTCCATCAAGTATGTGACGCCATGAATCATAAGACCCGTTGAAGTATCTATTTGACTGAATAATATTTCTAACTCCCAGGGCTTCACCAAAAGCATCTCTTGAATTTAACTGTGATGAAGTCAATCCTGCAGAAATTAAATTGTTATAAGAAAGTAAATACATTTATGTACTTTCATAATTGATGAATATTGAATATGGAGGTCTGTAGAAATGGATTGGAAAGCCTTCCATCAAACAACTTTAACAAGATTGGATGATAAATGTTGAAATAAAAACTTCAAACAATTTATTACTCAAATTCTATGATCTGACAAAGATTGAATGAATGAATATAGAAAATAAAATGATATCTTATGAAGAACGGTGGGTGTATCACTGATCTATCAGAATTAAAAAAAAAACATTATAAATACAACCTAGAAAAGAAGATGCTTCAAAAACTAGGTAGGCAAAACTTTCATGCACAAGAAGGTAACTAAAACAGAAAAAAGGAAATGGAAGAAGGGAAGGCAGGAAAAAGAAAACATAAACAAGCAAAACAAAAATTTATAATGAATATGAACCCAAATAAGCACGAATAATACGTTTTCTAAAGATAAGAATGAAAGTTTAAGACAAGATAGGGAAATTGATAAACTAGAACCGTGGATAGTTTTGATGCAACAAAGGAATGGTTTGATTGGTCTCTATATAGAATCATATGGCTAATGAATATATCATTGTATAGTTTTCATAAAACTTCACCTGTTAAATTGTACTTCTTAAGTGCTCTCTGAGCTTCTTTAGACAGACCTATAGTTGAGATTTTGACAGAAGTCGTGAGAACGAGATTCATGTTGAAGATCCATATCAGGAAAATAGAAGTAAATATCTTTGGCTTCGTTGATTAGGAAAAAAAAACACTTTACCTCTGCTCTCATATATAATTTCCTTTGGTGAAACCTATTAAAATGGCAAGGCAATATAAGATGAATCATGTTACGGCAGGTTCCATTCACAATTAAATTGAACTGAAAACAAGCTATACGTACTTGCATTAACAAAGCCCCCAAAGCCGCACATGAAGCATTGTCACTAATAGTACCAACCCAAAACTTTAAAGCAGCACAATCCACAAATGCAAACCCAAATACAGTTGATCCATTCCCCAGTAGACAATCCTAGATGCAAAAATAAAGTCACATCAGGGAGTAGCTGATTGTAGTCATATGCCAATAATTTAGCATCCTTATGACATCATGACATGCAGTCACAGCATAAATGGTTTGGTATTAAATACCTTCAGAAAACGACTGATTTCAAATGAAAATGAAAAAGAAACAATAAAAGAAGGGAAAAACATCAAATTAACCTCCTTTATGGCAAGGAGATGAACAGCATCAGGTCCAATATTGCCCTCAGATGTGGTTGCAGGAGTGAGTACATGAATCAACTTTCTTTGAATGACCTGCAAACCATCTTGCTGGTTATCTTATACAACAGGTAACGACCTTAGGAAAAATCTGAGATATAGGAGAAAAATAGATAACATCTATAATCTGAATATACAGAAAACATAAGACGTAGAACAATGACATCCCTTCCCCAACATACTAAGCTTCCTGTGCCCAGCTAAAAGCCAGTCTGACCTCCACTCTACTAATATAAAGCAAATTAACAATAGAGTTGATCATCCTGAATCAACCTATGTTGTCAGAACTAAATACTGGTAATCTGTTAATTTTATATTAAAAATTAACTTCTTCCACTTTCTGATATATTAATTTAAAAAGACAGAAATTTAAAATTGAAGTGCCTCCCTATTCTCTGCACCAGGGAGAATGCATTGAAAATAGCTCACTCATTTCACGAAGATAGCAAACAGGTAAATGAAAAAAATAAAGTACTGATCATAAGGTCATGCTAACTTACTGATGAAGGTCCCCTGGATTTGGCTTCAACTGATGTCTCCAATTGTTCCATACGGCCAACCTTGTACCTACCAAATAAGATATATAAGAGATAAATTATATTTTACGAAATTTCAAAGATTTGGATAGTTAATTGAAACCTAAATTTTACAAGAACACATTTTGTTAATCTTGTTGGTTTCCACCATTAATACCAAATAGACAACTGAAACCAGTCACACATATAAAAGTAAATAGTAATCAAGAAACTAAATAACGGTATCCACGTGTGACTTGTTGATAAGACCAGAAATAAAATAAAATAAAAATTGTAAGTTTTAGTAAAGATGGAGTAATGTCCTACACCCTACCCCACCCACACCAATGGTGCATTATATCAAATTTAAACTATCAAAGCCAATTTCTCAAATCTACGGTCACTTCACCAACTGAACCAAAATGCCTTTCTAAGATAATAAATGCATTGGAAAGTTATCATACCCTCGGGCAATTAACTTCTGAACTGCACCATCAATCCCATTCTCAGATACGCCAACCTGCAGAGAGTATTAACTTGTAAGCAGACCAGCCTTAAACTAAGTGCAACCTTATATAACAGAAAAGCACACGTCAGTGTACATACATATGCATATATGCATGTACACATGAGAACTATACAACGATGAGCTCACCTGTCGACACTTTCCCACACCACTATGTGTTATCTTCCAATCAAGTTCCTTGTGACCGATTTCAGCGTCTAATTCATAGAGTTCATAAAACTTTCCCTGTGACGATTGAAAATATTAGTGCAAAGTATACAAGAGTCCAAGACAAATCAACAATGCCAAAATAAATTTATTATAACTAAACAGTGGTCATGCTTCTTAAAAATACCACTAATTAAAATCCACAAAGTTCATGTATGCATGAAGCGCACTAGTCCACTAAATATATGTCATAATTTTGCATCCCTATTTGTAAATTGTGTGAAGTTGTAGCTCTCTTGCTTTCCACATTCATCTTTCATACCCATGCTGTGAGATAAAGCAAAAGCAATTAATGATGATATATGTATCTTCTATCTGTGGTGAAGTATCGGAATACAACCATGCAAGTCATATCATTAATATTCACAAACATTTTACCATATTTAGGCATGAGTTGTTACCAAATATACAGTTAGTATCTCCTCTCTAGCCATCTTTAAAACTCTTGATGATGTTAGTAGGAAGAACTTCATTTTTTTCCAATATAGAGTATCGTAAAAGAGGTTTGATCAAAAATTCAATCAAGAAAAGACAGAAATAATTTACAAACCCAAATCAGACAGACTATGTGTGGATGTGTTTCGACTCCCTAGTTTCCAGTTTACAATTCATAAAAATACATCATATTTCTTCGCAAGGTGTTCCATTTCAATAAAAACATCATTTTCTTATTCTAGAATCACTTCAAAGGTCAAACATATATATATATATATATGTACACACACACATATATCTAAAAAGTACTTCCAGTAACCAAATGTATTCCCATTTCCAATCCTTTGTAAATCCCAATTCTCATTTCTCATTCATTCAGATAAACAAAATTTCAATTTTCGTACGGAACAAAAGTAAACTTTAAAAATTCATTTTCAAAATATAATAACCAGATATGAGCTATGGAAACATAACTGTCTACCTCTAGGTGTTGTTTCTAAGCTGACAGAATAATGGTTTCACATAGAAGTAAAAACAAATCAATAGAACATATACTGACCACTTTAAAGAATATAACAACATCCATATACTGGCGCTTCACATCCCAATACTGCCTTTGGGACGCAGACATTTTTCTCAAAACATCAGGAGGGATGTATAGTGTTTTTTTATCATAAAGAGGGTCATCTGGCTTTCTTCCATTGACATCCTTCATTCGTGACGGATGAAGCCATTCAAACTGGCTAATATTTTCAGAGTCCTCTTCAGAATTTTTCTTTAAGCAATTGAATGTCTCTGAAAGTTTTGCTCTCTTTGACTTATCTGTATCTGGTACAGAAAAATCAACCTTCTTCTCTAAATTAAAAAAATCCTCCTGCACTCGCTTTAACCTAGGAACAAGAGGTCGCGTGCCTGGTGTATCTGGCCCAATAACATCATCCAGAAAAGTGGTTTCAAGTGAACAGTCTCTGTTCCGTTCGGCAAACATTGTCGTGCCGCCATTTAATGTTTTTTGCACGTTCAATTGCCTGGGTACTGAAGGCTGATTGCCCAACTCTTCTGGATGATAAGAGTTCAGTGGAAGCGACTGAGAATTAACAGCATCGTCAATGCTGAACCTGAATGTTGCAGCATATAAGAAACAATATCAACAATAACAAAAACATGTACTGCAGAAATACATCATTTAATACATATAAAAACATACCACTATGGTACTTTTTTAAAATTCTTATTTTTGTCTTCATATATTAATTCACTACAAAGCATTCACATTACCGACAGAGAATGAGACTATGGTAATTCTGAATATGAATATCACTAGAAAGCATTCTCAATACAGTTTTTTGGATTCTTATTTTTGTCTTCATATGAATGCCCTACTCGCTCTAACGCTGAAATATGTCCTACCGACAGTTTTTTCATGCGATCAACCAAGGTTTCAGCATCATCTTGTCACTTTGAAAAGATAATACGAAAAAGAGACCGAGGAGCCCTCGAATGAAATCACAAAAAAAATAACCATTGTATCCCCCATATATAGACATACATAAAAGAGTGTGGAGTATTATTCTTTCTATTCCCTAGGATTCTCAGCACAGTTTAACAAATTGTTGGATGAAAAACGATTATTAATTTACATAGTTACCTATTGCATAGACAAGCAGCTAGCAACGTAATGACATAAAAAAATGTTTAAACAAAGTCGAAGCACAATAGACGAAGCACTAATTGCACTGAAAACTTATTTACTCAATCGCTACAAAATGAAACCAAAAAATCAGAAAAATGCCTAATGTTGCCCTAACCCTTCTGGCAGTTGAAAGAAGCACCTGACCTGGGTACAGAGGAAGAACTTCTAGTGGACTCGAATTTCTCGAACTTGTGTTTGATGCTCGAGAAAAGCGAAGGACGGCTGTCGGCAAAGATCTGACGAGGAACCTTCTCTGGGGGAGTGTCGATTCCTTTGATTTCATCATCGGACACATTGAGGGCGATGGGTTTGCCTCCGCCGGAGGTGTCGGATTTTTTTAGGAACGAGAGTATTGACTTCTGACGCTGCATTTTGAACTCCGCGGACGGAATCGGACGGCGATGGTGTTGTTTACAGCCGACTGGAATTGGCGCCAAAATGGAAATGCCAGTGGTAGACTACTCCAAGTCCAAGAGGTGATTTATTATTTATGGGGATAATTACACATATGACATATTAGTAGAAACTCGTCGTAAATGCTCAGCTTAAAAAATTCATGATATATTCAATTTTGAATTTTTTTAGTTTTGTGTATTGAAAATTTAGTTATTGATTTTTATTTGATGATGACACATACATTATAAATGAATATAAAAAGATATAAATAAAATACAGTAGAAACTCTATATAGTAATACTCCATATAGGTATAAACTCTTGTAATAAAAAATTGAAGTCCCAACTTGGAATAGTTATAAATAAAAATAAACTCATACATTTTTTAAGTTATTCTTATAGATTTATAGCTCTATATAGGAATAAATAATTAATATATAATAAAAATATTTATTAATAATATTTTTATATATTAAAATCAATAACATGTTTAAGATGACTTGAAATATTTATCAAAATCAAAGTTTATAGTCCTTAGATTCATTAATATTTTATTCAATTTATATGTTAAACACGATTTTTACACATATATGGTCAAATTATATTATTAAAAATTATTAAATTAATTTTGTGAGTTTAAAAATACATAATATTGTTTGTATATTATTTTTATATTTATATTATTTTTTATAGAAAAAATTGTTTTTATTTTGCAAAATTCTGTATAACTCTCTATATATTAATATTTTTTCCGGGTTAGAATCATAAATCGTCCTCCCGAGATAGGCCATTTACCTAGATGTCCCGTAACTTTGATTTTTATCAAATATCGTCCTTTGGCCTCTTTTTCCGGCAAAAAAGTCACGAGATTGGCACGTGACTGCCGGAAAGCTGACTGGGTATTGCCACCTCAACCCAAATTGCCACATCATTTAAGCAAAAAAATTTGGAGTTGGAAGGATTCGAACTTGGGTCTCCTAAAGAATGATTAAAGCCCAAACCACTAGGCTACGATACAAATTTGAAAATATTTGTAATGTTTTTATATATATACATTATAAGTTGTAGTATAAATTATCATATAAATAAAATCAATTATTTATATTAAAAATAATAAATAAATAATAATATATAACAATCCTTAATAAATTATTTCTATTGAATAGAATAAAAAACAAAAAATATATAATTAATTTAATTTACTATATATTTAATGTATTAAATAATTATATACACTATCATTTTTTTGATTTGTCAACTTTATTTGTATACTTTTAAAATTATTTTTTCTTACTTTTTCGCCTACAAATACATTTTTACTACTAGTAACTAAAAAGTAAAAATATATTTAGTACTTACATAAAAATACATATTTAAGTAATATATATATATATATATTTTAAAGTATACTTATTAAGTTGACATAATAAAAAAAATGGTAGTTTGCGTAATTATTTAATACATTAATTATGTAGTAAATTAAATAAATTATGTTTTTTATATTAATTAAGTGAAACAATTTATTAAGTGATTGTTATCTATTATTATTTATTTATTATTTTTAATATAAATAATTATTTTTATTTATATGATAATTGTTAATTAATTATGTAATTTATAATTTATACTACAACTTATAATGTATATATATATAAACATTACAAATATTTTCAAATGTCTATCGTAGCCTAGTGGTTTGGGCTTTAATCATTCCCTAAGAGACTCAAGTTCGAATCCTTCCAACTCCAATTTTTTTTTGCTTAAATGATGTGGCAATTTGGGTTGAGGTGGCAATGCTCAGTCAGCTTTCTTAAATGATGTGGCAATTTGGGTTGAGGTGGCAATGCCCAGTCAGCTTTCCGGCAGTCACGTGCCAATCTCGTGACATTTTTGCCGGAAAAAGAGGCCAAAGGACGATATCTGATAAAAATCAAAGTTACGGGAGATATCTAGTAAATGGCCTATCTCGGGAGGACGATTCTAACCCTATTTTTTCCGGTCACAACGGACGGTAAATAATCCATTTTTCTCAATAATACCAATTTTTTATCGGAGTAATTTCCCAAAATAAATATCCTATCTTCCGTCTTCCCAAAGGAAAAGACGAGGGACACAGAACGAACACACAACCTCATCATCTACATCCAATTCTAATCTATCATGTGATCCCCATTTCCATGGCGATATCATTTCCAAATTTAACATACTCTTTTTCATCTTCTGCTTACACCTCCCATTCCCAATCCACACCTACAACCCTCAGGCTTTCGAGGTTGAAGGTTCTGTCGAAGATTGATGATAACGGGGCGCAGTTTTCGCAGAACAATTCGATTGCCGATTTCATGAGGTTCAAGAGCGACGACCATTCCCAGTTGCAGACCGCCGTCGTTACCTACCGCAAGAAGTTCCCTTGGTCCCTCCTTCAACCCTTTCTTCAAGTAAATTTATAAATACGAGACTTAATTGTGTTTTACTTTCTTTCTTTTCTTTTCACGGTTAGTACTTATGGGGATTCTTCCTCTTGTTGCCTGTGCAGGTGGACTTGGTTTCGACGATTCACATTGCCGATAACGAGTATGTTTTTTTTTTGTCGGAAACATAGTTAGTTGATTGTGCCTTGTTATACATTGCCTTGTAGAATCGTGTTTGGCCTTTGAGGTATATGATGTATTCGTTATACGTAGACATTGTGTGAGGCATCATTTGTTCGGATTTCGTGTTTAAACTAAAATGAGCTATTGTTCACATAGCAAACACGCCTGTTTCTTGCAGATACTTCACGACACTGCAGAAATCACTCATGACATACGACTGTGTTCTTTATGAGATGGTTGCTAGCAGAGAGAGTTTAGAAAACAGAAGAAACCCCGAGGCTAAAAAGAAACACAAGGGCTCAAGCATACGGGGATTTAATATTCTGGGGTGCATTCAGCGCCAGATGGCGAAGCTGCTGATGCTTGACTTTCAGTTAGATTGTCTTGACTACCAAGCGGAGAATTGGTATCACGCCGATCTCGATTTCGAAACTTTCAAATTACTTCAGGTATCATTACATTAGCATATCCTCGTGTATGCCGTATTGCTAACAATAAAATAAAAAACTACTTCATACAAACACTAGTATAAGTTGTAATTCTGGAATATCACATGCACAAGGTTCCTTTCCTTTCTACCGATGAAGGAACAACTAATATGAAATCTTAAGATGACTATTTGCGGAAAAAAAAGGTGTTAGATGCTACGTTGCTGTTAGTGTTTTGCATTGCGGAATTGTGCTCCGTTATCTGTATTCTTCACTATGTCGATGTGTTTTTCAGCGTTGAATTTTGATTTGTTACTTGGTCTGTTTCAGCTTGAAAAAGGCGAGAGCCTCTTCACATTTGCCAGAGAGATGACAATTAGATCTACTAAAGCTATAGTGCAATCTAGTCCCATTCGAGAAGAACCCGGTACTTGGAGATCTAAGCTTCTATGGGCCTCTCGCTTTGTACCGATGCCGATTGTTGGTCTTCTCATCATTGGAGGTGTCTGTTCTGATTCAGGAAGCCAAGTGAAATATCCAGAATTAGAAGCCTTGTCCAGACTCGATTTTAGTGCGGCAATGAAAGTTTTCCTTGCTAAGAGGCTAACATCTGAGTAAGTGTCAAAATGTTTGAATAATAGACATGTCTTTTGTTTCTCTTTGGTGAATTTATTGAATACTCACGGTGATGGAGGAATTATTCTATACATAATTTTGCTTTCTGCAAATATTGTATTGCTGGAAATCTGTAGGATTACTATGTGCACATCTGTCAGCTGAATACGATAACAATAATACAAATAAATGAATTCATTCCGTACAGTGCATAAATTTAAACCCTTCATTTTGATGATTATTTCCCTTTATATTTTCGGTTTACATTGAGCAGTTTTTATCCATCATTCTCAAATACATCAAATTTGAAATTTTGAATTATTGCTGCCTTACAATTTTGTACCCAACCATTGCATGTAATGAGAAACGTACTCTCGGCCTAGTAGCATGGGTCTTTAATTATTTGTTCTGAAATCATCTTTTGGATACACATTTCTTTTACTTTTGCAGACTCCAACTTATGCCCAAATATTTGTTTTAGAATAAGACCATATTCTAGTTTTCCACAAAATCCTCAACTGTAGCAAACCCTCAGTTGTATTCCACGAGATCTTTTGCTATATCTTGTATGTTTTCATGTTTGGAACACAAAGGAAACCTCTGGAAAAGTGGCCAGTTTTTTTGTGCGCTTTTCTCGTTCTGATGTTGTTGCATCTTTGTTGTTTGATCTCATGATGTAGTTGTGCTTGATATAATTGACTTTTTCTGTTGTTGGCTCAAAACTAGTCCAATAAAAGACTTGGTTTACCACTGCTTATCTTTCAACAGGATTCAGCCACAAATAGTAGTAGAACCAGGGTGGCAAAGTCCTTTAAACTAATTTTATATATAAGCTCAAAACATTCATTCACCATGATTTAAAAACTAGGATGGACAAATCTCGGATTGGATTAATATTTGTGGGAGAGAGCTGGGTAATTGGGTTGTTGGTGAAAAACACTCTACGACGTTAGCAACGATAAATTTCAAAATATCTAACAGTTTGTAGGAATTATGTTAGAATAATTACATCACAAGAAATAAAGAATACAACTAAATATATCAGAAAATAGTACTGAGAAACACTCTGTTTGCTGTATTTGCTGTTCATGTTATTTAAGTTGGGCTTACATGATAAACACGCTTTTTGCAGAATCTGATAAGGTAGAGTCAGTTAAACATGCTGCACCTTTATAAAGTCTATTTCTGCTTTGTGGACTGATAGTTGAACCTCACAATTGCATTCCATTAAATCTGTAGGTTCACAAATGTGACAGCTGACATTGAAGAGAAATCTGTTATTATTGGTGAGAGAAATAGAGTGGCTATTGAAGCACTAAGCCGAGCAATCAAGGGTGGGAACAATAAGATCGGTATCCTATATGGAGGTGGGCACATGCCTGATTTGGGACGCCGTCTGCGCGAGGAATTTGACCTTGTTCCGTCCGAGGTGCAGTGGATAACAGCATGGTCTATCAGGAATAAAAATCTTACCACTGCTTCGTTTCCGTTTCTCAAAACAATGGCTAGAGCTTTTGGGTGGCCATTGAACCGGTATCAAACTCTTGCATTGGTTATATTTTCATCGGTGCTTGCATTGGATCTCTGGTTCTGGGAACTGTTTTTCGGAACCACGTTTAATTGGATATCCGATGCAGCTTCAGACTTGTTTCATTATGCTGATAGCACTCGACTTATTATGTAATATAGTAAATTGTTCTTGTAATATTATGTTGTCTTAAATAACACATTTATCATAACAGTTACAAGTTCATAATAGTTGTATGGAACTTGTTCATTGTTGCAACTTATATTTTTTAGCCAAATTGTACAACCACTGGATTTTTAGCCAATTTTGTACAATACTCAAATCCAATTGAAAAAAAAAAGGTTAAAAAGTTTAAAGCCTCAAATCCAATTGTAAAATGCTTTAAGCTTCCAAAGCTTTATTAAAATATGTTAAACACACAAAACTTTGATAAAATAAATTTTTTATTAAAGAATTTAATATTTTAAATATTAAAATAATAAAATTTGTGTAAAGTGCAATTTTTATCAAAATTTTGAACGTATAATGTATTTTATAAAGCTTTGTAGGTTAAGTGCAACTCGAGGCCCTATATCTTGCACACTAGGTACAAGATGCTCATCTTGTACCAAGCCCAATATATAAAAATACACTCATTTTCAATTCAGCCCAATTTGTTTGCTTACGTCATTCAAGGTCACGCTCCAATACACCTCCTAATTCTCTTGTCAGGTTCCACCGCCTTCAAACTCTCAAAACCTCTGTCGCCCACTCGCTCAATCCATCGCGCTCCGGCACCGCTGCCATCAAACCGCAACTATTCTTCACGCGCAGATATACTTCTTCCTACATGTATCCAAGATTCAATACCATTTACCCGTCGACGGTGAAACCAAATCAACAGTGCGGCTGAACAACGTAATTAAAATCAAACGCCGGTGAACTACGTCGCAGCTGACCTTCAGAACGACGCCGGTAAAATCGAATCAACGTCGCGATTTGTCTGATAACCCTAGGTAATTAGTTTTTTATCATTTCATGAAATTTCTAACAAGGATTTGTTGATAATCCTAGGTAATATTATGCTGAATATTAATTAATTAATATTGATAAATATAGTTGTTTGGCCTTTTTAGAGGTAATCGAGTGTCCTAAACTCGAATGTACTTTTCTTGTTCTCGATCTCTCAGCTAGTTACTCCTTCCTTGTCTTGATCTTGCATATTGCTAAAGTTTATTTTGCATATTGTTCAGCTTTCGGTGATGTGTGAATTGTTTTCGGTTATTTATGTGATTCATAATTCTCCACTTGGATGAGAGAATTTCAATTTGAAACCCATGTGTTATATACGATGTCATTAGATTTTGGGACCTTCAATTTCTCCCCAAATTCAAATCCAAACTACTATAGTAGTAGTTTATTATTCACACTGCTATGTGAGGTGAGTCGGGGCATCCCGACTATTGCTTCTTCATAGAAGTTAATAGAATCTTGCTTGTTCATAGAAGTTGATAGCGTGACAGTAATATTAATCTTGCTTGTTCTTAGAAGTTGATAGCGTGAAGTAATGAAATTAGTTATTATTCCTAGTAGGGAATGTGCTCTGAGGCCTCGGCATCTAATGATGATTTTTCTCTTCTTTTTTGTTTGTTTCGCTATTTTTTCCCATCATGATGATGTCAAAGTAAGACAGGCTTGACCTCAATCATATACATTATCTATATATGGTGAACTTCTATGATCAAAGTATCTTAGCTGGCACCAATTGTTCTTTCCCTTCCTTCTTATATGTATAAGATTATTTTCCTCTTTTATAGTCCATGTAATTGAGCCTCAAGTTTCTATTTGTTTTTCTTTGCAGCTCATTACACATTTGAAGTTATAAGATGGATTCATCCAAAAAAAATTAGAAAGCTCCTGAACAACAAAATGTAAGTTAGTTAAGAACAAAAATATTAAAGTGGTTTTTAATCTAAATGTTGTTTTTTAAACTGATATTGTTAATTTTTTCAGGTGAAAACTAATTTTTTTTAACAAAAAACTGCATTAGGAAGAACGTTTCTCCTCTGAACAAGGTAAAATTTTCATACTTCATATTCATAGTATGTCATCTTTCATTAAAATAGAATTCATACTTCAGTATACTTCATTTTTGTAAACAGTCATTGTTCAGAAAATGATCAACTTTCTAATTAATAAAAAGAGCGCGTCTCCACAACGGCAGGTAAATACAATTGATCCTTCATATCTGTACAAATATCATGTTTCATAATAATTATAACTCATATTTATAAGGTAGAAACAATGTTTGTTCAATGTCATATTTGTCTACTTGCCAATTGTACATATTGTCATACTTCAATAAATGCACAATGTCATCTTTCATAATAATATAGTCCATCCTTCATTTTTATGATAGAAACAATGTTTGTTCAATGACTTTGTCTATTTGCAAATTGTACACAATATGTCAATACTCTATATCTGTACAATGTCAGCTTTTATAATAATAGAAGTCATCCTTCATTTTTAAGATTGAAACACTACTTGATCAATACTTCATATTTGCTAATCGTACACAATATGTCATACTTCATATTTGTACAATGTTAACTTTCATAATAATAGAGTTCATCCAACAATTACTGTGTCTATTTGAATAATTTACACGCACACACAAAAGCTTATCATTCACATCTGTACAAATCATATTTCATTATAATATGTTTCATCATTCATTTTAATATTGTACTAAATTCTATATTTTAGGTAATAATTAAGTAATAAGTTAAATATTTATATATTTTAAATTTTATTTTTTGAGTGTTATATCAGAAAAAAAAAGTGTTATTCCATCTCAAGTTTTTTTACATCTCTTTTTTGCTCTTTTTTACAACGCAACTAAGTACAGGACAATTATCTTTGATATAGTATATTATTAATAGTACAATATAACATATATTTATATGAAATAATTGAACTTACACATACTAAATGATGTTTTTTTTTCTAACATTGTTTGATAGGCAAGATTACTTTAAGGATATCTCACAAAATGGGATAATGAAAAATGTTTGTGTTGAGATATTTGAGGAAACGCTGCTGAAAATGCCATGGAGATCTCCGAAAAATCATACAAATTGTGGAATTTATTGTATGCGCCATCTTGGAGCGTACAAGGGCGAAAATGATAATTAGAACATCGAATTCAATAAAGATAAGGTAATCCAACAACATATTCAATTATTATTGTTTCACACTTAATTCAACACACTTTTATAACTATTGTATTTATTGTTTGCAGGATACTGTTTTCTTGAAGGAACTTCGAGCTAAATATGCAGCATCTATAATATTTATGGACTGTTATGAAGTAAAATATGAAGTGCTGGACAGCAAAAAATTTCACAAGAGTTTTAGATGTAAATGAAACTGGTTGATACTTGAATGAATTATAGATGATTTGTCGATGGATTTGTAGATGATTGTAGAATAATTTGTAGACTAACTGATTGGTATATACTGTGAATAATTTGTTGATGAATGAAATATACCATGGATGATTTGTTGATGAATGATATATTTCAAGTAGTGTTGTAACTTGCATGTGTGACCAAAAAGAAATTGAAAATGGAAGCATAATAGAATTTAAAATCAACCTCTAAACCTCTCAACTCTAAAATGAAGGATCTTACATTTCATAAATGAAAGATCATGCTAGGGAAAATTAAAGTTCATATAAAAATGGGTTGAATGTGTTTTTCAAATCAATCAAGTACAAATATACCTATAAAACAAAAATCCAGAACAAATCATAAATTTCAACATGAGAAACTCAAACAATCCATCGCAAATATGAAGTTTCAAATCCACTATCAAATACAATTTCCAAAATCAATATTCAAAATCCAAAATCCCAAAAACAAATAAATGTATCAAATGATTAGAATATAGCATAAATCCAAAGTCTTATACAATTGGTTGAAGTCCTTAATCTTCCAAACCGACCATCTCTTATGCTTTTTTATTTATTACAAGAATTAAAATCACCCATAATAAATGATATAGAATGCATCCCAAAAAAAGAAACATGAGAAATGAAAAGATCAACCAGTTTTCTTCCTCAAAGAGATGTGTTTGTAAATTGAGTGAGGCCTACATACAGCCACCCAATAGAGAATTTCATAGCTGTCTCATACAATAATAAACTGAAGGATGAACACTATTAGTATCATTATACATTTTTCAATTATCACTTTCTCCCTTGTACGTCTCAAGATGTCTCATACAATATTAAACTGAGGGATCAATTCTATTATTATGAAAGATAATATTGCACAGATTTGAAGGATAGTTGCGCGTGTACAATTTACAAATTTACATAGTCATTGTCCGAGCAACGAAGCAATACAAGCACCAATAATGTACAAGTGTACCTTCTTTACTGAGGGCCAAACCACCTCCCATAAATCTGTAAACAGTAGCAAATTACTTTGTAAAACCATCACATCAAACATATAAATATAATTAGTTGTATAAAAAAGAAACCATACCTTCCCTTTTCTCTTTTGTTTTGAAGATATCTTCCAACTAAGAGACACGAAGATTCGGGCGATATCATTACTGGGGAATTTTTCTCGAACATACTGTTCGATCGAGAGCTTGCTCGAGAAACATTTTTTGGGCTCGGGCCTGATGAGATGGCGAGGAGGATACATGTATATATCCACTTTCCAACGCCACTTATCTCCGGGGTTTAAGAAATTTTCCGGGGCGTATGGATAGCCTTCACCCGAGTCGTTAGCGGAAATAAGATAAAGGGTCTAACAATTTTCACGAGGCACTGGTGCACTTATACGATCAATGTGCGTCGAACCCACCAGTGACTCGAACGCCATTACACTGATCATTAAAAATATAACTATTCATACTCATTTTCTTTACATTACACAGATAAATCTTACGCAACTTCGATCATTAACAGTATATATAACTCGAGAAAAAGTAGAAGATTAACCTCGAAATCGATGAGCGCAAGCGATATCAGGAAAAGGGTAATTAGGGTTTGATAGTAATCCCCAATCTGCAAAAAAGGAAATAAAAAAAAACAAATGAACGACGCCGATGTTGCAAACGACGTAGTAGCAGGAGCGCCACGGATCCTAGACTGAGCTATCCCGGATGTCGGCAATCCTGAACAGCGGAGGGGCTGCCGGGTCAAAAGCGGGCCGGGACGTCATCCTCTTCCGCTGCCTCGGCTGCGGCCCGTTTCGTCATCCTCTCCTCGCCGCCATTGATCGCTGACCACGCTCCGCCGGTGGAGAAGGAGAAGGAAGAAAATAAAGAGAATACAGAGAATAAAGAGAAGGATAATCACGATCGGCGAAGAGAGAGAAAAGGGGAGGAGAGAAAAAACAAAAGGGAAAAAAGTTAGTGAAAATTAACTTAGACATATATAATGTTGACTAGGAGCAAGATGCTCATCTTGCACGAGAGCAAGATATAAATTGCCGTGCAACTCATACCGCTTTGAGTGTTTTATCAAAGTTTTATAATGTATTTTATCAAAATTTTGAATGTTTAATGTATTTTAATATATTTAATATATTTTATAAAGTTGTGGATTTAATAATTTTTACCCTGAAAAAAAAATGGTTTTTATCTACCGTTAATATGTCACATATGTCTAATTATATTTAATGTAATTTCTCTCTCCTTCTCAATCATTAGTTTAGTTTTATTCTATTCTTTATTATTTCTCTCATCTATTTAAACAAGTAGCGAGTGTGGTAATTGATTAAAAGGGAAGAAATTAAGAGGTAGCTGAGAAAGAACATGGCACACATTTTGCTCCATGGAGATCTTCATGTGACTATATATGAGATTGATAAACTACATGTTGGAACTCTCGGAAAATTCTTCCATAAGGTACTGCTTTCATTCTTTCTTTCTTGCGTATTCTTTCTGTTAAATTCTCTATACTTCTTTGTCTTGGATCATGGCATCATTGATAGGCCTGTAAATTTTCATTTAGAACACTCTTCAAATTTAGGCAAAGTCCTGACTTTTGGAGAGCCTAATGATCAACTAAAAGTTAGATAGATGAAGAAGAAGCTTAGCGGTTAATATTTCCAAGGAATGTTGTAGAATATGAAATTTTATTTTTATTTTAATAAAAATGGTGCGTAAAAATAAAATTAAAAGCAACGGCGTGAGTGCACATAAATATGTAAAATCATTATCAATAGTATTAAAGTTAATTTCGTTTTGTGATGTGTATATTGTCGTGGGACAAAATCAAAATTAAATAAAACAAGCAAATTATAACATGGATTCGTTAGTCGAGTTGAGGTAATTTTACGTGAATTTGATGAAATTTCATTATTTGATTATAAGTAATTTTATATTTTTTATATTTGTGGCAGTCACTTAAATACAATAATCTTAATTTATGATTGATTATTCTATAATCACGTAAATTGTTTTTGTGTACAATTGGTGGAGGCGGCTATCTTTTGCGTAGTAGGTTTATTGGTATAAATATATATAGGCATATGCCGAGGAATTTGACTTATTTCGGACATCACGTGTAAGGCGGCTTAAGGAAATAGCAACCATACATTAATTAAGCTTTAAGTTTTATGGAGTAGTTATACGTATACAAATACAAATATACAATTAGTAGCTTTTGATAATATATTATTGGCCTATGAAAAGCAGGTGATGAAACATTGTGATTTGTGACCCATTTCGGATTGAATTTAATAATTTAGATAACACCTATATATACATTGACTTATAAAAGTATTACGAGCTTACTTTTTCAAATATTTTATAATAATATTAATATATTTAAAAATGAAATATTTATTTATTTTTTTTAATTTTAATTCAAAAATATTTTATGTTTCAACTTAAAAAAATAAAAAATAAAAGTAAAATAAAAAAACATTTTTTATTTAATTTTCTGATGCCAGGTCGCCGAAGGCATCGAAGTAGCATTAGGTTTCAAAGAAACCGCGTCGAAGCTGTACGCAACAATCGACTTAGAAAAAACTCGAGTCGGCCGAACCCGACTACTCGAGCACCGCCACTCCAATCCCGTTTGGAACGAGTCCTTCCACATCTACACCGCCCACGTGGCATCCCAATTAATCTTCACCGTCAAACTCGACAACCCCATCGGCGCCGAGGTCATCGGCACCGCATCCCTCCCTGCCTCCTCCCTCGCCCGCGGCCAAGAAATCGACACGTGGCTCCATCTCCACCGCAACAACAACAACAAACCCATCCACGGCCACCCAAAGCTCCACGTCAAGCTCCACTTCTTCGACGTGACCCGCGAGCGCTGCTGGGCGCGTGGGCTCAAGAGCCCGAAATTCCCGGGCGTCCCGTACACGTTTTTCCCCCAGAGGCGAGGCTGCAAAGTAACCCTCTACCAAGACGCTCACGTCCCCGATCACTTCCTCCCGAAAATACCCCTCGCGGGCGGGAAAATTTACCAACCTCGAAAATGCTGGGAAGATATATTCGACTTAATCTCCAATGCGAAGCATCTGATTTACATAACCGGATGGTCCGTTTACACGGAGATCACGCTTATACGACCCGGTGAGGAGTTGACTCTCGGAGAGCTGCTGAAGAGAAAGGCGAACGAGGGGGTGAGAGTTCTGATGCTGGTGTGGGACGACAGGACTTCGGTCGGGTTGTTGAAGAAGGACGGCTTGATGGCTACTCACGACGAGGAAACTGGAAATTATTTTCGAGATACGGAGGTGAATTGCGTGTTGTGTCCTCGTAATCCGGACGATGGACGGAGCATTGTACAGGATATAGAGATCGGGACGATGTTTACTCACCATCAGAAAGTCGTGGTGGTTGACTCTGCAATGCCGAACGGGAATTTGGAGAGGAGGAAAATCGTGAGCTTCGTCGGGGGAATCGATCTCTGCGACGGGAGGTAATAAATTGTATTTGTTTCAAATAAATATAATATTTTACGTAAATAGTTTCAAACACATTCTCTGAGTCGTATAAGTTTGCATAGATAAAGTTATAGAAAAAACTTACCATTTAGAAGTGTTTAACTTATATGAATCATCCAAAAAAGAAATTGTGCAAATACATTTTTTTTAGCACCAAGATTAAGAAACATGTTGTTTTTTGACTTTTTCACCGCAAAATAAATAATTTAATGTATTTTTTAATTGTAAAATAAAGTAATTTATGAGTATAGTTTAAAAAGTAAATGAATACAGTCCAAGTTTAAAATATAAAATAAAAAAATTATTTCCCTTTTAAAAATGTATAAAATCCCCAAAAAAAAGTATTTCAAGTTTTACGAGAGTTTTATGTGAGACGTCACTGCGTCTCTTTGAACAATCTGTCTTCTTCATAAGAAAGACACAAAGACACACAGTAATAATCTCTATAACAAATTTCAAAACGCCTCAGGTTTTGATTTCTATTTTTTTAACAGATACGACACTCAGTTCCATTCCCTTTTCCGGACATTGAACACTACCCACCGCGACGATTTCCACCAGGCCAACTTCAAGGGCGCCACCTTAAAAAAAGGCGGGCCCCGCGAGCCATGGCACGACATCCACAGCAAGCTCGAGGGCCCCGCTGCGTGGGACGTCCTCTACAACTTCGAGCAGCGGTGGAGAAAGCAAGGCCGGAAAGACTCTCTCCTCCCTCTCCAACCCCTCCACGTCATCATCCCCCCATCTGACGTCACCTTTCCCGAAGACCACGACACGTGGAACGTCCAAATTTTCCGTTCCATCGACGGAGGGGCTGCCTTCGGCTTTCCGGAAGCTCCCGAGGAAGCTTCGAAATCCGGCCTCGTCAGCGGAAAAGACAACATCGTCGACCGAAGCATTCAGGACGCTTACATACACGCTATTCGACGAGCGAATAAATTCATCTACGTCGAGAATCAGTACTTCTTGGGAAGCTCGTTCGCTTGGGGTTCCAACGAGTCGAGCGTAGGGGCGAATCACTTGATCGCGAAAGAGCTTTCGTTGAAGATCGTGAGCAAGATCGAAGCCGGCGAGGAGTTTAGGGTTTACGTTGTTATCCCGATGTGGCCGGAGGGTTTCCCGGAGAGTTCGTCGGTTCAGGCGATCCTCGATTGGCAGAGGAGGACGATGGAGATGATGTATGTGGACATAGTCGAGGCCGTTCGAGCGAAGGGAATCGAAGCCGATCCAAAGGAGTATTTGACCTTCTTCTGCCTCGGAAATAGGGAGGTGAGGAGGAGCGGGGAATACGAGCCTTCCGAGAGGCCTGCGCCTGATTCGGATTACGGGAGAGCTCAGGAGTCGAGGAGAGGGATGATATACGTTCATGCGAAGATGATGATTGTCGACGATGAGTATATAATCGTGGGGTCCGCTAATATCAACCAGAGGTCGATGGATGGAGCTAGGGATTCGGAGATAGCTATGGGAGGTTACCAGCCTTATCACCTGTCGTGTAAGAAGCCGGCGAGAGGGGAGATTTACGGATTCAGGATGGCTCTGTGGTACGAGCATATGGGGATGTTGGATGACTGTTTTTGTTATCCGGAAAAACTGGAGTGTATTCGGAAGGTGAATGGGATAGCTGAGACGAACTGGGGTCTATATACGAGCAGGGTTTTGGAAAGGGATTTGCCTGGGCATCTGCTTAGGTATCCGATAGGGATATCGGAGGAGGGGAGGATAGTTGAGCTGCCGGAGATGGAGTATTTCCCTGATACGAAGGCTCGAATACTTGGCTCTGTAGCCGAGTACTACCCTTCGATTCTCACTACATGACTGGGTTTAAATGTTACTGGTATTTTTCAAATTATTCAATAAAAATGTGTGATATGTATTTGGGATACTTTTAAATCTGATTTCAGTATTGTTTTTTTTTTTTTTTTTATGTTAATGAAAGTATTCAGGGAGAACAAACCACAATTCTCGAGCAATAACAACAAACCACAATGCACAGAGTTGGCTGAGTTATCCAGATCTTCATTCCCTACCCTTCAGAAACTATACATTAGCAACGTCATCAATCATACAATCCTTCTTGGTCCCATATGTCAACGAGAAAATCGACCATTTCCTGACATACAGGAAAGTGTTAGATTAATGGGAGTTCACCATGAATGGCCGTAGAAAAAAATACAAAATAACACCAAGGGCATGAATGAACGACTCACGGGGAGAGGAACTGGCTGTGGGAACCGCTTGCTTGTTCCCAGCAGGTTTTCATAACGTGCATTCCAACTACATTCAATAGGTGTGTCAGTATTCACAAGGGTTATAAGAACCATGGACTTGATGTGAAAGTATGAGCGTATGAGAGTTAAAACCAATGAATAATAATAGCATGACATCATGTCCTCGTAGTTTGCAGCGTATTTATATATTATTATATTTAGAAACCTGAGAGGAGAAAATACCTCAATACAGGCTCCTTCACCTTTCCATACTTTTGAGATTTCCCCGCTCCATGCCATTGAAGCCTGCTTTGATTCCAGTCCTGCAGGCCTGCATATACAAATACATAAATATTAAAATAGAAGCTGAGTAAGTCACAGAAAACAAGTTTCATCCCTACAAAATAACAGTGTGAATATACTGTCACCAGATATAACACATCGGATTAAAAGCTTAATTTCTGCTTTCTTGACCGTATTCTATTGATCAACATTTAGTGGTCAGTTGTACGAGTCAATAGAACTTACCTTGATTTACAAACTCGGAATGATTGCTAGCACTGCCAGTAGGGCCACTCAACTGGCTGAGGCTCTGATATGGTAGACCGATCGATGAAAAGCTTCTCTGGGATGGGATAGTGCTATTTTCCAAATCGCAAGTGCTCGTGCTCCAAAAGCCATCTGAGATGCATGATTTCTTCACCGCCTGGCCTTGAATTCTCAGTCCATGGGATGGCTCATCCACAGCAGTGATTGGTTGAGATTTACCACATAAACCAAAACAACTTCTGTTCTGTCACAAATTATGTTTATACACATTTTGACATAAAATGGTGACAAGAGGATTACAAATTTTACGCCATCAATTCAAACGAGATTACTAAAACAGGCACATAAAAATATTTGATTGAACAAATAAGCTACACGGTTATACGAAGTCGATTACTCAGAAGTTAACAGTAATTTCAATAAGAACTACCTTATCATAACTTGTCAAACAAGGAAACAACTCAAGCACACGCCACTGAAATAATTAAAAACAATATATATGAAAAAAAGACTTTGGCAGGAACTAGACCTAGTCAAATAAAAAATAAAAAGTGACACCAGAATCAAATTAATTGAACTAAGTTACTAACCTACAATACCATAATTTTAAATTTTCATGCTTATGATGGGAAATAAGATTATGCCAGCAATCATATGCAAAAAATTGAAGTATTCAATATCCCGTGAAATAAAACTAACCTTTACCAACTTATAGTTATAGATCACATAAATCTTCTCCTAAACTATGCCTAGAAGAAGTGGTAGGAAAGAAGGTTAAGATATCAATGAACTAAAAGGTATTTTTATTTTTCCACAGGTTTTTATTTCATTTTTAAGATCAGGTTGAAAATAAAATTCCAGTAAAAGATCACCAATAAAAATGGCTTCAATACGTGAATGTAATTGTCCAAGTGATATTGCACAATAAAGATTCCAAAAAGAGATTACATATGAGGCGAATCATGTTAATTATCATCTCAGTCATGGAGAAGCAGTCTTGCTTTCACAACTCACATTACTGTTGAAACAGCTTTAATGCAAATGGGGAAAAAGAATTGTGAACTTCAATTTCTCGTTGTGAATTTCAATATCATTTAGACAATAATTCATTTTCAAGTATTTTCCTTATCCAAACAAAGAAGATGAATAAGCATCACAGTCATCCCTTAAATCATCAGATATTTTGTCATATATTGGCAAAATATATATCCCTTAAAATTCTTCCATATATTGGCTACCGCAGATCTAACAAGAACATAAATTTCTCTCTATCTGACCAAATACGCTTCTTTGATCACAAATCACACGGACATTCAGAGCACAATGCTATATTAATTTCAAAATCAAAATGCACGAACAATTAGAGTTACGTCTTTATCCCTCATGTGGTACTGTCATATCTACTACGTGCTAACTTTGGCAATCGAGGCCCATGATAAGAAAGATCATAGATATAGTTTAGTAACAGAAATCCAATTGTCAGACGCAACAAGCATCCAAACACAACTACCACTAAAGCATTCAAACATAACTCTTATGGCCAAAGGACCACATCCTGAACTCAACTAGATGATAAAAGAACCTCACAAACCAGAGGCAGGAACAAAACCGAGACCAAAATAGACCAGGAAAAATCGCAAGAAAACCGTAAACTAGTACAGAGATAAATCATAAACAATCAATCCGTGGACAAAATCCACTTTCATTTCTAGGTATTAGGAAAAAAAAAGGGATAATATAACCATCATAAAAAATTAGAAATAAAATCAGAGAACATACCCCATGCAGGCAAGCAACTGACTGATCCAGGAACTGTAGAGCATCATATACTCAAATATAAAAGGCTAAATCATCTGTTCCGAAATCAAGAAAACCATCCCAGCATCAAATTCAAATATGAAAATTGAAACCCTGTTAATATTTCAGAATAAACATTATCAAATTATTAATTCAATTGATTCCCCCAAAACATGCGGTGCGTATACACAGAAAAAATCGAGAGGGGGTTGGGTATTATATACCTGGTTAGAACGCCCAGGAGAACGCAGGCGCCGCCGCAGGTGCGCCTTCTCTTCTCTAAGTGTAATTAATGGTTTCGCTGAAATCAATAAAAAAAATTAATCAAGGATTAGTTTAGTGTGGGTGTGGGGGCAGTTCTACTTCTATACGCGACCTTATCCACATTATTAGTTAGATTGCAATAATGTGCATAATACTGGTGAGAGAAGATTCGTTATTGAATTTGTGGGTGACTGCTTTATTTTATTTTTTCTTAAAAAAGTTATGAAATGATGTTGCAACTTGCAATTGTAAATATTAAATAATTTAATTTAATTTAAATATTTTAAAAATATGCAAATACTAATATTGTAATACTACGATTTAACAATAATTATAATTTTTTTATTAATATTATTAATTAGTGAATAACTAGTTTATCGTAAACAATACAGAAACCCTACTTTTATCCTATATATATATATATATATAATGAATGAATAAACAATCTCATAATTTCTCTCTTTCTACTATATTATTCTCTTTTTACGAAAGTTCAACCGTGTTCATCAAAGTTCTACTCATCCAAGAATTTATATGTTTGTTTATATTCATTAATAATTATAAATATATCTACTTCCCCTCCCTTTTTCTTAAATTCAAATGTTCCCCAAGAATATTATAATCTGATATTTCTGAAGTAATATCATATGTTCCGACGAACATTATAATCTGATATTTCTGAAGTAAGAACATTATAATTTGATATTCTTGAAGTAATATCAAATTAATTATGTTTAATAAATCAATTAAAGTTTTAATGTTTCTAAATAACATTGTGACATGATATTCCCGAAGAAATATCAAAACTAAATGTTACTGAAGAAGTGATATGATATTCCCGAAGAAATATCAAAACTAAATGTTCACATAATATGATATCATGAAGAAATATCAATATCAAATTGATTGAATTCCAAAGAGGGTGAAACTTTAGAAAAGTTAATCCAAAATAGTCTGTTATTTGCTTGAATATTGGAATATCCACATGAATTCGAATCCCATGAAAATTTGATATTTCTGAAGTATAATCAAAACAATTATTTTTAATATATCAATTAAAGTGAATGTTCCTGGAGAACATATACTCTGTTTAAATATTATATTGATTTTTTAAAATCATCCTGATTTGATATTATTCGAGAAATAACAAATCAAATTATCCTTTGAATATTCCTGAAGAAATATTATGATAATATGATATTATAGAGGAAATATCAAATTAAATTATTCACTTAGTAACAATAAGTTTTAAATGTTCCCGAAGAACATTATGATACGATATTCATGAATCTATGTTCTCGAAGAACATTATGATACGATATTCATGAATCTATGATTTGACCATGTAGAAATCATTAGAAAGGTACATACATGAAAATCCTGGATATATTTTAAGTTTCCTGATATGAAAGTAAATGAAAATCAGAACATGTACAATATCATATTGCATATGTTATTATGGACAAAAATGTTATTGAAGACAAGGTCCCGAAGACCAGTGATTGGTCCCGAAGGCCAGTGATTGTACTCTTTTTCCCTCTACTAAGTTTTTGCCACAGGGTTTTCTTAGTTAAAGGTTTTTAACGAGACAATCACCAAAATATAAATGTGAATGTCATGTACTCTTTTCCTCGAGTATTTTTTTCCTACAAGGTTTTATAATGAGGTTTTTAACGAGGCATGTACATTACTCGATAATAATGAAGACATCAGAATGTTCCATATGAGTTTATTTTCGAGATAAAGTGAGATCAATGTTCTAAAAATCGGAACTAGGCGGGGCCTAGGCGCTAGGCGGAGGTAAACCGCCCCGATTTTCCATATTAGGCGGCTAGGCGGGGATTAATCGGGTCTAGGCGGCCTAGGCGGGGATTAATCGGGCCTAGGCGGTTTTGAATAAAAAAATTAAAAAAAATGTTTTTTTCGCCTCGTTGCGAATTTAATATTTTTATTGGCTACAAAAGTTTAAAAAATGATATTTTCATGTGTTACAGAGCTTAAAAAATAATATTTGATGTGATTTGTGAAATATGATTGAAAATTTGTGTAATATTTTAACTTTATTGAATATATAAACAAATATGATATAACTAATTATTATAATTAAAATAAAAAAATTGTTATTTTTTCAAAAAATATATTTATAAATTATTTTTAAAATATAATATTAATTAATTAAATATAAAAAAGTAAAACGATTAATCCCCGCCTAGTCCCCGATTAATCCCTCTAGGCTCTAGGCCCCTAGTCACCGCCCGCCTACCGCCTAGCGCCTTTTAGAACCTTGAGTGAGATATTGAAGCTGAAATTCAAATGATTGTGAATTGAAGTTCACGTTATTGTTCATTTGTCAAGAAATGTATATTGAACACTAGACGCATCTCAAATACTCCAAAAGAGTTACCGGCCGGTTATAGCAATTGCGAATGCTCTAGTCAATAGTGATGGAGTTGTATACTTAATGTCTAGATTTAAGTAACATCTGAACTCCGTCTAAAGCATTTATACTATTTAATAATAAACAATCATTTGCATTTAATTATATTTAATTAAATATATGCAAACCATAGTCCTAGAGTTGTAGTTAGTATGGTGTGCGACGTCACACGAAAGATCATACTATCGGCTACTCGTATATAATCGAACAGTTGCTCACGACCTAGATGACAAGGACCAACACTACAAAAAATTCGCGAATCCCCTACGGCCATTCCCGTAGGGAAATCCGCAAAAATCCGTAGGGAACAGGGTTCCCTACGGCATCCCCTACGAGAATCACGCCGTAGGAGTAACCTCGTAGGGAACAGATTCCCTACGACCTTTTTAGAGCCGTAGGCGTCCCCTACGGGAAAGGACGGGCGCGAAAAGGAGTCCCCCTACGGCTCCCCTACGGCCAGCCCGTAGGGATCTCCCTACGGCTGGCCCCGTAGGGGATGATGGATAGGAGCTCCCTACGGCCCAACTCCCGTAGGAAACCCACGACCTTTTAAAATGTGAGTCATATACAGTTCTAGCACCCATACCGACCCGCAATCGAACCCCGCCCGACCCACACTCGGAAGCCCGACCCTCAATTGAGGGCCCAATCAAGCCCAACCCTCAACCACAGGACCTCATGGGAATAGACGAGGTGGATAACCGCTGAGCTATCTAATTTATATGTACAAATATTAAAAGATAATATATCTATATCTGTAACTTATATTTATTATATTATAATAATAATACCTAACACAATAAATAATATATAAATTTATTGAAGAATTTGGACAAAGTGAAAATTTTAAAGTTTCTTTAAAAAATTAAGTAATTTAAACAACTTTATTAAATTTTATTTATTATACAAAACACACCTTTATTATACTATTATCTATAAAAATCTTTAAATTACTTTAATGAATAAAAGGCATTTAAATATATTACATTAAATAGAACTCTCAATCTTTTTTTATTAATTTATAACGTCTCTTATTTTTTAACTTTTTTGCGTTTACAAGTTTTACATAGATTTAAATATTATTTAGTAGTAGTTTTTGAAATGTTTTTAGACTATAATACCTTTTTATTATTTCTTGCGTAATTGGATAATTTTTGTAATTAATTATTTTTATAAAATTGCGTAAATGTATATTTTTTGTAATTAATTATTTTTATAAAATTATAATTGCTTGTATAATTGCGTAAACAGTTAAAAATAATTAATTGTAATTTTATTATTTAGTGAAATAGTGGTTTAAAAAAAACATTTAAAACAATTTAGCGTAATTTTATAATAACATTTAATTAATTTATTTAAAAAAAAAACAATTCCCCTACGGCATTTGCCGTAGGGAACCCCTACGGGGAAAATTTCTGTAGGGGATTTATTATTCCCCTACGGGAATTCGCCCGTAGGGGCCATAGCCGTAGGGGACCACGTAAGGAATTTTGGAGGAAAGCTATGCGTGCGAATGCGCGCGCAGTCCCCTACGGGAGTCACCCCTACGGCTGGGGCCGTAGGGAATGCCGTAGCGGAACTCTGAATATGATTCTCGTAGGGAATGCCGTAGGGGTTCCCTACGGGAAAAATGTCGTAGGGAATCCCCATAGAGATTCCCTGGTTTTTTTTGTAGTGCAATACGTGTATATTCGTGAAAGAGAAAATAATTTTTTTTTAATTATTTTATCATACTTGTACACTTGAGATTTATCGATTATGATTTTTTTAGATAATCGATTTAAATCTTAGTGTATTTTATTTTTATTATTGCGAGTGTGTGCATATAATATTAGTGAATTATCGATTAGGATTGCATCGATTTAAATCTCAGTGTATTTTATTCTAAATCCCTCATATTATTGTGAGTGTGTGCATATAATATTAGTGAATTTGATTTTCCAAGGGAATTGACTGATTAGAATAACCAGTCAATAACAGGTAAAGTTGGGTCACTGTATTTTATGTATGACATGCTGTGAATTTGAATTCTTGACGGGGTAAAGTTGGGTCACTGTATTTTATATATCACATGCTGTGAATTCTTGACGCGTGTCCCGATAAGGGTTGATAATGTCCCCGAGATGAGCTCATAAGGATTATCATGTAAACATTGCAAGTGGATTATAATCATAATAAAGTTGAGTGGTAAGAGATGAATAAATTAATTAAAAATAAATATAATTTATTCATGGACCGAGATGAGCTCATAAGGATTATCATGTAAACATTGCAAGTGGATTATAATCATAATAAAGTTGAGTGGTAAGAGATGAATAAATTAATTAAAAATAAATATAATTTATTCATGAACGTTTATATATTAAATATGTGGAATAAATAATATTACCGGAAGAATATTATTTTGATATAATAGGTTTAATATTGAGAGTACAATTATATTTATTTAGTGAAGTTAAATATAATTTATGGATTAATTAATAGATTTGGGCTTGGACTCAATTTAATTAATTAATAAGAAGCCCAATATTCTACTTGCTTAAGGTCCCCTTACGTAGCCTATAAAAGCACTCATATGGTCTTCTCTTCTTTCATAAGTTTTGTCATAACACAATTCTAAAGAGAGAAAATAGAGAGAGAAGGTGATCCATGGAAGCTTGGAAGATTGTCGTCCACCCCGACGTTAAAGCTAGTGCAAGGAATACGTGGGAAGATCTCAAGGTCATCAAGATCTCGTTTTTCCGGACAACGAGAACAAGGTAAAATCATAGAACCCCTCGATGATTTTAATGTTTAATTATCGTGAAAATAACGTGAACGTAAGATCCGAGGTTTGGGATCCTCACCGGGGTCGAGCCGAGCGGTGGTGATCGAGGATCACCGGACCGCCGCGGCTGGAGCGACCCGGCAGCGTGGATCGATCGGAGGTGCTGGCTGGGGAGGCAGGCGCTCGCCTGGGGACCAGGCGCCCGCCTGGTCCATGATGCGCGCGACCGCCTCGTGCTGGGGAACCCTAGCGCTCGCATGGGTGCGAGCGCACGGCTCCATCGGGCAGCAGCGGCTCGGCCGCGGCTAGGGCTCGTTGCGGGCTGTTCCGTGAGGGTTTCCGGCATGGCTAGCGGGCTGCTACGAGCAGCCCTAGGCGGCTGCCGTGGCTAGGGGGCTTGACCGAACAGCCGTGGGTTCGCCCGCGGTTAGGGTTTGGTAGAGTCCGGCTTCGTGGCGGGTTGTTCCGACAACCGGTATTTCGACCGGAGTTGTTATTTCCGCGTCCCGACGACTCCGGGATGTCGATTTCCAACAAATAGATGTCTGGTAAAGACATGTCCCAGAAGGACGAAAAATATACAATAATACAAATGAATGTGAAGCTCGACAATTCGAAGGTTGTGTCCTGAAGACCAAAATGTATATTTGAATAACTAAGTTTTTCCTATATGGTTTTATTAGTTACAGGTTTTAATGAGATGGATTGATCACCAATAACTATTTTCAAAAGTCAAAGATCTTCGGTGATTACAATCAGGGGGAGCAAGCTGTACTCTTTTTCCTTCGCTCAGGTTTTGTCCTACTGGGTTTTCCTGACAAGGTTTTAACGAGGCAGCAAATCCTGTAAATAGTCATTCAAGGGGGAGTGTTATGAATATTATTAATTAGTGAATGACTAGTTTACCCTTTCTTGGTGAACAAGACAGAAACCCTAATTTGTATCCTATATAAAGGGGTCTCCCCATATCAATGAATAAACAATTCTATTCTTCTCTCACATTGTCTCTCTTTTTACTATATTATTCTCTCTCAATCCCTTTTGAGTTTATAACAAATTTTGCATTTTAAAATATAATAACATTGATGATTGTGATTTTTAGAATATCTACCAAGTTTGATTTTTTGCATTTTTATTTGTAACGCTTCTCATATTGATACCCGTTATATAAGTGTAAATTTATTTTCAAATTTTAAAATATAATAACATTGGTGATTGTGATTTTTAGAATATCTACCAAGTTTGATTTTTTGCATTTTTATTTGTGTAACGCTTCTCCTATTGATACCCCTTATATAAGTGTAAATTTATTTTCAAATTTATTACTGTGTAAATGAGTTAAAAAATCATTTTTGACACTCTAAAGAGTTTTGATTTGCTTAATAATCATCTATTTATAAATAGTTTTTTTCTCGTCATTTGTCTTTTTGGCTCAAATTTTCTAGAAAAATAATTCACGTGACACGCACGTGACACTGAAAAATACACGCACGTGGATTCACCGTGTTTTTTGGCTTTAAAATTGTAATGCACCGACCTATTGAGGGGCCGAAGCCCGACCCTAATGCGCCGACTCGATTACCAATAATTGCCGTAAGGAGTGATATTCTGGCCTCACTGTACCAACACGTGTCTTTTCCAGCGCATTTTGTCCTCACTCGTGCGCACCCGAGACACTCCCCTTGGGGTCACCCATCCTAAAATTACTCTAGAGCCAACACGCTTAATTTCGGAGTTCTTGTAGGACTCCAGAGCCAACACGCTTATGTTGGTATGAGCAGTATATACAATTACTTTATTACTTTAATATTTTGAATTTTCTGGGACGTTACAATCACCCCACCCTAATGCGCCAGCTCGGTTACTAATGATTGCCGTCGGGAGTGATATTCTGGCCTCACTGTACCAACACATGTCTTTTCTAGCGCACTTTTTCCTCAATCGTGCGTACCCGATACACTTCCCAGGGGTCAACTATCCTAGAATTACTCTAGAGCCATCACGCTTAACTTCAGAGTTCTTGCAGGAGGATGCCCAGACAAGAAGATGCATCTGATGGTATGAGCAACATATAATGTGCAATTACTTTAAGCCTTTGAATTTTTTGGGGCGTTACAAAATTTGAGTCAAAAGACGTTCCCAAGGGCATAACCGAGTGGTAAGACATGTAGTGATGTGAGTGTAATTCTCCGGCAATGCAGGGTTCGAACTTCGAGCACTACTACAGAATATGGCTATGACATCGGTTAAAATAGGGTGTTTACATCGGTTCTTGAACCGATGTCATATCTCCTGATGTTAATCTCGGAAAGAATTTACATCGGTTATATGAACCGATGTGAACGCTCAATAGCACATCAGGTAAATTAACCGATGCAAAAGCCACTCAATTTTCGCGTCAGTTATTTTCAAAACACAACCGATGTTAATTATGTTTAAGTTTACAACGGTCCTATATAACCGATGTTAATATAAGTGATTTTAACAACGACTTTTAATTTTATTATAATTTCTAATTCCCACCTAAATTATCAAGAATCAGACATCAAAAAGAACTCATGATTAATATATAACTTTAAAAAATTAATAATCCAAGTTAAATCTCATAATACTCCATAACAAAAAATCAAGCATTCCAAGTCAAGAAACATATGTCCAATACTATAATCACTGATACAATTTGTTCTTTATTTCTAGAAAATAACTTGCCCATCGAGCTCGAATTTCGTCAATGTCTTTTTTATCAAGTGGATTGATATCCGAAAATACCTACAACAAAAATATAGAAATCAACATATAATAGCAGGCTATTAATTATATCTTGAGTATTTACATATTAAATTTTTTATCACCTTATTCCAATTTTCTTGAATACCGACACGAACTATTGTCCACATCCAATGCATGACGAAATATCCACACTCCCAATTTCCTTGCTGTTTATTACACTTATATTATACAAAAAAAACAATTGCTATTCATCAATGTATATCATATAATGTTATAAAAAAGCCAAAGAAATTAACTACTTACTTTAGGGGTAATCCAACTAACAGAAAGCTTGGATTTACTTGTGTGTTTTCCTTCCAGTAGGTTAAATGAGTTCACCACGCTTTGAATAAAAAAATACAACTTAAATCAATAGTTTAAAATACAACTTATAACCTGACATTAAAAAAAAACCTCACCTCTGCACTACAAACATGATGTCCTTGGTGGGCTTCTGATGAAGTGAACAAAACCATACTGCAACCCTAGTCTTTGGGTCAATTACCAGGAGTTGCCAATGTGACCTGTATGTATTCAAATAAAAAGTCATTTGCAATTCAATTATAGACAAATAAACTTATTAACAAGTTATTCTTACATTTGGTGATAAGCTCCGAGGTAAATCTTCTTCTTTGAATTTTTGATATGTTGAAGGATATACTTGATTGTTTCCTCCTTTTTATTTCCAAAATTTTGAATGGAACAAGACTCAAGATATCCATATAATTCATCATTTCTCATCTCAATACCTACTGATTTCAAAAACCTATAAACGAAATAATTGTTATGCCATGGAAAAAATTAGAAGTCGTAGTAAATAGTAAAATAAATTTACTTACAAGATCCAAACTTGTATAACTGTGACGCTAAGCCACGTTGTGCCCATAATAATCTCTAAAACATCATTGTGATTTATGTACAATGGAACCTCATTCTCATAGCCAAAGATACTTGCATTCCAATCAACTTGCAAAGGATTATCACATAACAAAGGGGCCATATTAAGCAACTCACGAATTGGATCTTTATCAGCAACACATCGAACACGTTTAATTGGGGGCACAGTATCCTAATGAAAAAAGAACATATTTTTTTGTGATCTTTTCAAAGAAAAAGATTAGTTTATAAAATAACACTGAATAGATTACTGGATATACCTTACTAGAAGATAGGGTCTTCACAAGGTGTCTTGGCCATGCAATGAAACCGCCTACGGCCTCTCGAACTGTGGTGACCTCGTCTGTTGGAACAGGAACTGGAGCATTGTCATCTCGAACTTCTTCAACCACAACCTTAACCAAATCAGCAGATAAGGAAACACAATGTAAATTTAACGCTCCCTCGGAAACTCTCCCAATGGCAACCAAACAGTGAGGTCGTTCATCAATAAATAACCCTACACGGCTTGAGCAATCGGTGTAAGTCTCCTCCCCTGGCGAGACAGGCGTAGCATCAACGCAACTCTCTTTTGTGCTGGGACGTGCAACATCAGCCTTATTTGAATGTACTGGAATAGACTGAGATTGAGAATTAAATGATTCCCATGCTGGACCAAATTTCTTCATTAAATTTTTTGTAACCTCCATGGTGATCTTTTCCACAACCTCTCGACTTACTGATGATGTAGAACTACTTGAATATCCTCCAAAGTAACGTTTAATACCTACACCTGCTCCAACAGCACGAACACGACCTGGGTGCTCCGGTTTTCCAATAGCAGCAGTTAAGATATCTTGGCGTCCTTCCGGAATAAATAATCCTTGTTTTTGTTTTCCTTCCAAATCATCCTGCAATTAAGAAATTAGAAATTACAAACTTGAGACACGATAAATAAATATTACAAATATCACTTCAAAATCCAAGAGCAATTTATATATACAACTTTATTAGTAAAATCAAGATTGAGTTATAAAACTTACAATCTTTGCAGCAAGATTGCGTGCAGTATCAGAAGTCATTTCTCCATTTTTTTTAGTGCGTGCGTGTTTAAATATCTCATGGCGTTTAGGAGGAGAAGGTGGATCAAATATGGAATCAATATTATCGCACAACGTGGCTTCCTCCTGAAGTTTCTTTAGTTTATCTTCCATCAATTTTTCTTCCAGAAAAAGATAACCTCCACGGGACAAAGTGTGCGGAGCCTTGTTGTTTCTTTGTATCTCTTGTGCCTTTTTCCTCTTTTTCTATGAACACAAGGTTGCAGAAAAACACAAAGTTATGAATTCTGGCATGAAACTGAAAAATACTATAAGTTAGTTGTGTTACATTTAACTTACCTCACAGGCTGCATCTACACGACTCTTTTTAAACTCAACCCAATCATCTTTAGAGATAGCATACTGATCACATGGAGATTTTTCTTTGAATTTTCCGAATACATAATTAGTCGTCAAATTGGTTTTAAATTGCCTCCATTTCACGCCTACTGATTGTATAATCTCCTTTCGCCGATCTGGAGTATTGCTAACCTCAAAGTTTACCTTAAAAACAAATAAATGAATAAGATAAAATAATGAAAAAGTTGGTAAAATGTGAGTTTTAATTGAATTACCAGAACATCATCCCAAATCGATGCCTTAACATGATCTGGAACATGCTCCCAATCACTATGCACAATCCCAACATGATCTCTTGCAAGTGTTCCCAAATACGTGCTTAATTTGCTTTGATGAGAGTGCTTAATTCTTCCCGTTAGCTCATTAACTTCAAGAGGAATTTTTTTCCCCATCACGCGTAATTTACTTATATCTCTACAACGCGTCGATTTTCTAGGTTTCAAGGAAGTCATATGTGGAGGGGAACTCGAGTGAGTTCTTTCGGGTGAATGAGTCATATGTGTTGTATCGATGTATGCCTCTGCATACAAAATATTGTTAATTTCAAAATCATATATAATTATATAATAAATATAATTAACAACAATAATAACAACAATGTATTGTGTATAACTAACAATTTGAAAACAGAATGAGTTTACCTTTGGCAAAAGAACAATTGTTACATAACAATGTCTTCCCATATACCTTCATCGTGATCACGACGAATAACATGCACATCATCCAATCCAGTTTCTTCGATACTAGTAGGCATATTTGATGAAAAAGACGGAGTTTGAATGCTATCAAATGTTAAATATTCATTTTCACGAGCTCCGTCCATTGTTCTACCATGAAGAACCACTGACCACTGTTTATCACATGGATCCACGATGTAAAACACTTGTTTAGCTTGGTATGCCATGACGAAAGGCTCGTCTTTATACCCTTCCTTCTTAAAGTCGACCAATGTAAAACCCAATTCATCAATACGAACACTTGTATTATAATCAACCCACTTGCACTTAAAAATAGGTACTCTAAACTTAACATAATCAATCTCCCAGATGTCTTCAATAACTCCGAAGTAATTTATGGATGCCACCACTGGATTTTTATCTTTAGAACTTGAAAAATGCATGAACTCGGCCTGAATTGTAACACCACTGTTTTGAAAAGTACTACTATCATCTTGTGACTTCGTGGAAAATGAGTAGTTATTGATATCATATGCCCTCCAAGTTACAACATCAAGCGAAGGCCCGCGTGCTAACCATTTAAGTGTGGCTGAAGCACTACCATCACGGTTGATTTCTTTTTCGAACTAATTAATGAAAGTCTTGTTGTGCTCGTTCAATAACCATTTTTCAGTCATTCGTGGGTTATTTCTCTTCACCAGTGTTTTTTGAGTGCTTAGAAAAGGGATTACATCGTCAGTGTTATTCAATATATGCAAGTGCGCTTGCAACACTTCTTCTCGTGTCTTAGTTTTAACTTTGATTCCTAGTGTACCCTTTCCTGTTCTTCTTCCCTCATGACGAATCTTCGGAAGCCCTATAACTTCAACTTCAGACATGTAGTCTGTACAAAATTCAATAGATTCCTCGGCAATGTATCTTTCAACTATAGATGCTTCTGGACGAGCCGGATTCTTTGTATACCCTTTTAATATCTTCATGTATCGCTCTACCGGGTACATCCATCTTAGATATACAGGACCACATACTCTGATCTCATTCACCAAATGAACTATTAAATGCACCATGATGTCAAAAAACGAAGGAGGAAAATACATCTCCAATTGACATAAGATAACAGCGGCTTCATTCTCCATTTCATCTAACTTCAAAGGGTCAAACACTTTGTTGCAAATCACGTGGAAGAAGTAACATAAACGAGTTATGGCATGTCTTACCTTCTTAGGTAGGACATCACGTATTGCCACAGGAAGGAGTTGTTGCATCAAAACATGACAATCATGAGACTTTAAGCCAACTAATTTCAAATCTTGCAATGAAACAAGTCGATTAACATTTGAAGAGTATCCTTGCGGCACTTTCATGTCTCGTAAACACCGACATAAACTCTCTTTCTCTTTACGTGATAAAGTATGACATGCCGGGGGCAAATATGTTCTCTTCCCAATTGATTGTGGATGTAACTCTGGTCGTATACCCATTTCCACCAGATCTTGTCGACTCGTCACACTATCCTTCGTTTTTCCCTTAATGTTGAGAAGTGTGCCAACTAAACTATCACACACATTTTTTTCCACATGCATAACATCTATGCAATGTCTAACATCTAGATCTCTCCAATATGGAAGATCAAAAAATATTGACCTCTTCTTCCACATGTTTTTCGCAGTTCCCTTCTTCTCGGTCTTTCCATAAATAGTATCAATGTTCTTCACTCGGTCATAAACTTGCTTTCCGGTCAAAGGTGTGGGCGTAACTCCATCCTCTGGAAAACCGTTAAAAGCTTTTTTCAACCTACGATATGGGTGATTACGCTTGAGAAACCTTCGATTACGAGTATAAACAGTCTTTCTTCCATGTTTTAGTTGTAAGAAACTCGTATCTTCTTCACAAATAGGGCATGCATGATGTCCTTTAACACTATACCCGCTCAAATTTCCATATGCTGGGAAGTCATTAATAGTACAAAATAAGATTGCTCGCAACTTAAAACTTTGATGGTGGTAACCGTCAAACACGTCAACCCCATCATCCCATAACAATCTCAAGTCTTCAATCAAGGGGCTCAAATAAACATCGATGTCATTTCCTGGTTGTTTTGGCCCCGATATCATCATACATAACATAACATATTTTCGTTTCATGCACAACCAATGTGGTAGATTATAAATCACAAGAAGAACAGGCCAAGAACTGTGGTTAGTGCTCAAATTGCCATATGGATTCATTCCATCTGTAGCAAGCCCAAGCCTAAGGTTTCTGGCTTCACTCCCAAAAGAAGGAAACAAACGGTCTATTTTTTTCCATTGTAAAGAATCAGCAGGATGTCGAAGTTGTCCATCACACTTTCTTCCTTCGGCATGCCATGCAAGGTTTTTTGCATCAACACCATTAGCAAACACTCTTTTAAACCTTGGAATTATTGGAAGATACCATAACACTTTCGCAGGAGACCCCATCTTATTATTCATATCACCGCTGCAATCGTCATACTTAACTTTGTACCTTGATACCCCACACCTCGGACACTTGTTCAATGTTTCAAACTCTTTTCGGTACAATATACAATCATTAGGGCACGCATGTATCTTTTTGTACTCCATCCCCATCGGACATAATATCTTTTTCGCCTCGTAAGTACGATTCGGTACTGTGTTGTCTTCTGGAAGCATCTCTTTCATCAACTCAAGCAATTCGGTGAAGCTTTTATCAGTCCATCCATTTCTAGCTTTCACATTAACTAATTTCAACACCGCTGAGAGACGTGTGAAATTTTTACATCCCGGATACAAAGGTGCTTCTGAGTCAGATTTTAAATCATCATACACATGCGAACGATAGAAGGATTGAGGTCCAATATCTCGAATCATGTCATCAAATCGATTACCCCAATATTCGTTATTTTGTTCATTTGACTCGATTGGGGCATTTAATGATTCTCCATGCCATATCCATATTGTATAATTCCTATTTATTCCATCACAAATAAGATGTTCTCGGATTTTTTCCTCTTCATGGCGTCTCCCATTCAAACAATTAACGCAAGGACAAAGATATTTTCCATCGGACTCCGGTCGGTTTTTTTTAGCAAAATCCAGCAGTTCTTCAACACCATTTTCATATTCGGCGCTTATGCGACTAGCATTCATCCAACTTCTATCCATTCTACGTTTTACTAACACCTAAAGCAGACATGTTCTATAACCTAATGAATAAATATAATAAGCAATAAAAGTATAGTAATATGCAACTATTAATCATAAATGGGAACAAGATAAAGATGCTCTTGTGTAAACAACAATTGCATTTAATTATATATACTCTATAAGCAAAACCACACAAAAAATTATTTTAGCAGCTGTTGGGCCCCATTTTCATTTTACTATTTTTTATTTATTTTTTATTTTCATATACGTATATTCTTTATTAGGTCAGTTGAAGTTATGGGCCCCATTCTCACGGGTCCCACGCGGAAAGCCGCCCGCGATAGTTCGAAGGAGATCGACCAGAGGGTTGCACCGACCAAGCGAGAGCCAGCCGAGCAGATGATAGGGCGCCGGGAGAGGGGCGCACATTCCTTAGAACAAGCCCGCTCGCCCGGACGTTGTCAAAATCAGGATGCAGTAAGAAGGAAGGCCGGAGGTCGGTCTCCCCAGCTCAATAAAGGCGGCGCCAGAAAGGGTTTAATAGTCTTTTTGCCATTTTTAGGTCTATGAGAAATCCTATGCCAAAGCCCAATAAGGAAAGGCCCAATTATTTTTTGTAAACCCTAATGGTAGCTCTATAAATAGGGAAAGCTGTAAAAGGAAATTCATTCACAACATTCAAGAAAGATCCCACCCTAAAAATACTCTATCTTTTCTTTCCTCTTTTGAAGAAGACCTAAAGATTTCTCACCAAACTAGTCCTCAAAATCCCAGAAAATAATTAGTAAAAAACGACTGTTAACAATTGGCGCTAGAAGGAGGGGGATACCTCGAGCGCTAGTTCCGGTGTCGAAATTTTCACTTTCTTGATTTCCGACAATGAAAACTGCAGGTACTTCCAGTAACGTCGCCGTCGCTCTCGCCGGCGAGGCCGACGGGCACGAAGACGACGCCCGGAGGGCCATTCTGACGGAAGGCAGTGCCAAGACAACATCCCCGGAGGGTCCGAACGAAATCGCGCGTCAGTTGGCAATGATAGAAGCGCTACGTGCCGAAGAGGCCGAGATCAGGGAGCGACAGAGAGTCCTCCGTGAAGAAGTAGCGGAAGCCGAGAGGCTGTTACCCCCCGTCTTGGAAGAAGAGCCTGATTTGGATTTAGGGCGAATCAACACCCCGGAGGAGATTAAACACACCATACAGAAGTTAGAGGCTCGATCTCGATTCTTGGAGAAGAGACCTGCCACAGGAAATCCAAACCATAACCACCGCTGCCTCGAGAAGGAATTCGAAGAAGAGGCGCGCGAAGAAACCGCCCGGACTGTATTTCGGCAGACTCAGGCAGTGAGGCCCGACCACGTGATGATGGATCCGGAGACTGTTGTGGTGGCCGATCCCGATCTCGCGAAACGATTGGAGGAGGTAGAGAAAAGATTGGCCGAACAAGATTGCGACCCAAAAAGAAGATCGGCCCTCGCCGAACCCCTCAGCCTGAAGATTGAGCAAGCCCGGCCCCAACCTGACATCATCCCGCTGCTGACTTTCATCTACGACGGAGCCTCCGACCCCGACGTCCACCTAAACAAGTATAACACATACATGGTCGGCCGAGGAGCCACAGAGGCCACGAAGTGTCGTCTTTTCCCCCTCACCCTCGGCGACATGGCCCACCGCTGGTACACCAGTTTGCCATCCAGGTCGGTCAACAGTTTCGAAGAGTTGAGAGACGAGTTCGTATCCTATTTCGCATCCAAAGTGAAATATTCAGAGGGTCGCCAACGGCTGATGGGGGTCAAGCAGGGAAGAGAAGAGACCGATGAGGGCTACATAGATCGAGTGGAGCAGATAGCCAAGCAGGGGGACCGGGTGAGCGACGAGATCCTCGTCCATGCCGTCGTGGGCGGTCTGCGGCCGACGTCTAGCCTTTTCAAGCCAATGATGAAAGAATACCCAAAATCATACACCGAGTTCCGCCGGAGGGCAGGCGAGGAGATTGCCCAGCAGCGCATATATGATCAGCGGATGAAGGAGTTGGAACCCGAGAGCGAACGAAAACTTTCCGCCACGAAAGGAACTGTCGACCCGGCAACCGTTGATTACTGGACGGAGCCACTCCCAGCGGCGAAATACCACGAAAGTGGAAAGAAGAAACTTTATTATAAACCCTACTAGGGAGCTGTCCACGCGCCTAAGAAGATCGAAGTCATAGAGGAGTACCCCGGGAGCGGGACTTTCCTGGGGCAAACTCCCACCCGGATTCTCCAGATTTTCTACGAACGAGACATCAATGTCCTCACTCCTCCCCAGGCCATGAGAAGCCGCCCTGACGAGAGAAACCCGCGCAAATGGTGCTCTTTTCATCAGGAGAACGGGCACAGGACCGACGAGTGTCGTGACCTGATTGCCCAACTCCAACAACTGTATGAGGATGGGAGCCTGACCGAACTCCTCCGAGCACCAAAGCGGGGTCGCCCAATGGCCGGTCGCGGCGCCGCCGGGCGTGGAGGCGCCGGACGTGGAAGAGGAGGTCGAGGTCGAGGCCGAGGATATCAAGACGACCAGAATCGCCGGCCCCATCAGCAACAAAGGCTCGAGCCAGGTTTGGCCGGTCAAAACCCTTTAGCCTTGCCACCTCCCCCGGTCGTAGGACCCGAGGACCCAGATCCGCCCGCCCGAGTTGGAGCTCGGGTAAATATGATCGGGGGTCTGACGCCGATCGTCCATAAATCCAAAAGACAGAGGAAGGAGGAGCTTCGCGAGTTCGAGGGAGTGAACGTCGTGGTCCCCCAAGCAGAATCAACCATCTCCCGAGGAATTGTCATTTCTTTTTCGGAGAAGGACAGAGAGGGAATAAAATACCCCAAAGAAGACGCCTTGGTGGTGACCGCTCGGATTCTCGGTGTCGAAGTGGCCAGGGTTCTGGTAGATAACGGGGCCCATTGCAACCTGATTTTTAAATCAGCATTGGACCAACTCGGCGATCTCACGAGATATGTCTGACCGTACGAAGGGGTCCTGAAAGGGTTCGGAGACGTGGTGGTCCGCCCCAGAGGACGGATCAGGATGGCTGTGGAGTTGAAGGATTGGCAGGACCCTGCCATCAATATGACTAGGATGATTGAGTTTGTTATTGTGGATGCGGAAAACATTTATAATGCTTTTTTCGGGAGGCCGTTCCTCGATGCCTTCGAGGCCGTGGCGTCCTCCCATTACTATTGTATTAAGTTTCCCACCCTGAGCGGTGCGGTCGGCACCCTTCGGGGTGACCAGTATATGGCAAGGAAGTGTTTCAATTATCTTTTGTGTCCTAATATAAACAACCGTATAAACGATGATGGTACCACCGACACTGGGGCATTAGGGGGAGGTGACCCCCAAACGCCCGGCCATAAATTTTTCCCGGATGAGGATGGCCCCCGAGGTAAGGTAAGCCGGAATGACACAATTGAATTAAGGGAAATCGACCCCGCAAGGAGAATAGATCCAGACGATGAGGAATATCTGACCGCTCTATGGGAAGAGGGCGAGCCCGGGCAGTTGGGATTCCACGACGTCGAGATTTGTGAACCGCAAGAATCAGAGGCCTTTCTGCCCGAACTCGAAGCACAATTTTTGCACATACTCATTGATGAACTACCGGCCGACCAAGATAACGATCCAATACAAAATATACAGCATACGAGCATAGAAGACCTCGACCCCCGAATTGGTTTCGAGCCAAACGAGATTCCCGACCCCCGAGGACCTTCAGCGTGTTCGGTAGTAGATGAGGTCGAGAAAGTAGGTTTGGATCCAGACAGGCCAGAATTGGAAGTTTTTATTGGGAAGGAAGTCCCCGAACGACTAAGGGAGGAGCTGATCGAGTTCTTAAAGCAGAATACGGACGCGTTCGCCTGGTCACATAAGGACATGGTTGGAATCGATCCTAAGCATGCCTGCCACCATCTGAAGATTAACCCGGAGAAAAAGCCCATCGCACAGAAGAGAAGGAAGATGGGGCCCGAGAAGTACGCTGCCTTGGCGGTAGAGGTTAAGAAATTAGTTGATAACGACCTCGTGCGAGAGGCCGAGGAAGAACCCCAGTGGATCGCAAATGTTGTGCTCGTGAAAAAATCAAACGATGCCTGGCGTTTGTGCATCGATTTCACCGATCTCAACAAGGCTTGCCCGAAAGACCATTTCCCCCTACCCCACATCGACCACCTGGTTGACAGCGTCGCCGGGCACGCAATTTTCTCCAATTGTGATGGTTTCGCGGGTTATCACCAAATACCTATGGCCGAGGAGGACGTCGAGCATACGTCTTTCTATTCAGACAAGGGGGTGCTGTGCTGGAAAAGGATGCCTTTCGGCCTAAAGAACGCTGGGGCCACCTACCAACGATTAGTGAACAAAATGTTCGCCGACCAGATTGGAGACACCATGGAAGTCTACGTAGACGACATAATCATAAAGAGTAGATCCGAGGAGGACCACGTGAAGGATTTAAGAGTCGCGTTCGAGATTTTGAAATTTTACAGCATGAAGCTCAACCCCAAGAAATGTCATTTCGGAGTATACAGAACCAGGTTCCTCGGTCACATTGTCAGTCTGAGAGGCATTGAGGTGAACCCGGAAAAAGTCAAAGCCATCCGAGACTTGAAAGAGCCCCGGAACCTGAAGGATGTGCAAAAGCTGACCGGCTGCCTGGCTGCCCTAAGCCGTTTCATTCCTCGGTTAGGGGATAAGAGCCTCCCTTTCTTCAAAGCAATAAAGGATCAAAAATTCAAATGGGGGAAGGAGAGCCAAGAGGCTTTCCTGCGTTTAAAAGAGCATCTCGGTAATCCCGCTATTCTGTCAAAACTGGTCGCCGGGGAAAAGCTATTCCTCTACTTGGCCGCATCAGAACATGCCATGAGCTCAGTTCTCGTCCGGGCAGAGGGACAACTCCACAAGCCTATCTATTTTGTCAGCCAGGTCCTCCATGACGCTGAGACACGATATACGCCCCTGGAAAAGCTAGCATACGCCTTGGTGATGAGCGTATGGAAGTTGAGGTCTTATTTTTTCGATCACCCGGTAGAGGTTCTGACTACCATGCCACTACGACAGGTCTTGCAGAGACCGGACACGAACGGCCGATTATTGAAATGGAGTCTAGAGGTGGGTCAGTACGATATCACTTATGCTCCCAGAACAGCGATTAAGGGACAGGCTCTTGCAGATTTCATAGTAGAACTGACGTTCCCTGAATCCACCCCATCGACCAGGATCCCGGCATGGAAGCTATACGTCGACGGATCGTCCAATTCCTCCCACGCCGGGGCTGGAATAGTGTTGGTCGGACCGGGCGGACAATCTTTCACACACGCTGTAAAGTTCGAATTTGCCGCGACAAACAACGAAGCAGAATACGAAGCGCTGATTGCCGGACTGAACCTGGCTTTAGCGGTGGGTGCCGAACACTTACAGATCTTCATGGACTCGTTACTGGTGGTCAACCAAATCAAAGGAGACTACGAGACCCGATGTGACCGGATGGCGAAATATTATGAACACGTGATGGCGTTGTGCGGGAAGATACCGAAAGCCTTCATCGAGCAAATGAACTCCCAGAGAGATGAACTCCCAAGCTGATGCATTATCCAAGCTGGCTTCCTCCGAGGGAAGCGCAGATATGGCTAACGTAATTTTAACCAGTCAGGCAAAGTCAGCAATATCACGGGAGGGAAGCCTGATCACGATCATCGATCGTGGCGAGACTTGGATGGACCCTATTCGCTCCTACCTCCTAGACGGGACGCAACCCAGAGATAAGACAGAAGCCAGGCAACTTCGCATACGGGCGGCTAGATATACCCTGATTGGAGATGTGTTGTACAGGAGAAGCCTATACCTTCCTCTCTTGAAATGCATAACCCCGCTCGAAGGCCGCAGGGTTTTTAGCGAAATTCACGATGGCGTCTGCGGGAACCATGCAGGAGGGCAATCGCTGGCCCACAAGACGGTTCGCCAAGGATTCTATTGGCCTACTTTGAGACGAGATGCGATAAATTATGCTCGGAAATGCCATAGATGCCAGGTGACCGCCCCCATTATCCGGACGGCGCCAGAATATCTCAACTCGATATACAGTCCTTGGCCCTTCGCGTCATGGGGAATTGATCTGATCGGACCTCTACCGACCGGACCAGGAGGGGTTAAATATGCGGTGGTGGCCGTGGACTACTTTACGAAGTGGGCTGAGGCCGAGCCGCTAAAAGTCATTGACCAAAAGGCGATCATAAAGTTCATCTAGAAGAATATCATATGCCGTTTCGGGATCCCGTACATCATTACCTCGGATAATGGGAAGCAGTTTGACGGTCAAGAAGTCATGAATTTTTTCGACAAATGGAAGATTAAGAAAGCTTTCTCCACCCCATATCATCCTCAAACGAACGGGCAGGTGGAGGCAGTGAACAAAATTTTGAAACATACCATCAAAGCCAAACTTGAGGAGAGACAGGGAAGGTGGGCAGCCGAACTGCCGGATGTGTTGTGGTCTTATAGGACGACTAGCAAGGCCGCCACCGGGGAAACCCCTTTTGCCCTAGCTTTTGGTGCCGAGGCGGTGATACCTTCCGAGATCGAGGTTACCAGCCACAGGACCTCTCAAGAGCTGAATGAGAACAATGACAAGCCTTTGCGCTTAGAACTAGACTTCTTGGAGGAGAGAAGGTTAAACTCAGTTTTTCAGAATGCCACGGCTAAGCAGAGAGCAGAACGCTTTTACAACTCTAAAGCTAAGATTAGGAAATTCAAGGCCGGGGACCTAGTTCTCAAGCGCATGCTCGGGCCAAGCACTGGGGCATTGGGCCCGAACTGGGAAGGCCCAATGCGAGTGAGAAAACACGTGGAGAAAGGGTCATATGAATTGGAGCACCTAAACGGCGTAGCCGACCAGTATCTCTGGAACGCACTCCATTTGAAAAAGTACCATCAGTAATCTATTGTATCGCGAAACTCTTTCATGTTTGGAATAAAAATTTCTGTTGGACAAACGCGGAAAAGTTTTATTAAGACCGAGGACCGGACAAGTCCCATCCTCGTCCATGTCACTCTGATCCGTCAGGGGACATGAATATTTTAACCGGGGATAGAGTCCGCTCTCCCCGAGCCTGAGATGAGTCGGGCGATCCGTCGCACGACCGATCTTACAGGAAAAGTTTTATTAAGACCGAGGACCGGACAAGTCCCATCCTCGGCCATGTCACTCTGATCCGTCAGGGGACATGAATATTTTAACCGGGGATAGAGTCCGCTCTCCCCGAGCCTGAGATGAGTCGGGCGATCCGTCGCACGACCGATCTTACAGGAAAAGTTTTATTAAGACCGAGGACCGGACAAGTCCCATCCTCGGCCATGTCACTCTGATCCGTCAGGGGACATGAATATTTTAACCGGGGATAGAGTCCGCTCTCCCCGAGCCTGAGATGAGTCGGGCGATCCGTCGCACGACCGATCTTACAGGAAAAGTTTTATTAAGACCGAGGACCGGACAAGTCCCATCCTCGGCCATGTCACTCTGATCCGTCAGGGGACATGAACATTTAACCAGTTGTCAAAAACATAAAAGTTGTCAAAAATATAAAGTCTCACTAAGCAGTTAAGGAAAAAAGGCAACATAAAAATCGTAAACTAAGGAGCGCCGCGTTGAAAGGAACATCAAAAAAGAGGGCGGCCCCTGCGATCGTGGGTAGGCCGCGGAGGCCAGCGACTGACCCTAGACCCTCGGGTCCCACGTTGATAGGACCAAGGTCGATTTCCAACCGGACGCACCGCCGAACGATAATCCCGATCAAAAACGTCAATCGAAAAGCCCGTCCCGACGGTCCAAGTAATCCGCACTTACCAACCTTCTTGTATCTCGAAACCGCTCACGAGTCGCTCCCACTCCGGCCCGTAAATTGCAGTCTGGTTGCGGAAGCGAGTAAAAGAAACGCACCATTCTCGATCCAAGGGGTCCACCATCTGCAACCCATCTGTCGTCCCGCCTTCGATCGGGCGGAGGAACGCCGCGGGGACCGGAAAAATCTCCCTATGCCAAGTGCCATTGAACGCGCGCTCGAAAAAATGCGAACCCTCCAAAAATTCGACTCTGGTCGACATATTCCGAGAAGTATTAACTTACACTCCCTGACTCTACCCTCAGACAATAAGCAAGCATAGGAACGACCCATTTGTAGGGTTTTTTCCGTTTTCGAAAATCGAAGGATAATTAAAGCAATAAGTTGACCACATTAAAGACAGATGAGAATTTCGAAAATATCGCATTAAATGAAAAGTAAAAAAGACCGAAAGCGACAAAGCATAGTTATTCACGACCGGACAGCTTAAATAAAAGACATCCTAATCCACGTAAGCATGGCCAAGGGAGTCGGTTTCCTCACGCGCCCGGATCTGCTTAGGAAAGGAAGTATTGAGGCCCCCTAGATCGAAGAGGCTGACGCGGAATCCGAACCCGGGTTTCCAGATCACCCAGACTTCCCATCCTGCTTGGATACCCGCGTGTTGAACAAAATCTGCCCAGCCCGGGCCCCGGAACGCCACCTGCCGTCTGAGTTTGGTTTTCGTAGCTACCCAAGCCTGCTCGTTAGAGTCGTGAAAAGGAATCTCCTCACCCAAAAATTTTGCCAATGGTTGCACGAACGCGTGGGGTAACGGGAAGTTATTGCGGTGCCATTTGCCGTCAAACCTTTGGGTCAGCTTGCGCCACCCGTCAGAATGAATGGAGATGGCGTGATAGCTTCCCGTGGCCGCGGACGCGCCATGGAAGACCTTCTTCCCCTTGTTCGGATGCATTTTCTTGCCTTGGCTCATCTCTCCCTCTACCTTTTGCTGCTATTTCTTTCCTTTTTCTCTTTTTTTTTCCCTTAGAATGAAACCGCAAAAATGGAAAAACCTAATAGGGACACATTTATACACAAAGGTGCATCCATGTGGACCCCACCAGGAACCGTTTTTGGAGGGAATTTCCCCCGCCAAAAGTCATTTAGGAGTGAGAAAATCTGTACAGATTCCATACGTTACACACGTTAAAAGTAACAGGAATAAAATAATAATGACAAAAGCCCTTTTTCACCCCAAAAGCAATAAGGAGTTAAGACAGCAAAAAGTAGCAGATAATGTCAGAAATGCTGTTTAAGCCCGCACGGGCAGAATCCAAAAGAGAAGGAGGAAGAAAATTAAAAATAAACATAAGTTGTTATCATAGCCGAGCAAGGAAAATACGAAACACCATCATTCTTGATCGCCAGGAACCGACCCTTCACCACCATCGTCTTTAAGCACCGAGTCCGCGAACTTGACAGCCGGGTCAATTTCGCTGGTAGTGGCCGGCTCCGCCACGCCCTGGTCGACCGCTTCTGCCGGTTTAGGCATCCGAAGCTGCGATTTCAAAGGCCACCAAGAGAGGTCCAGTTTGAATTTCTGCTCCAGATCGAGCACGTACAGATGGAAGTGGGCATGAAGAGGGCTTTGCTCGGCATACTGGCGAAGGAAGTCCATCATAGCAGTCACCGGTTGACCGGCCTCCAGGAGTGCTCGGATACCATCAAAATAAGCGCAGTAGTAGGAGTAATTACTATACAGATCAATATCTTCTTCCGGATCGACCCGACGTGCGGCCTCGGCGGCCTGCATACCCTCCAGTTCTTTAAATATCCGTCGGTTCAACTCCTCCAGCTCCTTCATGCGCTTCTCGGCATAACCGTAGGACTTGACGAGCTCCTCCACTCGAGTTTTGAACCCCTCCAACTCTTTCCCCTGCTCGGTCAATTTGAGAACCACGGCCATCTTATCTTTCTTCTCCTCATCCAACTCACTGCTCAGAGAAGCTTTTAACCCGGATTCAAGGTTGAAATCTTCTTGCAGTTTGTTAAACCGGGACCGCAGCTCCAGATAGACGTCCGGCAGGTTGGGCGGGCACTTAGCGGCTTTGTCCTCCTGCTCGGCACGAATCTGAGCCAAGCGATTCACCATGATCAGGTTGCGAGCAGCAGTGACTCGTAATAATTTCTCCAGAAAGTCCGGTCGGGATGCTGCAGCTTCCATCTCCTGGGACCAAGAGTGGTTAAGGTCCTCGAGGGACTGAGCAATATGGGCTGGCAGAGATTTTTCGTCATAAGGATCCTGCTCGGCCGACAGGTGAGCTACGGCCAAAGGGAGCCCGGGATCCTCCTTGAAAGCCCTACAGTTTTAACGTTCCGTTTAGCAAGAATTTTAAGCAACAAAACACAATCAGAGATGCCAGGGAGATAGTACCTTGAGAAATCCTCGTCGCCGGCACAAAAAATGGACCCTAACTCGACCGAACGATCGTCACCTTCCGATCCGGCCAACACTGTTTTCTTCTTCTGAGGAATCCTCTCTTTCCTCGGAACCGTCGGAGGTTTCCCAGCAGGGCCATGGGGCCCACCTTTTTTCGTCCCAGATGCGCCAGAGCCGTCTGCCCGGGATCGTTTGGCCGGCCGGTAAAGTGGCTCCTCATCAGAGGAGGAATTCTCGGCAAGGATCTGACTGATCGGCTGGGGCATAGGAAAGGTGTTCGGAGGAGAAGTAGCAACGGTCACCGTGGTCGCCAAAGTCCGGCGTTCCGCTTCCGCCTTTTCCTCGGCGATCTCCCTTTTCCTCCGCTCACGAGGAGTCTCTGGTTTAGGCATTTCGGCCGGTCTGAGGATTCGAAAATACCTGCGGGCTGGAAATAAGAGAACCGTTAGAAACCAGGGGAGGACGAGAGTCCGAACAGAAAATAACAACTACTCACGCGGAAATATATCCTCGGCGTCCCGGGGAGTAACTATAAACCGAGCACGAAGACGTCTCTCCTTGCTTTTCCAATTCTCGTGTTTCCTTTGGTTATACGAGAGTAATTTTATTCTTTCCAGGATCACCAGGAAGTCCCATCCTAATAGCCCGGCATCTGGAGCTTTGGGGCCTAAAAAAGGGAGAACAAGAGAGGGGGGATCCCCAAAAGGAAGGTTAAGGACGGAAAAAAGGATATCTAGGACAAATATTTGCTAAGGTCAGAGAAACTAACGTTCTGAGGTTGCCCGATACTCGGCACTCAAAGGAAAATCTTTGGAGTTCCATTCTCCCGCCACGAAAAACCATCTCTCGGTCCATTTGGCTTGTTTGCTCGTCAGATCGGTGATTATGGTCTCTCGCTGTTTGAGATAATAATCGCCTTTACCGGCATCACATATGCCCAGCAAGAACAGCAATTCAAGCCCGGTCAAACCCCGATACAAGCCATAGTAACCAAATATGACGTTCAAATCATACATGGTCGCCCAGGCATTCGGCACCAACTGCATGGGGGCCACGCCCAAGATCTGCACTAGGTGGGCGAAAGAATCCGGGATGGGAAAGCGAAGGCCGCTCGACATCATCGAGTAATTCACCGCGACCATACCCGTGGGGGGGCAATCCGCCCGCTCACCCTCAATAGGAGCGTATATATGAACGTCCGAAGGAATCTCCCACTCACCCCTTTTTCCCTGAAGAGCGGATTCCGTAATTTTACTCGGTCTCCGGCTAGCCTCGAATATCCATGGCCGGTCCCCAACTACCCGAAACACATCACGAGGGATATGGCGGTATGGACGCTCAAGGAGATAGGCCTCATATGTGTACGGGGAGGGAGGACCTCGACTGTCAGCGATGACCTTACAAAGGTGGCGGTAGGCATCACTGACATCGCCTCCCAGCATCTCACGGCTCTCGTCGGCCGAGAGAGGAAATTTCAACGAACGACCGGATGGCAACAAGGCATCGGAGGGTGAGCCCTCACGAGGAGAAGAAGTAGAGGGTAATTTAGATGAGTCTACAGGAGTTCGGGCGGGCAAAGTGCCCGACGATTCGCGACGAGGGGATCCCTCTTCACTCATCACCAATTTCTGGTTTCTAACGAGGAGGTACACCCACGGCCGAAAATTAAAATTAAACGATGTAAGTACCAGCGAAATCGCCGGAAAAAATGGCGATTCGCCGAAAAGCCCTTTGAACTCTAAAAAGAAGACAAGAATATTTTGACCTATGAAAACCCCGGAAATAGAAACCCGCACAACACCGAGGAAGAGAAGAACGCGTACCTGAAGGAAAGAAAGCGCTCGCCGGAAATAGTCGCCGGATTTCAAAGAAAAGCCAGTCGCCGGAAAGTTGGAGAAGAAAAGGAGTCGAAAAGTGAAAAAGGTCTCTTTTGGAGGATACTTATGGATTTTGAAAGAGGCGGCGATTCTTTCTTTTCTAAATTTCGAATTTCGAAATCGAAAGGACAACTGAAAGGACAGGTGTAGGCAGGGGATAAAAGGGTTTACGTGACACGTGTCGTCCAGGTGTCAAAAAAAGCTCAAACCCCACTTTTTGATGGGAAAAATGGAGCGACTACAGCCACGAAGAACCCGGCCGGTCTCCACCGACCGGATCCTTCGCGGGGGGCATTTGTTGGGCCCCATTTTCATTTTACTATTTTTTATTTATTTATTATTTTCATATACGTATATTCTTTATTAGGTCAGTTGAAGTTATGGGCCCCATTCTCACGGGTCCCACGCGGAAAGCCGCCCGCGATAGTTCGAAGGAGATCGACCAGAGGGTTGCACCGACCAAGCGAGAGCCAGCCGAGCAGATGATAGGGCGCCGGGAGAGGGGCGCGCATTCCTTAGAACAAGCCCGCTCGCCCGGACGTTGTCAAAATCAGGATGCAGTAAGAAGGAAGGCCGGAGGTCGGTCTCCCCAGCTCAATAAAGGCGGCGCCAGAAAGGGTTTAATAGTCTTTTTGCTATTTTTAGGTCTATGAGAAATCCTATGCCAAAGCCCAATAAGGAAAGGCCCAATTATTTTTTGTAAACCCTAATGGTAGCTCTATAAATAGGGAAAGCTGTAAAAGGAAATTCATTCACAACATTCAAGAAAGATCCCACCCTAAAAATACTCTATCTTTTCTTTCCTCTTTTGAAGAAGACCTAAAGATTTCTCACCAAACTAGTCCTCAAAATCCCAGAAAATAATTAGTAAAAAACGACCGTTAACAGCAGCAAGTTCACATACATCATTTCCCAATTCAAGAAAAACATGCATCTCAGCAAGTTTACACAAACAATATGGATTTATAAGCAGCTTTTCATAAATCACTAAATTTGTGAAACATAATGTTGCTATAAAATTTATTGCATCTCTTAAATTTTGGAGTATGTTATTTCCTGTTGCGCTACAGACCAGTCGATGAGTCATTTTCATATAATCAAACAGGCAACTCTGATACCTTCATCTTTGATTTATAAAAAATAACTGAAAGCAACTCTTACCAATTAATAAGGAATTAAGGATACATACTAATGCAACAGCAAAATTGTTCCTACTTTTTACTGATTCTCGTCGAAAGCCAGACAATAAACTTTTAATAACAATGCTTAATTCCAAATATCACCCACTATATGATAAGCTTAATTCCAAACTTTTACAGTAACCACACTAAGGACACATGATCACATCACTCGGCTTCAGCGTGTTCTCTTTAATTAGCCATAACTACAACACACACACACACATCAATTACTCATTCAGCTTAATAATCCATACACAAAAAGCCCAATTAAAATCAATTCATTAAGCAATCAATAACTAAAAAATATATTTTCACATAACTTGGGGGAAAAAAAAGGAACAGAGATAAGTAATTTTAATCAGTCGGCACTAATTTGGGGAAATATAGAAATTATTACCTTTCAACTTTGGAGAAATTTTTGATTGATGCAATACTCACAGGAAACCCTAACGAATTTGGAGACGTACGTCAGAGCTTTTTGGTGCGGTGGTGGGAGTGTTGCGAGCGTCGAAGCGTTTCAGTACGGTGGTGTGAGCCGCGGAAGGTTTCGATGGAGAGCGGTGAGTTGTGCGAGCGGCAGAGAGTTACAACGCGGTGGTGTGAGTTGTGCGAGCAGCGGAGGGTTTTAGTATGGTGGTTTAGTTGTGCGAGCGGGCGACGTGTTTTGATGCGGCGGAGCTCAAGTTCAATGGAGTATTTTGATGACGAGGGGGCGAAGAGTTTGGGTGCAAATTTAATTTCTAAAAGATGAGTAAATAATATTGTTTTAATTTAATTTCTAAAAAATGCATTAATTTAATTTCTCTCCACAACCGATGTCAGAGTGACGTATTCACAACGGTTTAAATTGAAACCGATGTGAATATTATTATCTACATCGGTTGTACAATAACCGTCGTAAAACGCCTGTTGTTAAAGCCTATTTCTGTAGTAGTGGAGTGAGACAAATTTTCATTGAAATATTATAAATTTTATTGATTTTCATTGAAATATTATGAAATTTGTCATGGGTGAGACATGTTGGTTCTCTCCCACCGGTGTCGAGACAAAAAGTATTCAATAAATGAGAACTCTCACGTGATCAAAAATAATTTTCTTGTGACATGTGATGTTAACTTGGTTTCTCAATATAAAGTTATGACAACAATAAAGTTATACTACTATTTTTTAAGATAACACCATTTAATATTATTTAAGAAAAACACTTAAATGCACTTTAGTACAATTTTTATATATATATATATATATATATATATATATATATATATATATAATTAAACACATTTGAATTTCTAACATGTTTTCAAAATAAAAGAATTCCCTAATTCACAAATAATAAAAATATACGGCTACTCCCTATCACCAATTGGTTTTAGAATGAAATAGTTTTAGAATGAAACCTCTTTAGGTGTTTCGAGACTCCATCCTCCCTCTTTGTGCGCTAAGCGTGATCTCACACTAACACTCCTATGATTTAACATGATATAAAAATCATGTATTTTCTATTGTGGTTCATCGACGTCGAGGGCACATGTCGTTACTCGGTAAGGGGGTCGACCATTGTATGAGGTGATACCGATTTGTCTATGACTCATAAGTGAGGAGAGTGTTAATGTTGTGTGTTTGGATGTTCACGTGTGAGTTATCCCTCAATGAGTTTGTGTGGAAACGGAATCTTATAAGTTTAGGGGATACTCCACCTATCGACTATCACCAATTGGTTTTAAGATGAAAACCTCTCTAGGTGTCTCAATTGTTCATCTTTCGTCTTCGTGCACTAGATATGTAACACCGCTCTCACACTTGTGATTTTAACAATTGCACTCAAATATGTCATTGGTGTAGTATAGTTATATTTGGTTTCTACCGTAACTAGATAGTAGTAGTACATTTTTTTAATCTATTGTATACTTTTACATGATATCTCTTTTTCACAATTCAACTCTAGAAAATCCAACTCACACTCAACATGTGATTCAATTTCTCACCCAAACTCATATTTAATTTTTTATTCAACAAGCTTATTGTAAATAGTCTCAAGCAACACACAATTTTATGTATTCTTTATACTTTCTTTATCCACTAATTTAATTAAATCCTTTGCAATATAAATGCATTGTGAGTTTAAATTCTTACTTGAATTTTACAAATACTTGCTCTTGAAAATTTAGAAAAATTGACTTTATAAAGAGAGAAAGGGTCACCAAATTTTCTTTATTTTTTTCTTAAACTAATCAATACATATAGATACTTACTCCATGTACCAATTTTTTTTTTAAACTAATCAATACATATAGATACCTACTCCATGTTTGAAGGGGAACTATCAAGGGTTGTTAGCTCAGATGGTTGAACATTCGACTTGAAAACCGTAAGGTCCAAGGTTCGAACCCGAGACATGTGTGCGTGAGTATTTAAACATGTGTGCGTGAGTATTTAATTTAAATATCTGCAATTGACCTAGAAAAAGTTCGATTGACCTAGAAAAGGTTCGAATCGAACATGTGAGTATTTAATTTAAATATCTGCAATTGATCTAGAAAAGGTTCGATTGACCTAGAAAAGGTTCGAATCGAACATGTGAGTATTTAATTTAAATATCTGCAATTGATCTAGAAAAGGTTCGATTGACTTAGAAAAAAAGTGAGTATTGTATTTAAATATCAACAATTGAAATAGAAAAAAAAAAGTGATTCATAAAAAACATTCTACTATTTCATATAAGTTTATTTAGAAAGTCCAAATTTTGAATTCGGCAAGGGTCTAGTTGCACAATTTCATACATCTACACGACGTGCCCGCCCGACTTTCATGTAGAATTTCAGATCTCTGTTTCTCTCAACATTCCAGTCCACTCTCCTTCTTCGCCACACTCCTTCACAACCCATTGATCAGTTGGAGAGTTCTACCAGATGCCGCCGCCGGCTACCGAGCCCTCCTCGGTCACATGGGACTGCATGCTGCCGGGCCCGTCGTCCAAGAACAACGGCGGATCTGTCGACCTCTCCGCCTCCGGTCTCCTCGCCTACGGCGCTGGAAGCTCGGTCGCCGTCGTCGATACCCACTCCATGCAACTCGTCGCCACCATCCCCCTCCCTCCGTCCCCCTCCACCTCCGCCTCCCCCTTCATAACCGCCGTAAGATGGTCTCCGCTACCCCTCCCCCATCACCTCCTCGAGAGTGAAAACTCCTCTCCGCATCTTGTGCTCGCCGTCGGAGATCGCCACGGTCGCATCTCGCTGCTCGATTTCCGCTCCAGAGCCCCCATTCTCTTCTTCGACACAAATTACCCCAATTCATCGAAATTAGGTATCCAGGATCTCTGCTGGATCCAGACCCGATTGGACTCCTGGTCCCTAGCCGCCATTTCTGGATCCTCTTTGCTCTCTATCTACAACACTGCCACTGGCCGGTGCTTCTTCAAGTACGATGCTTCTCCGGAGTACTTCTCATGTCTTCGCCGAGATCCCTTCGATTCCCGCCATTTCTGTGCCTTGGGGCTCAAGGGATTCCTTTTGTCGGTGAAATTGTTGGGCGATGATTCAGAAAACGACGTCGTCTTGAGGGAACTTCTGATTCCCACAGACACCTCCGAATTGCAGAGGCTGGAGCGGGATTCCGCTGGTGGAAGTAGCAATGGAGCACCAGCCTCTGCTGTTTTCCCCAATTATGTGGTGAAAATGGCATTCTCACCGCACTGGAAGCATGTGATATTGGTGGGATTTCCGAGGAAGCTGGTGTTGTTTGACTTGCAATATGAATCGGTGTTGTTTGAAGGAGGGTTTCCGAGGGGTTGTGGCAAGTTTCTGGATGTTTTGCCTGACGCAAATATGGAGGTTTTTTACTGTGCTCATTTGGATGGAAAGCTCAGTACATGGAGACGGAAAGAGTGAGTGTTGTCTGTCAACATGAATTTAAATGTGTGATGTTCTTGGTTGTGCTTATCTTGTAGTGTATTGCTGCCGAATTTTATAACTAACTGAAACAAGGAGGCCTATTATCCTGAGAATTTTTTGAAATGAGAGTTCCCTTAGCTATTTCGTTGTCAGGATTATGGTAAAGAATTGATATCTGCATGAGTGAATCAAGATAGAAGATAGATCTCACCTTCAGGGAGTAAAAACCCCGCTTTCAGACATATAGGGTTAAAGGTCCATATCAATGCTAATATACGAAGTATTTCAGCTATACACCATGTTGTAGGAGTTAAGAACATGTGATTGTATACGTGTAGTAATAATAATGTTGTGGTATTGTAGACATATTCCCATAATGCTGTATGTAAACTTTTATAATAATATCATAATGCTGCATATAAGCCTTTTACGATCTCATAATGTTGTATGTTAAGCTTTTATGATCTACTTAGTCCAGTCACTGGATTGTATGCTAATATAGTTGCTAGCTAAATACTATGTCACAGTGACTCTATAGCATTTAAGTATGATCCAAGTTCTTGTTATATTTCATTACATAGCTGTTATATCTTTTTGTTGGCTGAGATTTAGCTGGAAAAATGTGAAACCAATTTTTTTACTGTTTGCATCTTACCTCAGGAAAGAGCAGGTGCACATTATGTGTTCGATGGATGAATTGATGCCCTCCATTGGCACAACGGTTCCTTCTCCCTTAGTTCTTGCAGTTACCTTCTCCCAATCGGATTACACTCTCCAAGACATCCACAAGCTTTGCCCTGATATAGATTCGTTGGATACGAATCTCGATCAATCTTTTGATTTTGTTGATGATACCAATGAAATATCGAAGACACATTTAATTTCCATTTCGGATGATGGAAAAGTGTGGAAATGGCTCCTTACTGCAGAGGGGCCTAGGGATGGTCAGAAAGATGTTGAGAAGAAGGGGATAAAGGTTGATGAAGTATGTGATGCTCAAGGCTTTGACGTTAAATCCATTTCAGTAGTTGTTTCTGATAATTATCATGCAAAAGAAACTGAGACACACTTAAAAGATACAAATAGCATAGGTAATCGCCAACGTGCTCCCACCGCTGTTGCTGAAGAAGTGTCATTTAAGGTTGGTGGTGTTTTGAATCTTATCTTTCATATATCTATTCACTTTATTTTATACTGTTGCTACTGCTGATTGCATGTCAGTTTTTTTTATTCCTAAAAGCAAGTTTATTTCGTGAATGACATGATTGCAAAAATCATAATGTGACCGATGATTTTGCACTTCACATGATTAGTTGTTGAATATCAGATGCATTCAATCTAATTTAAGGATGGATATACAATTTTGATAGAACAATTTATCTGGAATGTCAGCCCATTCTATTGAAGTATCACTTTATTCATTTGAGTCATGATCTGTGTCTGTATTGTTATACCACTCTTCAGTATCTTTGTTTTTCTTACATTATAAATCACTGTTTACTGTTGAATTTCCTGATCTCATAATTCTTTTCAGGTTCACTTTGACTGCAAGGAAATGGGATAAATTGTATATATGTTTTTTTTTAATCTGAGCTGAGTTTAGGTAGCCTGACTCTGCTGTTGTTCTTTCTATGCATAAATTTTAATTTGCTGTGCGAATAATGCAGATTAATCTAGTGGGAGAGGTTCATCTTCTCTCATCAGCTGTGTCTATGCTGGCTGTACCAACCCCTTCATTGACAGCTATTTTGGCACGTAAGTGATCTTCCATGGTTTCCTGTAACTCTTAAATCCTTTACTTTATTCCTTTTCTGAAGGTTGGCTCATCTTTTACTAATTATTCATGGAATACATGAAGGTGGTGGAAATTCTCCTGCTATAGCTGTTCCACTAGTTGCTTTAGGAACACAAAGTGGTACAATTGATGTGGTTGATGTCTCAGCCAATGCTGTTGCTGCAAGTTATTCTGTTCATGGCAGTGTGGTCAGGGGATTACGCTGGCTTGGAAATTCAAGACTTGTTTCGTTTTCTTATACGCAGGTCAGAAAATACCCTTGAACATCCTATTTAGTGGGATACCACAGTTACAATTGCTTTATGAATATCCATTTGGTCCTTCTATTCTTTTAAGCAATCTTGAAAACTGCTTCACACTGTATTTCTCATTTGTTTAATTAGTGACTCTATTTTTGAATTGTTATCCTGTGATCCATCTATATATGAAAACTGCAGTTTCTTTTACAATATTTATTTGGATATTCAGGTGACCGAGAAATCTGGTGGATATGTTAATAAGCTTGTTGTAACCTGCTTAAGAAGTGGCCTTAATCGAACATTTCGAGTACTGCAAAAGCCAGAGAGAGCACCAATAAGGGTATTAAGGGCTTCATCCTCTGGAAGGTATGCTGATTCCTTGATTGTTATTTTTGTTTGCTTTTTATTGGTTTGAATAATTCTGTATCCTTTTCATCAAACTTATGTAAACTTATGCATTTGTATATATCGCTAGATCTATTTATCCCCATCCCCTTTTGACAAACAGACAAAGTGATAATTTTAATGTTCAAGTGCTTTCTTGTCTGTAAACTTACGTAGTTTCATTCGTCAAACCATTAGCAAACCTTTTCGGAGACATCAGCAAACACGTTCAACAGTCCACCTTCACTATGTCCCAACATTCGTATACACCCCCAAGGAATTCCTGCAGATATCTTTTGAACATTATTACAATCAAACCATTCATATTTTTTATGAGATGTTCAGATGCATTTTTCACGTGGCTACAAATTCCTGCAGATATCTTCTGATCATGTTCCGGGATGCACCTGTTGAGGTCTGGGCGATGACAAAGACACCAATGATGGTTAGTCTTACCTCTCTTCGTCTTAGATGATGTTTTTCAAATTTGTCCTATATATATATATTTTTTTAATTTTATATTGATCTATCTTCAACAATATGCATTCATTCATTCATTGTATGTAAAACTGTAAACATGAACTAAGAAGAAATAAAACTTGATTTCTGGTACATGAGAGATCTAGTCAACTAGCGAGTCTTCACTTGTTCCCCTTTAAGACTTGAAAGTGAATTTCCACTGAGCTAATTTTACCTATAATGGAAGGGAGATATTTCAACTTCTAAATGTTTTTCGATTGATCTCTTGCAACTATATATCCACCCTTTTTTAATAAGTTACTTCACCTCTTAAGCTTGATTTTAAAAAATTAAAATGTACCCTTTATGCCCGAACAAATTGTTAAATTTTTACTGATGAGCCAAACTACAAACTATTTAACTTTATCATGCAGCTAAGGTCATTAGCTCTTCCGTTTTCTGTTCTTGAATGGACTCTTCCAACAGTTCCAAGGCCAGCTCAAAAACCCTCAAGGAACTCTTCATTTTTATCAAAAGACCGTGCTGCCACCACTTTACCTGGGACCTCGTCACCTACTAAATCATCTTCAGTAGATGCTAGTGAGCAACCTTTGCTTAAACTATATTTTAGATTGATTCCAGCTGTACTTTGTTGTAGACCTGAGTCGTACGATTGCTAGATTTTCTTAATTACATGCAGTAGTTCTTAAATTGCAGAAGAAGGGGCTGATGGATCCCAAGATGAATTTTCAGAAAGCTTTGCATTTGCTTTGGTGAATGGAGCAGTAGGGGTTTTTGAGGTCCACGGACGAAGAATCCGAGATTTCAGGTGTGATTTTTCTTTGTTCCGTCATTTAAGTAATCCTTGAAGATTAAATTCAATTTAGATCTATCGTTAGTCTAGAATTAATCAGCCTACAAAGTTGCCACATTCTTTTGGCTAGAAATGCACAAATTGTGGTTTTTTTTCTGGACTAAAAAATTTCTGGTTCTCAAATAGTCGAAGTGCTTATTTTCATAGAATATTTCTTTCTATATTGTTAGATGGATTCTTAAGAGCTATACTTGATTATATTCCAATGTATAGGACTTTGTCTGTGACAAGTTAAAACGCTCCCTCTGTGATGCATTGTGGGGGAGACTTGCTATAGAGAAAGAAAAAACGACTTTTAAGATATAAAGTCAATCACATTCTTATTTTGTTTCTTGCTGTTTATTGGCACCCTAAATATCTCTGAACACACCCCAATTGCTTTAGATAATATACACTTTAATTAATTTTCCAAAAAACTTTACATGAAATTGAATTCAAAATATTGAGATTAAAAAAACCAAGTTTCTTATTCTCAAGACAACCTTGAAAGGAAAAAAGAGTTAGAATTTAGTTGTTTATGCCAATCACTTATGAAACAAGATGAAGTACATCTTTTTTGCCAATTTAAATGCTAAAATCGTTATTGTTGTTTTACATTGTTTGTGGTGTTTTATAATGCGTTTACATTCGAGCTGGTAAATATGAACATGAGCATATTGTTCGATTTTTTTTTTGTCTATGTCAATTGCAATGTCTTGGGTTCGAACCTTGGACCTTACGGTCCTCAATTCAAGTACTCAACCAACCGAGCTAACAAACCTTGACTTGTTCGAAGTTTCATTTCGCCCAAAACGCAGTGTTCTAAGTACTGATTCAAACAATTTGTTCACGGTCGAAAACATTTCAAAAAAAATTTGTACGTGCAGATTTCTGAACTGAACAGAGTTCTGGGTACTTTTTCCCCTTTAGGATTCAAAGTGCCGCCATTATTTTTTCTATTGTGGTGACAATTGGTCCATTGAGTAACTTTTCACCGAGTCTGGTCCAAAAAATCAAACAACTTCTTCATCTCCTCTTTTTCATTGTTCTCTGCCATTGTAATAATATATTGCTTCATCTTTTTGTGGGGTCGAGGAGTGTTAGTGTTGTTTAGGGTGCAAGTAGTTTCACTTCTTATTAGAAGAAGCATTTGTTTTTTTATTTTGCAAGTTAGCTAGTATGGAAGTTTTACCTTAATTACTAGGTCTTTTTAGTTAGAATATTTTCATCCATTATTTTAAAACAAGGGTTCATTCTATTATGAAAAAAAGTAGAAATTTAGTTTATTCTCAAAGATAGGAATCACGGAGTTTTAATGTATTGTGCATTTGTTATGTATATTTCATATTTTTTCATGTTGTATGCTTTTTTTATTTTTTGTTGTTTAATTATTGCTTATAACTATATGTATACTGAATAATCTTTGTATTATGATCAGGGCTTTTCTACCAAATCCCTGTTAGTTATGTTTTAGATTTACATATTTTTTTTATCTTAATTACCCAATTAATATGTTTATATTACATTCTTAGCACAAGGAAAGTGCTCTGAGTTGTGTTATCTCACGAGTTTTTCATTATTTCAGACCGAAGTGGCCATCATCTTCGTTTGTCTCATCTGATGGACTGATTACAGCCATGGCTTATCGTTTGCCTCATGTTGTATGTAGTGTGTACAGGATAGACTAATTTCCTTCATTATTTATATTTTAATTTTTCAACTTTTTGTGAAGCTTACATCCGTGAAGCTCTGCATTCATATTACAGGTCATGGGGGACAGGTCAGGGAACATACGTTGGTGGGATGTGACTACTGGGCAATCATCCTCTTTCAACACTCATAGGGATGGGATTAGGAGAATCAAATTCTCACCAGTTGTTCCTGGAGACAGAAGTCGTGGACGCATTGCTGTGTTATTTTATGACAACACTTGTTCTGTGTTTGATCTTGTAAGTTCATGTTACTAGTTTCAAACCTGTGTATGTTAATTGTTCATGTATCTAAATAAGCAATACTGACAACCTAAGGGATTAATATTTTGATTTTTAAGGTGTTTATAGAGATGTTACTACCAATTTCAGTTTTTCTCTAGTTCCTTGATTTGAGAACACAGCTCGATTAGAAAAAACATTTTCTTGTTGAACTATGTTTATATTACATTCTTAGTAACTCCAAAGCAAAAAAAGGGATCAAGATGTTGAACACGAAAGAAGGCAAAGGCTTCGTTCATGGGACACTGCCCGTTGCCTTAAGTAACTCAATTTGGGCTTTTCTATTTGAATTTTGTAACTAGGGTTGCCCCTACATATAGATCCTCCCACTAGCACACATTTGCTACAACCCTAGAGAAAGAGAGAGATTGGTGGCTAAAACCCTAGATAAGGAAAATACTAAAATAGAAAGTTAGAATTTGATTGCAATTCTTGTAATCTCGACTCTATATTCTAGTGAAATATTCGTGGCTGCAAAGTGGATGTAGCGTTCAGATGAACCACTATAGATCTTGTGTTCGATATTTTATTTCCGTTTTGGTTGTTTATTTCTTTGTTCTTGTGTTTGTGCATTTTGGGATTCGAATATAATCTCAAAATCTCTCCCCAATTTGATATCTGAAAGATTTTTCATGATATTCATGTGAATATAAATTTCAAATCATCTTAATTTCTTCTTGCACATGTCTGGGGAAAGTCTCCTTTTGATTCAATTTTATTAAAAAAAATTATGTTTGCAGGATTCGTCTGATCCATTGGCTAATTCTGTTTTACAACCACAATTTCCTGGAACTTTAGTACTTGAACTTGACTGGTTACCAATGCGGACAAACAAGGATGATCCTCTTGTACTTTGCATTGCTGGAGCTGATTCTAGTTTCCGTCTTATGGAACTTAATACGTATGTCCATTTTTTCCTTTAAACTCGCTAAACGTTTTCGCATTTGATATCTTACCTGCTCCTACATTGTACATTTGTACTTAAGTGCATTAAGTTGCTAGAAGATGACGGTGTTATTGTGTCCTAGGAAAATGTCACACCTTAGTAACTACATCCTTTGAATGTATCACTCATTTAAGTACACGGATCAGGGCTCTGTTTCCTAAATTGTTTGTTTGTTTCAGAACTTCCACTTCAATTAAAATAATGGCATAACACCAGTAATCTTCGACAGTAATACTTTCAGGGTAGTAATTTGTACTAAAAAAAGATTTACTTTTTTTTCCTGAATTTATTCTAAATCTCTGATCCTGGTCGAAGGGGAGCTCATTACAAAGATTTTATAAAGTGTAACTTCTAAAAGATCTACGATGAACCAAATCTCATAATCAGGAAAATTTGCTCTAAGATAGAAATATGAAGTGTCAGGGAAGAAAATAGAGATGGAAGCTTCAAGTAGAGAAAGGATAGATGAGAAGTGAAGCTCTTGTCCCTCCGTAAAAAGGTTGGGAGATTCATTGCAGTGATGACTGATGAACTAAACTGCATTTTTCACAGTAGTTTTGCTAGACCCTCCTTGTGATGTGGTCATTTATTTCTATACAAAGTAAAGTTTGTTTACATATCTCATTTTTGTGAAATTGGAATGTAAAATCATTCAGGAACTCTTACTTGGCGTTTCATTTCTTTGCAACTTGTAATTCAGTATATCTCTTCAAATTTGTTAAAACCACAAACTTGTAGTGGCTGAATTAAGTCAAGTTTATGTGCATGCAGAAGTGACCAGAAACCAGGGGGATTTGTTTTGCAATCACGACCTACAAAAGAGAGATATCGGCCGGTACCTTTGCCTTCTTCTGTATTGCTCCCTGCACCACATGCCCTGGTATGTTCTGAAACTTGAAACATGACTTTAAGCAAACTGGAGAGTAATATATGATTCCATGAATTGTCTTCATGGTTATTTTGTTATTACTCTCCTTATATACGATTCAAGATACATTGAAAAATTCTTATGGGGATTTCTTGTCTATGGGTGTCTTTTGTGTCCTACAAAATGGAATCCTCTCTGCTTCCCACAAAGACGACCCACTTTTCTTTTCCATGTTGACTTGCACATTATTGTTCAAATCCTTGGTAAAAACTATATATTTGATATTTCAATAGCTTACAGTGAGAAATTTATTGCAGGTGGAAAAGCATAAGTAAATTTAAAGCTACAACTTTATTAACTACCATTTGCTTAATGTTTGTGTGGATAAACAAGAGAAGGTTTCTTACTATTCATGAATAACTTAATAATCTTGTACATTAGAGCTTGCTTAAACAAGTACTAAAATTCTAGCCTACAAATCATATCTTTGAGTTTAGATATAACCCTTGAATCCCGGATTCTAATTACACAAACTCTTCCCTCATGATAGTTACTTTATTATGGGCTTCAATCAATCAGTCATCCAATAAACATTTGTTGCCATAAAACCAGTACACCACATATTCTCTCTCCTTGATTATTCCTTTAATTTAAGTCTCCTCCAAATCTCTAAATTGCACAATTTGTAATGTGGAAGTGAGAATTTGTGTGTTGGAGGGTGACAAGACGTGAGAATGTTGGATACCATCATATAAAATCTGTGGAAAACTACTTTGATGTTAAAATTGATAAACACTGATTTGCCATCATACTGCCTTTTTTGGATGTTTTCTTTGCACAGGCATTACGGATGATTTTACAGTTTGGTGTGAAACCTTCATGGTTTCGAACATTCAGCCCAATCACGAACGAGGCATACTCACGTATTCCCGGAGCCTCGTCCGCTGGAGATCTCCGTGGTTATATGATTGATTCACCTTGTATTGGTGACTCTGCTGTTCCGGAGATGCTGCTCAAAGTATTAGAACCATACCGAAAAGAAGGTGCGTTTCTTACCTCCTGCCTGCACTTAATAAAAGATAATTCTACCTAAAATAAATTAGCTTTTTGTTTTTGCATTCACTCTATATCCTTAAGGCTGCCTGCTTGATGATGAGAGAGTGAGACTATATGCTAAAGTTGTTAATAGAGGCTCCACGGTAAGGTTGGCGTTTGCAGCTGCCATATTTGGTGAATCAATGGAAGCACTTTTCTGGCTTAAGTTACCTCATGCTCTCAACCACTTCATGAATAAGTTGGTAAATAGAACATCGCAAAAAGGACCACAGAAAGCTCAAAATCCTGAAATTGATGAGGCATCTATGTTAAGCAGGATATCTTCAAAAGGAAAATCAGTTCCTGGATCAGGGAAAAAGAATGTTTTGGTTAGTAAAATCCGACTGATTTTTTTAAGTGTCTATTAGTTTGCGTTGTATGGCGTGAAAGTTGTGATTGTTAATGTGTTGATGATTTGCAGTAGTTGGAAGTTGAGAAGTTCTTTATAGACTTTTTTTATCCTTCACAGGTTAATGGTCAACTTAATTTGATGGCTTTTGAACAACGTGAATTGTGGGAGTGTGCTAATGAGCGTATTCATTGGCATGAGAAATTGGAGGGTGAAGAGGCAATACAGAACCGTGTGCATGAGTAAGTCATTTCTTACAAAGCTTTGGCATGTCTCGTATGCAGCATTTATGTTGTATGGTAAAGGATCTGCACCTTCCTTGTTGTACTAAAATTATTACATTATATCAGATGCACTGAAGATTTCTTAAGTGATGCGGCAAAAGATATGTCACAACCTACTCAATTAACGAAATACTTTCATCACACTTCAACTGCTTGATTTATTAAATATGCTTATCCTATTTGTATATGAGCTCTTTTTTTTATTGAGAGAAAATATATGCTTACATGGTTAGGTTTTAAACTGACAAAAATTACTCCACATTTTCATCTCAATTATTAAATTGCCAATTTTTAGATGCTTATTGGGAATTGAGAGGAACTCAATAAGAGCCAGAAAATTGTTGACGCACTGTCATTCAGAGTGTGCAGAGAGTTGTTAGCATTCGTTCGTTATATCTAAACGTGTTAGCCCCTGAGGCGAGGCCTTGTTTATTTAAAAAATCACACTTCTATTTTTATGAATTGCATTGTATAAATTGCACCTAGGAAAAGGGTATTCGTTTAATAAGGCAACCCCAAATACGTAAATTATACTTTTCTGGGTTAGTGTCTGTAGATAGGCCATATCTCGGGATCAGGAGTGGTTTTGTATTTCATCACAATTCAAATAATTTAGATGGAAATCCAAATTGGGAATTTTGTGGACTTCTGGATTTAGAGAGATTTTGGAGGTGATGCTGCTTTTATTTCCAATAAATAAAACATGGAATCTTAGGTGCTTTGATGGCATTCCACTTGTCCATAATTGAATATTTCACTTAGTAATTAGTATAAAGGGTCCACTGATTATGCTCTGTCAGTCTGTCATTAGTTAATATCTTCTAAATGATACTTTACATGAAGCTCAAAGTGTGACTACAGCGATGATGTTAACAAGAGCATTCAGTTGATAACCTTGTAGGTTGGACCCGTGTTTTTCTAATTTTAGTCCTGTATTAGCTTGGCTGGAAATTTAGATTATCTTTAGTATGTTGACTGTGAGACTTTATGTTTTGCCTCTTTATTACCCATCCAAAATGTTGACTGCAATCCCCAAACGGTTATGGTCATCAAGGTTTATCAAGATCCAATCATGTTTCTCTGCATTGATAAATTTGGAATCGAATCATATTATTCCCAGACAATCTTTCAATTCAAAGACATGCTTCCAATAATTTTCTACCTCTAAAGTTTAGGGTATTAAAGTTCTCTGAAGTTACAAATTTATCAGACTGATTAGATGCATAACCATCTAAAGGCTACAATCTTTCATCCCAAAGACCTATGTATCCATCAATTTTCTGTCTCTAATTATGCGTACATTTTGTCGCTATTTATGGTCGGTAATTGCTTTAGAAAATATAGTTGTCTGGATTTAAGTTCTTGAAGATCGCTAGCTGAATTATGTAGAATCATAATGTAACAAAATAATGTTTTTCCTAAATTCTATTATTGCCTTTGTGGTCAGACTTGTGTCAGTTGGAAACCTGGAAGCTGCTGTTAGTTTGCTCCTCTCTACTTCTCCTGAAAGCTCTTACTTCTATGCAAATGCTCTGCGAGCCGTTGCTCTTGCCTCTGCTGTGTCTTCTTCTCTACTTGAACTGGCTGTGAAGGTACTTGTTTTTTCCGAATGACTACTTTCCAAATAAATCATACTGCATATTCCTCTAATCTTTGTATATAGGTAGTTGCAGCCAATATGGTCAGAAATGATAGGTCAATGTCTGGCACGCACCTGCTTTGTGCCGTAGGGAGGTATCAGGAAGCCTGTTCTCAGGTAGAGTTTTATCTCTCATATCTCTATTACAGATTTGCATTACGCAATCATAAGAGCCTTGAGTTATGAACGAGGCATATTCTGTTTCACTTTATCAGACATGTCATTTAATATATCTGTAGGTTCTTCTACAATACATATTTCATCAAAATAAAATAGTTTACACTTACAGTGGGTGCTTCTTTTTACACATACACGAGGATGATATTTATAATGACGGGGTAGTATTTCGAGATAGAAGAAGTATAACTACCCCAGTGTGATAAAACTAAGTTGGATGTTTTTTATCTTTAAGGGGTCTGATGAGCCTAGCTAGGTGACCCGCGCCCCATTCTTTACTAGATACTCTCTCTGTCCCTTGGAATTGGTAAGTGGGACCATTTCAATGGGGTGGAGGGCGTACGTGATATGCTGGACTTGACCAGATCATAGTCATTGAAAGTTCTGTAGCTTGATCGTCTTGCTTTTCCGTCATTTTGCAGTTGCAGGATGCAGGATGCTGGACTGATGCTGCAACATTAGCAGCTACACATTTAAAAGGATCTGACTATGCAAGGTTCTGTCTTCTTACTTCCCTGATAGAATTTTTTTCTCTGGTTTCTGTTGACGTCTACACATTATCTGAAGATCATTTCTATATTGCTGCACTTTTTTTTTGCTTAAATTTCTATACCATCATTTTTGGACTTTTTTTAGTCTTTCCTTTCGCGGGTATTTAGTTTATTTCTGGCAACTCTAAATTTTGGTTTGTTTATTTTATTATTTATTCATTATGATGTTATCTTAATGAAAGATTCAACAGGGTGTTACAAAGATGGGCAGAACATGTTCTGCTAGTTGAACATAACATCTGGAGGTATCGCCATCTAAGAATATTTTATTTTGGATAAACATATCTCTGAGTTATTGCAACCTTAAAAATCGTGATTACATGCAGGGCATTGATCTTGTACGTCGCAGCTGGTGCACTGCAGGAGGCTTTGACAGCACTAAGGCAGGCACAGCTGCCAGATACTGCAGCCATGTTCATACTTGTTTGCCGTGAAATCCATTCAGAATTTATTTCCCGTCTGGATTCGGATGAAGAGGCTGCTTCTCTAAAGGAGAAGGTGATGAACTTGCCCGGACTGAACCCTGTAAATGAGGATGTTGTTGCAGTTGGCGAATACTACGGACAGTACCAAAGGAAACTTGTACATCTTTGCATGGATTCTCAGCCTTACATCGACTGATCAATGCTGCTGCACTCATCATTTATATATACAGTATTGAATCCTGTTCAAATGGGTAAATCACTGTGTAAACACATTGTATGTGTGTATGAATTTGGGAAAGTCCGATTCTGTAAGAGTTGTTTGGGTTAGGACGGCAATGCTTGAAGTTTAAATCAAGCAATATATCGATATGATTGAGTTGTTAATTGAGCATTGGTTTAAAAGCCTCGACAATGGAAAATTGATAAATCAGCCAAATCCTTAAGTTTATAGTAAAAATATTACTTGTCAATCCTTTTTCCTAACCTTAAAAGTTTTGTTTAGAAAACTAAAGCTCAATAACCAATCTACATTGTGAAGTTGGCAAATGCAAAAGCTATTGTTTACAATATATCTTTGTTCTTGCTATACATAAAAGTGCCTTGGAAGCTATGAAAGAAAAAAAAATACATTGTGTGTGGTCCAAAAAACGGATTTACGGGGGGTCCGGTGCCATTTTGCACCGGATATTATCCTGTGTATTTTCAACCGTACGATTTTAATTGATTAGATCTAGCGCTTAACATCAATAAAAAAAATCTGCCCAACATATTCAACTCTCTGCCCGTAATTATATTTATTATAATATTTAAAAAACAAAAACAAAGCTCCTTTGCGTAAGCCGTAATTATATTTATTTTATTATAATATCTATTTTAAAAAAATAAAATCAAAGCTCTAATTATATTTATTTTATTTATAAATATTCAATTCTCTTCCCGTAATTATATTTATTATAATATTTAAAAACAAAAAAAAACAAAATTACTTTGCGTAAGCCGTAATTATATTTATTTTATTATAATATATATTTAAAAAAAACAAAATCAAAGCTTTAATTATATTTATTTTATTATAAATATTCGATCAACTCTCTTCCTTAATTATATTTATTATAATATTTTAAAGAAAAAAAAGCTCATTTACATAAGCGTATTTATATTTATTTTATTATAATATCTATTTAAAAAAATAAAAATAAAAATCAAAGCTCCTCTATTTATTTTATTATAATATCTATTTAAAAAAATCAATGCACGTAATTATATTTATTTTCAAATAAATAAATATTAACTGATAACTTTTTATATTTAAAAGTGCGCTGCGTAATTATATTTATTTTAACTGAGAAGGTTTATCAAGTATTTTGTGATATTCAAAGTGAAAATGTTTTGTGTAGTTGCATGAAATTCGAAGGTGAGGGAATATTGTGTTGTCATGTTTTAAGAGTGTTTAGCCGACTCAACATAACAAGTATACCGGAGAAATACATTTTGCATAGGCAAACAAAAGTAGCTAAGAGTCGAGTTTTATTGGAAGAAGAGAAACCAAAGGAAGAGGAAGAAGCCAAATTTTGGATTCGAAGAGTTCAATCACAACTTCTTCGATTGACATATCAAGCTTCAATGAACAAGGATACTCGTGATTTAATGGAAGCGATGATAAATGAATGTGGTAAGAAGTTTCAAGGGTTTTCAATGGGAGATGAAGTTGAAAATGTAGATGTTATTGAGAACAAGGTGATTGATCAAATGAAAAATATAAGAGGATTGAAGCAAAAACAAGGTGTGAATGGGAAAAGAAGAATGAAACCTCAACATGAGATTCGTCAACAAAAAAATAGAAAAAAGACAAAATCAAAGAAGGTAAAATATTGTTTTTAATACTTTTATAAGTTATTATTTTTTATTCAATGTTGTTGTGAACTTTAAATTTGTGTTTTTAACGTGTAGGGAGATTGTTTGAGCTCGCATGTTACTAAATTGATGGAAAATAGACCGAGTTCTACCGAGATTCTTCTTCACCCTTCTTCCAGTCTTGAAAATCTAAATCAGGTAATTTTTTATTCTTAAAAAAAATCTTTTACTCTCTGTTATGTTATATGTATAATTATTATGATTTTGTAGGATTCTACTACTTTTGATCTAAATGTGGAACCAAACCAAAATATTGAAGATGTGTCACTGTCGACTCCTTTTCACATTCTTTTAAATCGAATGAGGTATAGTAAAATATTTTTATATAAAACATGTATGTAGCTCATTTACCTAATATACTTTTTATTTTAATTATAAATTGTACTGAGGTGCCAGATTTGAAATAAGAACTTTGATTATGTTATACATTTGCAGTTAACTGAGGGGCAGATTTTGATCAGAAGACTTTGTTTATGTTATGCTTGCACTCGAAAGATTGCACTTCTGGACAAATTTTGTTTTTGTTTAATATTTTTTTTTATTAAACTTTGTTTATGTTATACTTGCACTTTTGGACATATTTTGATTTTGTTTTGCACTTTTGGACAGATTTTGATTTTGTTTAATATTTTCTTATTGTTATTAGTATATTTGTTGGAAGGTTTTAACATTTTAATTTGTTATTTTTTTAGTATATTTTTTGGAATGATTTAAGGTTTAATATTTATTATGTGATTTTTATAGTGTGAAGTGTTAGAATTAAAAAATATAATGTATAAATAGTAACAAATTAATTAATTTAATTTTAATGTTAATTAGTTACTGTATTTGATAAATATTTTTAATAAAAATGAGTTGTTGTGAGAAAACAGATTTAACTCATTATATATTTTAACAATTTATTTGGATTTTGTTTTTTTAATAGATATTATAATAAAATAAATATAATTACGGCTTACGCAAAGGAGCTTTGTTTTTTTTGTAAGGAGCTTTGTTTTTTTTTTTAAATATTATAATAAATATAATTACGGGAAGAGAGTTGAATATTTATAAATAAAATAAATATAATTAGAGCTTTGATTTTGTTTTTTTTAAATAGATATTATAATAAAATAAATATAATTACTGCTTACGCAAAGGAGCTTTGTTTATTTGTAAGGAGCTTTTTTTTTTTTTTTTAAATATTATAATAAATATAATTACGGGAAGAGAGTTGAATATTAATAAATAAAATAAATATAATTAGAGCTTTGATTTTATTTTTTTTAAATAGATATTATAATAAAATAAATATAATTACGGCTTACGCAAATGAGCTTTGTTTTTGTTTTTTAAATATTATAATAAATATAATTACGGGCAGAGAGTTGAATATTTTGGGCAGATTTTTTTTATTGATGTTAAGCGCTAGATCTAATCAATTAAAATCGTACGGTTGAAAATACACAGGATAGTATCCGGTGCAAAATGGCACCGGACCCCCCCTAAATCCCCAAAAAAACATACATCCAGCTAAAAATTATTGACAAGTACTGTTGGAGATTTTATTGCAATGAATTAATTTTTCAATAATAACCAAAACAATAAGTATACTTTATGAGAATACAGCCTGTACAGTGTACACTTGGGTGATGAAATTTAAAATTGATTAAGGTCCCTTACAAGTAGTAAATTAAATAGCTAACTTCATCCCTTAAATTCTAAAGCAAAAAAAATCACAAATACATCTAAATAATAAATTAATAATTCCTGCATTCAAAAAAATAATCAACTTTATTTTTTATTTTATGTAATACGAGTAGTAAACAAATGTAACATTTTTATTTAAAATTTATGTATTAATTATATTTTTTTTATGAAACGGAGATATTAAATTGAATTTAAAATCGTGTGTAAATTGACCTTGATCTTATTTTTCCACGTCTTTATTGAACCACAAGCAAGACCACAAACATGTAGATGTACCGACTTCAGTAATCGGTCAGCAGTGTATGCAGTTCAAGAAAGCTGTGGAAAAATACGAAGAGGGCCATTTGAACCAAAGTTAATTTCCTGAGATACTCTATAGAGAGAGAGAGAGAGGAGAAAATGGAGTATTATTCTTATTGAAATGTGTAGGTTTAGAGAGAGATCGAGGAGAAGGTAGTATTTATAGGAGATTTGTAAGTCTTCTCCGCCAATCCCGAGAAGAATATTTACCTATTCAAAAGCTGACTGTGTTTCTATTCTAATATAAGTACATGTATTATAGTACTTAATATAAAATAGAGTATGACATAGAGTGTTGGAGTATTTAATAATTAAACAGATTGATATACTTTGAGCTACACATCTTATTAAAATGTTAATTTTTGATTTTTTTTATTAAATAATAAAAGTAAAAAAGTATTTTTAAATTAAAACTTAATTTAATTAATTTTAAATAATATTTAAAAAGTATGTGAATAAAGTAATTAAGAGTCTTGTATTTAAAAGTGTAGTCCACGTATTAAATTCAAACATCTAAAAAAATAAATGTCCATAATATTTTGTGATAAAAGTAATTTAATTATAAAAAAAAAACTCCGTACTTTTTATTATTTTAGAAAACATAAAATAAAAAATTAAAGATAAAAAGTGAAATAACTAAAAGTTGCAATAGTACGGGAGAAAAAAAAATTTGTCTCGGGAGCTGCTGAGCTGCATCTTGGCTTTCAGCTAGCATGGGAATAGTAATACTTCTTCTGAAAACGGGCACTACCAAATGGCAGTTATCAGGCGGCTTGTGACGTTTTTGAAAGAACAAAAGGGGCGAGAAAATAATACTCTTAATTGTGTTATCAAGTGCATTTCTATTTGATTCCTTGTAATAATTTTTTGTGCATTTTAAGTTATTTGCTTAGAATTCATGCTGTATTTTTCATGTATAATTGTCATTCGATTTTTAATTAAAATGATGAACTAAACTTAACTAAACTTTTTAACTCGATAGATGACGTGATAAACAAAAAAAAATGGTAAAAGAAAAACAAACCTTCATTCAATTCTCATATTCATACCACTACCAGAGAGAGAGAGAGATAAAATCAGATAGTATTATGAGCTAACCCATAACAACAAAACTAAGACACCAATATTCTAGTATTGTACAATAATAAGGTTCAAAATGCAAAAGACCAAAACAATGTATCTCTCTACCTAAAAAGGCTCTAAGATAGAAAATGCAAATCAAACAGTACTGCTACATAGGAACTTCGAATTTGATTACAGGAGCCACTGTATCTACATTCTCTGTCCGAAGCCAATCTTTTGCGCAGATAACTGCTTCCAACGTCTCAGGTCGTAATGTGCACCTGTAACTATCCATCTCCTTCCGCGCCGTATCAAACACAGAGCTAGCCGGGACAGTACCAACGGGAATCGACAAAATGTCACAAGCCATCTTCGACAGTGTCGGATACTTCCTCCGGTTTACTTTCCACCACCCTATCACGTCAAACTCATGAACTCGAGGCAAAAGGGACTCCTCTAGATATTGATCCAGTTCTGACTTTTCAAGCTGGCTCGTGCTTTCCATAATATAAACATCAAAATCAGTGAGTCCAAGATTGTGGCTTGAGATGCCATTTTCTTGATGTTCCTCGGTTTTCACGTATACTCCGTTTGCTTCCTCAGCATAAGCCGGACTGAGAGGAAGAGGAAGAGGAAGAGCAACATATTCAAGGAACAGCTCATGTATCCCATCATCAACAATCTTCACGAACGAAGCAGCCTCTTCCCCATATATCTTTGAAAAACTGAACTCAACTAACTTCATCTTGAATCGGGGATCCATAACCACAGCAACTGCTAGGATGAAACACGCACTCTTCCAGTACTTGTCGAAATTCTCCTGCATGAGCTTTGTCAGGCTACTGACAAATGGGTCCTCACTGGCGGCAGCCCGTGCCAGCTCCAGCTGAATCTTCCAGGCCTCATGGAAGAATGTGTTTGTGGTCGGGGCAGTCGATGTTTTCAGGAGATTGGCCGTGTCAAAGAAGGGTTTCAAGTAAGTACAGAGAGTATCTATATGCTTCCAATCTTCAACCGAGGGGGCATCCCTGTAGTCAGGATCCTGAGTATCCAAGCACAAAAATACCTCCTTCAGCTCTGACGCAACCAGCAGCATCTCGTACGTTGTGTTCCAATGAGTTTCATCGTCAATATCAAAACTCTTGGAGCTGGGTACTTCAAGGTGTTGTTTGAGCTCCATAAACTTCTCCTCGCGCGATTCTGAAGTCTTTACGTACTTGACGCTGTCTCTGACTTTCTTGACAATGCCCTGGACAGAAGTCAATGCATCCTGAACAATGCTGCTCAGAGAACGAGCGAGGCAATTCCCAACCAGCAACTGGCTGTCGAGGATGTGTGGGTTCTTGACAGACAGCAAAGCTCTCACATTATCGACAGAAACATCGTTTAGATGTTGATTGATAGTCACAGAGAATAACTTGCCATCCATACCCCAATCAGACAGGCACGCGGCAATAGAATGGCTGAATGCGGTGTCTGAATCTGGGTAAGGCTCCATGATCACGTTGAGAAGCTTCCGGTGCATCTTCCAATCACTATCGATGAACTGCCCAGTTATAAACATGTAGCCTATGGTCCGGGATGAGGACCATAAATCCATAGTGAGAGAAACTCGGCTGGGCATGCCCTCAATGACCTTCTGAATGCTCTGTTTCTCTTTCAAATAAGTTGCCACACAATCACCCTGTACGGTGTTGAAGCTCACCATGTCAAAACGAGGTTGTAGGTTTTGAATAAAAGCCACAAACCCAGGGTTCTCGACAATGTGAAGTGGGTAGTCGTGCATAATAATCATCCTGGCAATGTCATGTCGGCAGCGGTCAGTATCGAAGGGAATGTTAGGCACACTGGCCGTCCGGTAACGTCTTTTCTGCTTTGGTGCATCGGAAAGGGTGCTTATCTTGGGGGGTGCACTAAATGGGATCATTGGATTTTTCTCCTGATTGCGTAAGACTACTGGGCAAGTTCCCTTGGCTATGTGACGCTTGAGATGACTCGTGCCGGCTACCTTATTACCTGTGCTGTAAGCAAACGACTGCTTGCATTGCTTACAGCAAGCCCTCCTGATTCCAGCACCAATTGTCTCTATAGTGAAATGTTCCCATACGATCGACTTCTTTTTCCTACGTTTAGTTGGTTGCTGCTCAGCGTTGGTTTCGGGAATCTCTATGTGGTTGTTCTGGGGCTCATAGAATTCGAGTTGAGTTTCTGTATCCATTGGTTGAGTTTCTGAATCCATAGGTTGAGTATCCTCCATATATATGAGTTCATTATTCAGGACTGGCTCAGAGTTTTCTGCATACATCTTGAGCAATGCTAGATGATTATATATCTATCTGCAAAAATTGAAGATGTACTAGTATCAAGTCCCCATAGCATCAATCAAGAACTTTGAAGAATCGACAAATACAGCTACCAAAGATTATACACCGAGTACGCCAAAAGCAAGATGCTCCGAAATGAAGTCTTGCAACCCAACAAAATTAAGAACTCTCAAAACTGAAGCACTTGAGACAAGGATTCAATATTTTATTAATGAGTAAAAAAAGCCGGATGTAAAAACACAATTGGTGTTGACAAGCACACAACCAAAACTGTTGCGACTAATGTTAAAACAGGCTCGTCGTCTGGTATAGGAAAAGGGTGTACTGATGCACGCACGCACCTTTGACAAATTGCCTGCTTTAGCCTATAGGAGTTGGGACCTGGCGAGACACGCGACACGACTTTAACCACTTTTCAAGTTGGCTAATGACACTACGTATTGTTAATGTTATGTATCAAACTGCATTATATGAGTAATATTTATATAATATGTCTTCTCTCTCTCTATATATATATATATACTAAATTCACTCATCCAAAACACGAGCCAAAGAGCAGATCTGACTTTTCATCAACCATGGGCTTCAGAAGTATTTAAAACAGGCCCAGATAATATAAGAGCCCCAACACACAAAAAAAAACAAAAAAAACAATCATTCAACTTTCAAGTTCAACATCAAAAAAGAAAAGAAAAAAAACGCGCCCAAAATAATTGAAACCTCAAATATTTGAAAAAAGATGAAAACATAGTTCCGTACATCCTATCATCTAACAAAATTACGAGAAAAAGCCATCGCCAAATTCACGAACTCGTACGATAATATCAGTCAATCGCAACTGATTTAAAACGCATAAGTAGAAAAAAAAAATTGACGGAGTTAACAAAAAGAGCAATCGTATGAATCCGAAAAAATATCGTTACCGATCTCACATATTCATACCAGAGAAAAAAAATCGAATATTTCCGATCAATTCGAGGCGATGAACTCGGTGTCGGATCGAAACCGGCGGCGAAAGAGGCGATTTCCGGCGGTCCCAGATCTAGGGCTTCGGGGAGAGAGAAGGGTATTGAATTGGGCTTTGTATTGGACTTTTTGGTTGGATTGTGATAAGGTTTACTATTATTGGGGTAGGGCAAAAATTAAACCGAATTAGATATGGACTTTGAGGTCCATCTACGTGTGTTAGGTTCGAGACTTTTTTTCTTTCCTTTTTTTTTTTTCCTTTTTCAAAGGAGCATAGGTAATGGTGTTATTTTGTTGGTGACGCAGCCCACATAAGATGGTGAGCCCACTTCAATCAAATAATGAAATAATGAATTGATTTTGATTATTTATAGTATAAAATAAAATAAATTTAATTTAGAAATATTAGTTTAAAAAAATGGTAATTTGATAATTAATTGTGTATTGATTTTTTTTATTTTGTAATAATCTTTTTAATACAATACAAAATTTTTGGTTTTAGTTTTACGGTACGATACAAACCATAATACATTCCATTCAACATAATACATTTGTTATTTTATCTCTATTGTTATTTATGTTTATAAACTAGAAAAATATTAATTTATTGAATTTTTTATTAAAAAGTAAGGTTAAAATATAGTGGTAATACCGGGTTCAGGACCACCTCATAAAATAAATAAATTCTGAGGCTCCGTCCATAAAAGTAGAAGTTTTATAGGCAATTATAGGCATTTGGCACGTGAAAAGTCTCTAATACCCTTACTTGTAATAAATAAACTTTCTACTTCACCATGTCACAGTGACATACCACCGTGTCACAGTGTACTCCACCGTGTGTCACAGTGACACAGTGTACTTCACCATGTCACAGTGTACTTTCACCGTGTGTCACAGTGACACAGTGTACTTCACCATGTCACAGTGTACTTTCACCGTGTGTCACCGTGACACAGTGAAATGTCACCGTGACACAGTGAAATGTTACCGTGACACAGTGAAATGCCACCGTGACACAGTGTACTTTCACCGTGTGTCACCGTGACACAGTGAAATGTCACCGTGACACAGAGAAATGTCACCGTGATACAGTGTACTTCACTGTGTCACAGTGTACTTTCACCGTGTGTCACCGTGACACAGTGAAATGTCACCGTGACAGTGTACTTCACCGTGTGTCACCGTGACACAGTGAAATGTCACCGTGACAGTGTACTTCACCGTGTCACAGTGGCATACCACCGTGCAACATTGTACTCCACCGTGACACCGTGTACTTTCACCGTGTGTTACCGTGACACAGTGTAATTCACCGTGTCACAGTGACCATACATAGCGAAAACTCACCGTGATATTTAAATGTGTGTGCGCGTGAATTTCAATTGCCAAAAAGAGAGTAAAGTGCCTTTGTTTTTTAATATTCTTATTCAATTAATGAATTATACTATTGTGTCATAAGGGTATAAATGTCCATTGCCTATAAAACTTATATTCTTATGGACGAGGCTTTAAAACTTATATACTCTTATGCCTTGGCCTTAAAATGCCTCCGCCCCTAAAATATATTTCATATGTTCTTTAAATATTTACATTTTTTACGTCATTTAAATGTTTGCACACCTTAAAATAAATGTTTTTATTAACAATTATATATTCTCTCAATACACGTTTGCACACCTTAAAATAAATGTTTTTATTAACAATTATATATTCTCTCAATACACGTTAATTTATTTATATTTTTACAAATATTTTCAAGTATCCATTTATTTATTTATATATTTATACTCTTTTTACCTCTATTTTATACTTAGACTAACACAAAAAAAAATCCCTTTTGTAAAGATGTGTTTATTCTAATCAAACTCTTCAAATACATCATATCATGAGTGAGATCCTCTCCTCGTACAAAATTGCCTAATATTTCCTAATAACCAAATTATAGCCTTTAATTAAATATAAAGGGTCAAGATCTTATCTAATTTCACATATTTATAATCAAATTCATTAATTATACTAAAAAAATAATTTGCACATGATTTTTATTTTTAATTAATAAATATCGTGTTTGAACTTATAAAAAACTGATTTTTTTTTATTAAAAATAACATTATTAAATATCTTATTTAAACTTATGAAAAATAATTTTAATTGTTGATTAAAAAATAACAGTAGTAAATATATGTTTGAACTTATGAAAAAATTTGATAAAAAATATTTAACTAATAATTTTTAAATTTTGATTTTTTTTACAATATGTAATGTTACAATTTATTTTTATATCAAATTAATATTTTTATACTTTAAGAGCATCTCCAACCGATACCAAAAACCTATTTTGGAGTAAGGGAGATGCTCCAAGCGATACCAAAATATAAACCTATTATAGGTATTAAAGTGGGACCCACAGAAAAAATACTTAAATTTACGGTTACCTTAAACTCAAACAAAAAACTTTATTATTTATAAAACGATCCTTTTTATATAAATTAATAAATATAATCTATCAACATTTTTTTAGTTTCTTATTTAATATTTTTTTTAATGTAATTTTTTTTAATAATCATATCATTAATAATTAAAATAATTTTTAATAAAAATATTTTAAATAATGAAATAAAAATAAACATGATAATACAAAATATAATTAAATATTAAATTATTTAATTGACGTTAAAAATAAAATAATAGTATGGGATATCACAATATTTTTTTTATTATGTTTGAAATTTTAAATTGAAAATAATGACTATTAAATTTTTTAATGTTAAAAGTTATGAGGTTAAATTGTAAATTTGTAAAGATATTGGTTATTTATAAACAGTTGTATTAGAAATATTTTGAGAATGTTCTTTTAAGTTTTAGTATTGGAATCTCGGTTGGAGTGAAATTATTGTAAACTTAAAATAAAACTTATTTTTGAGTTTACGTTCTTGTGTTCGGTTGGAGATGAAACATTAATCAATTTTTTTTATATTTTCAACAATATTTATTACTGTTTTTTTATTAAAAATTAAAATTATATATATATTTTTTTGTCACGTACAGTAGAGATCATTTGTTAATAACATTAATCGAGTATTAAAATTTAAAACCATATATTTATTTATTTATTTGTGTGTATGTATCATTTTTTAATAACATTAATGGAGTGAGTTATATTAAGGGGCTGAAATTAAATCTTGACCCTAAATATTTAATTAAAGGCCAGGATTATTAGCTCATTAGGAAATATTAAACAATTTTTGGTGAGGAGAGGATCACAATCTCATCGTAGAGTAAGTAGAGTTAAGTTTTAAACATTAAATGAAAAATTAAGGGTACAAGGGTTTTTTTGTACCAAAAAAGTAATGATAATTTATATTTTTAGAAATGTGACCGTAAAAATGAGAGAGAAGTATCAAAATAAAAAGTATAATCAATAAATATGTTTTTTAAATATTTTTTTAAGTGGTTGCATTTTTTACTTTCTGTACTTCAACTTATTATTTTGTACTTTTACATGTCCCATTTGAGTATACAGTATATACATATGAAGCAAAAAAAATTATGGAAAAAAAATTATGGACGAAATTATAAAATTTAATAAATATATAATTATCTACGCCTTCAATAACATAGCACGTTTAATTAATTAGTTGCAAGTAACAAATATTACATCAAACACACAAATATTATCCTCCGGGATTACCCCTAATCCTCACGACATCTTGCCCGGTTATCTTAAAACCTTCTTCAGAACCTCGTCAGGTATACTATGGTTCGAAGTGAACACAGCCGTCGACGATATCTGAGCTCCCGGATTCTGGCTGCTCAGCCCCGACACAGCCAAAGCCGACTTCACCAAGTCCGTATTATACAAGAAGTGGACCAAACCCTTTGGGAAAAGGAACGAGTCACCGAGTCGCCTCAGTTGTTGCGTGTGGAGCCGATTGCTCGTGTCGACAAAACTGACCAACAGAGACCCCTCGAGCAAGATGGTCACTTCCGACGCCCTCAGGTGGGAGCGGGCGACGTGTTTTGATGCGGCGGAGCTCAAGTTCAATGGAGTATTTTGATGACGAGGGGGCGAAGAGTTTGGGTGCAAATTTAATTTCTAAAAGATGAGTAAATAATATTGTTTTAATTTAATTTCTAAAAAATGCATTAATTTAATTTCTCTCCACAACCGATGTCAGAGTGACGTATTCACAACGGTTTAAATTGAAACCTATGTGAATATTATTATCTACATCGGTTGTACAATAACCGTCGTAAAACGCCTGTTGTTAAAGCCTATTTCTGTAGTAGTGCTTACACGTGGCGCTATTTATAGCTGAATGCCAAACCCATGTAAAACCCTAGCTACGCATTTCCAAAATAAAGAAAAAGAAAAATACAATAATAAAGGGTTCAGCTAACATCACGTGAGATACACACTAAATTAAGGGCAATTGGGACATTTCCAGAGTGGATATAATACGGTGCGTTTTGTATTTGATTTGGGGATAAAATCCCTAAATTGAATTTAGGGAATTAGGGCATGGAGAAACCCTAATTCGACTGTGGTTTAATACCCCCACAAGCGGAGCTCCGGTAAAGAAGAGATATTCAGCTTATTCTTCAAGCGGAGGAAGGGTTGAAGAGAGCGATTTAGTAAAAATATCTGCGGCTTGATCGATAGCGGGAATGTGTTGAATGTGGATTTGATTTGATTGAACCTTCTCTCGAATAAAATGAAGGCCAATCTCAATGTGTTTGGTGCGAGCTTGAACCACTGCGTGATGAGACATACGAATGGCACTAGTGTTATCAACCCACAGAAATGGTGGAGTTGATGTTGAAGCTTTAAGTTCCTGTAAGAGAGATCGAATCCAAGAAACTTCAACAATGGCTAGAGCAATACCACGATATTCAGACTCTGCACTAGACCTAGAGACAATGTGCTGCTTTTTAGAACTCCAACTGATGAGATTAGGGCCATGAAAATGCAAAAACCATAGGTTGAGCGTCTATCATCATGGTCTGACGCCCAAGCCGCATCAGAAAAAGCACTCAGTCGAGGAGAAAGAGATTTTGAGATAAGCAAGCCTTGATGGGAAGTGCCAAAGATGTATCATAATAATCTCTTGACTGCCCTGAAGTGGATATCTGTGGGAGCTTGCATGAATTGACTTAAACGGTTGACAGCAAATTGGATATCAGGTCTAGTGAAAGTGAGGTATTGCAGCCCACCAATGAGCTGTCTATATGTAGTAGGATTAGGCATGAGGGTTCCTGCTATTTTGGTGAGTGTACTGGAGCTCACCATAGGAGTTGGGGTGGACTTGGCATTGGATAAACCAGCTTTTGCCAAGAGCTCATGGGAATATTTGGATTGAGTAAGAAGAATTCCAGAAGAGGTATAGGAAACCTCAATGCCTAAAAAGAAGTGAAGTGGGCCAAGATCCTTCAAGGAGAAGGTGTGAGAGAGTTGAGAAATAACCTGATTGACTGCTACTGTGGAACTACCAGTAAGAATAATATCATCAACATACACTAGTAGGAACACAGTAGCAGTGGAGGTGGTTTTTATATAAAGACTTGAATCAGCCTTTGAACCAACAAAACCCATCTTGCAAAGAGCAGTATTGAGGGTGTCAAACCAGGCTTTTGATGCCTGTTTAAGGCCATAGATAGCCTTGTTTAGTTTGCAGACATAATCAAGCTTAGAGGGGTGTGCAAAACCAGGGGGTTGAGACATGTAAATAGGTGTATTGGGATCCAAATGCCCATGGAGAAAAGCATTATCAATGTCAATTTGTGTAAGGGACCAGCCTCTGGAAAGGGCAATTGAAATGATGAGTCTGATAGTGGTTGGCTTAATGACTGGACTGAAAACCTCATGATAATCAATCCCAGCAAGTTGATTAAAACCCTTGGCAACCAATCTTTGATTTGTGTTTTAAGATAGTGCCATCTGAATTCTTTTTCAGTTTGAATACCCATTTTGAGCCTATGAGATGTTGATGGGGTGAAGGGGGTACCAAATCCAAAGTACCATTGTTAAGGAGAGCTTTATTTTTATTTTTTTTTTGGTCTAGGTCAATTGCAGATATTTAAATACTCACACACACATGTCTCGGGTTCGAACCTTGGACCTTACGGTTCTCAAGTCGAATGCTCAACCAATAAGGAGAGCTTTATACTCTTGTTAAATAGCAGTATGCCATGGAGGGCTGAGCAGAGCTTGAGTGTGGGTTTTTGGTTCAGAAATTTTAAGGTCAGGTTGGGATGATTTATTGGGGGAAGAAAGCAAAGCAGATAGATATGTTTTTGGTTTGAAAACACCAACTTTTCCTCTAGTAATCATGGGTTGTTGGTTGATGGGGAGTTGTATATTTGGATCTGGAACAGGAATATGAGAATTTGGATCTGCAACAGGAGATATAGGATGTGGACCATCATCTGGAATAGGTGGATTTCCTGGTGATGATGGGGGTGAGGGATCAGGTAAAGTAATTGGAGTAGAATGTTGCACAGGGGATATGGTATTAGTGTTGTCAACATGTGTGTGTATCGGAGGTAAGATATGAGAAAGAGGAAAATTAAAAGGTTGAGACACTTCTGAATCTGGTGTTGGTTGGTTAAGTTTAGCTGGAAAAACTCTCTCATTGAACACCACATGTCTGTTAAATATGACCTTACCATCTAGTAATAAAAGCATGTAGCCTTTATATTGGTTGCTGTAACCAAGAAAGGTACAAGGTTGTGATTTGGGATCAAGTTTGTCTGAATTGTATGGCTTCAGAAGGGGTAGGGCCTGACAACCAAAGACCCTAAAGTAGGAATAATCTGGTGGCTTCCCAAATAAAAGTTGGTAAGGTGTGGTAAAATTAATGGTACTCTGTGGTATTCTATTTAATAAGTGCACTGCTGTGGCAAATGCATCTTCCTAGAAAACTTTCTCCAATCCTGAATGAGATAATAAGCTTAAACCTGATTCCACAATGTGTTTATGCTTTCTCTCTATAGCCCCATTCTGCTCAGGTGTATAAGGACAAGATATTTGATTTTGAATTCCAGAAGAGGCAAAGATAGAAGACAATGACTTGAACTCAGAACCTCCATCACTCTACAAAATCTTTATTTTCCTGTCAAACTGATTCTCAACAAGTGATTTAAAATGAACAAAAGCCTCTTTAGTTTCAGATTTTGCTTTCAGAAAATATATCCAAACATATTTTGTACAATCATCAAGGAAAGAGACATAGTAGTTACTGCCATTAAAAGATGTGATAGGTGCAGGACTCCAAAGGTCAGTGTGAATCAAGTGCAAGGGTGTAGAGGAGTGAGATTTACTGATAGGGAAAGGGAGTTTATGCTTGTTGACAATTTAAACAAAATTCAAATGCATCTTTATTATCATAGGAGATTTTACATAATCTGAGTGCTCTTTTGGTATTATCCAAAGATGGATGGCCTAATCTCCTATGACAAAGCTTAAGGCTTATAGATGACTTAACAGAACAAGCTAAACAACTACAAAAACTGGTAAAAGCAGCAGTGCATGCACTTGAAGTGGTGATCTTGGATTTGGATGGTGATGGTGGGTGACTGGTCTGTTTGAGCTGGAAGGTGTAAATACCATTGTTAAGAACCCCCTGCAGCAGGACCTCCCCTGAGATTGGCTCCTTAACAACACAAAAAGTGGGGTGAAATTCAAAATAAACATTGTTATCTTTGGCAAATTGACTGACACTCAAAAGATTTTTGGTTATAGAAGGTACAAGCAGTAGGTTTTTCAGATGAAAAGTATGTGATGGTTGATTAGAATTTGTCTTAATTAATGGCAGTTACTATGCTCGTACCTGTATGAGTGATGTCCAAACCAGTCCCATTTCCAACTGTAAGCTTGTCAGCACCATTATACTCAGAACTAAGCTGCAGATTTGACATATCATCGGTGATATGATGAGTAGCCCCAGAATCTAGGTACCAAGAAGCCTCTGAGTTGGTATCAGCTGAGCTATAGTGAGCTGAAGTTTGTTATGAGGAGCCATTTGAACTCTGACCACCTTGGCTTTTGTTTTCTCCTCCTTGATTCCTTACAAAATTTGCATCAAACATGTGATAACACTTCTCAGCTGTGTGATTATAATAACCACATATCTGGAAATAAACCTTTGCCCCACTTTTACCACCACTGTATCCCATATAATCAGGTATTTTAGATTTATACTCTGTACTTTATAAATAACTAAATAAAAATACATTCAAAATATAAAAAAATCATATAAAGTATACCTCCATGTCCATTAGCACGAAATCCACGTTGGATTCGACTTTGTTAAAACATTCATTGATAAATTTCCGCGTGCATCGAAGTACTATGCTCCAGTCCCTTGTTGAAGAATTCAGTTGAAAAATACTTGCACGAACAACCATTTTCGCCAGAGAAAAGAAAAAGAAGAAGATGAAAAGGCAGTAGGTTTTGAAAAAGAAAGGTCTGATGTTGCGATAGAATGGAAGTTTCCTTTTTGTAGTTTCCCATATAACGTGTTGATTGCACTACTATTTTACGCAATACAAGTGGGATATTGTTCTACACAATGATTAATTATAATGCAACCGTGAGAACCGTGGGTTGTACAATAGTAATTTCAAAAATTGTAAAAAAAAAATAATTTCTCATAGCAATATTATTATGTTAAATTTCTTTTAGAAATCAACTCTATAATTAATTAAAGTCGGAAACTATTTAATGAAATTAATGGTTATTATACAATTTTACTAAAATTTAGCAAATCTAATTTCTGATAAATCCGTAAACATAAAAGTAACAATATCTACTAAGCATGTTGCCCAAGTTGGTGGAAACTATTTAAAGAAATTATTGGTTATTATACAATTTTACTAAAATTCAGCAAATCTAATTTATGATAAATCCATTAAATTAAACATAAAAGTACCAATATCCACTAAGCATGTTGCCCAAGTTAGGTGGTGAACGATGTAGTACATTAGTAAAATTTAAATGGATTATCATTTCAGTATATAAATCAATTACATTTATTAGTAGAATAATTCATAGTGCACAATCTTTATAATATGAGTGGAAAAACAAAGACAACGATAAATTCAACAAATTAAAATTATATAAACAATAATTATAAAAAAACTTAGTTCAAATTTAAAATTGTTAAAAAAATGACTACATTTAAATGATTAATCAACATAAAATATAAAAGTAGATATGTCATACGCCAAAACTCTTTAGAACTTTCCAATGCATGGATAACCGCAAAAAATGCACATGTATTCAAGTTGAATCGATTTGGAGTAGATCACGAGCGCAACTCCAATTTTCTTGAAACTTATTATACATCCAAATATTGATTTGATTTAGAATAAACAAAAATTAGGATAAAAAAAGCGTATATAATGTTAAGAGTAAGAATTATCAATAAGCAAATATGTGTTTCACCGTTTATGGTAAACAATTGCCTCATCGATCTGATGATAAATCTTAACCTTTGTAGAATATTTGGTACTACACAAAACAAATTGACCTACAAAAAATAAAAAACATGATAATCTCAATATGGTTTAACACATTTTCAAGCACGCACAGGAAATTGCACGTAAATAACATATTTACCATTGAACATTGTCGTGCTTGCAAGCTGAATAATAATAACAGCAAGACCCATTATTTTCTCTCTTGCCATATCGACAACTTCAATAATTTCGGTTGAAAAGGGTTCGAAATATAAGAAATCAACGATACCAAAATTGTTTATTAAAATGACATAGTTACTGTATGTATTAAAGATATTTTTATTGTAGAGTAAAACTTAGACTATTGCTTCAATCTAATTAAGACTTACTGTAGATCTCCAACACGAAGACGTATAAATCTATGTCCTTGAACGCGATTACCATTCATCATTGTAGAATCAATACCAACAATGTGACCAACTATGTCTTGTATAAAATAAAGTAAGACGTGTTTCAAAACAAATTTTATGCATAATAAACGTTGGTAATTTATATTGTATAAAATACCATAAAGTTATGATTCTTAGGTACTGTTTTAAAACAACAAAACATACCCAATAGAGGACCTTCAGCGAGGAAGTTATGCTCGTTGATGCACCAAAAAGGTTGGAAGTTATAGATTGATTTACGAAAATCTAAATACGATGTAAGTTCTACAGTTGTTCTTTTCTGGAGAACGATCGTATATTTATTGTCGGCAATCATATCTTTCACAGGTAACGCAATAACTTGAAACTTCTTGATGCTATAGAGTTCACCCTCAACGATCTTACCGTGAAACTAATCCAATAGATATGTCTTTACAAATGCATGAATTTTTTATCACGCTGGTAAAAAACCATAAAACAATCATTAGTAAAAAAATATAGGGTTTGAAGAGATTTTAGTATAGCACGTGTCTTCACATATAATAGTAATTAAAATGTGTAATATTTCACCATCAGATCCATCATTACAATATGCATGGCACGCTTTAATGGATCGACTCTTGAAGAGAACCATATTTGACATATTCTGACAACGATATTCCAGTTTGAACCATTCGTAGTTAAACCACATAGCAAATCGTGACCCGCCATTGATAAACCTTGGAAATATCTCAAGAAAATAACAATTGAAAAGTAGAATTATAGAGGGATAATATATAGAAATATAATATTCACCGAAAATATATTATGGATGTCTCCTAATATTTAAAGATAAATATTATATATGGATAAGTGAAAGATAAATCTTTGATTTATACATGAGAGATACATATTCTTTCATTTAATATTTACTGAATATTTGTTGGAATCGACGTCGATAAAAACAATTTGTTTTGATTAGTTGTGTATGACCACGCATCGGTTGTTTTAAAATATAATGTAATCAATCAATTAAGAAATTGTATAAGAAATATGTAATTAAGAATAATGTAATCAATTAATTAAGAAATACTCTAATAAATTTAATTATAACTGGTTTATTTAATAAATATTGGTAAATATTTATGAATTACAATATAGATACATTAAAGATGAACAAAATATATCTTATCCAGACATAGTGTATGCTAAATTGTATGATACTAGTACCACTGCCCCGTGCGATGCACGTGGTATTTTTTTGAAAGTTGATTCGAATGAAAATTTTATTTTATTTTATAATCCTACTCTCACTCTAATTTGTAGGGGTGTGCATGAGACGGGATTATGGAATCTCATCTCGTCCTGATAATTTATATTCTGGTCGAGATCGAGACGGGATCAGGACCTCCCAAAATTTTAAATAAAATTATAAAATTAACAATTAAATTAAATATATAAAATAATAAAAATACAAATAAAATAAAAAAATTAAATTTTTAAGAGAAATAAAAATTTAATATAACAATTAAATTAAATTGTTGAATTATTATTTCTATAAGCCAACTATTTTTTTTATAATTCAAACTTCATAAGTATATAAGGTGATCTATTAAATTAAATTGATAATTAATAATTATTATTTGTGATTAAATTATATCCATTCTCAACCAAATTAAATTAGTTGGTATACCAACATAATTGGTTAGTATAAATTACAAATTTTTTATACCAATTACATATTGGTTGGTATACGGTATAAGAAAAATACAATAAGTATACCTACCAATCCAGCCCTAATTGTATTATCCCATATATATATTTCTTTTTATAATAATATTGTATTAGGACTGTAACTGTAATAACCCGATTTTTTACAATAAAAATTAAGTAATTAAAATAGCTCGTTTTTACACGTTTTAATTGGATTTCGGTATTTTATAAATTGGGCTTTAAATTAACGGACATTTATAAAATATAGTTAACTATAATGGGCCGAACTTATAATTTTTAATGAGCTGAGTTTATATTTAACTGGGCTGAACTTGTATGGTTTATAGACTACTAAACCTTTAAATTTAAATGGGCTATTTAACCCTATTAATATGTTTTACTAAAAGAAACGACAACAAAAAAATAAAGAATGCGATAGAAATAGGGTTTTCACGTGAGGGAAAAGAGGGAGAGAGAGTTGGACTGCAAGAGAGACGAGAGAAATAGTCGTGCGTGCTGTACGTGCCGTGCGGGAGAGAAGAGGGGGAACGGACGACCCGAGAAGGAAAAGAAAAGGAGAAGAGAGGCGTGGACGGCGAGAGCGGAGAAGAAGAAGAACCGGATGTTAATCGTATCTCTCGAGAACCTCGATCTCTCAATCCTAATTCGATAATCAGGCAAGTGGGTTTAAGTTTCACGTAGTTAAGTTATACAATCGAGTCTAGGGTTCATCGTACTTATCATTTAATTTATGTGATTCTTATAAGTTTGTAGATATATATGTTTATGTTGTGTGTATGTGTTGTATATATAACTAATCTATGTGTATTTATTTGTCCATACATGTACTGTGTGTATAGTGTATGTAAAGATGTGCAGATGCAAATATATATATCTAAGCACCTAATCTATATGTATGAAAAGATGCGTGGGTACTGTAGCATATATACATAACTTGTATGTGTCATGTGTGTCATAATCTATATGTATGAAAAGATGCGTGGGTACTGTAGCATATATATATAACTTGTATGTGTCATGTGTATGTAGTCGTGCTGAGGTAGTAACCTATATGTACTTGTGTCATTGTGAAGAATTACTTAAACAACATAAGCAATTCAATAAAATAAAATTAGAAGACTTACTTGTCTTCGATGCGGAAACGTAAATCGAACGGATCGAATCCCTTGTTGCGTGTTGCTTCTCGTGCTACGCAGTGTCTACAACACTCTCCCAATCGATCGGAGTGTTGAATTGTTCTTCACGATCTAAGAACCCCAACAATATTGTTCTATATGTTTGATACAGAACTGCCTTTGTCCATCTACACATTGCGCAAGTTTTTTTTTTTTTTTTTTTTCTTCACGAAAGAAAAACACTGTAATTTTTAATATTATATTTTCTTCTCTTTTCTATTTTCTCAATTACACACTTTTGTATAGAAAACTGAATAGAAAAGATAATATTAGGAAAACCGTATATTATTCTTATCTACTACACAATAGTAGTTATAGAAATTTATATTCTATTTCATAAATAAAATAAATATTAAAACACTTATGTTTTAATTAATACGGATCGGGTCGGGTCAAGCCCACAGGCGACCCTAATCCCAACACATTGTGTGTTCATATTGGATAGTTATGTTTCTGATGGTATGTATATATCTTAATGTGTGAAAAGGAATTAGCAGGTGCTTGTAAATTTGCACAGTGATATATCTTAATAGTAATTGAGGTTTGAATGTTGTATATTATACTTTGTTCTGCATTATGTACTTTTGTACAGTTAGTTATGTTCCTTGCAATGTTTATGTTTATCATTGTTGATATGAGTGTGTGCATATCATTAGTTCATGCATACATGTAAGGGTGGTTTGCATTAGAAGTCCAGTTCACGATCAAAATATTAAAGAACGAAAGTTAATGTTAAAGTAACGAAATGTCGGGCATCGTAAGGAACTACCTTAAGCAGGGTGTGCAACTAACTTTAATGGCCTCAATGGCTAGAGCGTCGAAAGGGCCTCTAGACAGGGTGTGCAACTAACAAACGAATGACCTCAATGGCTAGAGTGCGAAAGGGCCTCTAGACAGGGTGTGCAACTAACGAACGAATGGCCTCAATGGACTGGGGTAGCCCTTACGATGTCAAGTGAGCTCGCGTCTAAACGTTAAAGATATGAACGGATGTTAATGTTAAAGAAAAGTTACGTAAACGTTTCACGTTAAAGTTTATGTCCTACGTCTAAGTTAAGTACGTTGTTGCATTGCATCGTCTAAGTTAAGTACGTCGTTGCATTGCATTAAAGGTTCAACGTTTAAGCTACGAATTAAGACGACAAGTGAAAAGATTAAAGCATATAGATTGCATGCCTACTTGTCAGTCAGTGGACTGACCCTTGCTAATACAAATGATTTCAGGTGATACTTTTGATTAACCGAAGTAGTCGAGGATGCCTCTGCGCCGTGATTCGTACAAATGTTAATAAGTACAATTTTATTTTAAGTATGTGTTAAACGTGTTAAAACCTTAAGTTAATTCCGCTGCATTTACTTTCATTTAAACCTTTTTACCGTTGGACATTTATTATGCCGATGTAGAATTTGAAAAATTGCATCTCGCACCCTTGAGGTCTTTAAAAATTATTACTTGTATTTCTTTTATTTAATAAAATAAATCGGGGCGTAACACTTTATATTTCAAAATAAATGAAATAGATAACTAACAATGTATCAATTCTCGAAAATGTTCCTCTTTTCAATTTTCGACAACTTTTCAATTTTGAAAAGTTTTTCGACAACTATTCAATTTTAATTTACAAATATATTCTACTATTATAATTTTGTTTCTTCATGTTCTATCAATATTACAAATATATTCTACAATTATGTATATATAAAAATATTTTTTCAACTATTTTCTAATATAATTAATATACTACCAAATTGTAAATTTATATATATATATATATATATATATAATGTCATATAATACAAATTAGGAAATACAAAAATTAATAATATAATTAATTTATTCAAAACAACAACACAAAAAAGAAAAAGAAAATTAATAATATAATCGATTTATTCAAAACAACAAAAAAAAAAAAGAAAAATAGAAAAAGAAAAACAATGAAATTAACAATAAAATTAATTTCATAAACAAGCTCCCTATAAACCGAAAACCGATTGAAACCAAGCTCCCTACAAACCAATTGAAACCAAGCTCCCTACAAACCTATGAAGGAAATACCAAGCTCCCTACAAACCTATGAAGGAAATACCAAGCTCCCTACAAACCAATTGAAACCAAGCTCCCTACAAACCAATTGAAACCAAGCTCCCTACAAACCTATGAAGGAAATACCAAGCTCCCTACAAAGCTATGAAGGAAATACTTTTTAATGGAATAGAGTATAGAATCGGTTGTTTCTATTACTTGCCATATTCCAGTGGACGGGTCACACAAAACTATTAACATTTTGTCCCAAAGTGTGAGTACTATTTTATCATTCACAATCCCTAAGCAATGGTCAAATGGAAAATACTTGAAGGAAACAGTGTGTTTCTTGATCCAATTAATCACACCTCTAGTGTTATCCATCACCGGAGTCCATACGTCGTAATACGGGCAATCATCGGTGACTCTATATGCTACCAAAACAAATTCTCCATTCAAGTTTCCACCAAACACGATGGGATTAGCAACATACCCGTGGTGACACCTCCAGGCATAACCGTTGTTCCCCAAATACCAAGGTGGAATGAACTTGTTCAGCGCTAGTGTTTTGAGATCGAGGGATACTACGATAATTCTATTACTGGTTGTACAATGATCCGGATTTTCATAACTGCTTTCGTGATCACAGACCCAATAAGCAGCAAGCCCTTCGATGATCACATCAGCGGCATGGTAGCGGCGAAGGATACCATGGAAATGGAATTGAAAAGTGGAAATCACAGCCCAAGAATCAGGGGATGTTGAAACCCAAAGCTCCAGCCTAGTTACGCCATTTGGATTAGACAAAAATTTGGCCAGCTTGTAAACACCATCGTCGCACCAAAATGCGAATTTAATATTCTGATCAGAGCCAAAGGTAATACCAGAGTAAGGAAGTTTCCTGGAAAGGCGGGTGACAGGGTTCAATATCCAGATGTCGTCCGGTGACGGTGTGGGTGTCGGTGTAATCTCTCCCTTCCCGGCAATACAGATCAAGCCGTTGACTGAGCCGACGACGACTAGCAGATCCTTAAATCCGAAGAAATCTGCTTCTGCTGCTGCTGCTAATACTGGTCGAGGGATATCGAACATACGATCCTCAGATGAGAAGCAGATTAAAAAATCAGAGGTCGTACCTGATACTGGTCCACGGAGATCGAACAAACGGTTACGAGCAAGGAGGTGGTGCCTCGACGGATCGGATTTCGCCCGATGGAGGTGCGCGGCGACGAAATCCGACGACGAGATTAAGGACCGCCAAACCTTGCAAACAGCCTTGCATCGGACGAGGTCAAACGCAGGTAGTCCGATTAGGATCCTCTCTATTACATCGTCCGGTAACATCCTAAACTAAGAGGGTTATATAATTAGGGTTTCTAATTTTTTAGATCTGGAGGAGTTGGGACGAGGGATCGGTAATTTAAAGCCATTACGGATTTGTCGAGTCACCTTTTCCTAAACTAAGAGGGTTATATAATTGCCGACTATGGAGTAAATTTTTAGGCATATATCAATTTTAATAACTAAATTATATACTTAGCTCTGTTCTTTTGGACTGAAACTAAACTTTACTGAACTGAATAGATCTGAACTGAATGAACCTGAACTAAACTGAAATTAAGTTCAAAATAAGAAACTTAAAATAATGAAAAACTAAAATTAGTATTGTTAAAATTTCAATATTTTGTATATTATAAACAATTTTATTAAATTTCTTATTTTTTTATGAGGTTAATAAAATTAAAAAATGATTTACATTCTATAACTTTTATGGTTTATCGATAAATTCAAATAAATTGTTCGTATTGTTTCTTTAATTTTGATGCAAAATTTATTTTAGGTAAATATTATTTGGTAGACTCTAGATATTTTAATACTCTTGGATATTTGTCTCCTATTTGCGATCCCAACGTCAGATATCATATTCCGGAATATAAGCATGGACACCTAGAGGAATTTCTGAACATTTCAATTACCGACATTCTTCATTAAGAATGAAAGTTGAATGTGCTTTTGATCAGTTGAAAAAAAGGTGAAAGATGTTGAAAATTATTCCTCAAATATCACAAAAGTATCAAATGTCAATTATTGTTTCTTGTTTCACACTTCATAATTTCATACGAATGCACGAGGGTGGTATTCCAATTGTACATCATAATGTTACCAGTGGGAGAACAGATACAAAGTTGGATGATAAAAATCGAATGAAGCTCATGTCTAAGGTAAGGATGGATATAATCGAAGCTATTTGGAAAGATAACAACACCGAAAAGCATGAAGATTGAGTACAACAAAATAATAAGGAGGTAGATCATATGGAAGAAGATTGACCGATTATTTAAATTTTGTAATTTTTGTGATTTTTTTCAATATTACAAACATTTAATATTTATTGACATTAATTTTTATTATTTTTTATTATTATTATTATTTTTATTATTATAATAATAATTATTATTGTTGTTGTTGTTGTTGTTATTATTATTATTAAAACCGAACTGAAACTGAATTGAACTGAATTGAACTGAACGAACCTGAACTGAATAGAACTGAACTGAAATGAACTGAAATTAAGTCCAAAAGAACATGGCCTTAGACTAAATATATTAATTATAATTAAAAAAAAATTAATAAATTTTGACTTTAAAAAAATATTTTAATAATAAAATTATTAATTAATATTAATAATAAATACATATAAATGAAATTTTAATCAAATTCAAAAGAGTTAATCCATCAAAATAACCATTATTGTAAGTCTAAAATGAAAAATAACCATTTTTATAAAAACAAGTAAAAATTACCCATTTCTATATAAACTTACTAAATTACCCTCTAAAATTATATACTAAAATTATATACTTAATTTTCAATTATTCAAGAAATTCATGCCTTCTAATATTATATACTTTTTAATTATTCAAGAAATCTATGCCGCGTTGTATCCAAAAACTAACAAAATTAATTAATTAATGAAAAAATAGTTTATGTAATTTCACAAAATAAATATGAGAAATAACCACAAAACAAATATTGTTTTAAGAAATTAAAACACTTGAACTACTTGTTTTTATTGAATTTAAAACACATGAATTGACTTCATTCACTCCAAATCCGAGCACGTTTTGCGTGTGTGCCCAGGACGACGACATCGACCGCATGTTTTTGGTGCACGCTGACGAATACCAGATGATTCTTCAGGATTATGTGGCACTCGGCGTGTCGATCTTTCACCTCCTCCACGTATTCGACTCATTCTTGGTCGACCAGCTTGTCGAACAACAATTGGCGGAAAAACTTGTTGTTCAGTGACACATGGTGGCAAAATCCACTCATTTTTCTTTGGCACATTCCTAACGGGATACTTATAAGACTCAATCAAAGCATGTCTTTTATAGAAGTCGTCTACGTAGTCCAAAATAGAGACACCATTTGCCCTGCAACAATTATTTATCTACACATGTAAAAAAATCAATTAAAAATAATTACGCACAAAAATAAGAGATCGAACTTACTGAATAACTGCAATAGCATGTGCACAAGGCATTCCATCCAAATCAAATAAGCGGCAAGAGCAAGCTCGTGAGTGCAATGAGACAATTTTTGGAACATAGCCTACCCGACCATTATCCACCTTGAAAGAATCGTTGTCGATACGCACACACGTATATATTCGTGATTTCTCAATTTGGATTTTAATCTTCCGCATAACCTCTTCAGACAATGGAGCATCGCTATTAGTCGCAGTTTGACGCCTCTCATCGAACCATTTCTCAATCACAATTCTTATAGCTTCGATATTAGCTACGATAGGAAGGCGTCGAGCCCACAATAATCTAGCGTTGAAAGCCTCAGCAATACTAGAAGTCATGAAACTATAACGACGAATAGGGCACTTACATCGAGCCCACTTCTCTGGTCCAACACGCATCAAATGTTCATAGGCAGATGGTTTGTATGCTTTCATATAGTTCAAGTGTAATTGAAAATCTTCATGTCGATATGCATAAGCAGCTCTCTGAAACAAACCACCAAACATTTTCCCATAACTCTTCATGTTTTGCAGTAAGTGGTAGTAGCATGTTGCATGGGTGGCTTCTGGAAATACTTCTTTAACTGCATTCGCTATAGATTTGTGTTGATCCGAAACAATTAACGTATTTTCTATACACCCATAAGCGGTCCTGACTCGAGAAAGAAACCAAATCCATGACTCGTCATTTTCAATTGGGCCGACTCCATATGCTAAAGGATATACCCTCTCATTGGCATCTTTGGTCACTGCAACAAACAAAATACCCCTATTTTTCCCCTTTAGATGTGTGCCATCAACCACTATAATAGGCCTCATACAAAAAGAGTATGTAATGCGCGTAGCGCCGAGCGCGACAAATAGATGACGAAATCTACCATCAGGTGCAACATCAAGATCAGTGTGTGTGCCGGGATTCATCTCTTTAAGCATATGCAAATAACTTGGAAGCATTTGGTATGATTGATCATAATTACCATATATTCTCTCAATAGCTGCATGACGTGCTTTGAGTGCAACATCATAATTCACACGTATTCCATAATCAACTTGCAGCTCATCCATAATGTCTCTAGGTTTGATCATTTCTCGATCACGCTTCATCTTCCTAGCATAGTAGGCGGCAACCACATTTGCGTGAACCTTTCTAGGAGCAGTGTATCCCAAATCATTTATGCACGTATGCTCACCGTTAAAAGTGTGTACTCCCCAAAATGCACCCGAGTGGTTCGTAGCACGCATCGTAAAAGGGCATCTATTTGAAGTTTTGCACTTCCATACAAGGCGACGTTGATCCGATCTCTGCACTGTATATTCAGCGCGCTTCTCCATGTGCCACAAACCGACAGCCAGATTTAATTCCGTTTTGCTCGAAAAAATAGAACCTTTTTTCATCTCTTCAAAGTTAGGTTCTTCTTCTGGCCCCACAATTGAAGCTGTTGCATCTAGTGGAATCACTGGAACTAACCAATTGTTTTGTTCGTCTGGCTCAAGGAGAGATGTGTCCTCGCCTGCAGGATCTTCGCTCCTACCATGCACCAAGTCCAAAAGTTTAGCCATTCCACCTTCACGATTGATCCATGCGGCAAACTCGGCAAAAGAAAAGTTTTTCAAGTTCTCCTCAGTTTGGTCATCTGACGCCTCAGACTCTGATTCAAGCTGATAACTTTCATCAGTGTCATCCTTCTCATCACTAACTTCATGTGCAACATGTTGCGTATCTTCGTCATACACATAATGGGGTTCAGTCTGCCGTGACATCGACACATAATTTTCAGCAACAACGTAGTCGTTATTGAACCATTCAGAAGAGGCGACTCGACGAATCTGCTCCAAACTCTCATCTAAATCAGTACTGTGTAGAGTATGGTGCACCACATGAATAATTGGATTAAGTTCTTGAGCAAACAAATGAGTCAATTGCTCGTCAGTAGACAAAATAGTTTTTCGTATATGATCATGTGTAGATCGAGATAAGAGATAAATATCGTAGTTGATGTTCATTGAGTTGCACTGTAAAATGTTGTTGATATTATATCTCAAATCAACAATAGACGTCGGATCTCTCGCAATATGAGTAATTTGTTCAGCACCACCCACATAATCACAACCCACCAAATCTCCTCCATATTTCACGATGACGTATCTCCACCTGTTCATCTATTGAAATTGTACCACACAATCATGCATTTAGAACTTTACAAAATTCTCTTACAAGTTTTAACAAAAAATAAATAAATCATAATAATTTTAGATTAAAAAAAAAAAGATTTTACGCACCTTTTTATTGACTTGGCTTTGCTCTGTGATTCTTTCTGAGCGTTCTTGAATTTTTGAGCAGCGTAAAAAATAAAAATATAGTCAATATTGTATTTGATATGGAAAAGATTTTTTCCTTTAAAATCTGTAAAAGATTTGAAAAAGTAAAAAAATTGACTTTTGAAAAGCGTAAAAAAATGACAAAAATATTTTTAAAAGAAAAAAGAAGGATAATATAGTCTATTCAACTAGAATTGGGTATTTTTTACTTGTTATTATAAAAGTGGCTATTTTTTCAATTTCACTTATAAAAATGGTTAAAACAAATTTTCACCCAATTCAAAATATATGTGTGCTCGTGCACACGTATTAATAAAAATATTAATTTTTATTATATTCTTCATAAAAACATAAAATAATTAATCATAGCTAGTCCTCGATTAACTAGTCCCCAATTAATCTATTTATTTTATGCTCTAGCGGTTTGAGTGTAAGAAAAATCGCGAGGCAGTAGGCGCTGTCTTCCCATAGAAGCTACAGCAAGTGGATCAACAATGTTACACTCCGAAATTCTTTTTCAATTTAACGATTTCGTGGGTGTACAGAAATTCCTTAAAATCCGCCTACTTCTGCTTTCTGTTTTAAAAAAAAATGTTGTCAAAAACTAATTTAACTAAAAATTATATGTTTTTAAAGGAATTTTTTAATTTATTTAATATATAAATTCAGACTTTGCTAATTGGCCAGTATAAACACAAAAAAAATACACTACAAAAAATGAGCATTATCCCCATGGCACATACAAAGCTTTTATTAGTCGAGATTTTCTTAGGTGACTTTTTTTTACTATTAATAATTATGAACACAAGTGGAGGAATTCAGAAAATTAAGATTGAGCCTCCTAATGAACTTATAATTCTGACCGAACATCCAACTTAAATTTATCAAGTATAATTCGATCTACTAAAGAATTATAATTGCACTATCGTATCAGTCACACACACCGAATCGTATTACAGTATGCTTGATTGATGCAAATACTGTATAATGAAAACACTTAAGCTCGATCAAAGAATTATAATTGTACTATCGTATTAGTCACATACACCGAACTATATTACGATATGCTTGATTGATGCAAATACTGTATAATGAAAACCCTTAAACCTTTTAAAAAGGTTTCTCTAAATGTAATGATTGATGCAAATTAATCCCGATTATACGTCCCTTACATAAGAGCATGTAACTTCTCCGTAGTATGCACTATGCACTTGAGGGCATCGCAATCGAATCACAGACACATACACTTGTATTTGTGTGTCATACTCTTTGTATGACCTCGTCTGACTGTATTGGTATTGCTAGGGTTTATGATTCAAAAATTTAGGGGCTTAGTCGGACTCCAATTGAACGTAAGGATTCCGCACCTTCCTCATTGTCATTTGCCACCAGAGATGGGTCTCCGGCAGCGGCCGCGTCCGTGGACGACTGTGCTCTGTCGAATGCCGCGGGTTTGGCTAAGGGCGCTGCTTTGCTCTTTCAGGCTGGAAGATCGTGGACTGTTTGAGGATCTTGAATCAGTTATTGCTGAAGAAAGAGAACGACCTCAAGGTAAATTTGTCTCACCCGAGATTCGAACTCTGCGTCGTCGGGAAATTACACCCACATTATCACAGACTTTACCACTCGACTATGCTCCCGGGGACATGATAATTTATATTTTTAGAAACGTGACATGACAGTAAGAATGAGAGAAGTATCAAAATAAAAAGTTTGATTATTAAATGTGGTTGCATTTTTTACTTTCTTTACTTCTTTAACTTATTATTTTGTACTTTTACATGTCCCATTTGAGTATATACGTATGAAGCCAAAAAAAAAGATTATGGACGAAATTATAAAATTGAATAAATATATAATTATCTACACCTTCAACAATATAGCACGTTCGGGGAAGAGTGATTTTATCCTCCGAGATTACCCCTAATCCTCACGACATCTTGCCCGGTTATCTTAAAACCCTTCTTCAGAACCTCATCCGATCTGAGCACCCGGATTCTGGCTGCTCAGCCCCGACACTGCCAAAGCCGGTTTCACCAAGTCCTTATTGAATCAGAGAAATTATTCACTTCCGGGGATGAACATGTAATAAAATTTAAATACCAACACCAAAACCAATTCCCAACAACAGACACAGCTATATTTTACATGAAATCCAAGGAACAAGAAAAGGCTCTATATATTATCGACCATGCAACAAAGAGTGCGTACCGAAGAGGGGATTCATATAAGTGCATACTTGGGGATTTCGCCTTTCCTTAAAGCTGAGAGAGTGTCGATAAGGTCTTCAATGTTGTGAAGGGATGTTTCCTCGGAGCCCAACATAAAAGCAGCTCTGGCCTCAGCCTTCTTGGCGAGTTAAGGCTCCTCAATATCTGACGGTATAGAGATAGAACCCTGTCTCTGTTGCTAGCAATGTCCTCTGCGGTGGCCCATATCAAACCTTTTGCCATTACCTTACTGCAAAAAATACACAAATAAATAGAAATGCAATGAGTTCATTCAGGCATTTCATCAAACAGTTTGTAGTTGCTTATTGTTGCGAAAAAGTGCAAAACGAGATCGTAAAATCAATGCTAGGGATTCAATATTTCAGTAATGAGTAAAGAAACCGGATGTAAAAACACAATTAGTGTTGACAAGCACACAACCAAAACTGTGCGACTAATGTTAAAACAGGCTCGTCTGGTATAGGAAAAGAGTGTACTAATGCACGCACGCACACACTTTCGACGAATTGGGACTATCAAGTTTAGACATGTGTATACAAAACCCAGAGTTGGCTAAGAATGCCATTACGTATTGTTAATGTTATGTATCAAACTGCATTATAAGAGTAATATTTATATAATATTTCTCTCTCCCTCTCTCTCTTCCCTCTCTATAAATATATACATTTATATGTAAAGTCACTCATACAAAACACGAGCCAAAGAGCAGATCTGACTTTTCATCAACCATGGGCTTCAAAAGTATTTAAAACAGGCCCAGATAATATAAGAGAGCCCCAACACAAAAACAAAAAAACAATCATTCAACTTTCAAGTTCAACATCAAAAAAAAAGAAAAGAAAAAACGCGCCCAAAATATTTGAAACCTCAAATATTTGAACAAAGATGAAAATATAGTTCCGTACATCATATCATCTAAAAAATCACAGGAAAAACCATCGCCAAATTCACGAACTCATACGAAAATATCAGTCAATTGCAACTGAATTAAAACGCAGAAGAAGAAAAAAAAACGAAAAATAAAACCTTGACGGAGTTAACAAAAATAGCAATCGTATGAATCCGAAAAATTATCGTTACCGATCTCAACATATTCATACCAGAGAAAAAAAAATCGAGGATTTCCGATCAATTCGAGGCGATGAACTCGGTATCGGATCGTAACCGGCGGCGAAAGAGGCGATCTCCGGCGGTCCCAGATCTAGGGCTTCGGGAGAGAAAAGGGTACGTGAATTGGGCTTTGTATTGGACTTTTTGGTTGGATTGTGATAAGGTTTACTATTATTGGGGTAGGGCAAAAATTAACCGAATTGGATATGGACTTTGAGGTCCATCTACGTGTGTTATATTGTTGGTGACGCAGCCCACATAAGATGGTGAGCCCACTTCAATCAAATAATGGAAATAATAATTGATTTTGATTATTTATAGTATAAATTTAATTTACTTTAATTTAATTTAGAAATGTTAGTTTTAAAAAAATGGTAATTTGATAAATAATTGCGTATTGAAAATTTATTTTTATTTTGTAATATTTTTTTAATATAAAACGAAAGTATTGGCTTTAGTTATGCAATATTACAAAGCATAACATTCCGTTCAACATAATACATTTGTGATTTTATCTCTATTGTAATTTATGTTTGTAGAATATAAAATATTAATTTATTGAATTTTTTATTATTGTAATTTATGTTTGTAGACTAGAAAATATTAATTTATTGAATTTTTTTATTAAAAATAAGGTTAAATATATTTTATATGTTCTTTCAATATTTATATTATTTACTTCATTTAAAAGTTTGCACACTTTAAGATAAATGTTTTTATTAACAATTATAAATTCTCTCAATAAACATTTATTCATAATTTTACAAATATTTTTCAAGTATCCATTTATTTATTTATATATTTATACCCTTTATATCCTTTATACCTCTATTTTATACTTAGACAACACAAAAAAGTTAAATACATTTTGTAAAGATGTGTTTATTCTAATCAAACTCTTCAAATACATCATAGAGTGTCGAGGGTTGTTAGCTCAGTTGGTTGAGCATTCGATTTGAGAACCGTAAGATCCAAGGTTCGAACTCGAGACATGTGTGTGTGAGTATTTAAATATCTGCAATTGACCTAGACAAAAAAAAATACATCATAGAGTACGTAGAGTTAAGTTTTAAAAATTAAATGAAAAGTTAAGGGTACAAGTGTATTTTTTTTGGTAACAAAAAAGTAATGATAATTTATATTTTTAGAAATGTGACACAAAGAATGAGAGAAGAAATTAAATAAAAAGTTAAGGGTACAAGTGTATTTTTTTTTTTGTAATAAAAAAGTAACGATAATTTATATTTTTAGAAATGTGACAATAAGAATGAGAGAAGTTTGATTATAAATATAAAGTCAATAAATATATTTTTTAAATATTTTTTAAGTGTCTTAATTATAGGTTGCATGCATTTTTTTTCTTTTTTTTTATTTCTTTAACTTATTATTTTGTACATACTTACATTTGAGTATATACACTAAAACCTTTATAAAATAATAAGATCATGAAATTTTATTAATTTAGAAATGTTATTAATTTATCAAGTATTTTTTTTTATTTAAAAAACCAAAATCAACTGGCAAATTTTATTAATTTAGAAATTTTATTAATTTATCGAGTATTGATTTAATTTATAGAGGAACGTCAAGCAAAAAAAAAAGATTATGGATGAAATTATAAAATTGAATAAATATATAATTATCTACACCTTCAATAATATAGCACGTTCAATTAATTAGTTGCAAGTAACAAATTATACATCAAAAACACACACACACACTCGGAAGAGGGATTTTATCCTCCGAGATTACCCCTAATCCTCACGACATCTTGCCCGGTTATCTTAAAACCCTTCTTCAGAACCTCATCCGGTATACTTGGGTTCGAAGTGAACGCAGCCGTCGACGATATCTGAGCTCCCGGATTCTGGCTGCTCAGCCCCGACACTGCCAAAGCCGGTTTCACCAAGTCCGTATTATACAAGAAGTGGACTAAACCCTTCGGGAAAACGAACGAGTCACCGAGTCGCCTCAGTTGTTGCGTGTGTAGCCGATTGCTCGTGTCGACAAAACCGACCAACAGAGACCCCTCGAGCAAGATGGTCACTTCCGAAGCCCTCGGGTGAGAGTGGGGCGGGACGAGGCCGTTGACCGCGATGTCAACTCTCGCCATGGTCAACCCTAGGGTGTTGACTCCCGGCAAGTTGTTGACGTTCGTGAGGGTGACGTTGAACCCGAATTTGTTCATGTTGCCCGGTTTGGACAGTGCTGACGTGGCGAAATGGGAAACTTTCGCGTTGTCTGGATTGATGCATGGGAAGCCGTTTAGGAAGATTCCTCGCGGGTTTGTTGTGTCGGCAACGCAGTGGTCGTTGTGGGGTTCGGGGTCGGATTCGATGAGTCGAGGAGATGAGAACAAGGCGAGGAGGTGAAGAAGAAACAAAACATAGTTGATTTCCATGAAGAGAAATTAATTAATTAAACTTTGTTTATTCTTCTGATCTTTCCCTCTTCAAAGTAAGTTGATAATTATATACATACTGTACAATAACACTATGATAGCTAGCTTGAGTACCTTAAGAGCATTGTAGGAAGAGAAAACAAGTCATGGTATATATGTTTGGGTACAAAAAAAGTAATGCCTAGTAATCCTTAACTTGGACTTCATATTTAGTCATGGCCCATCTTTAGTATACAAGGTAATTAATGTATGATTATTTATACTTCCTCAAGTTTCATAATAATATCACCATTTCTTTTGTATTTTGTGAAGGATATATATAAAAGATCTCAACATTTCATTTATTATATCTTTTATTAATTTTACTTTATAATTAAATTCATTAATTTTATTAGATAAAAAAATACCTAAAAAAATAAGTTAACTTCATTATAAATAAATGTCATTAGAAATATAAAAAAATAAAAAATTATACATCAGAATTAATTAGATAACAAAAAAAATTATATTAAAAATATAAGTTAATTTCATTTAATTGTTTAAGTTCATTTCTTAAGAAATATTAAATAAATATAAGTAATGATATTTTTATTTATTTAAATATTTCTTAATTTAGTATTGAAATTAAATTATAGGACCCACAAATCATTCATTCTCATTTTATAAAGTCCGATGCTCGGAACTTTAAAAGAAGATTATGTTGAAAGTCATACGGATCATTGGCGGTGTGCTAATCAGGATTCATGTACGAAAATACGTAGTGGAAAAATAAATTGTATATTTCGATCGTTGAGGCTATAAAAAATGTTGATCTTTGGTTATCTCTTCTTGAATGTTGTGTAAGCGACAATCTTCTAAAAAATCGGTCTTTTCGCTTCTCGTTTAGTGATTTCGTGTTCAAAGTTAACTTAATACTAAGAATTTAGATTTTTTTGTAAGAAGTGAAAATGATTATAGGAATATTTATAGACTACAAAAGAAGGAACTCAAAAGAAAATTTAAGATTTAGAACTCCTTTCTTGGGTTAGCCGAACATCTAACTTAAATGATTATAAGAGCTAGCACCTCTTCTTAGGTATAAATTGTGACAAATCATACATTATTTGTACCCATTAATTTGTACTTCAATATCCCATTGGTTTTGAAGTACAATTTTTCTTCTTTATGCATGTGGGTCCCACTATACAACAAACATATCAAATTGTACCTAGCATCTAAACTTTGATACTCCTTTTTATCTTTCCTCAATTGTACCTAACTCCCCAATGTCCTAAATGGTATACCTAGGTAAAATTAGAATTTGTTCTTTTGGACTGAAACCGGCTGAACTGAACTGAACTGAATTGAACTTAATCAATCTGAACTGAACTGAACTTAAATGAACTAAACTGATTTTTTTATAAAAATAATAATTATTATTATAAATTATTAAATATTTTTTTTAAAAAAAATATTAATAATATTGTGACATTAAGTAGAATGTATTATTAAAATTATTTATTTAATTTATTTTTTATTTAATTTATTTTAATTTATTTGAAAACGAACTTAATTGAAGCTAAACGATCAGAACTGAACTGAAATGAACTGAAATTAAGTTCAAAATAATAGGTCTTACATGTCACATAAGAATTGTACCTACCATCGGGGATGCTTTAATTCGATCTATTAAAGAATTATAATTGACCGATCGGCTCAGTCACATACACCAATCAGTATTACGATTAATAATCTTGGAAAATTTATAAATTTTATTATTGTAAGGTTTAATAAAAAAAAATGAATTTTATAATTTAAATTTTACAATAAATTAATTATTAAATAGAATATATACTTTGTGTTGATATTTGTAATTTTGAAAGATATTTTATTTTATATAAATTGGCTAAATCTCGGGGTTTATCATAGTTGCACAAAGATTCAGGAAATATATCTATTCATTTATAAAATAAAAATACATAAAAATTCAAGGGAAACTTATTCATATAATAAAATTTTTAATTTGTAGTTGGCATTAGAAAAATTAGCTAGAGATATATTCAAGCACGATAATACAAAACTATTTAGAAGTCATGACAGTATGTATATATTTGTTTTTTCAGGCATTAGAAAAATTAACTATAGATATACTCGAGCGCAATAATACAAAACTATTTAGAAGTCATGACATGTGTGTATGTATATATTTTTTTTTTCAGGCATTAAAAAAATTAGTTAGAGATATACTCAACGCGATAATACAAAACTATTTAGAAGTCATGGCATGTGTATGTATATATTTGTAACTATTTAGAAGTCATGGCATGTGTATGTATATATTTGTTTTTTCTTTGCAGTCATTACATGTAATGTATATATTTGTTTTTTCCTTAGCAATAATACAAAACTATTTAGAAGTCATGACATGTGTACGTATATATTTGTTTTTTCAGGCATTAATACAAAACTATTTAGAAGTCATGACATGTGTATGTATATATTTGTTTTTTCAGGCATTAAAAAAATTAGCTAGAGATATACTAAACGCCATAATACATAACGTACTATTTAGAAGTCATAGCATGTTTATGTATATATTTGTTTTTCGTTGCGGTGTTTGATTCTCTAATACTAAAAAAAATTAAAATCAAACAATAGCCGACATAAAATACACAAAAATTGCGTTTGATTCTCTAATACTAAAAAATGTATTTTCAGGCGTTAGAAAAATTAGCTAGAGATATACTCAAGCACGATATACAAAACTACGATAATACAAAACTATTTAGAAGTATATATATATATATATATATATATATATATATATATATATATATATATATATATATATATATATATATATATATATATATATATATATATGTTTTTATGTAGTGTTTGATTCTCTAATAATAAAAAAATTAAAATCAAACAATAGTCGATATAAAATATACAAAAATTGCGTTTGATTCTCCAATACTAAAAAATTAAAATCAAAAGTCGACATAAAATACACAAAAATTCAGGAGATATTGATTCATAAAATAAAATTTTAATTTGTAGTCGACACAAAAATTCAGGAGATATTGATTCATAAAATAAAAATTTTAATTTGTAGTCGGGATTAGAAAAATTAGAATTAAAATCAAACAATAGTCACATAAAATACACAAGAATTAAGGAGATATTGATTCATAAAATAAAAATTTTAATTTGTAGTCGGGATTAGAAAAATTAGCATTAAAATCAAACAATAGTCACATAAAATACACAAGAATTAAGGAGATATTGATTCATAAAATATAAATTTTAATTTGTTGTTGAGATTAGAAAAAATAGCATTAAAAATAAAACAATAGTCGACATAAATACACGATCAAATCCAAAAAAATTCACGAGATATTGATTCATAAAATAAAAATAAAAATTTGTAGCGGGGATTAGAAAAATACTCAAGCGTGATAATATAAAATTATTTAGAACTCAAGCTTGATAATATAAAACTATTTAGAACTCATGTTACACTATGTATATTGTAGCACATTTATGTATACTATATTAGTTGCAGCGTTTTATTATCTAATACTAAAAAATTAAAATCAAACATATTTTCGCACATTTATATCGACACTTATATATTTGTTTTTTCTTTGCATCGTTTCATTCTCTAATACTAAAAAATTAAAATCAAACAATAGTCGAGCTCTCTTAGGTACTTGAAATCAGATCCAGTGAGATTTTTAATAAAGTCAAATAATAGTCGAGCTCTCTGAGTATTTTTAGGCTCTGTTTAGTAGGCAAGATAAAATCATGTTAGTTAGGTTATCTTGGATTTCTGGTGTTTGGTTTGATGGTTAGTGGGCCTGTGATAGATTATTGGTCCGGCTTAATTAATATTCAGCTTCATTGGAGTTATCAGCCCACTTTGGACAGATAAACAATCTGGTTCCAATACATGTTCACAATTACAAATTTACCCTTGACATAATTAAATAAAAAACTCTATTTTATTTTGGTAATTTGCTGCAATGAAGAACCATAGTCAACGATGGAGAATTCCAGGTACTTTATATATTTATTTTTCAAAATTTTCTCTGATCTATTTGTCTTTTCATTTTTTTTTTCCATTTTTTTCTTTCGTTTTTTTTCTCAATGTTATAGGCATAAGACCAATATGAATATATTTTGAAAACATAGTTATGAGATTTAGGGTTTGGATTGTAAAATCAAGATATGTTATCAATTTTCAAATTTGCATCTTTTTGAAAAATAAAATACAATAAAAATATATATAGTTCTTTGTTTACGACTTTCAATTTTGAGAACATATATTATTTTAATTATTTATTTTTACATAAATTTATTTTTTCTTCACCTGTTCTAATATTTAAAATTTGCATTCACTTTTTTTTTATTATTCTTACATATAAAAGTAATATATGTACAGTTTAAGAAAAAAAAAAGGGTAACATTGTAATTATTTTTGTGAATATCTTTAATCGGGAAATTGTCTATGCAAAATTTATGAACCAAACATGAGTTAAATTATCCTAGATAGGTTAAACAATACCGATATATTTATTTTGATACAATGTAAGATAATGTAGCTGGCCTACCAAACAAGGCCTTAATGTTGATCTTTGGTTGTAGTCTTATCTCTTCTTGAACGTCGTGTAAGCGACGATCTTCCAAGGACTCGGTCTTTTTGCTTCTCTTCTCATGATTTCGTGTTCAAAGTCAACTCAATAAGAATTTAGAGTTTTTGTAAGAGGCAAAATGATTATAGGAATATTATTTATAGACTACAAAAGGAGAAACTCGGAAGAAAATTTAAGATTGAGCTTCGTGATGAACTTAGAACTCATTTCTTGGGGTTAGCGGAACCAACTTAAATCTATAGATTATAATTCGATCTATTAAAGAATTATAATTGAACTATCAGCTCAGTCCCACACCGATCAGTATTATGATATGCTTGATTGATAGTATTAGAATATGCTTGATTGATGCAAATACTGTACAGTACAAACTCCGTACAGTTATATCGTTGGGATCGAGAAAAAAATATTACTATAGAGAGTTATTCTTATATAAAGTTTTACAAAATAAAATTAATTTTATTTTATAAAAAATAATATAAATATAAAATAATATACATACAATATTATCTATCTTTAAATTCACAAAATCAGTTTAATAGTTTTAAATAGTAAAATTTTACTGTAAAAATTTTGTTTAACATACAAATTGAATAAAATAATAATAAATTTTAAGACAATAAACATTGATCAATATATTATATTTTATTGATTTTGATAAATATTTTAAGTCATCTTAAACATGTTATTGATTTTAATAAATAAAAATATTATTAATAAATATTTTTATTATATATTAATCATTTATTACTATATAGAGGTATAAAATTTTAAGACGGGACTTCAAAAATATATGACTTATGACTTATTGATTTTAATAAATAAAAATATTATTAATAAATATTTTTATTATATATTAATCATTTATTACTATATAGAGGTATAAATTCTTAAGACGAGACTTAAAAAATATATGACTTATGACAATGTAGAGTTTATTCCTATTTATAACTGATATCAAGTTGGGACTTGAATTTTTTATTAGTATAGAGAATTTATTACTATGTAGAGTATTATTATATAGAGTTTCTACTATATAATGAAAATACTTAAACTCAGTCAAATATAGAGGTGTCAAAATGCCGGGCCGGGCCGGCCCGGCCCAAGCCCATCGGGCTTTGACTATTACACGGCCCGGGCTGGCCCGACCCGAATTTCCAATGGGCCTAGAAATCCCAAGCCCAGTCCGGCCCTAAGCGGGCCTTCGGGCTATCGGGCTTTTTGGGCCCGTCTATTTAAATAATAAAAAAAATATAAATTTTAATTTAAAATCGTAAATTACTTTAATTAATTAAAGAAACATAATAAACGATAAATTTTCATTAAAAAAAATATTTTAATTAAATTCTATAAATCAGTTTAAAATAATAATTTTATATATTTTTATACTTAAAAATAATATTTATCTATTTAATATATAAATTCAGACTTTTCTGATCACATGTGGCCAGTGTGAACATAAAAAATTACACTACAAAAAATGAGCATGTTCGTGACACAAACAATGTTTTGATTGGCCAAGACATTCTTATGTAGCTTTATTATTACCTATGTGGCTTTATTATTAATTATGATGTGGCTTTTAATTCAATTAATTACATAATAATTTCATATTCATTATATTTGGTACTATAACCGAAATACATTTTTTTTCCATAAATACATTTTCCATAATATTCCATAGTATTATTCCATGTATTTAATTGAGTATAAAATCATTCATGTATATCATTCCATAATTTTACTAATCAATTCCTTAATTTTCTCAATTATATTAATTGACCATTTATTATAAATAATTTATCTAATTGATTTGTTACTTAATTCATCTATTCTATTACATCTCTTAACATATATATTAAAATAACAATATAGAAAAAATCATCAATTCCTTAATTTTTTCAATTATATTAATTGATCATTTATTATAAATAATTTATCTAATTGATTTGTTACTTAATTCATTTATTCTATTACATCTCTTAACATATATATTAAAATAACAATATAATTGATTTGTTACTTAATTCATTTATTCTATTACATCTCTTAACACACATATATATATATATATATATATATATTAAAATAACAATATAGAAAAAATCAATAAATCCCTATAATCTCTATAAAATCAATCAATCCCTATAATCTCTATAATCAATCATTTATTCTATTACATCTCTTAACATATATATTAAAATAAAAATATAATTGATTTGTTACTTAATTCATTTATTTAATTACATCTCTTAACATATATATTAAAATAACAGTATAGAAAAAATCAATCAATCCCTATAATCTCTATAAAATCAATCAATCTCTATAATCCCTACAATCAATCACTATCACGCGTTTGAAAATCTATCTAAATGTTTCTTTCATCTTCATTCTTACCATCATTTTTTTATATATTCTCTCTAATTGTTTTTTTTATGTTTTTTTGCAGCTCTAATATATTATAGAGTTTTTTTTTTTTTATATATATATATATATATATATATATATATATATATATTATTTGTTTTGATTTAAATGATATAGGAAATGAAAATTTTCAAGCAACCGGGATCGGGTCTTCATCAGCAGATTATTCTACAAAGTACGATTTTTTTCATGTACCCAAAATTATACAATATTCTTTTTTCATTTAATTTAATGAATAGTATTGTTTATATTGATTGATTTATATTGTCTCTCACTGAACTAACAACTCCAAATTCCTTTATTCTCGAGTCTTCCGTTGTCTTTTTGAAGGTTGTTCTTCCAATATTCCCTATTCTTCCATATATGAAGGTATTTTTTTCTTTAATTATTCATATGTATAGTTTGATTATGCATTTAATAAATAGCAATTTCACATTTTATATATATTTCATATTTATTTATATGGTTGATGTAGGTTCCGGCTCTAATACTCAACTTTGTGCTCCTCCAAATTCTAATTCTCGACCGTTATCCAATGTTACTCCAATTCCCCAATATGTGAAAAGCAAAAAAATTGAAAACAACAACTACACAAGTCAATTTACTATATAATCTTCTTAACAGAAGTCCTCTCCATGATGTTATGAACGTGTGTAACTATTTTTTTGTATATTGAAAAATTATAGAAGTAAGCTTTTATAACTACTTACAAATCTTTTTTATCCCGTTTTATAATTAACAGTGTTTTATTTCACTGTTAATAAATTAATTTTATTTTTTTGCAACTAAATTCATACAAATCTCACTATGTTTTTTCAACTAATTAAAATACATAATAATTAAAATAAATTTGTAGTTTAAGAAATCCTAATCAATGAGTATTAATATATACATAATTACAAAAAACACGTCAATATTATCGGGCTATATTTGTCAGTTGCTTATTAATTAGGACAAAATATTTTATTATTAAAAATCCTTTTTATTTTTCATTAATTAATATATTTTTATGAGTTTACGCAAATAATTAAAATTAAATAATCTATATAACATATAAATTCAGACTTTGCTGATTTCATGTGGGCAATAATTAATATATTTTTATGAGTTTACGCAAATAATTAAAATTAAATAATTTATATAATATATAAATTCAAACTTTACTGATTTCATGTGGGCAATGTGAACACAAAAAAATATACTACAAAAAATAAACATGTTGTTTTCATTGGTCTAAATTTTATTACGTGGCTTTTCTGTACCAATATTAATTATGACGTGTCTTTTAATTGAATAATTTAAAATAATGATAACATATTTTGTAATTTATTTAATTTTCATAAATAATTGATTAGTATTTATATACGTGAGTTATTGCCTATAATAAATAATCATCTAAGATTAATAATCACCTATTTATATACGTAAGTTATGTTTGATCGATTTTATTTACTTAATATTATCATTGCTATTACTTTTTTACCATATATATATATATATATATATATATATATATATATATATATATATATATCCATCTAAAATATAGAATAAATTCTTATGATTTAATAAATTCTTATGATTTATTTAATTGTCAATTTTTGTTTAGCCAAAATGTGTGTCGATTTTATACCCGAATGTCGTTCTCGAGGGGAGTAATGCTATCGAAGAGTGATTGAGTTTCAATTGATTGTCAAAAGCATGAAAGAAAGCATAAAGTTCAAGTAGTCGCAAATTGGGGGGGGGGGGGGGGGGGGGGGGTTTTGTAAAGTTGGATTTTAAAATGAGAAAACTAAAATTAAGGCAGCAATAAAGAGCAATCAAACGAGTTTTTAGCAAGAGAGAACGAGGTTAGGGGAAGGGATCGTATTAGTTGAAGTTAAGGCCGATTTTCTCCACATGAAAGAGTCGTTAGGTTAAATGTGTCGTCTCTCGTGTCGACCTCGGTTATACCCAATCCGAGATTCAAACCTTGGTCCCCACGAGATTCCCCACGATTTAACTAACAACGGGCTCATTGACCACAAAGTGCGAATCAATCGAGCCGGCCACGCACAACCGTGATTAGGCCTCGGGGTAGTCGGGGAGGCCAAACTCGTGCTAAAGCAACGAGTCTACCATTTAGAGGGGATTTGGTCCGTCTCCCCCTCGATAAAAATACCGACTACCCCGGTTTTCATGCTAGAACCCGAGCCTACCCAACAAATAATACTAACCCACCCCTAACAAATGATTTAGCTAAGCAACATCACCATCATCATGAAGACATCAAACAACAAACTCATAGACAAGCAAAGCATAAACATATATTTCATAAATAATCAAAACCGAAAATAAGTTATACCATAACGATCCTCGGATGACCACGAATATCGTTTACACTTGAGTCGAATGATGAATCCCAATGGATGATGAAGAACAAAAGCTACAATATTCAAAAACCTTGCTAAATCCTAGAGAGAGAAAATAAAATGGTGTGTGTTGTGTGTGTTAGGTGAGGGTGATGGAGAGTGTGTGTGTTGTCTTCTTGTGCAAGCCTCCATATAGTCCTTCAAAATCCCCCTTGGAAATGACCGAAAAGCCCCTCAAAAGTGCCCCCAATCGAACAGTCAACGCAGCTCCAGCGGTCAACACAGATCGCGCGATGTCGGCCGACGGAGAAGAGTGTCGGCCGACATTTTGCCTGCGGACGCGGGGTAACCTGCGGTCGCAGCCGGGATCCCCTGGTTTGGCACCCCTTTTTGCCTAAGTGTCGGCCGACACAAATGCCTGTCGGCCGACAGATTGTACTTGGAGCCTTCAAGTCTGCTTTCCTCGTCTCGTGCTCGGTTCTCGCCCGTTTTCGCTCGTTTTTTATCTCTTTTGATCCTCGTCATGCCTACTCCTGCCCGGATGATAAAATAACAAAAAGAAGTGAAAAGACACGAAAAACAATAAAAGACACGAACATCAAACGACGATATATACAAAAACACACGTAACAAAAACGGTTGAAACAACCCCCCCACACTTAAAACATTGCTTGTCCTCAAGCAACAAAACACCACCAAGGAAACAAGAACGAACAAAAAGGCTCTAAAACAATGCACACTCCAATTTTATCACAAGAACTATGCACCACAACTCATTCAAAACAAACTAAGGCAACTTTCCAACACCTCACTCTTCACCACTTCCGTCATAACCGGATTCAACCTCCTTTGTCCATCTCTCTTAGGGACGGCTCCTTCCTCCAATACAATTCTATGCATGCACTTAGCCGGATTAATTCCCTTCAAGTCCGACAAACTCCAACCAAAGGCCTTGCAATTTCTCCTCAACACTATCATCAAGGCCTCTTCCTCGTCAAAGCTCAAGGTAGAGCTAATAATCAACGGCTTAGACTCCTCCTCTTCAAGAAATACATATTTGAGGTGGCTAGGTAGCTTTTTAAGCTCCACCTTAGGCAAAGGAGGAGTTAACACATCCCTCGGCTCGTCAATCATGAACACCCCATCATTGAACTCCTCACTACCATTCTCCAACTCCAATAAAGCAAGGGGTTCATTATCTTCTATGAACGTCATCTCCGTCAACCTCTCAAGAGAGTCAAGATAAGAGCAATTCTCCATGGCTAGAGTACTCGGTATTTTCCTTCCATATCGGGCCGAGAAATTAACGGTCTCCCCAAGCACCGTCATTTGCAAAGAACCACTCTTCACATCTATCAAAGTGTTCGTCGTGGCCATAAACGGACGCCCAAGTAAGATGGCATGATCCCGACCATTCTCCTTCACTTCTCCCACATCCAAGATCACAAAATCAACCGGCACAATTAATCCACCAACCTTCACAAGAACATCCTCCACTAGTGTAGGCCTTTGAGGTTGAGAACCATTGTAAGGGGGCCGAGGACCTTGAGATGGGCCGGGAGGTCTCGGTTGGTTGTTGTTGGACCAACTAAAATTAGGGTGGTCCCTCCATCCGTTGTTGTACTTAGAGGAGTATGGATCATTCCTCGGTGGACCTCCTTGTATGGCATTCACTTCCTCCTCATAGATAACATCGAGCTCCAAATTTAGAGGTGGGGCTCCGGTTTGGGGGCAAGCATCTCCAAGGTGGCTTTCTTCCCCACAAACGCAACATGGTTCGAATGTCACTTTCTTCTTCTCCCGTCTCTCGTCCCTTGCCATTAAAGTGTTCACACACTTCGTCAAATCGGAGATTTGTTTGGCCATCCCCATGTTCACCTCAAAAGATTGGTTGTTGGGTCTTTCTCGGGAACTATATGTGTCTTGGAGAGAGGTCTCCGCCAATTGCTCTAGGATCTCGTTCGTCTCATCGACATGGAGCTTGCAAAAGTTGCCTCTCGCTCCTTGATCCAAGATCCTCTTGTAGGACGATTCGACTCCGTTGTAGAGGAATTGATTGATGAGCTCGGGTGAGAAGTTATGATGAGGGCAAGATCGTTCGAATCCCTTGAATCTCTCCAATGCCTCGTGAAAGGGCTCATCCCGTTCTTGTCGGAACCTAAGCAACTTCTCCCTCAAGTCATGGGTCTTTTGTTGAGGGTAGTAGCGACCCATGAACTTGTCGAAGACTTCTTCCCAAGTACGCAACGAGTTCCCGGTTTGGGCATTGAACCATTTCTTGGCCTTTTCCTTGAGACAATGAGGGAAGCATTTCATCCATAGTTGCTCTTCCGAGATCCCGTTGAGCGGAAAATCCTTCAACGTCGAGTAGAACTCTCGGATAAATTCCATGACGTCCTCCCTTGGTAACCCGTGGAAGGTAGGGAGTTGGTTGAGAAGATGCGGCTTAAGCTCGTAGTTACGGGCCTCGGGGCCAAGAACGATGCAAGATGTGTCGGCATTCACCCTTGGCTTAGAGAAGTCGGCAATACTTGGCCTAGGAGGTTCACGGCGATCCTCCGGATGATAGTTGTACTCTTGGCGGTTTCCATGATAACCACGGTGGTTACCCCTCTCTTCACGTTGGTAGTTGCCACGGTGACCCCTCTCATCTCTTTCCCTATGCCGGTACGGCTCTCGGTTCCGGTAGTTCTCACGGTGTTGATAATTATCCGAGTAGTACCTTGCGTCGTCAAAGTGGAAATCATCATCGGACTCTCTTTGGTATCGATGGTGCATCTCACGACCTTCATCATAATGGGCTCTTCGGCTCCCAAGTGAAGCCTCGCTAACATTGTTGTGATGAGACCGTCGGCTTCGGTGAGAGCCGTCACTAAACTCATGGACACTAGCCTCTCGGTGTATCTCCCGGTGGTCTTCTTGCTCTTGTCGGATCCCCGAGTTTGGAGTAGGAGGTGGCACTTGGGGGCCATGAAGAGGTGGAATGTAAGGCATATGAGGTTGTCGGTCACTCATTTGCTCCGTCTCGTTCACTCGGTCGTTGTAAGTCAATTGTAAAGGAGCTAGCTCCGGTTGTGCGATAGGTGGCCAAGTAGAAGACCTTAGAAGCTTAGTCCGGTGGACGTTGTCAATATAAGGCACCAATGCTCCTCCCAAACTTCTTCTACCTTGCATACACAACACTCAACAAAGGATTACACGTACCGAATGGAATCAAGAGTAAGCAAATAAGAAAAAAAAGCAAATAAAAAGACAAGCAACCAAAACTCAAAACACAACACCTAAACTACTCCCCGGCAACGGCGCCAAAATTTGTTTAGCCAAAATGTGTGTCGATTTTATACCCGAATGTCGTTCTCGAGGGGAGTAATGCTATCGGAGAGTGATTGAGTTTCAATTGATTGTCAAAAGCATGAAAGAAAGCATAAAGTTCAAGTAGTCGCAAATTGGGGGGGGGGGGGGGGGGGGGGTTTGTAAAGTTGGATTTTAAAATTAGAAAACTAAAATTAAGGAAGCAATAAAGAGCAATCAAACGAGTTTTTAGCAAGAGAGAACGAGGTTAGGGGAAGGGATCATATTAGTTGAAGTTAAGGCCGATTTTCTCCACATGAAAGAGTCGTTAGGTTAAATGTGTCGTCTCTCGTGTCGACCTCGGTTATACCCAATCCGAGATTCAAACCTTGGTCCCCACGAGATTCCCCACGATTTAACTAACAACGGGCTCATTGACCACAAAGTGCGAATCAATCGAGCCGGCCACGCACAACCGTGATTAGGCCTCGGGGTAGTCGGGGAGGCCAAACTCGTGCTAAAGCAACGAGTCTACCATTTAGAGGGGATTTGGTCCGTCTCCCCCTCGATAAAAATACCGACTACCCCGGTTTTCATGCTAGAACCCGAGCCTACCCAACAAATAATACTAACCCACCCCTAACAAATGATTTAGCCAAGCAACATCACCATCATCATGAAGACATCAAACAACAAACTCATAGACAAGCAAAGCATAAACATATATTTCATAAATAATCAAAACCGAAAATAAGTTATACCATAACGATCCTCGGATGACCACGAATATCGTTTACACTTGAGTCGAATGATGAATCCCAATGGATGATGAAGAACAAAAGCTACAATATTCAAAAACCTTGCTAAATCCTAGAGAGAGAAAATAAAATGGTGTGTGTTGTGTGTGTTAGGTGAGGGTGATGGAGAGTGTGTGTGTTGTCTTCTTGTGCAAGCCTTCATATAGTCCTTCAAAATCCCCCTTGGAAATGACCGAAAAGCCCCTCAAAAGTGCCCCCAATCGAATAGTCAACGCAGCTCCAGCGGTCAACACAGATCGCGCGATGTCGGCCGACGGAGAAGAGTGTCGGCCGACATTTTGCCTGCGGACGCGGGGTAACCTGCGGTCGCAGCCGGGATCCCCTGGTTTGGCACCCCTTTTTGCCTAAGTGTCGGCCGACACAAATGCCTGTCGGCCGACAGATTGTACTTGAAGCCTTCAAGTCTGCTTTTCCTCGTCTCGTGCTCGGTTCTCGCCCGTTTTCGCTCGTTTTTGATCCCTTTTGATCCTCGTCATGCCTACTCCTGCCCGGATGATAAAATAACAAAAAGAAGTGAAAAGACACGAAAAACAATAAAAGACACGAACATCAAACGACGATATATACAAAAACACACGTAACAAAAACGGTTGAAACAATTTTTCATAAATTAAGCAATTTTCATAAATAATATTAATAATATGTTCGATTATATTTTGTTTTTTTTCCTTTATTAATAATATATTGATATTTTAATTATGTTTTATTGTTTGACCCATTTTATTATTAAATGCCATAATTGCTATTAATTCATTTACCATATATCATATATCGTCCAAAATCGAATCTCCTTAATAGACTTCCTAAAATTCGATCTATCTATAAATAATTAATTAATTTATATTATTATAATATAAATATTTCCATTTTTAACGGATAAAGCTCTATTTAAAATCCTTCTCTCTTCTTCATTTTCATTTGCAAATAATTTGTCAAATACGTTTTATTTTTGTTGATTCGTATTTTTTTTGCAGCGACACGGTAAGATTCTTCATGTTCATATATTCTTATTTTTATAAATCACGTTTCGTTTTTGTATTTTTTTTAAGATTCTTCATGCTTATATATTCTTATTTTTATAAATCATGTTCCTTTTTTGTATTTTTTTTTCAGCTAACACGTTAAGATTTCTTAACCCTCATGTTCATCAATTTTTTGCAAATTAATTTAGATCTGATAATTATTTTTTCGTCAGATAGTCAACTATCGCGAGACCGGTAAATCGAGGGGTTTTGGATTCTTAACTTTTAAGGATGAATAGGCGATTGAGTAGATGAACGTCATGGAACTCAACGGCAGGAACGTCACCCGTCAACAAGGCTCATTCGCGTGGAAGCGGCGAGGGTGCGAGGCTCACCGCATGTTTTTTTTTAGTTGCTATGCTCACTGCTTTTACCGTATGTTTTTTTCTGAATTGATTTATTGATTTTTTTAGAGCACACTACTATAATTAATTAATTAATTTTTAATTAAAAATCTATTTTATCATTTTTTCTTTTAATTATTTATGATTATTTATGTTTGCACTGTTAAATCTTTTAATAAATGATTTTGTTTTTTTACAGAAATGATCCTTATTTTTCGTAACTAATGTAAATTTTTGTTATTTTATATATATTTGCTTAATATAATATTATTAAATTTATATTTTAAATGTAATATATTATGTATGTAATGATAATTATACTACTTAGATATAAAAAAGATAACAATTGTAAATGTTGATTTTGGCGACAACATATTTTTCCTTGTATTCTTGTCTTTGTTGATTTTCAGGGTTACAGGTTAAGAATCCGAAGTCAACTATCTTGCGCATGGAAATGGAGACTTGAGTCTCCACTTTTGTTTTTACATAAAAACGGCGACCAGAGTCGCCGGTTTTGATGCATGGGTGAATGGACAAGAAAACGGCGACTCCAGTCGCCGAAATGGGTGTGCATAGGAAACGGCGACCAGAGTCGCTGGTTTGGTGACGATGCGGAAAAACGGAGACTCCTGTCTCCGGTTTTGTGCTTTTGGAGTGAGCGTGGAAACGGCGACTCCAGTCGCCGGTTTTGATGCAAAGGAATTGTGTTGTGAAAACGGCGACTGGTGTCGCCGGTTTTTGGTTTTGTGGCATGGAAAAATTCCAGCGACACGAGTCGCCGGTTTTGTGGACATGACATGAAAAACGGAGACTCGTGCCCTTGACATTTTTCCGGAGAATGCAGTCGCCGGTTTTGGGGTTACATGAAAAACGGCGACACATGTTTTTGTTCCTTATGTTATTTTTCGTAGTTCTTGTTTCCTTTGCTTTGATTTTAATACTAAGTACTTACAACGTGATTTCTTTCACCAGGTACTCAGTTCAAGGAAATGAAGAATTGTTCCAAGTTTGCAACTTCAACAATATCGACGACCGTGAAGACGATGAAATTCGAAGCTTCAACACTTAGAGAATTTCACGAGAAATTGAAGATGAAGAATTGAGATCGATGGAGTCAAGATTGAAATTGAAGTTTGTTTTTGAAATTGAAGATTCAAGATTCGAAGATTCAAGAATCGAAGATTCAAGATTCCAAGATTCAAGAATCCAAGTTCTACAATGATGATGTCATCCATGGAAAAGTGACATAGGCCAAGCATGCGACAAATGAGAACGTGCCACGTCATCACTCTCACATGTGCGGCTCTACTATAAATACCCATGGATGTTCATTTCATCATTTGACGATTTTGAGAGAACGAAATCTGATTTTTAGAATCGTAGTCGAGCTTTGAGTTTGTGTAGTAGCTTTTGCGCCTTGTGCCAAGATTAGAGTTAGGAGATTTAGCTCTAGGTACTCGTGTGCTAGATTGCAAGTTAGTGGGAGTTGTTGCGACACTCGGGAAACTTCTTGTAATCGTTTTGCCTACCATACTCTTCAAGTGTAATAGTTAAGTTTTGTGTTCAATGAAATGAAAACTATTACATAACTTTGTCTCCACTTTTTATTCTACAAATTGTGTGAGTGTTTACTTTGACGCAAGCTGGTGTCTGTGTGTTCAAGACCAATTTCACGAAAAATTGGTATCCTACGCTGAAGGCGTAATTTCAATTGGTATCAGAGCGGGACGTCATACGTATAAGACGTGATCCGTTACTTGACTTCATATTTCCGCTAAAATGGAGTCGCCAATGTTTGTCCAGAAACCGATTATACTTACTCATCAGAACTACTCTAACTGGAAAGCTAAAGTTTCAGCTAGAATTAAAGGCCTTGACTCTAGATCTTGGATGGCAGTGTTAGAAGGATGGGAACGCCCATATACTGAAGACGCAGATGGCGTGAGAACTCCCAAACCTGAACGTAACTGGACTAGAGAAGAGCATGATTTGTCAACTGCGAATAGCAAGGCTCTACTTATCATATGTGAATGGCTGGACCTTAGTATGTATCAGCTGGTCAAAAATTGCACTTCTGCCAGAGATGCATGGGAAACGTTACAAAGAACATGTGAGGGAAGTCATGCAGTTAAGCGATCAAAAATCCGAACTATCACTGCCCAATTCCATCAACTTCGAATGAGGGAAGATGAAGACATAAATGACTACTTGGACAAGATCATGAGATATGTCAACGAGGCGTTCGAACTAGGAGAAATCTTTCCTGCTCCCATGGTCTATGAAAAGGTCCTATCAAGTGTAAACTCCAGATTCGAAAGCAAAGTGCTAACTATCGAAGCTCGCAACGACGAGAATCATAACTGGGATTATGCTGACTTGATGGCGGATTTGAGAAATTATGATTTAACACTCAAGGTTCGAAGTAACCCAGATATGTCACTTGTCTACGAACCAATGACTGCTCTCAAGATTTCTGAGAAAGGGAAGAGTTCAAGAAGCTCGAACTCTCGAAAACCTCATGTGAAAAATGAGAAAACTGAAAGTAGTTTTTCTGCTGATCTGGGTGAATCTGATGATGAGGAAGCTGAGGATATTGAGAGACTGATGAACTCCAATAATCCGGACAAACTTGCTGCACTGACTGAGATAGTCACTTATCTTGTGAAACAAGAGTTTAAGAGGAAGAACCGTGCCCGTAACTTTCGAAAATTTCAGAAAAATTCTAACTCTTTTCAGAGAAACTCAGACAACCGGAATCAAACCTCATTCTCTGACAAAAAATTTAAGGAGACAAAACTTTCTCCATATTCTTCTACTAGCAAGAATGTTTCCAAAATGCAGTGCTTTGAATGCAAAGGATTCGGACATGTCAAAAACGAGTGTCCTAACTTACATCGCAAAAAGAAACTGCCTGTGAGCTATGTAGTTTTTGATGATGAAAATGTAATCTCAGAAAATGAGGAATCTGAAAATGAAAATTCTGATGACGATGAGGACAACGCTCTAGTTGTCACGTTTGATGAAGGTTTTGACCTTGCAAACTTTGAAGTTGAAAATTTTCAAATTGCTGCCTTTCTAAAGGATACTGCTACCGCAGACAACATTTTCCGTGTGGCGTCTGAAAATCGAAATTTCTGTGATGATGATATTTTTTCGGATGTTGAATCCGTGACTGAGTCTGTGGAAAATGAGATGACACCTAAAGTATCTCAAACTGAATGTGTAAGTGCTAAGCTGCTAGCCTTGAATGAGAGTCACTCTGAACTCTCAAAATCCTATGACTTAGTTATCACTGAGAATGGTGCACTTGAAGTGTCTCTGAAAGTTCTTACAGAATCTTGTAACGAACTCTCAACTGCTAACCGAAAGATGTATGACGAGGCTGTAGAGTTGAAAAACTCAGTTGAGAAGACAAAGGATGAAAAACAAAGGTTGAATAATTCTCTAACAATTCTGAAGAACAAGTTTGATGCTCTCTTCGAAGAAAAACATAAATACTACAAAGAGGTTGTCGAACTAAGAGAATCTTTTGAGAAGTCGAATTCTGAAAATTCGAAACTAAAAGCTCTCCTGAAAAAGGAAACTGCAGAAGTTAAGAAACTTCAAATTTTGTTCAAAAACTCCGATGCTGAGAATGATGAACTAAAGTCATCCCTTCTAAAAGCTCAGACTGACCTTGCCATGACTGACAAGGAACGCTACGTTTTGAAGGAAAAACTTCACATGACTGACGAACTTTTGAGGAAGATGAATACGAATTCTTCTGTGTTTGATAATGCTGCGTCCTACATGAATCCTAATCGCTATGGACTCGGCTTTCAAAAAGTTTTTGAGTCTATTTACTCTACACCTGAGAAGAAAGATGTAGCTTTTGTCAAAGCATCCAACGATCAGCCAGAGGATAAAAATAAAGATGACGCCGAATCATCCAAACGGAAGGACATTGCCGAAGGGAAGAAGATTGCTAAGTCTCCTGAATCTAAACCGCAAAAGTCGGTCTCGATCTCGAACCTTAAATCTGAGACATATCAATTCCCTAAAAATATTGTTAAACATCCTCGTGGCATCTTGCCATATGAGAAAACGTTGCTGAAAAAGTTGGACGAACATCAGAACATAAAATTGAACAGGAAAACTCTTCACTCTAAAAATGCCTTGGTCAAGACACCTCTGAAAGTCGAAGCTCGTCAAAAACGAGAATATGTCTGTCACTACTGCAATGTGCATGGACACATAAGACCATTTTGCTACAAGCTTAAAGCTGACATGAACCATGAGTTGATGACCAAGGATGACAAATCACAAATTTCTCAAAAGCTGAAAGTTGAGAAAAATATGACAAACTCACGAAATGTTAATGTGAAGAAGGTTGAGGTTGCTAAGGACTTGAAGAAACCCATTTCTCCAAACTTGATAACTAAGATGAATCTAAAGACTGTGACTGAGAGAAATGTCCAAACTGCTAAAGACAAGAAGAGATGGGTGCCTAAGACTCTCAAGAGCAAAGTTGAACTTAACTCTAATTCCAAAAGTTGTTGGCAACCGAGAGAACTCATTTTCTGCAATGTTGCACTTAATGCATCTGAGACTGGAACCAAAGGAATTTGGTATTTTGATAGTGGTTGTTCCCGCCATATGACTGGCACGAAAAAGTTTCTGAAAAATTACGAGCCTATGACTGGCGCTCCCGTGGTGTTTGGAGGGGGAGCGAAAGGCGTCGTAAAGGGAAAGGGGACTCTACAAATCAAAGGTTTACCTCCTATCAGAAATGTAGTCCATGTAAAGGGACTAGTTGCTAATCTTATCTCTATCAGTCAACTGTGTGATGAAGGACTGAACGTGAGTTTTGATAAGGAGTCTTGCAGAGTTTTTGATGTTGAAGGAAATTGCATAATGGAAGGTCCACGAGCTAAAAATAATTGCTATACAACTGAATATAGTTGTTTTTCTGTGACCGTTCCTGATGAAGTTGATTTGTGGCACCAACGACTTGGCCATACTGGCACTCGAAATTTGAGTAAACTGGTTAAGGGGGAGATAGTTCGAGGAATCTCTCAACTCCCCAAAATTGAAAAGCGAGTGTGCAGTGACTGTCAGAAGGGAAAGCTGACGAGAACTCCTCATCCTGCACTGCCAACATTAATGAGCACTTCGGCTCCATTTGAATTGCTGCATATGGACTTAATGGGTCCAATGGAAGTCAAAAGCATAGCAAAGAAAGAATATGTGTTGGTCGTAGTTGATGATTTTTCTCGCTACACTTGGACAAGATTTCTGGCCACCAAAGATGAAACTTTTAATGCCTTCAAAGGCATTGTGAAATGGATTAAGACAAATCATGAAGCTAAAGTAAAAAGGATCAGAAGTGATCACGGAACTGAATTTCAAAATGCTAGCTTCAATGAGTTCTGTATGATGAAGGGAATTCATCATGAATACTCGGCCCCAAAAACTCCTCAACAAAATGGGATTGCCGAACGTAAAAATCGAACGCTGCAAGAAATGGCACGTGTAATGCTTATCTCGAAAAATCTTGCGCGAACCTTTTGGGCAGAAGCTGTCTCAACTGCTGGATATATTTTGAATCGGATAAGTATTCGATCTGGGACGACCGCAACTGCCTATGAACTTGTGAATGGCAAGAAACCTTCAGTTGCACACTTTCGTGTCTTTGGCTGTACTTGCTATATTTTGAAGGATCGTGATCCTCTGAAGAAATTTGAAGCCAAAGCTGATCGTGGAATTTTTGTTGGCTATAGTCAAAATAGCCATGCTTACCGTGCCTATAATCTTCGAACTAAGAAAGTCATCGAAACTGTGAACATAAATTTTGATGAACAAGACTTTCTGGGAAAAGATGCTGAGGAAGACTGGGTAAAAGAAGGAATTTTGGATTATCAAAATTTTCCATCGACACCCATAACTGCTGGTTCTGAGAATGTGTCTCCAGAAAATTTTACTCCAAACACTTCACCTGAAGTTGGAGATTCTAGCAATCGGGATAATGATACTTCATCGTCTGAAGATGAAGAAACTGAGCTAAACATTGAAAACCCAGCAAATGCTACGAGAGAAGCACCTGGTCACATTCAAAAACGTCATCCACCGAACCAAATGATCGGAAGCATGAATGAGCGAACTACACGCTCAAAGAAACCGATGAATTCTCCCGACGAACTCTACAACATCTGCACTTCTGCAATTTATAATGAAATCGGCATCTCTTGCTTTCTTTCTGAAAATGAGCCGAGAAATTACAAGGAAGCCATGAAGGAAGATTTCTGGATCATGGCCATGCAGGAAGAGCTGAATGAGTTCACCAGAAACAATGTTTGGTCCTTAGTTCCCAGAACGTCAAACATGAATGTGGTTGGAACTAAATGGATCTTCAAAAATAAAACTGATGAACACAACCAAGTTGTTCGAAACAAAGCACGACTTGTCGCACAAGGCTATGCCCAGGTTGAGGGTATTGATTTTGATGAAACCTTTGCTCCAGTTGCACGAATTGAATCCATCAGACTCTTAATTGCTATAGCATGCCACCTCGGCATCAAACTCAGACAAATGGATGTCAAAGCTGCATTCCTAAATGGGGTATTGGAAGAAGAAGTTTATGTAGCTCAACCGAAAGGGATCCTAAGAAACCAAATCATGTCTACAAACTTCACAAAGCTCTCTATGGTCTGAAACAGGCACCTCGCGCCTGGTATGGATGTTTGACGGACTATCTTCTAAAGTTCGGTTTTGAACGTGGTTCTGTGGACAAAACTCTTTTTATCAAACGGGATGGCAAGAACATGATGGTTGCTCAGATTTATGTTGACGACATTGTCTTTGGTGCTACTTGCTCTAAACTCGTGAAAGCTTTCACGGAATCTATGTCTTCAACATTTCAGATGAGTCTTGAAGGAGAGCTACATCAGTTTCTTGGCCTACAAATTTCTCAACGACCAAATGGGATCTTCGTTTCTCAAAGCAAATATGCGAAAAACATGGTCGAAAAATTTGAGATGCATCATGCCAAGCCCGCAAAAACTCCCATGGCTACAACTGAACGCTTATCTAAGTCGACTAAAAGTCGAAGTGTTGATCAAACTCTTTTTCGTTCCATGATTGGAAGTTTACTTTATCTAACCGCTACTCGCCCTGACATTATGTTTAGTGTTTGTATGTGTGCTAGGTACCAAGCTGATCCAAAGGAGGACCATCTACGAGCTGTCAAACGGATTCTCCGCTACATCTCTGGAACTTCTGAACTAGGACTGTGGTATGCATGCGACACTTCATCAAATCTTGTCGGTTACTCCGATGCGGACTGGGCAAGCGACACCGACGAACGAAAAAGCACTTCTGGATGCTGTTGTTTTCTTGGCAACAATATCGTGTCATGGCATAGTCGCAAACAAAATTGCATAGCTCTCTCGACTGCCGAGTCTGAATATGTTGCAGCTGGAAGTTGCTGCACTCAAATGCTTTGGTTGAAACAAATGTTGAATGACTATCTCATCGAGAGTGCTCCATTGGTGCTGTTTTGTGATAATCAAAGTGCTATCAAAATCAGCGAAAATCCTGTCCAGCATTCAAGAACTAAACACATCGACATTCGACATCATTTCATTAGAGATTTGGTTGATCGTGATATAGTCAGTCTACAGCATATTTCAACAGAAAAACAGCTCGCTGACATCTTTACCAAACCTCTAGACTTTGAGAGATTTCAAACTCTAAGAAATTCTCTCTGCATGTGTTCTCTTTAAGAGTTCACGAAAATTTTGAAGTCTGAAAGATTATTTTCTTTACTTCTGAATATGCACGCCGAATCGTCGTGGATTAGTCTAATAAAGTTGAACATGGATTCGAGGCCGTTTTAGTCTTCAGACCCAAGTGCATTTATTCCTCTGAGTACGAACTTGTGAACTTGGCATATAACTCCAATAAGCTTCATTTGCATAGATCCATAATACCAAGTAACAGAGGACGCCGGTTACCCCGGCTCCCCTCTTCGAAAGGTGGCACATGGACGCTGATCTTTAAGACACTCTCTATCACACTTTGGAGGACGCAAGTGAACCTTGCTCCCCTCTGACTGCTGTAATGAGTGTCTGTTGCATTTCATTTAAAAGCTATAAACTCGTCTGGAGGTCGCCGGTTCCCCCGGCTCCCCTCTGATTGAAGTAAAAAGCTAGTCCCAAGTGGAGTGCCTTAAAAAGTTCACCTTGTACTCATGAATTAAAATCTCTTGTGCGGTGCAAACTCACCAAATGTGTTCCGACGAAACACGATATGTATTCTTGTGATTGTGACGAAGGACAAGTTCAATATCTTTCAAATACTTCGGTCCACTCCACCGGTTTTTAATATGAGAGTTTTTTCATATACCTCAAAGTTGCTATCACCTCGTGTGAAATTTTTTTTGGTTTTGGAAACTGATGAATATGTGGATTATTTTCTGAGAAAATATTTGCTCTTCATTGCCTAATATCACCCCTCGAATCTCCACTAAAATGGTTTTGAATGTTTGTAGTGTGTTGAACACTTGAATGACTAACTCGGGATGTGTTGTTTTGATTTTGCATTTTTGTAGTTCATATCCGGCGCCACGTGGTTTACCATCTCTGAAGTCTAAATTTTGAGTGTAGCGACAGCCAACTCGCAAAATTCAAGTGACAACTTTTTGGAGACTTGGAGACGAAAGTAAACTAAGTCCTGAAGATGCAAAAACCGGCGACTCGTGTCTCCAGTTTCGTGGCTACCCTGATTGTGCCAAAAACCGGAGACTCAACATACACAAAACCGGAGAATCTAGTCTCCATTTTCTTGGCAACACTAACTGATGCACAATTCCGGAGACTCAGCTCAATGCCACAAAAACGGAGACTAAAAAGGATGGACAAAAACCGGAGACTCTTGTCTCCATTTTCTTGGCACCAAGGAAGTGCAAAATTCCGGAGACTCCAGTCGCCGAAAATATGGCGACTCAACTGATGCCACAAAAACGGCGACTCTCATCCTTGGCTTAGCCGATTTTTCAGCGTCAACGACAAATTCACAACTCAAGTTTCTCAACCAATGGCTCTCAACTTCGTTTCTCAACCGATAGCTCTCAACTTCGGTTTTCATGCCTTGGTTTGATTTTCATTTCTCTAATTTTTATTTATTTTATTATTTATTATTTTTGAAAATTATTATTTTAATAATATTTTCAAATTAATAAATTTCTGTTCGTCTTCTTGACCTATTTTTTCTTCTTGAGATGAGCTTTTTGCAGGTCTTGGACTGGGCTTTTTCATTCCGACGGGCGGCCCAAATTTTCCTATAAATAGGCCTTGATGAAAACCTAATTCATTTACGCTTACATCAAAACTCTCTAACTCTCGAATTCTCAAGTTCTCCAACTCTCGGCTTTCAACTGCAAGTTCAGCGACCGAAACTCTTAGTTCTAAGTTCTTACTTTTCCGTTGCATCCGGCAACTCTAGCTTTGCGCAACCGGCGCCCTGTACTAGATTCTGAAGTTCAACTTCGTTTTCGTGGTTTTTCATTCTCGCAACTACCAACTCTCGGTTACTTACCTGAACTTTGACATGGCTAAGAATTTTGAAGACATGATGGCTGATATGACCGTGTACCTGAACGAACAGTTTGAGAACGCCGCTTCTCCTAAGTCCAAGAAAGCGGCGTATGAAGAACTGAAAGCTCACTTGGACAAGGTTGAGCGACGCTCTGGCAAGACTGTGTCTATTGAACCTGATTTGACTCGATCCGCAACTCCCGAACTCTCAACTGCCCGTCAGCCGGGTAAAGACCTTAAGTCGGGGAAAACGAAAGAGAGAGATACTTCCCTTCGCATCTATAAGGGAACGGTGTCTAGGGCTGAATACAATCGGTTACTCGCAGCTGGCGAGATAACTAAGGATGGAAAGAAGGTTGTCAACATTCCATCGACTGCAACTGTGTCCGCTGGAAAAGATCCAAAGGCACAAAAATCATCGCTTCCAACTGGAAGTGGCTCTGGAAAGAAACCTGTTGTAAGTGGCAGTGGGGCTAAACCTGCAACTCCAAAAACTTCGGCTGGTGGGTCAGCTGCAAAATCTAAAACCCACAGCTCTCAGAAACCGCCCCTGGCGCCATCTTCGGGATCAGCTGGATCCCAAAAATCGACCGACACTTTCCAGTATATTCGAAGGTTTGACGAATGTCCTAAAGCTCATTCTGAGGAATTCTTTACGGCGACTGCTGAACGTCGCCATAAACTGATAGTCACACTCCCAATCCACACTGACCGCACTATCCTGAAGGAGGATTATATCAATCATGGAATCACAGATTTTCTGACTCAGATGAACTTGTTTGATTCTGTGCATCTAACCTACCGTTACTCGATTCCTATCATTCACAAATTTTATGCTAGCCTGTCGCCTGATTTTGCCAATCCGAAGAGTCGGTTGTATGGTTGTTTTGTCTTTCGCAACTCGCTCTACAAGTTTCGTCCCTACCACATTAACTCCTTTTTGAAAAGGCTTGATGTTGATGGCACTTGGACGACACCATCAGCTGCGGAGAGAGCTGAGGATCTGAAAATTGGGACTTTCATCACACAAAAGAAAGTCAAGTCTGAACTGCCACCGCCATCCAAGCTGTCTGCTTTTTATGGCATTCTTCATCGGTTGGGGATGTCCAACTGGATTGCGAACAAAGATTCTTCGGTCATGACTCCTGAGTTAATGCATCTGATCTTTCGCCTTGGCTGCGGCGAACAGGTTGACCTCGGCCAAATCATTTTCAATGACTTGTGCAAAATTGCCAAAACCTCGGATGAAAAAATTATTCAGCAAGCTGACTTGCCCGAAGAAAAGAGAATCCATCTTACACATCCGTGTCTGATATATGGAATGCTACATGCCCAAGACTTTCTCCCGAACCCCGGCCCAGAAAAGAAGATGAAGAAAAACGGGGCTGTCAAGATAACCGGAAAATATCTGAACCCGGCGAAGCGCGTAATCGACTTACCTTGGCATGGACTTGTCAACCGAAATGCGCTTCCGGAAATCTTAACTCCGCCCCCAACTCCTAAGTCTTCACGAAAGCGCAAGCCTGCAAATCCAAAAACCAAGTCTCCAGCAGCTAAGCGCCAGAAATCGCAGACGACAGCTGCTGTCGAAGAAACTGCAGCTGAGGGTGCTAAGTCACCAAGGGTTGTGCCTCAAGGGTTCGGTCCAACTTCTGGAATCCCATCTTATCAAAACCCTTATCATCCAATCCATAGTCACCGTGCTGTGGTTCCATCAGCTGTCGTTCAGGAGTTCTATGCCGCATCTCAGTTAGTTGAGAAACGTCAAGCTGAACACGTCACTGCGTATAACAAGATGGTTGAGGCGCAAGAACTTCAAAAACAAGCATTTAAGAAACTTCAACGGGAAATCCAACAAGGGGGAGGACTTGGTGATGTTGGAGCCCCCGATGCAAGTTTAAAGGATACATTCATTCTGAAGATGGTGAGGGACGCAATTCAGGAAGCTCACTCGCAGCTGTCCAAAAGCAAGCTGATTGAAGTGGTGAAAGATGATGGTGAAAAATCGGATGACGCCGAGAAAACTGACGATGATATTTTTGATGGTGTCTTTGATATTCGTGACAAAGGAAAGAGGAAAGTTGGTGAAACTTCAAATCCAGGGGCGTCGTTAGCGATGCCGTCTGATGGACTGAGAGATGAAGATGATGAAGATGTCGACGTTGTGGATGTTGATGAAGATGCTGGTGATGGTTTGGGTGAAAAAGATATTTTTGGAAATCCGGAAACTGACTCCGATGAAAGCGACTCTAGCTCTGACGATGGCTTCAGTTATGAAGACGATGAAGAAGAGTTGATCGGAAGTCCGGAGCGTGATCCAACTCCAACAGCCTCGCCTGAAGATTGAAGTTCAAGATCAAGTGTTTAATTTCTGTTTTTTTTGTTTAACTCCTGAACTCGTTTTTATTGTTTTTGCTTTGCATGCATTCAACTCTAAACTTATTCGTCCATGCATGTTTTTCATATTTGCTTAACTCTGGAATTCTGGTATTTGATACTTGGTTTGAATTTGGTTTGAATTCTCTGTCTTTGTTTTGTTGATTGGTATGGAATTTTGTCTAAGTATTTTTATGGTTTTTCATTGATTGTATGATTGATGTTTTTCCATCTTTTTACTTAGTTATTTTTTGTGGTTTGTTTGGTTGAGGGGGAGATACTTGTATCTCGTTTTTACTTAACTTTGTTTTCATGAGTTGTGCCAAAAAGGGGGAGATTGTAAATGTTGATTTTGGCGACAACATATTTTTCCTTGTATTCTTGTCTTTGTTGATTTTCAGGGTTACAGGTTAAGAATCCGAAGTCAACTATCTTGCGCATGGAAATGGAGACTTGAGTCTCCACTTTTGTTTTTACATAAAAACGGCGACCAGAGTCGCCGGTTTTGATGCATGGGTGAATGGACAAGAAAACGGCGACTCCAGTCGCCGAAATGGGTGTGCATAGGAAACGGCGACCAGAGTCGCTGGTTTGGTGACGATGCGGAAAAACGGAGACTCCTGTCTCCGGTTTTGTGCTTTTGGAGTGAGCGTGGAAACGGCGACTCCAGTCGCCGGTTTTGATGCAAAGGAATTGTGTTGTGAAAACGGCGACTGGTGTCGCCGGTTTTTGGTTTTGTGGCATGGAAAAATTCCAGCGACACGAGTCGCCGGTTTTGTGGACATGACATGAAAAACGGAGACTCGTGCCCTTGACATTTTTCCGGAGAATGCAGTCGCCGGTTTTGGGGTTACATGAAAAACGGCGACACATGTTTTTGTTCCTTATGTTATTTTTCGTAGTTCTTGTTTCCTTTGCTTTGATTTTAATACTAAGTACTTACAACGTGATTTCTTTCACCAGGTACTCAGTTCAAGGAAATGAAGAATTGTTCCAAGTTTGCAACTTCAACAATATCGACGACCGTGAAGACGATGAAATTCGAAGCTTCAACACTTAGAGAATTTCACGAGAAATTGAAGATGAAGAATTGAGATCGATGGAGTCAAGATTGAAATTGAAGTTTGTTTTTGAAATTGAAGATTCAAGATTCGAAGATTCAAGAATCGAAGATTCAAGATTCCAAGATTCAAGAATCCAAGTTCTACAATGATGATGTCATCCATGGAAAAGTGACATAGGCCAAGCATGCGACAAATGAGAACGTGCCACGTCATCACTCTCACATGTGCGGCTCTACTATAAATACCCATGGATGTTCATTTCATCATTTGACGATTTTGAGAGAACGAAATCTGATTTTTAGAATCGTAGTCGAGCTTTGAGTTTGTGTAGTAGCTTTTGCGCCTTGTGCCAAGATTAGAGTTAGGAGATTTAGCTCTAGGTACTCGTGTGCTAGATTGCAAGTTAGTGGGAGTTGTTGCGACACTCGGGAAACTTCTTGTAATCGTTTTGCCTACCATACTCTTCAAGTGTAATAGTTAAGTTTTGTGTTCAATGAAATGAAAACTATTACATAACTTTGTCTCCACTTTTTATTCTACAAATTGTGTGAGTGTTTACTTTGACGCAAGCTGGTGTCTGTGTGTTCAAGACCAATTTCACGAAAAATTGGTATCCTACGCTGAAGGCGTAATTTCAACAATTGAAAGCATTACTTTTAAATATCAATTGGACTAACTTTAATGTTGCTTGATCTAGGTTTCTTCATTTATTCCATTAATATGGAGCTCTCCCTTGGGGCATAAAGATTCATGCCGATGTGAAAATGCGGTGTATCCATGTGTCTCATTTGTTCAGTATTCTTTTGTATTGAATAAATACGTATTTTGTATTCTCAATAATACAAACACTACAAAAAAACAGGTTTTTGCTTACGGCCCAATCCGTAAGCAAATCCGTAAGCAATCGGATTGCTTACGGATTTGCTTACGGATTGGAGCCGTATGTAAATGTCTCGTCAGTAAATTTTTTGCTTACGGATTGTTGATGCCGTAAGCATTTCCTTACGGCTTTCTTTACGGCCGATCCGTAAAGAATTTTCGTCTGCCCATCAAGAATTGCGGACGTTTTTGCTTACGGCCCTGTTTACGGTCTATTCCATAAGGAAATGCTTACGGTTTGTTCCGTAAGCATTTGTTTACGGACTTATCCGTAAGCAAATCTTTACAGATGGAGCCGTAAGCAAATCCTTACGGCTGGAGCCGTAAGCAAATCCTTACCGATGGATTCATAAGGAAATCCTTACGACTAGAGCCGTAAACAAATACTTACGACCTGAGACGTAAAGAAATCCGTAAGCAAATGCTTATTATTATTTTTTTTTTTAATTTATATTTTTTACATATTTTAATCAATTTTAATTAATAAATAACAAATTTAATTATAAAATTTCTAAATATTCTTAAATAAAATTCAAAATATCGTAACAATCTAAAACAAAACAACTACAACGTTAGTAAAATTCAAACAATATTATAACATCTAACTAACATATATAACAAAATCAAGGACTCGAAGAAGGACTAGAAGGCATCTTAGATTTCATCTTTGCAATTTCTGCAACAAGTCCCCTAGTGAGCTCTGTCAGCTCTGCAACTCGTGACTCGACAGCAGTATTAAGGACTTCTGCCACGCGTGCCTCGACAGTAGTGTCAATAATTTCTTGAATGCGCTCCTGAGACATTGCAGCACGTGTCGTCGTCGAAGACGAAGATCCACACAACAACGTCCTCCCTAAGAGGCCGGTCCCAAATATGCGATTCTTCTTCTTCGGGACAACGCTGGCGTAAATCTCGTCAATGTCGGGCTCGGCCTGTGTCTCTACGCGTCTCTCATCCACAGCAGCTTCTACATCAGCCTGCCCAAAATCAATATAATAATTTCAAATCAAAACTTTTAAGAATACATACTAACAATATAAATAAGTACATATATAAATTGTTTCAAAACTTACAATAACACGAGCAGCTCGCTGAGACGTTGCTGTGCCGTCTTTCCTAAAGTGTAGACGTTTGGCCACGTCCAAAGACGTGGCCTCTCGACCAAGCTCCTGAGACTGTACATATACGAATATAAATTAAAGATTAGTTAATTTTTTTATTAACTAATATAAAAAAAATAATTTTTAGTTAAAGATTGTACATATTTTTTAGTTAAAGACTGTACATATTTTTTAGTTAAAGACTGTACATATTTTTTACTTATATAAAAACAATATAAGTTTTTTATTACTTACCAAGACCTCCTTGTGTTTGAGCGTTGATCTAGACCCTCCCGTATGCCTCGACATACCAGTGCCCGGTCCGTCAGGCTCGCTGCAGCGATTCAAAGTGTTCTGAGCCGACTTCTTCTTGAAGTCATCAGAGTCGTACACTACCAGCCACTGCTTCCATACTTCGTCAGGGACACATACAGGCCTCTTACCTACCTTGCGCCATGTCTTGCGCCACTCGTATACATGACATCAAGGTTATGTCTGATCAAATTAGTGCTCCAATACGGCAAATCCCAAAAAATGCTCCTTTTTTTCCAGCCACATGTCTTCGAGATTTGACTATTCACACGTGAGGAATCTGGTTCAGTGACTTTCATAAGGCCCAATCTGTCGATCTCATTCAATATACATGTCCCAGACCGAATAGAAGGAGCAGAATTCGTGACAGTCTTGTTTTTCCTGAAGTTGGTTTTGTTTCTTCGAAAAGGATGATCAAGATCAAGAAATTTGCGATGATTGTCAAACCAAGACTGTTTTCCACTACAACATAACGTAAAAGCATCTGAACGTTCCATACAATAAGGACAAGCTTGTCTGCCGGCCGTACTCCATCCGGATAACATTGAGTATGCAAGAAAATCACTTATTGTCCACATCAGAGCTGCTCGTAGCTGAAAGTTCTGTTTTTTGCTTATATCGTAAGATGTTGCACCAACATTCCACAAATTTATCAGTTCAAAAATAAGCGGTTGTAGAAACACGTCTAGCTTATCTTTCGGATTTTTTGGACCAGGAACTAAGACTGTTAAGAACATGTATTGTTCTTTCATACACATTTCAGGAGGCAGGTTGTAAGGTGTTAATATTACCTGCCATGAAGAATACTGCTGGCCAAAATTGCTAAAGGGTTGAAATCCATCGGTGCACAAACCCAACCTCACATTTCTTGTCTCCGACGCAAAATCAGGATATGATCGGTCAAAGTGTTTCCACGCTTCGGAGTCTGAAGGATGATGCATTACACCATCTTCGACAACATGTTCAGCATGCCATCTCATTTCACTTGCTGTGGCCTTAGAAGCGTAAAGTCTTTGCAAACGCGGAGTTAGAGGAAAATAAAACATCTTCTTGAAAGTCGTGCTTGTTTTCCTCTTTTTCGCGTTGCTCGTGTTGGATGCTTTAAATCGAGGATGATCGCAAATCTTGCAACGAATAAGTTCAACGTCATCTCCCCAATATATCATACAGTTGTTGGGACAAGAGTCAATCTTTTCGACAGGTAACCCCATACCTCGCAGCAGTTTTTTACTCTTGTAAAAGTTCTCTGTAACTAAATTATCACCCGGAACAACTTCTTTGACTAAAGAAGTAAATTGATCGTAACACCGCTCAGAAATATGGTGCTCTGATTTCATATTCATTAGTCGTGCAACGAAAGATAACTGAGAGTGAGTCTCACACCCAGGCCACAGTGGTTTATTGGCAGCTTTAAGCATGTCATAAAATTTTTTAGCCTCAGGATTTGGTGGTTCTTCAATATCTTCCACTACATTAAAACAAGGACCCGCAGCATCTCGAATCATATCGGTGTATGGATTTGCAGAAACATTGGACGATGAGATTGATGGACCTCCGAGATCAATTGGACGAACTAACACGTCTAGATGACTCTCTCCGTGAAAACTCCATATGTAGTAGTCCGGTACAAACCCGTTTCTCACTAAGTGATATTTGATTGTCTCTGTATCTCGATAAGGAATGTTCCTACATTTCACATGCTTGCAAGGACACTTCAACAGATTCCCGTCTTTCCATTCAGCATGTTTGCTCGTCTTTCCATTCAGCATGTTTGCTCGCAAACTCAACAAATTTTTCAACTCCTTCAACGAACTCATTCGATAAGTAACCATCAACTCTCCTCTTGTACATCCACTCGCGTTCTGAACTCATCCTATTTTTTTACACGGGACTCTAAGACTTATGATTTTTCACAACATTTCAACAAAATCTCAAACGGGACTAAGCTTTTAAACGAGCAAAACAATAATAATAAAGATCCATGTCTCCATATAAAAGGAAAACAATATTGATAAAGATCCATGTCTCCATATAAAAGCAAAACAATATTGATAAAGATCCATGTCTCCATATAAAAGCATAAAAATATTAATAAAGATCCATGTCTCCATATAAAGCAAATAAATTATTATATAATTTATATTAGTTTAAATGAGTTTAAATTAGTAATATATCTTACTTCAAATTAGTTTTAGTAATGGATTCATTTTTTTAGAACAAAGAATAGTCTATAATATTTTTTAGAACAAATAATGGATCTTCTAAACTTGGATCCATTTAAAAAATGAATTCATGAAATGAGGTGCTGGATCTTTTATTTAAAACTTCGCATGTGTTGGATCCATTTTTTAAGTACTGCCAAAATCAAGAATTGAAATCGATGAGTAAACCACGTTTTTCTTTGTGGTCCTAAAGACTTCACAGTAAACACTTCACAGTGAACATAAGAAAACTCATAAACCCACACTTCAGAGTTTGTTTTTGAAAACTCAAATTCACAGTGAACATAAGAAAACTCATAAACCCACACTTCACAGTTCGTTTTTGAAAATAAACATCACATTCATAAACCCTAAAAATCATGAACCCTAAATTCATTTTTGAAAACTCAAATCCACACTCAAAGCCCACATAATACACACTTCAATAATCAAGAACACTAATACAAACAAATTCAAACAAGAAATCGAGTTTTTATTTCGAACCCTAATTTTTTCGAAATAGAAAAAATAAACAAATGGAAATGGAAGAATCGATATCTAACCTTAATGCCTTGGGTAATTGGATGGTTTCAGGTGGATGTTGCTTGAATTCGCCGGTTGGGCTTGAAATCGCCGAAAATCGCTGGAGACCCGCTGCTCGACCTCTCGAACCCGCTACTAACTCGTTGCTACAAACGGCCGAAGATGTGGGGACGTAGCTCGCCGCTGAGGACTCGCCGGACTGGCCGCCACTCCTCGCACGCACAGGTCGATCTTCAGGGGGTGCTCTCCTCGTCGCCGCAGTAGAAAAGTAAAAGACAGAAGTGAAAATGAATTAAGTTTCGTCTGCCCGTTTATTATTTAATTAAGGTATTTTTGCTTACGTCCTTGCTTACGGACCAGGTCCGTAAACATTTAAGTAATCCAGTGGACGACGCCGTTTTAAGCCCAACGCATTTCCTTACGGCAATAGCTCCGTAAATATTTGCTTACGACATACGTTCCGTAAGCAAACGCTGGTGGTTTCTCTCGACCGTAAGTATTTAAGTAAAAAATTTTGAGAGGGAAATTTTGGCGCTCGGTTTGCTTACGGATTACGTGTCGTAAGCAAAGGCTTACGGCATATCCGTAAGTACATCCGCAAGCAAAATTGGAGCAAATAACGCCCGCCTTAATGCTGGCGGATTTGTTTACGGAGTTGTACTTACGGCAGATGCCGTAAGCAAATCCGTAAGCATGTTCACCAGATTGCAAATTCGTAAGCAAATCCGTAAACAAATGCTTACGGACATGAGCCGTAAGCAAAATTCGTAAGCATTTTCAAGATTTCTTGTAGTGAAAACATTTGTTTATTAATAAACAAAGTCATTTTGGAATAGTTTACCATATAGGAATAATAATTTTTTACTATGTAGTATTAATTAATGTATTATAATTTGTGAAATCATATCAAAAGTCAAATCTTCTAGAATTTCTCACTACTCTTAATAGTTGAAAATAATCAATAAATAGAATTACCAAAAAATAATTAATAAAAATAAATAAATTATGACTTAACAAAATCTGTCTATCAAGTATTGTTGTTTAAATTTTTTTTGCCTATTATATGATAAAAATAAATGATCAACACACACTTTATATGTGAGAAATAACAATACATACATAAGTGATACATACATAAGTGTGTTAATCAAACTTATATATATATATATATATATATATATATATATATATATATATATATATATATATATATATATATATATATATATATATATATATATTTAACAAAAATTTAATTGTTTTTTATAATATATATGAAAGTTAATATGATTTACATTATTTAAATTAAATTTACGTTTTTTTTAATTAAAATTTTTTAATTAAATATTCCTATACATCGCACAAATTAAAAAAATTTAATTAAATATTCATGTGCATCGCACAGGGAGTTATTACTAGTTTATATACTAAAATGATAGTTAAATTAAAAAATATTATGATTTTAAATAGTTTATTCAATTAAATATTTTAGAATATTAAGTTTTATTATTATTTTTAATTAAAAATTATTAAAAAAATTATGAAATTATTGGTCGAGCCAGGCCAAAAAAGTCGGGCTAAACCCGGCCCAAGCCCATCGGCCCGTCGGGCTTGTCGGGTCGGGCTAAAAAGGCCCGACTCTTCTTTGGCCTCTATATTTGAGGCTCAAGCCCGTCTGAATTTGGGCCAGTTGGGCCGGCCCAGTGGGCCGGGTCAGATTTTGACAGCTCTACTGGGCTTGAACGACGTTCAAGCCCAGGAGCGATGTCAATACACAGATACAGATCAGTATTACAATATACTTGATTGATGAAAATATTAGTACTACCTAAGGGTATTATTCGGGAGATTGAGAAGAGGATACGGAGGTTTCTTTGGTATGGCACGGGCACCCAGGGGTATGCCAAGGTCCGGTGGGTCGATGTGTGTCGCCCAGCCAGTGAGGGAGGGCTGGGGATTCGAGATCTCACTGCGCAGAATCGAGCCCTTATGACTAGACATATTTGGGCGATTCTGAGTCGGGATTCGGAATCGGTTTGGGTCAGTTGGATTCATGAGAATAGACTGCGGAGACATTCTTTTTGGAGTGCTAAGGTGCCTAGCGCGTGCTCGTGGAGTTGGCGACAACTCCTAAAGCTACGTCCTGATGTTCTACCGGCATTCCAGTTCCAGGTTGGGGATGGATCGCAGTTTTATCTCTGGAGGGACCCATGGCATGGACTTGGTCGTTTGGAGGAGGTGTGTCCGATGGGACCGCAGCTTACTGGACTCCCTAGGGCTGCGTCGTTGAGTATGGTCATTGTTAACGGGGAGTGGAGATGGCCGATTGACTTTGTAGAGGAGTTCCATGACATTATGTATGAGATGCCGAGGATTGTACAGAGGACAGATACAGTGAGCTGGAGAGTGCATAGATCCGGGGAATACACTTCCGCCTCGGCATATTCTCTCTTCCACCCTGAGGGTCCTCGAGTGCCGTGGGCCGCCCGTTTGGAGGGACCAGGGCGTATACCGAGGCATTGCTTCATTCTATGGCTTGCTATACGAGGTCGGTTGCCGACTCGAGATAAGCACTGGATAGGTAGGGGGGAGGACTCGTGTGTTTTGTGTGGAGGGGAGAGTGTTGAGACGCATACCCACCTCTTCTTTGAGTGCCCCTTTTCACAGGATTGTTTACAGAGAGTACAGGGGGAGGTGACAGGCTTTCTGTGGCCCCGTGGTAGTTGGTATAGTGCTGTCTTACGTGCTGCTAGTCGGTGGCGGGGGAAGCACTGGATATCTTGCTCTTATCGTGGACTTCTCGCTGCACTGGTTTACTTTATTTGGCAGGAGAGGAACACACGGATTCAGGAGGCTCGTTCGGTGTCGTCTGGGATGGTTGCTGCCCATGCTGTTTCCATTATCCGGGAGAGGATCATCTCATTACGACTTCATGACTCTCTTCAGACTCGTGCGCTGAAGAGGGTGTGGCATATTGCTTGGTAGTAAATCATTTTGTATTATATTGATTGTTTGGAGAGCTAGCATGTTAATTTATTCTTGCGGTAGAGCTCTTCCCTACGCGCTGTTTTGTACTCTTTATTTTTTCTTTCGTATGACATTTACCCAAAAAAAAAAAAATATATTATAATGAAAACACTTAAACCTTTTAAAAAGGTTTCTCTTCTAAATGTAATGATTGATGCGAATTAATCCCGATTAAACATCCCATACATAAGAGCGTGTAACTTCTCCGTAGTATGCACTATGCAGTAAAAGCCATATAAAGCATCATCAATCTAGAATTTCTCTCTAGAATTTATCTCTCTCTATCTATCTAAATCGAGGGCATCGCAATCGAATCACAGACACATACACTTGTATTTGTGTGTCATACTCTTTGTATGACCTCGTCTGACTGTATTGGTATTGCTAGGGTTTATGATTCAAAAATTTAGGGGCTTAGTCGGACTCCAATTGAACGTAATTTCAGATTGCGAACGAGAATTTAACTTTGACAGGGAACGAGGGTTTTCGCTAAGCTAGATATTTTACTTCTCCTATTAATCGATCTGTGCGCCGATGGATTCCGCACCTTCCTCATTGTCATTTGCCACCAGAGATGGGTCTACGGCAGCGGCCGCATCCGTGGACGACTGTGCTCTGTCGGATGCCGCGGGTTTGGCTAAGGACGCTGCTTTGCTCTTTCAGGCTGGGAAGACCGTGGAATGTTTGAGGATCTTGAATCAGTTATTGCTGAAGAAAGAGAACGACCCCAAGGTAATTTTGAAAGTTTCGAGGATTGCCGGTAGTTTCATTTTACTGCTTGGGATTTTTGATTTTAAATTGTACTATTGACAATTCAAGTTGATTTGGCTTTTGATAGTGAATTTGACTTAAAGAATGAACTGACAAGGTTTTGTTAATTCGTGCCGTTTTTCTGATATCAGATTTTGTATGTGTCCCATTGGATGAATCTGATCTGTAATAAGTTGCCCATGTTTATGCCTTGGCTTATTAAGTAGTGTAAAATTTTTAGAAATGCGAATTATGTTTACTGATTTAGCGTCTTCAAGCTCTTTGGTATTTAATTTCACAGGAAAATCTTTTCCCTTTCTTAACAGTTGGGCAATGCTTACACTTTTTAGTTATTTGAAAAACAGAGACAATACTTACACTAAGATAGAGGAGAAGCCATCTGATTAGGTTATTAAATTCTGTAACTGCTTTGTGAGTTACTTTTAGTGTAACTTATAATTTCTTGTTAATACTTTTTTTTTATTGGTGGTATACACATTTTTCTATTCTGTGGCGTCCTTTTGTTGATTTAAATGACAGCATTCCCGATTTCTGGAAGAATCATTCCTACTAGCCAATTCTTATTATGTACATAATGCTTTATTTTCTGGATAATAACTGTAAAAGGTGAATCAAGAAAAAGTACGTGCTTCAGTTTCAAAACACTTGGTCTACATCCCAAGGAAAGTGAGATGTCAAACATTACGTCCTCTGTTGTGTTTTTCATCGATCTCTTTTCCTTTTGATTGTTTTCAGTTTGAAATACCAATAAGGGAGCTTATAATATCTTATAATATATTTGGGAAGACTCAAAACATGTATGAAGAAATGCTACTGAGGTTACTGATACGTTTTACCTTCTGCTACGTTTTACCATAAAATCCATTGGGCCATTAACCCATTTAGTATTGCCTCCTTTATGGCTATACATGAGTATTGGTTGGCCTTTAAATACTCAATGGTATATTGGTATGTTTGTCTACTATCCCCCAATCACCAAAGGAACATTCTTACCCTTCCCTATGAATTTATCGACTAATACACACATTCCCAGTTCATCAACTCAAGCCCCTCTTTTCCACACCATTTCCCCAAGAATTAAATTATGTATAACAATTTGTTGGAGTTGCATCAAACTTTATTATTTGTCAACCTTAAGAATTATTGATGTATCATTGATAGTATGGTAGGAAAACCATACTATCTATTAGCATTCAAACTTATTAGTGATTATGGTTGATCTTTTGGTAACTATAGATTAGTTTATTATACTTTAATAACTATTATTAGGCAAGTACCTTTTATACTTGTGGACCTGTGGTAGTGGGAGAATTTTTTGTGGTTGATGATTTATTCCTCTGATAATCTTGTTAACTAATTCGACATGAGTTCCTTTAATCTTATATGGATACTGTCTTGTATCAGTTTCTCCACTAACAAGTTACAGAAGCCCTGCGATTATTCTCCATTCTATATGCTTGCAGCCACATATATTTACCGTATTGAGAAATTTTAAAAATTGATTAAAACCTACCTCCGGAGTGTAAACCTCGTAGTAATGTAAATGAGATTGTAAGACTCACTTGAATGTCAAACCTGACTTTGAAACCTTGTTTTTTCTTAAAGGAGGATTTTCTTAACGCTTTTGGTATTCTGGATTTGCTTAACGCTTTTGGTATTCTTGATTTTCTTAACGCTTTTGTTATTCTTGATTTTCTTAATGCTTTTGGTTTGTATTCTTGATTCTCTATTTTCTCTAAATTCTCAATCCATGTAAAATGATTTGTCGGAACATTTTTATCACTGATTAATCTTATATATATCGTATTCAGGTTCGTCATAATATAGCCATTGCTGAGACCTTTAAAGATGGCTGTCCAGATCCTAGAAGGCTTATTGAAGCACTTGAAAACATCCAGGTTAGTATGTATCTTTCACCCGTTGCCAAATAAAAGGCTTTAAGTTTGAATTATTTCTATTTTGGAAAGTGAATTGAGGGTATTTATCTACTATAGATAACATTTTGATAACATTAAAAATTTATAATAAATTAGACAACTAAACTAAAAGACACACAAATCTTTACCCGTGCACATATTCTCTTTAAATATATTTCTTTAAAATGGCAAACTAAAATAACTACTTTGAATCTACATTAAACTTTAAAAAGATATAAAAACATTATAAGATAATAAACCAACAATAGTAACAATTAAATGAAGAACCCTAAGGAAAGTAAAAATGAATCCCTAAAAAAACTTAAAGCAGTGTTGATTTTGATGTTTTGTTTGGATTGTGACTTGAATTATCAAAGTCCAAGTCTGTGTCCAGAAAATGACTTGCGCACCGTAACCTTAGAGAAATATTGCTGTTTGATGTGGAAATATTTTGAGTTGCTTCAGGGAAATGGGTGGGGATCTGTACAGAGGAATTTTGTTCAATGAGAGTATGTGGATTAATTTTTCTTAGAAATGGTTCATGATATGTTTTTTCAGTGGAGTATGTTTGTTTGTTGTTTGAAGTTTAAAACTGGCACTTTATACACTTTTCTTCTGTACTTAAGTGATATCAACTTCTTATCTTAATATACTTTTGTATTATATAGACAATGGTTGAAAGATATATTTTTAAATTAAGGTAGTGATTCAAATTTGGAATATTATGTTTATAACAAGGAAATGTAAATTTATTTATTTTAGTTTTGTAGTAAAAATGTTTGCAAAATGCTTTTTAAAATGTGGAATGCATAAGTACACTATGATACACTTGCGCATATATATACATACACATATATATATATATATATATATATATATATATATATATATATATATATATATATTTATATATATTATATAAAATAAAGTTTGGTCTAGCCGCTTGATTAATGAGGATTAATCTCATATAAAATTGAGGTGTAGGTTTCAAATCCTTGTTACTCATTTAAAGGGTCTGTGATATGCCACTTGAGCTACAAGCTCGTGGTATGGGGCATATCATTGTGTTATCACTGACATTTCAATTTTCTCATTTGTAAAGATTTTTGGATTGTATTATTCTTTTCTTTGTGCGAGTTCAAAATATTTTTGGTTGAAAATGTGGAAATGAAAATTTATATAGGTTTGGAAGTGAATTGATGATTACTTGGGATTGTTTTTACTTAAAGGTTGTGATAAAACTTAGAAGTGAAAATAAAATATGTTCTGATCCATTTTAACCAGATATTTTGGATAATAAAATTTATTCCTCCGTCTCATTGCAAATAGATAATTATGGAAAAGGTCTAGGAATGACAATTTTTAATTAAGAAATAGTAAATTTAAAAATAATTTTTAATATGAATATTAAAAAAAAACAGCATTTCATTTCTTTAAAAAAATAATACACATTGTAAATTTACAAACTTTGCAATTTCCATGGAAATGGTTTAAGTTGACGGCCGATAGCTTTGAAATCAGGGCGGTTGAGCTGCGCCTAGGGCCTAGAAGCCATCTGGGCAGCCTAGCTCTGCCTAGATCCCTAAGTGCCGCCTCTTCACATAAACCCACAACGTAAGACTATTTGCTATTCAATAGATCGATTAAAACTCTGAAACTTGTAGTATTTATTATCTTCTACCACAGAGTTATCATCGGTTGTAAAAATCTTGCATTATTATATCATCTGCATGATCATTGTAAAGATATATCTTAATAAAAAAGCACCCATATCTAGAGTATTTTGTTATTGTTTTCACACAGATCTCCTATGTTATCATATAAATATAAATGCTGTAAGATCACACACTTAAAAGCAAGTCTTACAAATTTATTTAAAAAAAGAATCAGCTGATTATTGGAAGATTTATGAACACAAAATACCTTTGTGGGATCTTGAGTAGGAAGATTTGTAAAGTTTACCACCATTCGTAAAATTGCGTAGCTGTATTTATGCTTGGAAACTGTAAAGAAGGTTTATCGCTTTCTGTAACCCATACGGATTTATATGTAATTGTGTAATTATTGTGTATATATTTACACATTAGGCACATATACAGTTTCACAGTAATATGTGCCAGTGCATACATAACTGTTTGTCTCTGTATATATACGGATACATAGATTTCTCAAGACACTCACCATATGCATATATTGTTGTATAAAAGATTCTGTGGTCTGCTCGTTTGAGCAACTGCCTCCTTGCTTATTGTGCCTTGCAGTAAACAATGAAAATGGGTTGCAGAATCTAGGGTGGGTGACAAACTTTTGCCTTTGGCATTTCATGACACATGAACATTTCTGCCATTCATTACTTCTGGCAAACAAAACATTTCACTTATATCTGTGCCAATAGTTTTATGTAGGAGTCTGATTTCCCTTCCCTTCATGTTTTCTCTTCATGGATATTTAACATGACCTTTCTCCCTACACATGTATTTTTATTATTTATGCATTTCTGTTACATTTAATTATTGCTTTTGTTTTTCTGCTTAATTTAGAAACAAAGTGATGAGCTCGCCCAATCATCTGGAGAACACCCAGATGTTACTAGCAATGATGGAAGAAAACCTTTGGTGGGCATTAAGGGAACTAATAATGCATCGCGTCAGATATCGAGCTCATCAGTTTACAGTGATATGTTTGACACCTCAGTAGCAATGTTTAATACAGTATGTGTTTACTTCATTGATTGCTATTGGGCCTATTGGCTCCTTGGTTACATGAAATCCTCATTTTTTCTATACCATATTTTCCATCTATGAATCTGATTTCAGGCTGTTATCTGGTTTCATCTTCATGATTATGCGAAATCATTCTTGTATTTGGACACATTGTATCAGAATATTGAAGCCATTGACGAGGTGAGAATTACGCATTCATCACAAATCCATTTAGTAATACTTGTGAACTGTCCTTTTGGTTAAATTTTTGGAGATGATATGCAGGGAACAACCCTTCGTATATGCCTTTTGCTGCTGGATGTCGCATTATTCTCTCACCATGCATCTATATCTGTTGTAAGTCCCATGTGCTTACTTTCTTTGTAATTACTGTATTAGTAGTTTAAGTGACACAATTATGTCAAGGCCCATGGACAAAATGTCATCGCTAATATTATATGCATTGATTACAAAATTCTCCTGACACTGGACATGCCTAACTCTGATGTGAAAAGGACACAGTTTTGTCTTATGTTCTGCGCAAATATACAAGAGAACACACATTTGGATTGGCTAATTATTCTGAATAGTTGAGTCCGAAAGGGCTATGTGTGTTGTGATTATTTCGACGAGTCGTTTGGATGCTAATTCAGCCTTTTGGCATCCATTGATTGAGAAACCCTGCACACTTAAATGATTTCATGAAATTCAAATATAAGGTGTTTTGTATTGAACCTATAATGATGTTTTTTCCTTTGAACCCTGAAATCTTAAAACATGAAATGGATTTGGATCTTAAGTGTTCAGACAATATTCTTAAAATGGCTTTATATGATGTCTCAACTCGACGCCTTTGGGGGAGTCTGTGAAATGTAAATCCTTGTTACTTCTTTATAATTCCATCATAATTGAATATTGTTATCTCTATTGGAACATTGAAGGAACAATCTTGTATCCTAAAGTGCAATGGAGTATGCCCCTTTGAATGTTTAGCAAGAAAATAAGAGCTTTCATTCGTAAAATTTGTGAAAAGTGACGACTAATCTGCAGGCAGGGACATTTAATGCAATTCATACATTAAGTATTGGTTATTGGAGGGTTGCTTGCATATGATAAACATAACCCGATTTTGTGAATCTTTTGTAGTTTTGTGAATCGTCTGTTCTAGACATAGTTATGTTGGTGCTTAGTGGAATAGTTATTTGTTTTGGATTATGTCATGTGTACAAAGGTTTTCGAAGAAATGGCTACATATGTTGCTTCTGTTTGTACAGAGATGGTTCAAAGTCCCAGTACATTAGTAGTCATGGAAATGACGTTCCACTAATTTTTAGAAACTAAAGAACGATTCATAACCTTCTAAGCATTTTCAATAAGCTCATTGTTTTCGTTTAATGAGTGTATGCTGCCTTGGATGATGAAGAATGATATTAAATATAGTTTAATATTCCATAAAGATGCTGATGTTGCGATTGGATATGGGTTTGTGTGTCTTTTTACCCTACTAGAGAATAATGATGACATTTTGAAAGGACGTGTAGGTTGGGTGTGTTGGTTATGGGGTGAAAATATGATGAAGGCAGATTTCTGTAATAGAAAATAATGATTGGCTATGATGGTAGTTAGAGTTGTGTGAATAATGAAAGTGAATGTGTGCAAGAAAGTGAATGTGATTGAATAAAATGTATTTTCTCTAACTGAATGAAATCGAAATGGTACCCAAGTGCAACCTGAACTTACATTTCTCTTATCTGCTTGTTGACCATTTTCAGCGTCTCAGAATGTTACTACTTTTTCTGTAGGTAGTTTTTGGTATGAGCTGGTATATGACATTTTTCGATTCCTTTTTACTCTCAACTTTGAAATTGAAATATTTAACTTGATTTTGTAACCAACCAGTCACCCAACTGTATTATGCTGCTCATGTTGTTATCCAGCTGAGATTTGCTGATTAACTTGAGTTATAGTTGTTCTTAATTCTGTTTTTTTTTTTTTTTTGTACTTTACTTGGATGAGTAAATTAGAATTTGTTCTTCAGGATGTGATAACCTACATGGAAAAGGCCTTTTGTGGCAATAGCTTGATCAGCCAACTAGAGAATGGAGCCTCAGCACAGCAACAATCTTCCGTAGTTTTGAAATCTACTTCACTACCAACCAACTTGTCCACTACTGATTCTTCTCACTGTGATTCAGTTGGTGCTGCAAATACATTTGAAAATTCATTATCTGACGAAGCCCTCGATGAGGACTCATTGCAGTTGCTATCATCTCTCGACATTGGTGGAAAAAACCTTCAAAGGCTTTCGGGCATTGCATCTTCGAATGATATTTTGAGTAGCCAAGCAGAGGAGTCCTTATCAGTCGTTGATGTAAAGCTTATGCTCCGTGTTTACAAGGTTCGCCTTCTGCTTCTCACACGAAACCTTAAAACAGCGAAGCGAGAAGTTAAGATGGCTATGAACTTGGCCCGTGGCAAAGATTATACCCTGGCCCTCTATCTGAAGTCTCAGCTTGAATATGCCCGTAGGAACCCTCGAAAAGCAATCAAGCTTTTGGTGGCATCGGGCAACCATATGGAGATAGGTATCTCTAGTATGTACTACAACAATCTCGGGTGCATCTATTATCAATTAGGTAAGCATCATACATCTGGTGTATTCTTCTCCAAAGCCCTAAACCACTGCTTGCTTGCGCGTAAAGAGAAACCTCCGAAACTCCTCACTTTGTCACAGGATAAGTCCCTTTTGATATCATACAACTGTGGCATGCATTCGTTGGCCTGTGGGAAACCTTTCCATGCGGCCCGCTGTTTTCAGAAGTCCAGTCTAATCTTTTACAACAGACCTCTGTTGTGGCTAAGAATCGCTGAGTGTTGTCTGATGGCTCTGGAAAAAGGATTGATTACATCCAATTCATCTGCCTCTGAAAGATCTGATATAATAGTTAGTGTTATTGGAAAGGGAAAATGGAGGCATCTTGCTCTGATTTCCGGGAACTCATCAAAGGGTCAGTTGGAACTTGACAGCAAGGATGTTTTTTCTTATAGTGGTGGCAAGCAGACCGAACTATCAATAACTCTTGCCTGGCAGTGTCTTGTCAATGCTTTGTATTTGTTGGACTCTTCAGAAGCAAAACACTCTACTTCTGGTTCGTCACCTCGTAAAGAGCTAAACGAACTGAAAGAACAGGTGTTTACAAATCACAAAAAAGCCGAAGGTGGAAATCATATGGGACTCAACACGCCATCTGTTTCGATTCAAGTTAATTCAAATAGTGAATTGAAAGAGCAAAAGAGTAGAAACAGTCATATTGCTTCACAGCCTTCACTGCAGAATTCTCTCACCGAGTACGAGTACATTTGTATGAAGGAGAACCATATGATGAAACAAGCTATACTCGCTGATTTGGCTTATGTAGAGCTGGCACTCGGAAATCCCTCGATAGCCCTAACGACATCAAAGACTCTGTTAGAACTTCCTGAATGCTGCAAGATGTACATCTTCTTGGGTACCTTGTACGCGGCTGAAGCTCTGTGCCTACTAAATCAGCCGAAAGAAGCTGCTGAACATTTGATGAAGTATATTTCAAGTGGGAACAATGTTGAGCTTCCATATACCCGTGAAGACTGTGAAAAGTGGAAAGTTGTTGATAATGACAATTCAAATTGTGGTCCGGGGCGGGTAACTTCTCATGTTGTCTCATCGTCTGATGAATCCCAGGTATCATCTGTGTTCTCCAGTCCTGAAGAAGCACGTGGAATGGTCCTAGCAAATTTTGCTGCGAACTTTGCTTTGCTGGGAGACCTTGAGCAGGCTCAACATTTTGTGATGAAAGCATTATCTGATGTACCTAAAAGTACCCAAGCAATTCTCACTGCAATTTATTTGGATCTCAAGCGTGGCAAGACACAAGAAGCGCTTGCAAAGTTGAAACAACATGAAGCCGTTAGGTTTTTACCCTGGCAATTATAAGCTGAATATCACTTCTTGATGGTTATGGTTCATTTCTAATGGTCGTACGAGCCCACACCTCACTACGGGATAGCAGGTAGCTTGACAATCCTTTTAAAAATGGATTTGTAACATATATATAGCTCAATTCAAGGAATAATTTTCCATTTCATTTTTTTAGTTACTTTTCGTTGTAGCATTTAGAGGTTGGCGGTGTGGCATAATTTTGTATTAGAGCGTTTCCCACCTTTGAGCTTTCAAGATGTTGCTTCGATTGATAATGATGTGTTTTTAGAGGTGGATTTGGTTTGGACTCGGTATGGTATAGAGGGGCATGATACTGGTGTATTCTTCTTGTGGATGCTGTTATTCAAGAAATTTAATTTTAGTAGCATTATGCAGGAGTTGCAAAAGGTTGTGGACCTGTGGTCATATAATGTCACCAGAGAAGCTCAGTGAATTGGTGTAGTGAATGAGATTAAATTGATGTCCCAACTGTGTTTTTGTTCATTTGTATTAATGTCGGCCTGAATCATTGTCTTTATTTGGATTATTAGGGTTGTTGAAAATGAACTAGGGCAAGCATGTTTACTAGGACCATTGGCAATCTATGTTTTGGGAAAAAAATATTTTGAGCTGATTTTGGATAGTTTTTTTTAGAAGATGCACATTCTAAGGGATGGTTTTTTGGAGATGTAAAAATCCTATAGAACTGAATGTCATTTTTAAGCTTAAGATTTCATCTAGCATTTAGAGAATCGAGTATATTATAAGTGGAGCTTTATTTGAATTTGAACCTAAAATAATTAGATCTAATAAAATTAAGTTTTAGTTCGAGTACGTGAGAAAACACTATCACCGTTTGTGGGTTCTCTTAATAAAATACACTCGTTTGATGATAGTTTGTGGGTTTTGTTAATATATGGAGTATATTTCTTACTTTTTTGTCAGAGAAATCAAATATGTGCACCAACACTAGGTGACTTTGTGATCTTCCTCGGCTAGAAATTATGGTGGTGCAAGTATATATTGTGAAGACGTGGTATAAAGCACATTTGGTAGCAAAGAGCTATGATAAAGCGATAAATGACTACGAAGATATTTTAAGTCTGAAAAAAGTTCTTCAATAATTTTGGAGGTTTTATTCGTGAATTAAATATTTGAAGTCTCGTGGTAAAAGTTTTTTAATAATTTTTGAAGGTTTTAGTTGTGAATAAGAAATAAAATTTTCGTCAATTAAGTGTGATTTTGTTTTCAATGATGATTTTGACAGGAATGTTTTTATGTGACAAAAGATTATGAGATCAACTTCAATAGAAGATATCTGATTAGATATTGTTATTCATTTGATAGAGGCTAAGTATGTATTTGATTTTTCGTTAACGGTTATAATAATTAACGAACCCCATAATATATTATTTTACTTTATTTATAAATAACAATAAAATATTTTCACTCATTTATCATATTGTACTTCATTATACATATACAATATGAAGTAGTATCATTTTTCTTAATTCACGTTCTAAAAAAATGTGAATTTACTACGGGATGGGGTGTATTCCTTATACATTTCCTCCCCAGCTCGGAAAAGGCTATATATACACAAAGTGTAACCAATGTTTGATACACTTCCAATTAAATCATGACATTTGGCGGGTTGTAATAATATTATTGGTAATAAATCTTTTATATATTTCTATCAAAAAAATATGACATGGTTCACTTTGTAATAATAATTATTTTTATTTTAATATATTTCTATCGATTTCTTTTTTAATTCTTTTTTTCTATTAATGTAGTGCTCATAATTATTGCAAAATTTACATCTACATTATTAAAATAGTTTTTAGACAAATAATCAAAATTTTATTTGAAAAAATTAGACTAATCATATATTTTTTTTAAATAATTATTTATAAATAATATTTATAATAAATTATTTTTGTGATTATTAATATAAAGACTTGTTTAACAATAAATTAAAATATTATAAATTAATATTATTAGTATTAATATTTAATTTAATTAAAAAATTGGTTATAACTATTTATTTAAAATTGTATATTGTTTAATATTTAGTAGAAAATCTCGATATGAAATAGAAAAAATTGTAATTTAACAAATAACGAAAGTTGATACATGAAAAACGAGTATCGTTAATATATTTAAAAAATGAAGTCAAGTATAAATTAATAAAAATGAGAATAATAATAATAATAAATAATAATAGTTTTTGTATTTTCTAAATAATATAATTTTTTTATATACTCATATTAATTTGAATCAATAAGTCAGAGTTTTGAATCAATAAGTATGGAAGTTCATTTAAATTAATAATTTTTGTTTACAATTCTCTCAAATTAATGAATATTCATATATACAAATCAATTAAAAAAAACCAGTCAAAATTTACATAGAGTCTCAGTCTATTTACTCTATTTAAAAACAAATGTTTTCAAAATAAAAAAATACTCTTTCCGCAAAAAAAAAATACAATTTTTAAGATTATATATTTATTATATATATTTAATTAAATTATTTAAAAACAATTTTTTTTTAAATTATATACACTATATATATTTATTTAAATTATTTAAAAACAAAAATTTTCAAAATAATGAACTTTTTACGCAAAAAAATTCATATTTACTCTATATATTTAAATAAATTATTGAAAAATAAAAGTTTTTAAAATAAAAAGTACTCTTTTCGAAAAAAAAAATTTAAGATTATATTTATATATATTTAATTAAATTATTTAAAAACAATTTTTTTCAAAATTTAAAACTCTTTCCGCACAAGAAAATAATTAAATCTCTAACTGCTCTCCATTAAATTTTATAATTATAAAATTATATTTAAGGTATATATTTAATTAAATTATTTTAAAATAAAAAAAATCAAAATAAAAAACTATTTCTAGCAAAAAAATATTCTTAAGATTATATTCACTATATATATTTAATTAAATTATTCAAAAATATTTTTTTTAATAACAAATTACAGAAAAAAATAAATTTTTTAAGATTATATACACTATATATATTTATTTAAATTATTCAAAAACAAATTTTTTCAAAATAATAAACTTTTTACGCAAAAAAAATATATTTACTCTATTTAAAAACAAATGTTTTCAAAATAAAAAAGTACTCTTTCCGCAAAAAAAATACAATTTTTAAGATTATATATTTATTATATATATTTAATTAAATTATTTAAAAAAAAATTTTAAATAATTTTTTTACGCAAAACAATAAAGTTTTTAAAATTATATACACTATATATATTTATTTAAATTATTTTTAAAAATAAAAATTTTCAAAATAATGAACTCTTTTACCCAAAAAAAAAATTATATTTATTCTATATATTTAAATAAATTATTGAAAAATAAATGTTTTTAAAATAAAAAGTACTATTTCCGAAAAAAAATAATAAGTTTTTAAGATTATATTTATATATATTTAAATAAATTATTTAAAAACAATTTTTTTCAAAATTTAAAATTCTTTCGGCACACGAAAAGGACTAAATCTGTAATTGCTCTCCATTATCTTTGACCACGTGCGAAAAACTAAAAACTAAAAATGAAAAATAACTAAACAAATAAATTCCAAATGTCAAAAATTAATTGGAAGTGTATTGAAAAGTCAATACACCGAGTGTAACCGTATCAGCTTCCCCCAGCTCTCTTTACATAACACCTTTAGTGAAGTGAAGCTCGACTCTTATAGGTCAACTCAGTTATCAATAATTGTTTTAATGATTGATATTGACAAACTAACATAAGTTATTTTTATGGCACTATGTTCTAACTTGTATGCACACGAAATAATATTAACGGGTCACTCATCTTGTAATTGCTACTCTTATGCTCATAAGAATGGTCACACTTTGTAAATAAAAAAAATGTGACTATTCTTATATATTTTATGAGACAGAGGTACTACTACCTCTGTTCTATTTTTATGGTCTCATTGCTTTGGGAAAATAGTATAATATCTTAAATATATTCATTTTTTTAAACATATTTTGAGTCATTACACTTACATAGTCACATGCCACTTGAACAATTCTAATTTTTGTTTTGTACGTAAATTATTTTCTTTTTCTTTCACGAAATTACTACTATATTATATGGAATACTTATAAAAAAACACGAGGGAGTATATTATATGGAATACTTATAGTAAACACACAAACATATTAAATACATTACACACAACATATTTATTAATCTGCGATAAAACATTAATACCACGCGACTCAATACAGTCGGGCCGGGCCAATCTTCGACAATTGGGTTAAGCCCGAATTATTTCTTTATAGAGCCCAATTATCTCATATAGCTTTCATGCTTTCATCATTTACGAAATTCGATGATCCAAATATTAAATGCATAGCAAATTTTGATGATTTCTTTAAAGCCAACGTCTTCTCCAAGAGTTTGAAATTCCTTTTCTGTCCTCTCTTTTCCACCAAAATTAAAGCACATCATAAACACATCTAATTGGGTCGCTCGAGTGTAGCCCGACCCACCACCACTATTCGGGTCCTCTGGAAAGATGGTTTCTGCGACTATGACTTTCCCATTTTCCGGAAGTGCTTCGTAGCAATTTTTTAAGAGTTTCTTGCAATGTTCATCGCTCCAGTCATGACAAATCCACTAGAGCATCATATGAAAAGGGCACTTTAGTCATTTTACAAAAGGTTCAAAATTAATGTTTATTTTTTGTATAATTAATCAACCTTCATAAAAATGGCGTCCGCTTTGGGCACGCTAACAAACATGTCGCCACCGATGTTCTCCACCCCTACACAAGTTGTATATCAAGAGAAACTTGTTTAATTTTGTGAGAGATATATGATATTGTCTGTTTAGATTACAAATCAAAACATCCAACGGTGAGATATTTAGATATTTTAATGTGTAATCTAATAATGAAAATGTGCCCCGCTTATTGTCAAGTATATTTTGTACATGTTTTAAATCTAATATTTTGATGCATACCGGGATAAGATATTGCATGCTCGAGAACACGAGGCAAGTCGAAATTAATCCCCTTGATCGATGGATATTTCGAAAGGATCATCTTGAGTGAAACCCCGATTCCACCGCCAACGTCAACAAGAGATTCAACACCCTCAAACCCATTGTATTTTTCAAGAACTTTTTTCACAAAAACGATCGATGATTCGGACATGGCCCGATTAAAAAGTTGGTTGAAACTCGGGTCGATGGCCGCGTATTCAAACACACCCATACCATGAGCTCGGTTGAACGGCACTCCTCCATCTAGAACCGCATCTTTTAGATGATACCTATAAACAAATAAGTCGTTAATTATATACAGTAAAACCTCTATAAATTAATATTCGATACATTAATAATTTCTCTAAATTAATAAAATCTTTTGTTTCTGACTTGGTCTATTAAATAAAAAGAAAATACTCGATAAATTAATAATATCTCTAAATTAATAAAATTTTACGGTCTCGAGGTTATTAATTTATAGAGGTTTTACTGTATAAGTTGCATGCATTATTCCATTCAACATGCACGTACGTATAACAGTTATACTCACCACGCCTCCATAAAAGTCCTATCCTGAGTAAGGAGCGAGAGATAGGATGGAACTGAGAACCCGTCCTCGTTTTTAGTGAAGAACTTGGATAGTGACGTCATACCATATCGGAGCTCGAGGCCGACCCCTCGAGTGCAAGTGAGGATAGAGTGTGCCGCAAGGAGACGAAGGATCCTGTCGATCATGGTGGCAGCTTTCGAGTTGTTTGTCGGGAGTTGGGAGGCAAGCTCCGAGGCGGAAATTGTGGGATGATCGGATTTCTTGATGAGTTCGAGTAGGTTGAGTTCGATGGCGGCTCTGAGGGCCATTGGGAGGACTGTGTAGGAAGCTAGCTGCATGGCCACACGGCAAACTTCTTCTTCTTCTTCCTCGTGAGACATTGAGTTGTTGTTTGAAGCCATGCTTAAATAATTTAGTTGGTAAGGATGTTTATGCAAGATGGTGGTGTAATAATTATAATAAAAATGGTCCTCTTTAAATAGAGCTTGAATGTTATTATTATTATTATATTTTTATTATTATTATTATTAAAGAATGAAGGAGAAAAAAAATATTTGAATCATAAAATTTTATTCTATCTGCACAAATTAATTGACACACTTTTCTTCAAACAACAATAACTCAATTGACACACTACTTACATAATTTTTTTTTGTATTTTATTAACTATTTACAACTAAATTCATTTTTTTCATTTTATTATTAATTACATAAATCATTTTTTATTATATATATATAATTAATTTTGTTTTAAAATACAATTATATTTTTACTTTTTTTATTTTTAAAATTTTATTCACAACTACCTATTTTTTATGTAAAAAACAATAGTTTTTAACACTTATTAAAAAAAAGTAATTGTTTTTAATCTCCTTGTAAAATAAAGTGAATAAATTGGAAATTTCTCATTGAAATAATTTTTTTTTTATAATCACACACTTATTATATCAAATAATTATAATCGCACAAATTTATTTATCAATTAAAGTACTTTAACATAGTGTAGTATTTTTTAATATATGTTCTGATTTTAAATGGAAAGAGGTGAAATTAACTAAATTATAAATTATATTTATAAAAATAAATGGCTAAATCAAATTGTGACACTTGTGGGAGTTGTAGGAAAACAACTTACACCATGAGGGAGAATGACGGAACGAGGAATGCCCAAATTATTGGGATCTTCTTTACTATATTTCATTTTACGTATTTATTTTTGTAATGCTTTTGTCTTTTGTGGATGGGGGAGTGGACGACCCTCGATAAATCTATTATTGCATTATTGGAGTGCTAGGCAATATATAACCAGATCAAGTCCATCCCTAAATTGTTTTCTTTTTCAAAAACACGTTTTTAACACTCTAAACCGTTCAATTTGATACTTTTTTTTTAATCAGATTTATACTTTCGTCTCAAAAAAATATCCATATTTTTTTTAATATTCTTTTAGAAAGTGATCATAAATTTTTAGAACGGAAATAGTATTATATTACATCTCTCTCAGATAAATTGAAATACTTATTTTGTAAATTACAAAATCAAGTGTATCAACTTCTCTAAAATAAAAGCAATATTAAATATAGTAGTATTAAAATTACATAAAATCACTTCACACAATAAAATATAACCTAAAATTATTATAACTATCTCCATATTAAATATTTTTTTCAAAAATAAAATACATAAATTCTACTACAACAAAGAAAAATATTATTTAAATAATTATAACCACACTATAAGTCCTATTAATTTATGTTATTTTTCAAAATTCTAGAATTTTTTTTGAAGCATTTGTAAAAAATAATTATATATTTTATATGAATTTAATGTTTTGAAGATAAAATTATATTCTAAAAGTTTCTTAATTTGTTTTTATAATTTTATATAGGAATGAATTTCATGTACTCCTTAAATATAATACAAATTATTTATATAAATATATTATATAAATTTTATAATTTTTTTGGTTTCAGTCATTTTATTTTAAAGTCATGCTTTCACTAAAAACAAAAACGTGTTTGTTTTTAGTAAACGTGTTTATAGTAATATAAACGTGTTTTTTTTTAATTCTAACTAAAAACAAATAATCTCTAAGTTGTAGGAGTATTAGTATTATATACAGTACTCCGGTAATAAGCAATTTTTTTTTTTTTTGTTTTATTTAATTTATGGTGTACTTCACATTTTAAGAGCATCTTCTCAATTTTTATTTTTTTTGTTTTATTTAATTTCTTGTGCACTTCACATTTTAAGAGTATTGTATCTAAACATAGGTACAATTTAGTAAGATATCATTTGACACATTACAAATAATTTGTACTTTAACACAAAATTAATTGAGGCAAAATTATACACATTCCCTTGAATTTGTACTTTATACACAAAATTAATTGAGGCAAAATTATACACATTCCCTCATTACACATTACAAATAATTTGTACTTTATACACAGAATTAATTGAGGCAAAATTATACACATTCCCTCTAATTTGTACTTTATACACAAAATTAATTGAGGCAAAATTATACACATTCCCGAATATTTGTACCTACAATTGGGTTTGCTCCAAGTATCAAATTAAAAAAAAAAAAAAAAAGAGATTAAATTTTGCTCTCTAACCTACAAGATGCTAATCTTAATTTTTTCTAAACATTGAACATTAATATCTTTACTAAAAATAATCTATATAGATTACCTTAGTATGATTTTATTCATAGACTCGAATTTTTAAATTAAAATTTAACTTTGAGGAAATAAATTTTTCCAATAATACTTTTTAATAACTTTTAAACCTTAACAATTAATCTAAAAATTAGTAAATTTACAATTGATTTGCTATCTTAAAATATAAGCTAAATTAAAATTCCGCTCTTGTTATAAATTAAAGTTGGCCCCAGACGCATCAAATTTTACAAGTTCATACAAATCCCAGCTTCTCGGGCATATCCATATTAACAAGCTGTGATAACTCTTGGGATTCAGAGGTTGGATGAGAGAGAGTTAGACGAGGTTTCGTAGATTTCGTCTACATGAGCCGTAGGCACGTAAACTGCGTGCTGCAATCGGCTGTGAGTGCGTCCATAAAAAAGGTACGCGACTAGAGATAATAACCACCAAACTGATACTCGCTTCCAAGTAGCAAAACTGTTAATATTTACACAAGACAAACAAATTATAATCAAATCGATTCCAGAAATAAGTTTGCGTTCTTTACCCAATAAATTCATAAAGTGACACGACTAAAATGACCTTCTTTTGTGCGAATTAACTCACCTGAGATTAACTAACAAGTAGACGTTGATGAGAATACAAGCAATGGGTAGAAGTGGAACGAATGGGCAAATGAACCCTGGACGAGAAACAATAGCTCGTGTCAATATTTTTATGATTAATTACAAAATAACATTTAGGTCTTACCTTAGTCTAAAAAAAATCATTTAAAAATATTACAAAAATCCTATTCAGGAAGCACTTCGTATAATACAAAAATAATTGCCCAGGTGTTACGCACTTATTTGTAATTTCAACAAATGAATGTTTATTTTTTCATCAGGGTGGATTTTTATTAATAAGTATTTTACACTTAATATAATGATGCACCATCGAAATCACAAAACATTTTTAGCCAAGTTGACTTACCTCCTCCATGCCCGAAATTATGTCTTGCGTCATCTTGGTCTATACAAGTAAGTATTATCAATCCAGACAAAAGAAGACTGCCCCCGATTCCACAAAACGTATATCGAACAGTGCTGGTACAAGTTTAACATATTCGTTTAAAAAATGATCATAACAAATTCAAGAAAACCTACGCAGATGATTAAAATATCAAACACAAACAAGTTCTGGGGTGAACTAAGATAATAACTATGAGGTTTAGACTTTAGAGTTATTGCAAAGAAAAATAAATCTTTCAAAATTACAAATACCACCTTGAGGACGTATGAAACAAGCTTCAATAAGGTATTTGCAATTTTCAAAGATTACCGGGTTTTATTCATAATATGCTAAACTTCAAGGTTAATATTGTAAAATTCATACTATTCTTAAGCAAATAACTGATCAATGTTAAAACCACGGACCTACATAGGCTTGAGCTTGAAGTAGCAGAAGTTAGAACAATCACCCCAATACAAGTAACCATTATCGCCCAGCCAGCAATTATCCGCCTATTTCCTTTATTTACAAAAACTGAAAATGTGTATAAGATAAGAACCAAGGTTAATTACAGATCTGGACACCATTAGCTACATAATTTATTGTAATTTCACATGAATAATTACATTTCACACAGGAAAAAAAATCATGTTCTTAACAGTATCAGAAGTTCAGGTTTTCCATTCTCGTGTTAATTACATAGAGTACACTCAGATTTTGACATAATTACAAAAAACTCATTCACATTTATAAAAATATTACAGTTAACACCTTAATTTTTAGGTTGAATCAATTCTCAGGGTCTTTTTATAAAGATGAAAGTTTTATTTTTGTTGTTGTTGTAATATGATCAATTTTATAACAGATGGGAATTCTAAAAACCATAAGATAGTAAATATTTTTGAATAATGATAAACTTACAATCGTAAATGCCGTCTATCAAAGGATAGCTGATGGTTGCTTCTTTACCGACTAAAAGAGGAGTACTCTCCGTGATTGTATTGTAGACATTAGTGTTTTTTATACACATATTTGCACCACTATTTCTATAGTTGATAGTATGCCGCAATGAAACTGAATCAATTGCTTCCTGAAAAGAAGATGGAATCGGAACCTTATCTGGTGGAACATATCTAAGTATCAACACCGAAATCGCCACCACCGTATACGCGACAAGTGTACCCAAACTAACCTGCAAGCATATCAAAGCCTTGTAGTATAATTCCTCAGAAAAAAATAACCAATTTCTAATTGTTGCTAAAATCTGTGATGACAATACTATTCCTGTGGTTCGCTCTAACTGACCGAAGTGAGAAACATAAATATTCTAAATTACAAACAAACCCTTAGTTTTTGTATTTATCTTACAAATAATTCAAAACTTACTTTTGTTAGACAAAAACAAATGCTGTAACTGTAAATGATAAAATAGAGAACAGTCGCATACCATTCCCGACAACTGTTCCACATCCATGAAGAATGCTAATACTGTGGCTACTAGTCCAGTTACAATTGTACTTTTCAGGGGAACTTGAGTGCTTTTATTGACATCGGAAAAAAATGATGGCAGTAATCCGTCTCTAGCCATTGCCATTAATATCCGTGACTGTTTTATAGAGAAAACAAGCAAAAGAGTAAAACCAATTATTTCAAAATAAATCTCAATATTTCTAGATTATCCCAATTTCCATTAAATCTAGTATAATTTGAAATGATTAATTTACATGGTGTGTGATTCCTCATGAACACATTACAATTAAGTGAATAAATTAAAAGGACAGGAAAATTTGGATTTAAAAATAACAAAATCAGAAAATTACCTCGCTACATTACGTTTAAGTGATAAATGAAGACCAAAAACTAGAAAGACAAAAACGCATAATTTATCATCTCTTATTAATTATATGTATGTAAGTATTATGATTACAGAAAATTCTGAGCTGTCAGAATTTCATTGTCAGCAAATTTATAAGGAGTTGGTTACAAATTTAGCTAGGTTTAGCCTGATTACAAAAACGCCCAACGTCCGGGATATGTTTGTCTAACAAAGGTAGCACTATCAAGATTTTATTTTTCTTTAGACTAAACCTAAGGTCTGAGGGATGATTTCAGTGATTTTGTAGGATTGAATATATGTTACCTGGGGTAGGAGAGACCCCATCAATGACGAACAAAGAGCAGTACAAGATCCAAAAGTAATTACATACCTGCATGGATATTCACGAACGACAGCTATATTTAAAAAGGGAACTACAGTATATGAATAAAATACCTCAACTCAGAGAGGACTCTACGGATATTTTTCTTGCAGAAAATTATTTACTTACGCAGCCCATTTAATTCCATAGTTAGCAAAGGCAGAGGAAATAGGCGTGTCTGGATCCATTGTATAATACGGTACTAAACCGACAATAACTGCAGAAACCAACATGTATAGGGTGCAGCATATAGATAATGCAAAACCAATACTCACGGGCAGATCTCTTTGAGGGTTTTTCACCTGCAGATGGAAAACACATTCATTTTTGCCATGTTTTCAGAGAGCATGTTACATTTTAAGGTTTATTACAAAAAGTACCCTTGAGGTTTGGCCTACCTACAAAAATACTCCAGCAAACTTTCAAGATTGCGAAAAGCATTTGTCTTACATTCACCCCTTCAAAAGAGCACAAAAAATCAAAACCCCAATTCAAATTCCAGAATATTCCAGTTAGCCCCTGACTTTAAGGAAGAATCAGACTCTTTAAGGGTACTTTTTGTAATTTTGAGTGTTTTTTTTTTTCCTTTGCGTAACAAGGTGAAACCTCAAGGGTATATTTTGTAATCATCCTATGTTTTCGTTGATGATTACAAATAACGTACTTTAGTTTTATTACATACACTATTTAACTAGGGGATACATGTAACATATACACAAACCTCAAGGAATTTAGAATGATTGCTGTTTATAATTAGGATAAAGCTTATGGGTGATATTTGTAATTCAACCAGCATTTTACAGAAAACGGGAGAAAAGTGTGGGAGACTAACACCTCTTCTGCTGTACTAGTGACCGAGTCAAATCCGGTATACGCGAAAAAAACAGTTGAAGCACCAGCAAGCATCCCTTGAGCCCCATATGGAAAATATCTTGAAAAGAAAAGGAAAAAATCAACAACTTCATATTTGTATAAGATAATACTACTAATTAACAAATAATTAAAATAGGGAAAAACTAATATGACTACCCAGCAGGAAGTTCATAACCAGGCCATCCGGTCTTGAAGCCCAAGTATCCACCGGCTATTATGATAAATATCAGGGCACATGTATTAACAGCTGTAACAATTCCTTGGACAAGTGCACTCTGTGAAAATAATTCTTTAAGATTCGCTAAATTTTAGAAGAAATCAAACAAAAAAAAAAGTAAAAAAGAGACCTCCTTAATTCCCAAACACAAAAGGCCAGTGACCACAATAACTAAGATGGCTGCACATGGGTCAACCACAATGTTGAATCCAGGGATAGCTTGGCGAGAAAGAAAAGAAGGGAGGGTATCTGGACCTCCAAAAAGCAAGGCCTTGTTAAGAAGAAAAAACAGTCAAACAAGAGAAAATGAGAGAGAATCCAATCTGATATTAAAAAGGAAGGCAAAACGCAAAAGAGAATAAAGCTCACTCACCAGATTTGGGGATATTCCACGAGCAACTGCTGAGCCTCCTATAGTGTATTCCAACATCAATGCCCAACCAATCAACCAAGCAAAACTGTTTCAAAATATATCCCAGTATAAATTAAATTAAATACAACTATATCCATCATATGCGAGAGAATAAGATAACCCAAGTATAAATAATTCCGATTTGTGGGATTTTTATAGATACAATGCTTCAAAAATAAAATATTTGGTTTATTTACAAAGAATTCATGCCAATATGATTTGAATGGATGAAATTGAAGTTAAGGATTTCGAATCCAAAATAACAATTTATTGAGACAGTTTCAATAGAATAAGTTTCGGATCCTCCTAGGATCTTACTTTGAGCCGTTTTCTTGAATCACTAAAGTTACAAAGACACGACGCAGCATTGAGGAAATAAGAAAAGAACAATTCAAAGTATTCCAAAAAAAGTAGCATTATTACGCTTCTCCGATGCATATGTACGAATAATGGTAGGCACTTCCAGCAGAAGGGCAACGGCTTGCCAGCTCTGCATAGCAGAAAGCAGAAAGAGCCGCTGCTATCCCGGCTATCAGAAATGAAAGGGTCAGAGCTGGCCCTGAATGCTCTCTAGCCACTGTACCAACTAGGATATAAACCCCAGAACCGATAGTCGCGCCCACTCCTAGAAAGATCATAAACAACTCCATGAAAAAACACATACATACCTAGAGGTTATCAAATCACACAAATAAAATGTTAGCCCACTTCTAAGAAAAACAAGGGAGGCACGAGTCAGCTAGTGAGTCGATATTTTAAAACATATTGGTAACAAGAATAGTAGCTCCCTAGACTTATATGCTGGTCTCCATTTCCATACAAATTCAAAGCTGAACAACAAAAGTGAAAAGGTTCAAAATTTCCCAGAAAAAAGAAGAAAAGCATAAACATCAATATCACACAAATAAAATGTTAGCCCACTTCTAAGAAAAACAAGGGAGACCCGAGTCAGCTATTTAGTAGCTCCCTCTACTTATACTATGGTTGCCCTTTTCATACAAATTCAAATATTCAATGCCGAACAACTCAAATGAAAATGTTCACAATTTCCCAGAAAAATAGACGAAACGGATAAATTGAATTTTCGATTACCTATAGCAACTAAATCAGGCGCGGTGAGTGCCTTGGCCAACTGCTGGCCATTTCCAGGCGAAGAAGAAGATGATGGGTTTGTATGCTTTGAATCAACCTGTTTTCTCCTCACGAGATTTCTGAAAGCGTCGTTCGTCCCGTCGCGAAATCCCATTGACGAACCCAAAATCAAAGAATCACAATTTTGAAATTAAAGAAAAAAAAAGTTCGCTGCCATTTCATTTATTGAACAATGATTGTGCTATCCATCTTTCTTTCTGTGGGTTTCATTTTTTTCGTGATATTTTAATTGCTGATGATAATTTAATTGAATTAAACATATCTATGGAACACACTTCAAAATTTACACGTTTTTTTTTTTTTTTTTAGGTAAAGGTCAATCACATAGAAAATAAAAGATATGATACAGTACTGCGCATAGGGAATGAAACCCCCACCGCATCACAGAGCTAACAGGCTAGCTCTTCAACCATCCAAACCAAATCACAAAGCACTAAAACTACAAACTGTATCACCAAGCTATATGCCATACTCTCTTCAATGCCCGTGCCTGAAGAGAGTCAGGGAGCCGTAACGAGTGTATCCTCTCCCGTATGATAGAGATCGCCTGAGAAGCCACCACACCAGAAGATACCGACCGATTCTCATATATCCTCGTGTTCCTCTCGAGCCAAATATAATAGATCAGCGCAGCGAGAAGTCCACGATACGCACAAGATATCAAGTGCCTCCCACGCCATCGACTAGCAGCCCGTAGTACAGCACTATGCCAACCTCCACGTGGCCATAGAAAACCCACCTCCACCTGTAATCTCTGCAGACAGTCCTGTGAGAAGTGACACTCAAAGAAAAGGTGGGGGTGTGTCTCAACGATCTCACCACCACATAGTACACATGAGTCGTCCCCCCGACCAATCCAGCGCTTATCCCGAGTCGGCAGCCGACCTCGGATAGCCATCCAAAGAATGAAGCAATGACGTGGTATACGTCCTGGTCCAGTCAAAAGGGCAGCCCACGACACTCTGGGACCCTCTGGTACACGTTTGTTGTTGATATTCCTTTTGTTGGTTTACTAAGGAAAAAACAAAACAAAATAGAAGCATGAATGTGGACGAGATATGGCATACAGTACATGCACTCGTGAAGAGTAATTTACAATATACTCCCTCCGTATAGTACATATTTAAAAAAAATGGCATATTAAATTTTGGTACTCAATTGTACTGAACAATTAAAAAGTATTAATAATATTAATAATATTCTAAGATTAATTATATACTTAAAAAATTTAATTTCAATTATTATTTATTTATTTATTTTATTTTAAATTATTTTGAAACAAAACTAAATTGAACCGAAACCTTTGAATACATATTTATGTAGAATAATTTTAGTATATGATTTGCAAATTATTTTGATTAATGTAAATACTTATAATAACATTTTATTATACTTTATTAGTTAAACAAAGAAAATAAATATTTTTATTATTTTACTTAAAATATAATTTTACTTTTATTTTAAAATATTTTATTCAATTAAAGTTAATTCTTATTTTACTTATTAATTTAAAAATATATTTTTTATCCTTTAATTTTTTGATTAAAAAATCAAAAATTAATTTTTTTCTTAATTTTAGGTTTATAAAAGTCTCCCAACTCTTTATAGTAATACTCGTATTATTTATTTATTTATTTATTGAATTAAACTATATTTTTTCTAAGTTTTTATTTAAAATGGGATGTATTCGATCAGGATTTTATAGGATTTCAATGGATTTTGAAAGTCTACTGTATTCAATTTAAGAGAGTGTATTCAATTCGGATTTTATTGAATTTTTATTAAATTTAAAAAGTAAGTGGATATTGAAAATCATAGAGTCTTTGCAAAGTTTTACTGACTTTCATTATTGATTTATACGGATTTGTATAGAATTTAAAAGATTTTTAGTTTTACTGACTTTCGTTATTGATTTATACATTTTCATAAAATTTAAAAGATTTTGAAATATACGTTTTTTAATCATTTTTATTTTTGCAGAGTTTTACTGACTTTTGTTATTGATTTATACGATTTTCATAAACTTTAAAAGATTTTAAAATATACGTTTTCATTCATTTTACGTGATACAAGTTAAAACATATTTTCGTATAAAAAAATAATTCAAATTATTCAAAAAATATTAATATAGTATTATTTTTATCTTTTATTTATATCATTAATTTTTTTAAAAATATTTTTAATTATTTTTATCATAATTATTTTTTGATTTTTTTTATAGTTAAAGCACATTTGTTATTTAAAATATTTTTTTCTTAAAATAATATTTTTCCTATTTTTCTTTAAATTCTATTGTTTTAAGTTTTTATTATTTTTTAAAAATAATTTAGTTGATTAAATAGAAATCCATAGAAATCTCTTCTAATTATAGAGATGATGAGGGATGGAATTTTTTTGTATTTTTAAAAAAAAATATTTTAAAAACTATGGACTTTTAAAAATTTTAAAAATCAATATTTATAATTTTAATTGACTTTTTAAAATTCAGGTTGAATACCTAAAATTTTAATGGATATTTTAATTTTAATGTATTCAATTATAATTTTAAAAATTCATATGTATCAAACTGTCTGAATTTTAATATATTTTAATAATTCATGGATTTGAATAGATTTTGTTTAAAAATATAATTAAATTTGATTTTTTAAAAAATTTCATAATTAAGAGAGATTTAAAATTATATTTTTCTAACACCATAATTCAAACAGTAAAAAAAACAATCAATGATCATTTAACAAAAGTATTACACAAATTAATTTATATAAAATAATCAAAAATCTATTTGGCAAAATTAGGGGTGACTATTCGGGTTAGGGTATTCGGGTTTGTACCGAAATACCTTCACCCGTTTGGGTTTTCGGGTACTCGTACCCAATAAATTTGGATAAAGAGTAAGGTTATGAGATTTATTTTTAAAATTATTGGGTTTTAGAGTACCCGATTACACGTTCGGGTATACCTAAAATACCCGATTCATTATTTAAATTAAAATAAAAAATATATTAATATATTAATTACAAATCTAAAACATTATATATATAATAAATGAAATTTTTGATTGTTTTTAATTATTTTGTTTTGTTTTTCATTGCAATTTTGAACTTTAATTGATATTTTGTTGCTGTTGGTTGGTTAAAAATACAGTATTGAATTTGATTATAATTGTTAATTTTTTGTTATTTAAAATTTTAGGGTAATTTTGGGTACCCGATTACCGACCCGGGTATTGGGTACCCGATTTACCAAATGAGGTCGGGTTATGGGATGAATTTTTTTGCTTATTAGGGTACGAATACTCGAAAAATTCAAGTGCGGGTACCGTCTGTACCGAATAATTACACCTAGAGAAAATTGATATTATTATATTTTCTTAAAAATAATTATTTATAAATTATATTAATAATAAATTATTTGTGTTTATTATATACAATAATATGTTTATTAATAAAAGTCCAAATTTAATAAATTTACATTATTAAATATTAATATTTAATTTATTTAAAAAAATTATTAAATTATTTATGACCATTTATTTATGGTGTATTGTTTAATATTTGATAAAATATGATCTAAATTCATCAATGATTTTATTTTTAATTTGATAACAAATAACGAAATCAATAATTATTTTTAATTTGATAACAAATAAAATTGATAAATGGAAAACAAGTATTACTAACGTGAGATAAACAAAGTATAATATTGATGTAAATAAAAATTAGAATAATAATTTATTTATTTTTGTTTTTTTAAAAAGATTAGTTTTTGTATATATTTATGAAAGTTTTTGAAAGTCTAACGAATTTCTTGTAAATATACGATTAATAAAAAAATATATATTTTACCATTTTTAAAATTTTATAAAACTCTATATAAATCAAATGATAAAGTTAGTCAAACTCTTATGAATTTTCTAAAGAATCTTTTGAAATCCAAAAAATCTATTAAAATCATAATGCAATACAAATGAAAAATAGAGGGGGAGACGTTTTTACAAATACTCGGTACTTGTGAATCCACCACTACCATGAACCATCTTCCCTTATCTATGATTTTTCTTGTTACTGTATACGCCCCACCGTCTTGCTAATAAATCTCTTTTTATCTGATTAATTAATTCATTCAGATACACAAGCTCTTTCACAAAGCTAAAATTGGTCTTCCCCTTTGCGAACACCTCCGCCGAGCACCACCGTCTCCTCTCCGTCGTGTCCTACCACAGAGATTCCTGCGGTGAATAGGCGAGAGAAAATCGATTTCGCGAGATTCGGGAGCTTCAACCCGTGTCCTAAACACATGCTTTGGAGCTCACATTTCGTTGTAAAAGGTAGAGATTCTTCACTCATTTCTTTATCAAGTTTTCTGAGTATTGAATGATATGCTTCTCTACCTGTACTCTGTGATATTCTTTGAATTAAAGATGATGGCGATGGATAGATTAATTAATTTGTTTTCCGTTGTTCATGACAATCTAAGGTCATTCAAAATCTCGGTTTGATTTTACACAAACTACGAACTGATTATTACTTTTATTTAAATGCTGCAAATTATTTTTTCATCATAACTTAATTTTGAATCGAACTTCACAAGAAGTTACTTGTGTGGTAGCTAAAGCCTAAAGTTTAATGTCAAACAAATGATCTACGTCGTTATATTTTCTCGTCCCATGGCATTACGTTTTGGTAGTCTTTATTATGACTCATTTGAATATTCATTTTATGTTCAACTCCATGAAAGTGTTACTCACATAATTTTCTTGAGCTCTTACAGTGCACTCTACTACTTCATTTAGTAGCATGCAAATTATTTACGCTATATGCATTCTCATATAACTAAGATTTGCAATCTTATGAATATATTCGGTTCATTACTTCTTAGAGCAGATGGCTTTAGTGTTCTCTATTACTGCAACTATGTCACGTGCTTCTACAAATACAATTCGAAAATTGTCAGCTTCAGAAACAGTGACCAAGAGCAGATGCACTAATTTCACCGGACACTTAATAGTTTTGGAAACAAAATCCTCCATTATAACCAATACACTAAGGAAACTGAAGCCATATGGACTTGCCACTTTTTGGTTTTCTCAACAGAACAAGGCATTGGTTGTTTGCCGTTCCCGTTTTCTGGCTAGGTATTACTCGTTTCCATTTTTTTCGAGTTTATGGTTTTTATTTGGTTACAATGCATGTGTTTAGCTTAGGCAATCATTGCATTTGAATGTTAAATGAAATTTATAAACATACAGGCACCTGTTCTTATTTTGAGGTTATTATCCGACCATCTTAACATCCTCAAGGCTCTGTATTCACAATTTAGGGCCCATGCTGGGGTTGGTCCTGAAAACACCCTAGATCCTGAGGATGACGAAGACAATGATGATGGTGGCGGTATTGAGCAAAGCACAGAGGACACATATGACTTATCACCTGATTCTGAAAGTCAAGATGATGGCAGTATCCAGATAGAAATAGAAAAGACTGGCAAGAATAGTCGGAGAATTAGATCAAAGGTATCCATACGAGCCAGCCTCCAAGCAGTTTGGGCTATATTGACTGATTACGAAAGATTGGCTGATTTCATTCCTGGCCTTGCAGTCAGCAAGTTGCTTGATAAGAGAGAAAATTTTGCTCGTCTTTTTCAGGTATCATTTTTTATTCTTTTCTCCGGCGAAATTCTCCCGAAATAAATGGGTGTCTAGAAAGCACAATGATTTGGTAAGATAAATTACAAAACCACCCCTGATATTTGGATTATTTACAAAAAAACTCTCGACTGTGAAACTACAAAACAAAACTTTGGCCCAATAGGTGGTTTTTACCTGACATCATGAAACTTATTAGTATTACTTCTCTCAGGTTTTCAAAATAGTACAAATAGCTCCAAAAAGTTGGGTTATCCTTGTGTGATATTTAGAAAAGTGGGGAATAGTTGTAAAAATGGTTGATAACCTCAGCAACTACTGTTATTGATATTAGTTGAAGGTGAAAATTGTAAGACGGGTATAACCTCAAGGGTGTGATTATTCTTCTCCTTTCTGTGTTTTTATTTGGCCTAATATCAAGTGTATTTTATTTTAATTACCCCTTCATACTATATACATCAGCATTTCTTAATTTGGTTATATTAAGAATTTACGCATGTAATACTCATGCTTATCCACTTACTATTTATGAATCATACTTCTTATCGTTACTTGAGTATCTTATAGATCATAGGTACTAAACAAATAAAAAGTTGTGTATTTATTTCATACGAATCAATTCACATCTACTCTATCTCTCAAGGCATGCACTGACTCAACAGATATTGCTTTTTCTTTACTGCATTCAACAGATTGGTGAACAGGATTTGGCATTTGGGCTGAAATTCAATGCAAAAGGTACAATTGATTGTTTTGAGAAAGATCTTGAGACTCTACCATATGGGCAAAAGCGTGATATTGAGTTCAAGATGGTTGAGGGTGACTTCCAACTCTTTGAAGGAGTATGGTCTATTGAACAGGTTGGTATCCTTTCTTGTTCTTTTTATCTCGTGTAGTTAGATTAGCAGTAAGCAACCCTTTCCTTCATCTTTTAGGCAATGTGCTTATAATGATGACTCAGTGTCTCAGTGACATGTCCTTCAGAGTCATGAAATGCACATATCTCAACTCTAAGGACGCAAAAACTCGAAAAAAAAATGTGTTTCTTTCGAAAATATGAATTAGGCCCTGGTATTTGTAAATCATGTATAAATTGCCCGGATTTTGTATTTTTGAAAGATAAAGTAGAGTTTTTCTAAAACAAATATAAACTATATCCCTTGTAATAATGAGGTTATTATAGGTTTTTCGCAAGAAGATGACTAGGGGTAACTATATTTCGAGTCATTTGTTCTTTGAGTTGTGTGTCGTTTCATTTCAGTCCATTTTGTGATACATATAGGAACCGTCACGACTCTTGAATTCTTCAGGGTGGGAAGCGAAATACCGGATATTTACAGAGTGATTCTGACGTTGGGAAAGAATTCCAAACAACACTTGTGTATATTGTTAATGTGAAGCCTAAAGCGTGGTTACATGTGCGGCTTGTGGAAGGTAGGCTCTGCAAGGAGATTAGAACAAACCTGTCGTGCATACGGAAAGAAGCTGAGAAATCATTCCAGAACTCACCATCTGAAATTTCTTGAAGATTCAATTCAGTTTTGGGTCGTTGAGTAGTTCTTTTGATTTCAATGTGCTTGTAATGTTAATAATACAAAGCTTATTGATCTGTTTGCAATGGTTTAAGGTGGGTATTTGTAATTTTGAAAGATAGTTGGGGCCATTTTGTAATTGTGATGAATCTAGGCCCTGGATATTCACATTTTTAACATCAATTTTTTTTTTAAATGATACTCCGTATCTATTTAATATATAAATTCAGACTTTGTTGATCCCACGTGGCAAATGTGAACACACCAAATTACACTACAAAAAAAGAGCATGTTCACACTACGTGGTTTAGCATTCCTTAATTGAAATGGTAACATTCCTTAATTATTGGTCAAGTCCATAATTATAGTAAAAGAAAATTAAGTCGGTTTTAGTTCCTTACCTTTCTTGGTGTTGAAATAATATGTATTATAACATTTCTTAATTATTGGTCAAGCCCATAATTATAACGTATTCATCCGATTATTTATATTATTAAAATGAGGGTGGTCAATAATCAACTCCTTAATTTAAGCAAATAATCAAATTGATATTATTATATTTCTATAATTATGTCAAATTTTAAATTAATTACCTTATTTTAATGTTGATTAAATATTTTTTTCCAATCAATGCGGAATTGATTCTTTAAATATATATTTAAAATATAAAAACTCTATTTCAAATTTGCAGTATAAAAAGATCTTAATCGTCATTCATTCTCTCACATTCTGATTCATTTTTTTATTTGCTGTATAAAATATATTTTGTTGCATTATTATTATTATACTAATTCTTGATGTTTTTTTTTCAGGGCAATGTAAGTATTAATTTGTTGTTTCTATTTAAATTTCAATTTGTGATTAAATCATTAATATGTGTTATGTGTACATATTGATTCTTGATGTTTTTTTGATTCTTAATGGTTTTTTAAGATAACGTAAGTATTAATTTGTTGTTTGTATTTATATTTCGATTCGCGATTAAAGAATTAATACGTATTTTGTATTTTTTTGCAGAGCTCTCATGGTAAGTATTCTAATTTACTGTATTTTTTTATATATTTTTAATTCATGAATTTAATGATTTTTATGGAGTATTGAGTTTTTTTAATAGAGTAGATTTGGCTCAAGCTAAATTCAAGTAAACACTATTTTTTTCAGCAGGATCTGGTGGCAACGCTTTTCACGGAGGAGGGCTTCGTGCTTCTTTTGGGTGATTTGGTCGGTGCTGGCTGACATGAGAAGTAAGCGCAGATACGAGGATGAGTGATTGAAATTGACATCCGACGGTTCAAACGGCTCGACAGCAACATCGACTACGATCATGAAGAGGAGCATGCATTACCCATTTTTGTATGCTAGGAAATTTTCATTGAGCTCATTTGCACTTGCTGATGAGGATGGCCGATGAAGTTATCTTTAAAGATTAAAAATAATTTAAGAACATGATTTGGTTAGAGACGGGGACATGATCAGTTTAAGTGTGCTGTTTTTTCTAAAAAAAATTACATTTTTTTAGTCTCACGTTTTTTCATTATATTTCCCATTTTTAATGTATTTTTTATTTTGTTTTTATCTATAATTGTAAACTAGATATTTTTTAAGATAAAGTGTTTCTTTTAATAAATTTTAAGAATTTTTGTAGATTTATATAACTTATTATTAATTAGCTCATTTAATTGTTATCTCACTACATATTCAAAAAAGTGAGTTATTAGTTAGCGAGATTTATGATTTATAATATAATAATAATATAAAAATATTTATATCAATTGTACTTACAAAATAATATAATAATATTTCTATAAATATTCTTTAATTATTGATTATTGATTTTATAGAATACATAATAACCATACTTAATTATAATAATAGTCAATTGATTGATGAGGGAATCAAATCCGATCCATATTCTCTCATAATATTTTTGCTAATGTCCTTAATTTTAGTAAACTAAAAATCAATAATATATCTTATCAAATATTCTTTAATTATAGTAGCATTTAAAATCATTTTGAAAACAATTACTTGAGACATTATAAATTCAATTAATAAAATCATTTAATTTCCATATATAATATTAACAATATATTAATATTTCGATTATGTTGGATTGTTTGACCGATTTTAGTACTAAATAATTAATAAATCTATTAGTTCATTTACTGTAGATATCGGCCAAAAATATAAAATTAATAATCATGATTTATTAAATAATGGTAATAAACAAATCAAATCATATTTGTATATTTTCTTAGTAATATTATTCACGCGTAATCTCATTAGACTCCCAAAAATTCGATCAGTCATTAAATAATTTATTTATTTATTTATATTGTTATAATAGAATATTTTCATTTTAATAAAATTCTATTTAAATTGCTTTTTCCTTTTCATTTTAATTCAAATATTTTTTTTTATTCTATGTAAATACGTTTTATTTTTATTGGTTCGTAATTGTTATTTTTGCAGGCCACAATGTAAATAATTAGATCGGTGTATTTTTTGCATATAATATTTTAAGTACATCGATAAATTTGATTATGTCACCAAATTTTATTCTTTTGAGTAACAATAATGTATGCTGGCAATATAATTTATGCCGGACAATTTAAATACAATGATTAATTTGATTAATTTGCAATTGTCTCAATAATTAAACATTATTTTTTTACTAAAAATTAATGATTTTGTCTTAACTTTTTTTTTTTGGATTTCAACATATTTTAAATCGTGGTAATGTAGGTGGAGGTGATGACTTAAAATAATACTTTGCGGGATGAGTGTTCAATCTAAAAAATCATATAAACATATTGATTAATTAAGACTGTTATACAAAATAATGTATTTTTTTTTAAATTTATATATCTCGCGCATCTGCGCGGGCAGTTGTTACTAGTATTGTAAAATACTACTTGTATTGTGTTTTACTCAATCTATTTTCTTATCTATACATATATAAAACGAGAAGCGCAGCCTCCCCAGGGGACCAATCGCATACCCAGAATGCGTTCACACTACAACTTTTATTAATTTTTTATTCTTCAATTTCAGATATTAAATATTGTTTTTTTCTTTTCTTTTGCGTAACGCAACACTTAAACAGTACACAAATAGTACAAAAAAGCTGTATTCTTTTCACCTTTTTCACATCCCAATAAAATTCCTCCCCTCAAAATTCTTTTCATAATTCCGATACCATAATTTCTCTTCTTTTTTTTCTGAATCGTCTTCCCCCTTCATCATCGTCCTCCCATCCTCCATCATCATGTGCAGGCCGATGGCTCCCCGCCGCACTCCGACTACTCCGACGACCGCCTTCTTCGTATTCGGATTGAGGTACGCATGTTTCTTTTTTTTTTTTCTGGAAATTTTTCTCCCTCCGGTAGAGATGCCGAGAAACTCATCCAAGCCCCCGATTTTTTCTCCGATCAGGACCTAAGCCGCTCGCGGCTACTCCGCCGATCGCCTTCTTCGTATTCATATTGAGGTATGTATATTTCGTTTTTTTTTTTCTGGAAATTTTTCTCCCTCCGGTAGAGATGCCGAGAAACTCATCCAAGCCCCCGATTTTTTCTCCGATCAGGACCTAAGCCGCTCGCGGCTACTCCGCCGATCGCCTTCTTCGTATTCATATTGAGGTATGTATATTTCGTTTTTTTTTTCTGCAAATTTCTCTCCTTCCGGTCGAGAGGCCGAGAAACTCATCCAAGCCCCCAATTTTTTCCCCGATCAGGAGCTCGGTCCTCATCTGCTGTCGCATCTTCTGTGATCGATTCCTTCGAATGGGTAATCGTCAAGAATCGATCGAGTTCCCTGTTCTGCGAGGACCCTTCCATACCGAATTCGAGGTCGTTAGGTATGTATGTGAATTTGCATGCTTTTTTTTTTCTTCAGATTTTTCAGATCTTGACGATCGATCGAAGGATGCTTCCATCTTCCGTTTGATGCCGTGAGGTATATATGAAAATGCATGTTATATTTTTTCAGGTTTCTCATGTCTTTGTGAGCGATTTCTCCGAACGGATAATCGTCGAGAAGCTTTTTAATTTCCTTTTCTCGATGTACGCTTCCATCGCGAGTTTGAGGCCTTGAGGTATATACGAATATGCATGTTTTCTTTTTTTAGATTTTTCAGATTTTTGTGTGCGGTTTCTATGAGTGGATAATCGTCGAGAAGGTTTTGAATTTCCTTTTCTCGAAGGACGCTTCCACCTCGATATTGAGGCCGTTAGGTATATATGAATCTGCGTGTTTTCTTTTTTCAGATCTTGACAATCGATCGAAGGACGCGTCCATAGCGAATTTGATGTCGTGAGGTATATATGAATATGCATGTTTTCTTTTTACAAATTTATCTGTTCTTAATAATTTTTATTTTGCAGGTTTTGAGGTATGTATTTTTTACTATATTCATGTTTATTTTAAAAATTATACATGTTTTATTCATTTTTAGTCGTTTCATGTTCATGTGTTGATTTTGCAGGCTTAAGGTATGTATTTTTTTACTATATTTCTCTTTATTTTATAGATTGTATATGTTCTAATCATTTTTAGTCATTTTATATTCATGTTTTTATTTTGCAGGTTAAGGTATGTATCTTTTTCCTATATTCCTCTTTATTTTATAAATTATACGTGGTTTCATCATTTTTATTTATGTTCTTAATGAATCTGCGTGTTTTCTTTTTTCAGATCTTGACAATCGATCGAACGACGCGTCCATAGCGAATTTGATGTCTTGAGGTATATATGAATATGCATGTTTTCTTTTTACAAATTTTTCATGTCTTCGTAAGGGATTTCTCCTAATGGATAATCGTCGAGAAGCTTTTGAATGTCTTTTTCTCGAAGAATGCTTCCAGCCCGAGAGAAAATGTCGTGAGGTATATACGAATATGCATGTTTTCTTTTTTCAGAATTTTCCGATCTTTATGATCGATTTCTCCGAATGGATATTCTTGGGGAGTCGATTCAATTTCCTGTTCTCGAAGTTCCCTTCCATGAAGAAATTCATTTTTAGCAGGTTAATAAGTGTGCCTTCATTTTTATTTGTATATTTTCTGTCTGTTCTTAATAATTTTTATTTTGCAGGTTTTGAGGTATGTATTTTTTACTATATTCATGTTTATTTTAAAAATTATACATGTTTTATTCATTTTTAGTCGTTTCATGTTCATGTGTTGATTTTGCAGGCTTAAGGTATGTATTTTTTTACTATATTTCTCTTTATTTTATAGATTGTATATGTTCTAATCATTTTTAGTCATTTTATATTCATGTTTTTATTTTGCAGGTTAAGGTATGTATCTTTTTCCTATATTCCTCTTTATTTTATAAATTATACATGGTTTAATCATTTTTATGTTCTTAATGAATCTGCGTTTTTTCTTTTTTCAGATCTTGACAATCGATCGAAGGACGCGTCCATAGCGAATTTGATGTCGTGAGGTATATATGAATATGCATGTTTTCTTTTTACAAATTTTTCATGTCTTCGTAAGTGATTTCTCCTAACGGATAATCGTCGAGAAGCTTTTGAATTTCTTTTTCTCGAAGGATGCTTCCAGCGCGGGAGAAAATGTCGTGAGGTATATACGAATATGCATGTTTTCTTTTTTCAAAATTTTCCGATCTTTATGATCGATTTCTCCGAGTGGATATTCTTGGGGAGTCGATTCAACTTCCTGTTGTCGAAGTTCCCTTCCATGAAGAAATTCATTTTTAGCAGGTTAATAAGTGTGCCTTAATTTTTATTTGTATATTTTCTGTCTGTTCTTAATAATTTTTATTTTGCAGGTTTTGAGGTATGTATTTTTTACTATATTCATGTTTATTTTAAAAATTATACATGTTTTATTCATTTTTAGTCGTTTCATGTTCATGTGTTGATTTTGCAGGCTTAAGGTATTTATTTTTTTTACTATATTTCTCTTTATTTTATAGATTGTATATGTTCTAATCATTTTTAGTCATTTTATATTCATGTTTTTATTTTGCAGGTTAAGATATGTATCTTTTTCCTATATTCCTCTTTATTTTATAAATTATACATGGTTTAATCATTTTTATGTTCTTAATAAATATTTTTTGCAGGTTTAAGGTATGTATGTACATGTTTTAATCATTTTTAGTCATTTCATGTTGTTATCTTATTTTTGCAGGTTAAGGTATGTATTTTTTTGCTACATTCCTCTTTATTTTATAAATTATACAGGGTTTAATCATTTTTCTGTTCTTGATAATTTTATTTTGCAGGTTTAAAAGCTATGTATTTTTTTGCTACATTCCTCTTTATTTTATAAATTATACATGGTTTAATTATTTTTTTGTTCTTAATATTTTTTTTTTGCAGGTTTAAGGTATGTATATTTTTCTATATTTCTGTTTATTTTATTAAGTATAATGTTTTAATCATTTTTAGCTGTTTTGTGTTCATGTGTTTATTTTGGCAGGTTTAAGGTGTGCATTTTTTTACTATATTTTTCTTTATTTTCTAAATTATACATGTTTTAATCATTTTTAGTCATTTCATGTTCATGTCTTAATTTTGCAGGTTAAGGTATGTATTGTTTTTGCTATATTCCTCTTTATTTTATGTATGTTCCATGATTTAATCATTTTTAGGCATTTCATGTTCATGTTTTTATTTTGTATGTATTTTTTTGCTATATTCTTCTTTATTTTATAAATTATACATTATACATGGTTTAATCATTTTTATGTTCTTAATAAATATTTTTTGCAGGTTTAAGGTATGTATGTATATGTTAATCATTTTTTGTCATTTCATGTTCGTATCTTAATTTTGCAGGTTAATGTATGTATTTTTTTGCTACATTCCTCTTTATTTTATAAATTATACATGGTTTAATCCTTTTTCTGTTCTTGATAATTTTTTTTGCAGGTTTAAGGTATGTATATTTTTCTATATTTCTGTTTATTTTATTAAGTATAATGTTTTAATCATTTTTAGCCGTTTTGTGTTCGTTTGTTGATTTGGCAGGTTAAAGCTGTGCATTTTTATACTATATTTTCTTTATTTTCTAAATTATACATGTTTTAATCATTTTTAGTCATTTCATGTTTGTATCTTGATTTTGCAGGTTAAGGTATGTATTTTTTTGCTATATTCCTCTTTATTTTGCTTTCGGTAATACCGCATTTCAACATGTTTATGTTCCTTCTCATCTTTTGATCAAGGTCAGGTTATTGTTTTTTTGGGCAGGCTTTTCCTGTTTATTTGCTCTTTATTATTTAAATTATACATGTTCTAATCATTTTTACCCATTTCATGTTCATTTGTTAATTTGCAGGTTAAGGTATGCATATTTTTATTTTTTTTCTGTTAATAAATAAATAACTAATTCAAATTGATTGAGTAACATGTTCTGCAAATTTTCACTTTTCGTGTTCTTAAATACATTTTTTAATGTATTAATTTAATTTAATTTTCATTGTTCAGATTCAGGTAGGTTTCGTCGAGTCTCAGTTAACGGATCCTTTGTAAACTAATTGAGGTGTGTGACGCTTACATGTACAGCGGAATGCTTCTTGGTGACTATGCTCTCAAATCCGTTCAATTCTGTCACATGTAAGGTTTTTGATCTTTATTTCTTTTTTAAACGAGTACATTTACAATCATGTTAAAATGATCAGTTTTGTAGGCTCAATAATTATAGAGATTTTATTTTCATTTGTTGTGTTCTTTTTAGTTTATAACATGTTCATGGTTTAATCATTTTTAGCAGGTTAACAAGTATGTATTCATTTTTATTTGTGTATTTTTGTCTGTTTTTAATATATTTTTTTTTGCAGGTTTGAGGTATGTATTTTTTTTACTATATTTCTATTTATTATTTTTAAGTGCATATACATACTGTATTACTGTTTCTGTTAGGTGAAAATTTATTCATAAGTTTTCCCCGTCATTTGCAGAAGTTTTCCGTGTATTTTGCCATTGATACTGAGGTTTAGACTAAATCATTACTTTGGCTGTCCAATGGAAGATGAAACCAAAATTCCCTTGCTTTGCTTAGATGGATTTTTAATTCCATCGTTCTCCAATAATGTTGTGTGTCAGGCTAGAACTTTGACATCAATCAACGAGAGTTAAACATAATAGTGAAATTTAGGTTTTTAGTGCACCAATTAGTTTCAAAATCGTAGTTAATGTGCAGTGATTATGTTTTATTTTACTTTTATATTATGCTTCTACCGACGACTCTTAATAATGATGACTTAGTAAAGTGTGAGGTTAGTAATGTATGAAGATTCGTACATTTCTAGGTTATCACTTTTTTAATCCATCATTACTAAGTGTCATTATTAGGAGCATAATGATAAAATTTAATAAAAGATAATGACTGTACATTAGCTACGAATTTGATACTAATTGGTGCACTAAAAATCTAAGTTTCACTATTATGTGTAATTGTCATTGATTGTTGTCAACTTTCTAGCTTCACGCACAACATCGTTTGAGAATGATAGAATTAAAAATCCATGTAAGCAAAGAAACGGACATTTTGTTTCATCTTCCATTGGACAGCGTAAGTAACGACTGTTTCTGCATTTCAGTATCAATGGCAGCCGCGTTTGTTTCTAGATAAGTTTTATACTGAGTTTTGAAGTTTATTTTTTTCCGCAAGTTTATCTTTTTCTTTTTAACCGTGAAGTGTTTTTTTTTATTGTTTTGTCTATTGGTCTATAACCTGTTAGTGTATATTAATGTTTTTTTCCCCTTAAACTAACGCATTCTCCATGCAGGTGGATAAATGTATAATAAATTGATTATAATGCAGGGTTTTGATTCAGGAAGTCTAAAGCCATTCGAGGTGTTAGTGTCTAAATGATCATGTTTTATTGTTGTTAGTGTTTGCTTATCTTTACTGATATTTCGATTCCCTTCCTTTTCATGTTCTTCTAATTTATCTTTACTGATATTTCGATTCCCTTCCTTACTTGGTTTAGATATTTTTGTTAGGGCTTACTTACTAGGGTTTCTTTGGAAGAGATGATCAGAACAATGGCCTACAGTTATTTATGCCACCTATGTTTTGAATGGTCTTGAGGATTGTCCATCTCATATTGTGAGTTTGATTTTTATTCTTTAGTTTGTAGTATACATCATACTGTTGTAATTTGTTTAATTGTCTGTTTTTTTTTATAGGTTTTTGTGTTGGTGCAATAGAATATAGGAGACGTTATACATTATGCAGTATACAATTCTTCCGTTATGTTTAGATGTTATTATGTTTGCTAACGGTTGATTTATGTTTTCAAAGATGTGATTGGTCATCTCATTGAAGTTGATGATGGATGGTGATGGCAAAGGATGAGATGAATACGTACATTTTTTGATTGAAGACTTGAAGTAAGAACGCTGCTTTTATGTTATGATTAAATTTTGCTCAGCTGATGTGTATTTACAATAAAGCTTACTGTATAATTAAATGTGTTGGTAACCAGCTATAATACTATGCCGGTTATTTATTACTTCTTACTCTAATGAATTGAAAGATATGTTGACATGAGTAGGGATAACAGTTTGAGTCAGCCACATGTTTTTTTACAGCTTTGTCAAGGGATGAAATTTCGGGGTATTTTGTCTACTGAATCTTTATTTTTTAATTCCATTAGTAATTAATGCCACTTCTTTAGGCAATAACATTGAATTTCTGTTTGTCGGGTGACTTTGTTCTTTGTGACGCTTTCATGTACACCAGAATGCTTCTTTACGACTCTGCTGAGGAATATGTTCAATACGGACACATGTAAGATTTTTCATCTTTATTTCTTTTGTAAACGAATACATTTATAATCATGTTAAAAAATATCAGTTTTGTAGGCTCAATAATTACAAAGATTTTATTTTCATTTGTTGTGTTCTTAAAAAAAGGTTGAACTCAGACTGCGATGGAGTGCGACGGAGCTGATGTTTTCTAATAGCATGCATGTCCAGGCGACATTTTTTCAATTATTAACTTTTTGCTTAATATCAACAAATGTATAATGTTTGTTTGTGAGTGGTATTTCTTAACAATTAATGTGGTTCTTTTGTTTACATTTTGGGCTTATGTTTCAACAATTAACTTATGGTTTAATTATGTTTTTTTATTTTATAACTAACTGTTTACTCATTACACGTTGGTTAATTATTTATTTTCAGTGAATTCGATACAAGCTTTTAAAATGAAGTTTTGTATTGAGCTATCTTTATAACATTTTTTTATAAGGTTTCGGGCTATAATTATAGTTCTATTTATTGCATGTCTTAAAATAAATTAATGTTGTCCGAAATTAAAAATGCTTCTTAAGCAGTAGTATAATGTTTTGCAAGTTTTACTCATCATATTATATTTTAACAAAAACCAACAAGCGTTTACTAGATGCTAATCCTACATTGTCCTGATATATATATTTCCATTATTTTACCATATTTTATATCACGCAACCACACTGCCACTACTTCGTAAAGACTGTATACTGTAAAATATATATAAGGCTTCTCCATAAAGGTTTCAATTCCCCAATAAAGCTGAAAAAGTTTTCCATCCCGATCTTTTCATATTTTTTTTCTTCTCCCCCTTCTCTTTTTTTCATCATCGATCATGTCTCAGATTTATGTTCCTCTAAAAGCTATTCAAAAATCAGATTATTATGATTTGTGTATTTGCGTTCGTATTTGTAGAAAGTGGTTTTCCTTCAACAAAGATAAAGTTCCTGTATCTTTGGAAATTTTAATGGTAGATATTGATGTAAGTTTTTATTGTTTTCTTTCTTTTCCAGATTTCTGGATACAAAGTTCTTAATCTAAATTTTATATTTTTGGACAGGGTACTCGAATTCAGGCTTCGGTTAAGAAGAGATGGATGATCGATTATTTTTATGATTTAGTTAATGTTGGTGATTTATGCAATGTTCGCCGGTTCGATGTTTTTGAAAATTTGGTTGAAAACAGAATTTCATATCATAAGTTTAATATTTTGTTCCTAATCAAAACATTTGTTGGAAAATGTATATATCCATGGTTTCCTGAGTCAATATTCGTTTTTCAATCTTTTTCTTCTATTAAAGACTCTTCATCTCCACCTCATGGTTCCTGCTTTGGTAATATATTTATTTCTTATTTATATTTGTTGAATAAATGAATACTTATATCTCGGTTGATTTAATTTAAAGTGTTTTTTTCCCAGATGTCATTGGGCGTTTGATTGATATCAACGATACCAGCTTTAGTCTATTTGGTCTGCATTTTTTGCTGGAAGATTTAGAGTATGATTTTAATTGGTCAAATTTAATCAATGTTCTGATTGAATTTGATTTTTACAGTCATTTGATTATTTGCATTTCATCAATTCAGGAAGAACACTCTAAATTGTGTGCTTTTGGGTTCTCGCTACAAATATTTGTTACATTTTGTTGATTTGGTGAAAAAGAAAAAATTTGATCAAGTTGTCGTTATTATTCAGATGTGCAAGAAAGTGATTCATCGAGGTAATCTTTTCTATTGGATTATTTGGTTTTGAAATAATTTAAAAATATTTATAAATTTTAATTGATTTTTTATGCTTTGAGGTTTTCAGGAGTGGTCGGTATATCTAATGTTGACAATGCCACTAATGTCATATATAATGCAGACTTCATGGAAATTGTTGAATTCAGGAAAAGGTACTTTTTTTTCCCCCATGAAGAAATGTTTGACGCACTAATTCTTTGAGTTCGGTATGTTGTTGTTCAGGATACCCTATTCTAATTTCAATATCATGTACGATGGATATTTTTTGAAAGACACTGCATTTATAACTGCTGACAATGAGTTGGGTACTGATTCCACGGTTGTTCATTGTCTTTCTGATGTTGTCTTCTCTGACGAGGCAAGCATACATCAGTCTAGATTCTTCATCTTTAATGTAAAAATTTTCTTTCCTGAATTTGCGTTTTATCCACTTCTGATCAATTTTCCTCTTTTTATTTTTACAGTTTACGACTGTTTGGACATTTGCAACTATTTCTGAAATCCTTTATGGAAAAGGTTGGTTTTATACGAGTTGTCGTAATTGCAAGAGATGTGATTTGGAGAATGTTCATCTCTTGCGTTGCGTGGTTTGTGGTGAATGTCTGATTGAGAGTGCAAAGTATAAAATTTATATTTCTGTTTGTGATGGCCCTGCTCAAGCTTCCTTATGTTTGGATAATGAGATGTCCCTTTTGCTATTGAATATGTCTGCATCCGAGGCTTTACAATTAGTTGTTTTGGTAATTTTATATTCACATTTTTTCATTGTGTACATTATATTAAAATTCTGTATAATTATTGTGTTTTCATGTATTCTTTTCAACTATTATTTTTTTGAAGGATGGAAATTTTCCTGAGACTGTTTGTTCAATCAATGATGCTGTGAAATTTAATCCTATGTTTCCTGTCAACGATTTGCTTGGAAAAGAACTTTTGTTCAAGCTGAGGTCACAAGAAAGAAGCTCTGAAGGAGGTTTGAATTTTTTCTCGGTCGACAAACTTTCTGATGATGTTTATTCTATTCTGAAGCATAAGGAAGGAGTTTCTAACAAATTGTTGCGATATTTTCGCCTCTCGAAGTTTAAAAGCTTACCCTATTGATGCAAGTCTGTGTTCTCTCTGTTTTCTCATTTTCTATTATGTTCCAGACTTTATTCACCGTGTTTCCTTTGTTTGGTGTGCTGCTACAATTTTCTTTTTGGAATCCTTTTGGTATTTTGTTGCTACTATTCTGTTTTGAAGTTTAAGTTTTTGAGTATGTTGAAACATTGATTTTGATATTTTGAAATATCTTTTGAAGTAGCAACCTTTCGGGTTTATTGCGCAGCCTCATTTAATACTTTGTATGTTGTTGAAGCCTTTTGTTACCAGATGAAAATATCAATGTCAATGTGACAGATGTAAATAATATTTCACCATAAAAATCCAAGGGGACTGAACTGAACTGAATTTAAGCAATCTGAATTGAACTGAACTTAATAATATTGTCGCGTTAACTGGAGTGTATGCTTACAATTATTGATTGAATTTATTTTTTATTTAATTTATATTAATTTATTTGGAAACGAATTAATATAAGTTGAACTGATGCGATCTGAACTGAACTGTAATTGATTGAAATTAAGACCAAATGAACAGGTCTAATATAATTATTTTCTTGAAGTCTAACGAATTCCCGTCTAGATCTCCACACATAATACGTTCCTGAACCAACCAACATGTTCGAGTTAGTTCTTTAATTGCAATTAGTGTATGTCTTATGTATAGAGTATGATTGATTTTCACATAAAAATTTCAATATTAATTTTTTTGATCATTTTTTCTTCACTCTGATATGCATATGTGTCTCAATTTTTTTAGTTTTTTACATCTCCATAAGATTTATTTTGTTCACTTTTTATTTATACTTTATTCTAATTTATAAATATTTACCAAATATTTTATGAGAAAAAAACAACTACAGTACTGTATAATTAATTTTATTATTTTTTAAACATTTATAAAAATAAATATTTATTAAAAGATACAATTAATTAAAACACTAAAATTTGAAAAAGTAAATTTTAGTTTTTTGCATCTATTGTTGGATGCATATTTATTTATAGGAATGATACTTTTAATCAATTTTAAAACAACCGATGCGTCATGCGTCGTTCCTATTAAATTAATCAAAACGGTTTTAATATATACTCCTAATTCCAATAGATTTTCGTTATTAAGTATTAAATTAAGGAATATGTATCTGTGCTGTATAAATCAAAGATTTATCTTTCACTTATCCATATATAATATTCTATACAGAATCCCTTTTTGCTTCAACTCTTCATCTTCTTTGTTCGTCCTTTATCAGTTGTTGTTAATAATTGTTTTATACATATATTTATTCGTATTTCATATTAATAACAACATATCAAGTACGAACCTATGGCTGGTCATGATCTGTTGTGCGGGCTAACTACGATTGGAATGAACTGGGACATTGTTGTCAGGATTTGTCGAAAATGGTTTTCGCCCGGCGTCGATTCCAATAGATATACGATGCATGTCGTGATGATTGATCTCATGGTTAGAAAACTAAATTGCAAATATATACCTCCGTTTTCATGGTTATATTTTTTTTTTGTACATACTGAATCTTACTACTAACTCATAATCATTATTCATCGGATGTAATATTTGTTGTTTCAGGGAGATCAAATTCTTGCATTCGTTAAGCCAGATCTAATCGAATACTTTAACGGTAAGATTGTTGAAGGTGAACTCTACAGCGTTAAGCATTTTCGTGTGGTCCCGTGTTTTGAAAGAAAAATGATTGCCGACAATAAACATGCTATCATATTTTTGAAAAGAACTCATGTTCAACCAACGTGGTATCGAGATTTCCCTAAATCCGTTTATAATTTTCGTCCTTGGTTTTGTATCAACGAGCACAACTTCCCCTCTGACGGTCCTCTGCTAGGTATGTTATGTCTTTTCTTTACGATTATTTTTGTTAGTTTATATAGTATATAATAATTTATTTAGAATAACTTTAAATATTTTAAATTTTGTATTTCTTTTACAAGACATCATTGGTCACATTGTTGAAGTTGATTGTAACTCAAACATTAATGGAGTTTATGGTCAGGGAGCTGAGTTTGTTCGTATTCGTGTTGGCGATCTACAGTAAGTTTGTTTGTTATATATTTAGATAGAAACGAGGAAGTATATTATGTTTCCATGTTAATCAATTGATATTGTATACGCAATTTCAGTTTTAAGATTCTTGAATTCGTCTATTTTGGTCCTTTTGCTACTGAGATAACCGAGTTGATCAATATGGCGAGTAATAATCGATTGGGACATGCTGTTATAATAATTCAACTTGCTGCAACCATGATATTTAACGGTTTGTTAACTTTTTTCCAACATTATCGTATGATGAAATCCCAATTATTTGATTTATTTTGTTAACAATCTTAGCTTTAAAAATTGAAGGTGAGTTTGTTTTGCACAACTCTGGCACAGCAACAAAGGTTCAGATTTATCACCATATCGACGAAGCCATTGAATACCGTCAAAGGTATATATAACTATATAATGTATTTATTTAAATTATATACACTTTAATATTTTATCAATAGAATACAAATAATCAAATTTTATAACAAAATTGTTTGTGCAATAGGTTTGAAGAGCTGTGGGCGACTGCGTGAGAGATTTGGAGTAATGTTAAATATGTCAAATTCCTTAATCAAGTGATTTTGTATATATAAAATAATTCATATACTTTTTATAATTTGTTATGACAATTTTCTTATTGTTTGTTTTTTTATGTCTCCTTATAAGGTACTTCTTCTTTTTTACATTAAATTTCCCAAGTGATTTTTTATATATAAAATAATTCATGTGCTTTTCATTATTTGTTATGACAATTTTCTTATTGTTTTTTTTTTATGTCTCCTTATAAGGTTCTTCTTCTTTTTGACATTAAATTTAGTCCCGTTAAATTTCTCATATTATCTTTTTTCTTGATCTTTTGTTCGAAATGATATTTAAATTTGGAATTTTAATAACAAATATTATTTGTTTTAAATTATTTGTATGTCATGATGTGATATATTATTTACGAAGGTTGTTTAATTTGAAAAAATTAATTTAAAAATTTTCTTTAGTAATTCTATAAATTTAAAAAAATAATAACTTTTGTAATGATACTTTATCTTTTCAATTTCCGGACGAAATAATTTAGAAAGTATATGATTAATTTTTATGTTTTGTGTTATAAATTAATTTTTTCAATTTAAAATCTACTAATAACCTGTTCTTTTGTACTGAAACCGACTGAACTGAACCGAACTTAAGTGCTTTTGGACTGAAATCGAATTATCTGAATTTAAGTTATCTGAACTAAATTGAGCTGAACTTAAGCGATCTGAACTTAAATAAACTATTTTTTTAATAAATATAATAATAATATCATGACATTAACTATAATGTATACTTAAATTATTTATTCAAATTATTTTTTATTTAATTGATTTTAATTTATTTGGAATCAAACTTAATCTAAGCTGATTTGAAGCGATATGAACCGAACTGAACTGGACTGCAACGATCAAAACTGAACTGAAGTTGACTGAAATTAAGTTCAAAAGAACAAGTAATATAAACCATATTGGTAATTAAATAAAAACATCTTGGTAATTAATTCAACATGCTTATTGGATATTATTACTTTTTATGTCTCATATTATAATCATAAATTAGGTTTTTGTAAATTTTAGTGAAATCTTTAATAACCAATAATTTTATTAAATGGTAGTAGTATAATTAATTTTGCAGTTTTTTTTACAAGAAAGTTATCTATAATAATATTTCTATGAGTTATGTATTTGTTTAACTATTTTTGAAATTACTATTGTACAACCCACGTTTCCCAATGTTGCATTATAATTAATCATTATGTAGAAGAATATCATACTTTACATTGCGTAAAATAGTAGTGCAATCAACATGTTATATGGGAAACTGCAAGAAGGAAGTTTCCATTACACACTTTTTAAAAAACCGCTGCCTTTTCATCTTCTTTTTTCATCTTCTTCTTTCTCTTTTCTCCGGTGAGAATGGCAGTCCGTGCATCTATTTCTCAACTGAATTGTTCAACGAGGGACTGGAGCATAGTCGTTCGATGCACACGGAAATTTATCAGCGAAAGCTTTAACAAAGTCGAATCCCGGGTCGATTTCGTGCTAATGGACATGGAGGTTTACTTTTTATGATTTTTTTTAATGTATTTTTTTGGTTATTTCGAAAGTACAGATTATAGATCTTAAAATACCTTAACATATGGATTACGGAATTTGGTTTTTTTAAACTGCTGGGTTGATGTATTATTACTGTACTCAAAATCGTAATCCTTTTTAATAAATGGGTTTACTTGAATATCAGACCTGTTCTCAAAATCTCAATCCTTTTTAAATCCGTGTTTTTAGGGTTTTCTTCTATTTAATTGAAAAATTAATTGTCAGGGCAATCAAATACATGGTGCAGTTGAAAAAGATTTGGTCGGTCTTTTCCGTGAACAAATTCATGAGGGAGAAGCTTACAACATAAGAAGATTTCATGTTGTAAAAAGCCCAGTGATAAATCCGCTTTTGGTTAACCCTGTTATGATATATTTTGATCCGGACACGTCTGTTATCAATGTTGTTGACCGAGGTTTTCCTGTATCTCCGTTCAAGTTCGTCTCTTTTGATCGAATAACTAAAGAAACTTTTCCAGAGTCTGGACCACTCTTCGGTATGTATCATTCAACATTGCTAACTTGCATTCATACCTTTTAATGTTCTGTTATTTACTTGAGTTATATCTTATATGTTCATAAACCATGTTTGCTGATTGTGCAAGATGTTATTGGTCATCTGATTGAAGTTAATGATACGATGATGTATGGTGATGGTTCCGGTGGAGATGAATACGTTCGTTTTAAAATTTCTGATCTCAAGTAAGAAATGTATATTACTTTGTGTGTTAGGTTTACATCTGTATGTAATTGTGATTAACATTATATTTCTTATATTCTCTTAATAGCGACATTCAAAAGAGTTTCTGTGTGTTTGCGCCATACTCCAATGAGATCTTGGCATATGTTGACATGTGGTGGGAGTACAGGCTATACGAATCTGTTGTGACCATACAGCTGTGCAACACGACTTTTGTCGATGGTACTTATATATTGAAATTTTCTTTGTGAAATTCTATTAGGTATGTACCTGATTGTTTATAATTCATTTTCTTTTACAGGGCAATTTGTACTGTGCAATACATCTAAGGCTACCCGAATGACTCTGTATCATCAGTGTCCGGATGCGATGGATTATCAACAGCGGTACTATCTTTTAACATTTCATTAATCGATATTGAATTGTGTACTTATTATGTTTAAGCTAAGTAAAATAATCTGTTTCCTGTGGATTGTTGTATTTATTTAGTTTTGTTGTTAAGGCTGCCTTGGAATTAGCATTTGATTTCAGAAGATGATCAAAGTTCGACGCGGTTTGACGCATGCACAGTGCTGACTTTTGAAAATTTAATTGGAGGGCATAATAGTATGAAACAATGATTGATTTTTTGTTTAGGATGGACAATTTGTGGTGTTTGTTTATCTTTAGTATTTCTGAACAATTAATGTTGTCTTTTGTCTACATTTTGGTCTTATGTTTTAACAGTTAACATATGGTTTAATGTTTTGAAGCATGAAGTAATTGTATGAACTTAGTATGTTATTATATCTAATGACTAATTATATACTCTTAACAGGTTGCTTAAATGTAAATTTACTTTGAATGTGATATGTGATCTCTTTAAAAGCAAGTTGCATAGTGAACAATCTCTATATAACAAAGTATATTTTAATGTTTTGTGCTATAATTATAGTTCTATTCCTTTCTTTAAAAGCAAGTTGCATAGTGAACAATCTCTATAACAAAGTAAAATTTAATTTTTGTGCCTTACAGTTAGGGGTGAGCATTGGTCGGTTTGGTCACCAACCGAATCAAATTACTTTGACCAATTTCAAAACCAAACTAATTCGGTCGGTCACCGAACCGACTAAATTAAATTAAAACCAATAAAAAACCAAACCAAAAAATTTGGTTCGGTTTCGGTTAATAACCGATAACCAAAATTAAATAAAACAATAGTACAAAATTAAAAATCATGTCATGAATTCGTAATGTCAAAATTCAAAGTTCCAAAAACCTTAATTAATAATAATACTTTTTAATATGATATATTAATAATAATTGAAAGTAGTAAAAAATTGAGGAAATGCATTGACTAATAGACCTTAAACACTCACACACACCCATTTATATATAATATTATATATATTAATACTAATATATATAATATTTCGGTTTTCGGTTATTCAATCGGTTATATCCGCAAAATAACCGAACCAAACCGAAAACCGATATTTCTAAATTTTAAAACCATATCCAAACCGATAACTAAATAACCGAACCGAAATGCATATTTCGGTTTGGTTCGGTCGGTTATCCGGATTATAACCGAACAATGCTCACCCCTACTTACAGTTCTATTCTTTGCACATAAACATAAACTAATAATCTTTTTTCAGTAAAATTTTACATGTTTTATTGATTGTACGTAATTAAACAAGAAAAAATTATCTTATTAATGGTGGTCATAATCTTACTTAAACTTATTCGTATTTCATATTAATAACAAAATATCAAGTACAAACCTATGGCTGATCATGATCTGTTGTGCCGGCTAACTACAATTGGAACGAACTGTGACATTGTTGTTAGGATTTGTCGAAAATGGTTTTCGCCCGGTGTCGATTCCAATAGATATACGATGCATTTTGTGATGATTTATTTAATGGTTAGAAAACTGAATTGCAAATATATACCTTTGTTTTTATTGATATATATTTTTTTTGGTCTACATATTGAATCTTACTAATACTCATAAGCATTATTCATCGGATGTAATATTTGTTGTTTTAGGGAGATCAAATTCTTGCATTCGTTAAGCCAGATCTAATTGAATACTTTAACTGTAAGATTGTTGAAGGTGAACTCTACAGTTCTAATCGAATAACAAATATTATTTGATTTAAATATTTTTTATGTCTTGGTGTAATATATTGTTTACCGAGATTGTTTACTGAAACCAATTGAACTGAACTTAAGCGATCTGATCCGAACTAAACTATTTAAGGGAACTGGAAAATATATTTAAAGTATTACAGTGAAACCTCTATAAATTAATACTCGATACATTAATAACCTCTTTAAATATATTGTTTACGGAGGTTGTTTACTAAAAACGATTGAACTGAACTTAAGTGACCTGAACTGAACTAAACTATTTAAGGGAACTGGAAAATATATTTAAAGTATTACAGTGAAACCTCTATAAATTAATTTAAACTGAACTAAACTATTTAAGGGAACTGGGAAATATATTTAATGTATTATTTCCATGATTGTATACTTCCCTCCTATGATTGTACCTCTTTAAATTCATAGTGCCGATCAGTTTCTTAGAAAAGGAAAAAAATGCACAAAAATCTTTTCGGTTCTCCGCAACTTTTAATCTCTCTTTATCGCGTATCTCTTACTCGAGGTTCTTTTTTTAGTTCTCCGATATATATATTCACCGGTTGCGTACATAGATTTCTATACTCTACATCAAAAAATATTCTCTGTCTTAATCCAAATCCATGGCTCCTTGCGATACGATTTCAAAAATTAACGGATCTAAGGAATCTTGGATTTTGCGTGTTCGTGTGTGTAGGTTTTGGGTTTCTGAAGACCCTGATGGCGACGCTGAACAGATGGAAGTTCTTCTAATGGATTTTGAGGTTTATTTCTGACGATTTGTATGAGTATTGCATGATGTTTCGTTTCTAATATTGAGTGTCCTTTTCATCGCATTCGATTCATACGACTAGGGTTTTGCAATTTCAACTGTTTGGTTAATTTCTATATTTGGCTTTTAATTTTTAGATTCTGATATCTCAATTGATTTGTGTCAATAGATATTTATAGCAGTTGGTGTATGTTTGTAGTTATTACTAGCATTTACTCCGAGAATTTATTATTTTAGTAATGTGTACTTATTTATTGTAATGTAGTTGCAAATTCGATATAAAGGGTGTTTTAAAAGCTGTACTTTATACTCTGTTTTTTGTCCATATATGATTCTCACATGTCAGTATGTATTTATATACTTCAAGATTTTGTCTTTGTTCCTGTCAACTTTGTAATTTCCTTTTGGAGTATATAAAGTAGTAGTGTGATATCTAAATGGTTAATTTTGAATACTTTTTGTCACTGCATCTTTACATGTGTTTGTCCTTTCTAATCTTCTTATGCTCTTACAACTGTTTTAATTAATATGCTATTCATGCTAAAATCAGTTTATACATGTTTAATTTGCAGAGACAATTTATTCATGCAACTATTTCCATTGAGATCCTGTATAAGTTTTACAGTCGGCTTATCGTAGGGCAAATATACGAGTTGTCGGATTTTCGAGTGATTCCTACCTTTCCCCAGCAACCTGTCACTTTCAATCGTAATAGGATTCTGTTCTTGAGCAACACGTCGATGCGGCCCGTGCTTCATTCGCGTTTTCCCAAGACGATTTATAGTTTCGTTGATTTCTTTTATCTCATTGACAGAGATACTAATGGGCCGTACCTTGGTACGTATACTTTGCGTAACACGTGGATTAATATCTATTATCTGCATTTAGTATGATTTTTTACATAGAGTTTCATAATTTATGGAGATTATGGGGTTATTGTTCTTGGACTTTTCTTATCCAGATATTTGTTCTTTTTTCTTTGTTGTCTTTTATTCTTTTGATACCAGATGCAATTGGTCGCGTTGTTTCTGTTGATCGATCTTTGATGAGGGTTCATCCTGACGATGAAGGACCAGACATTATAATTTTATTACTAAAAGACTTTGAGTACGTTTTTATCTCTTTCTGTTTAAAAGTGTCATACTAACATACTTTTTTTCCAATAATCAATTGATAACAAAATAACTCTTATTATTTTCAACATATTTTTTATTTTTATTTTATCTCTGGGTTGTTGATTCTCTTATTTTATTCTATAACAGAGAGACGTTTACGCGATGTGTGTTGGTCGGTCCATTCTCTGATTATATCTTGAGTTATGTTGGCCATGAATTATTTGTTGCGAGTGGTAACCTTTGCGTCGTAGTTCAACTCGGTGCTGCTACGATGTTCAACGGTCCGTTTTTATATCCTGTCAATTTCTTTTTCTTTGAAACTCAATTTATATTTATCGAGATGTCTAATAATACTCATGTTTCAGATGAGATTGTTATTTATACGACCGAGTATGCTACTAAAGTCACTTTCTATACTGTTATTGATAAGTTCATTGACTACTTAAGAAGGTATTATGATCCTTTTGTGCATCTGTTTTATTATATATGTTGTATTGTTGTATCTTTAATTAAATTGATTTCAGATAAAATTATTAAATTTATATTTTACCATCAAATCAGTTTATTACAACCTCTACATTGCTACATTTTTGTAGGTTTCTTTGAATGATTAAAAAGAGTTGGAATTGCGGCTAATGAAAAAGAAGCAAATCCTACTATGTATAATATCAAATGTAAATGATAGATTTTTGTATTCCTGATCTCTTTTATAAAAGAGATTGAACTTTTTTGGAAATCATTCCATAATGTTCATTAATTTTTGTAAATTTAAGCCTTTTGTCCATGTATATTTTGAATGTTCAATGTTGTATTTATGATTTTTTTTTCCATGTTTGTAAATGTATTTTTTTATTTACAAACACTAATATTAATATGATAATGTGTATTAATATCTTACTTTCAATTTTATTTTTAACTAAAATATTAATATAATAATGTTTGAATCTATTACTTTTATTTTTAATGAAGGTTAAAAAATTTTGGAGTGTTCTAGATTTTAGTTTCAGAGTACGTATTTGTTTTGTACATTTGTTGCTATTCGCCACTTTAAGTTGGTCATTTTGTCGTACTACGCTGTTGATTTTTTCTCTCATGGTTCTTATCGGATAATATGCATGTGTGCTTCTTATGTTTGTATGTACTTAGTATGTTATTATATCTAAGGACTAATTATATACTCTTGATATGTTGCTTAAATAATAAATTTATTGTGAATGTGATATGCCATCTCTTTAACAGCATGTTGCATAGTGAACAATCTCTATAACAAATTAAAATTGAATCCCCACATGTGCTAGGATTATAGTTCTATTCCTTTCTTTAAAAACAAGTTGCATAGTGAACAATTTCTATAACAAAGTAAATTTTAATGTTTTGTGCTACAATTATAGTTCTATTCCTTGCACATAAACATAATCTAATACTCTTTCTTCAGCTAAATTTTACATGTTTTATAGATTTCGTAATTAAGCAAGAAACAATTATCTTATTGATGATGTATACTTCCATTATTTTTCCTTTTGTTATTGTTTTTTCATGTATATTAATAAATATCTGTATTATTTATACAATATTTATATAAGCCAAACCACGCTTTCTGTACTTCTTAAACACCGTATGCTGTCGTCTTCAACTCAATTCTAGGGTTATTACTCATCCTTTGATTTCGGCTTCCTGAAGAGAAGAAACATAACCCCTCTATTTGAATCCGGTATGAAATAATATTTATGCTAATCTATATGGTCGAGTTTGATTCTGTCTTAATCACCAAAGTGTACTTCTTAGAAACTGTAAAAGGATTGTTTGAACTCAATTCTAGGGTTACTCATCCTTTCGTCTTGGCTGTTTAACAGAATAAAAATAACCCCTTTACTTTAATCACCTGTGAAACAGCAGTTTATACTATGTACTACCGTGTAATATTGATTCTGTCTTACTGAGTATTATTCTCAACAATCGGGTTCGATTAAATTCCATCATCTTCTCCGTGTTTTAATGTCTCTATGATGATAAGCATATTTTTATATGTTTATCAGAGTGTTATTTCACAATACTGACAATTAATTTTCGGAAAATCCCAATCTTAGAATGGCAGGTAGCAGTTCAAATAATGGTCGCGGCGACAGCGATGCCGATCAAGATGACTGTTAGTGTTCTCTCATTTGTTATTTTTTATTTAAGGTCTTTCTGTTTATTGTATGTATTGTTTTTTAATCAAATGTTTGTTACTGTTAAACAAAGTAATCGGATCCTAAGATTTGTACAAGAATATACAATTATTTATTAGTTATTTATTATTCGAGGTTTCCTATGATTACAGTGATAAATCGATTCTTCTTTTACTTTGTTGACATAATAATATGTTTTTTAACCTGTTTATTTTCATCTAACTTTGTCAACTAATAATTATGTAGTAAGAAGAGGACCATCTTGCGCTCCCCGAGTTATTATAAGGGTCGGACCTTTTGATATCCATTGTATTGTAAGTATCAATTTTATACTGAAGCTTTTTACATAAATATTGTATTGACCAATTACGTATTTTTTAGCGCCTTCCTTCAGAATTGATAGAAAAGAGCACTTACCAGATGCCATTGTCCACCAATCTCAATACTCCGGACGGTCTAATCCATCCTATTGTTTTAGATGAAGACGAGTGTCATTATGTTAGTATATATAACGGTTGGGTTCAATTCAAGGAAAAATATAATATTAAGTATGGGTATATGTTGTCATTTCAATTGGTCTGTCCATCGCACTTCAATATAAACATTTTTGACCGATCTCATGTTGAGATATCTTATAATGTTGAAAATATCCGACGTATGCCTGTCCGAGATATATTGTCTCTACGTCCCAGCTTTGCTCAAATAGTGGAAGAGCATCACCGTTATCGACTGGTAAGGTCTATTTCATAAATTTTTAAAATTGTTACTTGATGTTGCTTTATAATATAAATAAAGGCACCGTTGTTCATTTGTAGACGATACCTAAACCTTTTGCTGAGGACACAGGCATTGATCGACTGTTAGAGTTGACACTTTCCAACACTAGAGGGAATCAGACTGTCGTGCCTTTGCATAAACGAGCTGGGAGAAATAGCATTTATCTCGGACCGAAATGGAGATCGTTCTATGATCTGAATCATTTTCAAGAGGGCATGCGTTTGGAATTCTACTATGATAAAACTACTACTATATTGTACGTCGGAGATGAATTTTTATGATTTTGCTTATTATTAGTATTGAACAACCAATTTCTTTTAGTTATGTAATATTATTCCTTCGAGATTTTTAAAAGAATGCTACAATTTGAATCCTACTTTTGTATATTTATATTAATTTTCCTCTTTATATAGAGGTGATGTTTTTGTTATATTGAGGATGCTATGTGCGCTTTATTGGATGTTATATTAATTTTCTTCTTTATTGGATAATATGCATGTGCGCTTCTTATGTTTTTATTTTGAAATAGTTATTATATGAAACTTTATCCATTTCTGTACTATTCAACTTAACATTTATCGGTTTTGATTATTTGAATTTTGTTATGTCTGTGATAAGTATCGTGTGTAATAACACTTGAGCAATATGAAGTATGTTTCAATTTAATATTTTTGTTAATATGAAGAACTTTCAACAATATGAAGTATGTTTAATTAACATATGCAATATAAATAGACATATGCAAGTTTCTTAATAGGTTTAGGGTTGTTTGTTTTTTTAATGAGTTTTTTTATGATGCAATTTTTCAATGTACTGTACTTTGATTTGATGCAATTTATGATGCAATTTATGATGCAAGTTTGATGCAATTTATGATGCAAGTTTCTTAATAGGTTTAGGGTTGTTTGTTTTTTAATTTTTCAATGTACTGTACTTTAATAATAAAGATTATAATATTTTTTATTTAATTCATATTGTTCTATTTATTGTTATAAAGATCACATGTATTTTTTTTTAATTGTACACAGTTAGTTGTTAATTTTTAATTAAAAAAACAAGTTAGTTATTATTATGTTTATTTTTTATATTTTTAATTACGTAAATAAATTAAAGTTTAATATATTCAATTTATTTATTTAAAATCTCTTCAGATAACTTTGTATTTTATTTCGTTTTTTTTAATATATAGTAACAATAATTATTTTGATTTAATTAATTAACCGTGTTTTAATTATAACAATATATTTACTGATAATGAAAGTAATTGATTACAAAAACCAATTCCTTAATCAATTACTTAACTATTTAAGTAACTAAATAAACTTTATATTATCTAATTATTTCTGATTTTGAATTATAATTTATAATTAATGATGTTATTTTAATACAAAAAATACTACTAAATACACTTTAAATTAGGAATATGAAGAGTTTTTTATTTTTCCGCTGGCTCTTTATTTAACTCTAACTTAATTTTCAAATTTCAAAACAAATCTGGTGTTAGTAATAAATCTGCGAAATCTTAAACTCGATTCATTGATTTTGTACTCCTCTCGCGAATCAGGTTTGAATCAATTACCCTAAATATATGTATACTTTCAAATATTCTGTGACATGTTTTTTTTATTTGTTCCTACTTATATTTTACTTAGATTGATTGATTACAAAATTTATTTGTATTACAGGTATGAATTGCATGATGGACACCCCTTGGTCTTCGAAAGAAGGTCTTCGCAAGAGAAATGTTGTTGTATATAATTGTGAGTGTTTTATCCTGTTAATACTTTGATAAATTTTTAGGGTTAGGTCTTCTAATAGCTTGAGAGATTAATTTTTTTTTATCTGTTTATGCAATTAGTGTTACGGTTTCTAACTTCTTGGTCGATTATTGGATTACCAAACTGTTTATTAATAAGTTAGGGTTCGGGTTCTAGGCTGCTTGGTAGATTTATTTGTTTGTATCCATTATCTATGTCTTTTTTTTTTCTATTATTACATAACTTAACTGAATTTTGTCCAAAATTGATTTTGATTTTGTTATAACACTATTCTGATCATATTTGTTCTCTTCTTTTATGATTTTTATTCTGAAGCAACAAGAAGAATACCCTGCCCCGTGAGATTTCACATTACTATATACGGTGGAGATATGGATAATATTGTAAGTATATACACGTACTACGCTTGGTTCATTTTTTTTTTTTTCCTTTTGTAATTCTGTGTTTTGATCTATTAATTCTTTTGCTAGATTATACCAACATCTTTTGTTGCAAAGTGCACATACAGTATGCCATTGTTCACCAATCTCAAGACACCGTATGCTCCAATGCATCCTGTTGCGTTGGATAAAGACGAAGAAGGTCGTCATCGAATAGCGAGCGGTTGGCCGGAATTCCGGAAAAAATACAATATTACGAAAGGGCAGCTGTTGACTTTCTGTTGGATCTCTGACTCCCACTTTAATGTACGCATTTACGGTGTTGATAGGGTTGAGATAACATACGATGTTGATGTCATCCGAAGTGGTCCGGAAGTACATTCATCCAGTCTTCCTAACAAGTTTTCTAAAAAACTTAAACAGCATCAGAAATACAAATTTGTAAGTGGTAATACTAACTCTTTTGCTATTTCCCTTAGTTTATCATTTATTATTAAGTTTTCATTTTCATTCGCAGACGATTCCTAGAAAATTTGCCCAGGATACTGGTATTGAGAATAAATCTGAACTTACGCTGTCCAATGGAAGAGGAGAAAAAATGTCCGTTTCTTTGCGAAGAAAAAGTGCATCTGACAAAAATAAAAGCATGTTTCTGGGCAATGGATGGACATCATTTTATGTTAAGAACAAATTTGAGACAGGCATGACGTTGGAGTTCTACTACGATGTTGATTCAAAGACGTTGTGCGTCAAACCAGATCTTGAATTGCTTTCCGATTCTGATACGGAGTGATAGACCGTAGTGTGTTTCGATTAGCACATTTTGTTTTAATATGAATTGTTCTAGATTTTAGTTTCAACTGTTTTTTTTTTGTTTTTTTTGGGCTGCATTTCTTTCTATTCACCGCTTTAAGTTGGTGCATTTTGTGGTACTGCCCTTTTGACTTTCTCTCTCATTTTTATTATCGGATAATATGCATGTGTGCTTCTTATGTTTTTATTTTGAAATACTTATATGAAACTTCGTGCATTTCTGTACTTCTATTCAACTTAATAGTTTTCGGTTTTGATTATCCAAATTTTGTTATGTTTGTGATAACAATCATATTTAATAACACTTGAGCAACATGAGGTATGTTTCAATTTAATATTTTTGTTAATATGAACAACTTGCAACAATATGAAGTATGTTTTTAAGTATATTATTTTAGAATATTAATAACTTATTAGCTCATAAATGAATCAAACATACTTTGCGAATCTTAATAAAATATGATATTTTACTTTATCACTCAGTTGAAAATATTTAGAATCCTATATGTATTCTTTAATAAAATTGTAAACATATGCAATTTTTTTTATTATAATATAAATAACACACATTTTCAATATGTCTATATATAAAGGTTTCATTCACATCCTTTACTTCCATATGGGAGTCAAAATACACACTAAAAACTAATCCTTTTAATCTTTTACAAAAAATGGCTTTGCATGTTAACCACAGCAGCCAAGAACCTCCCTTGGCAACGGACGTGATCTGGGCTGCGGAGAGTCTTTGCATGATCTCTCTTGGCGTCCGTCGTCTGCCGTTGTCCACAGAATATGATCCTACTGCTACTGTTGTTGTGCCGAAGAAGCCCTGTATTACTTTTCGTATCAAGAAAATCCACATTATATCTTCGTCGAGGCCGCCGTTGCCCTATCAGTGCGATATCTGCGGCGCGTCCTTCCGTTCATACCAATCCCTAGGCGGCCACAAGACCAGCCACCGGCGCAAGATCTACGTGGCCCCTCCTGCTGCCTCAACGCGCTATCCAGATCACGAGTGCTCTTTTTGCGGGGCGCGATTTTTCACCGGATGTGCTCTTGGCGGCCACAAACGGAGACACTTCAAAGGGACCATCTTGAAAAACAGCAAGCCATATGTATTTCGTTGATCATTGACCCGAATGTATCTTTTTGGCATGCATCAACTTGATCTAGGTCGATTAATATAATTTAGCGCAGCTGTTATCATGTTCTGTAAGAGATGCTTTTCAAATCTCACTTTTTGGGTTTTATGAATTACTTAATGTATTTAATATAATAACTGTTTAATTAGTAGTTTGTCTTTAATAGTTTTTTGTACTATAAATTAATTATTATTAAATATTGTATTTGTTTCAATCGCTCATTTTCCTTAATGTATAAAATTATTTAAGTAAATATGTAAGATTAAATTTGTTTATTAAAAATAATAATGAAAACAATTTGTTTACCATATATAAGTACTTATTTTAGGAAAAATTGTTGTAGTCCAATCATAGTAGAATATACTTTTACACTAACATGTTTTGTCTTTTTTTTTTTTTTAAATTAAAACATATCAGATTTTATTATTATTATTTAATTGTTTTTTTTTCTTGCTGATCAGTAATGATTACCTTCTTCTTGAAACCAGGTAAGTGTTTACCACACGCTTTGTATTATTCATATTATTATGGTTAACCTCTTCATCTTCTCACTTTAATCAAATCACTTCTCACTTTAATCATATCTATTCTGTTTATTTCAGAATAAGTTTGTTTTTTAAAAATCTCTACTTTTGAAAATAGGTTAGTATTTTACAAAACTGTATCTTGGGTTTTCTTGAAACTCTCATATCCATTTTCTCTCTCGAACATGTCTCGATCTTACACGTCTCTCAGATATCTTAACCCTTCAAGTCCTGATCCGATTCTCTTAGTAAGGATTTGTAGGAAGTGGATCCATTCTTACCCTTCTGATACACCTCGATCCTTGGAGATTGTTATGGTTGATCTTGAAGTAAGTTTTTTTTTCGTAGTATCTATACGTATATAATTTGTTTGTTCACAGGTGGTGGAATTATATTTTTCTACTTTTCATCTTTTTGGTTTTCGTAGGGCTGCCGGATTCTGGGATCTGTACCAAGGAAGCTTATTTCGTATTTTGATGATGATTTTATTGAGGGAAAGTTGTGCAATATTCGTAATATCACAATTTTGCCGCATTTCGAACATCGGTTTCTAATCGATCACGACTTTGTGATCCTTTTCGAAAAAGAATCATATGTCGGTCCAGCTATTTATCCGTGGTTTCCAAAATCTATCTTCCATATTAAAAGTTTTGATGATGTCGAATGGAGTTTCAGCTTGGGAAATGATCTGCTTTTTGGTATTTTATTTTTCGTAAATTATCTCTTAATTTTTTTTAATATATCTTACTTAAAACATTGTATTATTTTATGTTCTAATTCAATTTTTTTATATATTTTTAGATGTTGTTGGTCACGTTGTTGTTGTCTTCGATAAAGACTTGAATCAGCCCGGGTTGCATTTCATTATCCAAGATCTCGAGTATTTAGTCTTTATAAAATTATCGATTACTGTTTTTTTCATTCCTTTTTTTTTTAAAAGAAGCATATGTACTACATTGGATCTTTGTGACTAACTTTCAATTTTTTTTGTTCTTTATTTCAGAAAAAATATTTTATCTTGCAAGTTCTTCGAACCATATTCAAAGTCGGTGAACAATTTCATTCGTTTTGTGAAGAGGGCTCATACGACGGAAAAGTGTGTAGTCATTATTCAACTGTGCAAGGGTATAAAATACCAAGGTTAGTTATTCTATCAAAAGTAATGAACAAAATTTGTAAAATTCTGTATAAATTACAATAGAAAATTTTATTTTTATCTCTTTTGTAGGAGAATATCATTTGTCCAATTTTGTGAATGCAACTAATGTGGTATTTTCTCACGAGGTCAAGGAAATTGAGTATTTCAGTAAGAGGTATTCATGATATTTCAATGTTTTTTATACGATGATTACTATGTATTCAATTCTTTTATGAATTCAAATTGAATTAAAAATAAATAATTTTTTTGTAGCATGTTTGGTTCTTCTTCTTTTGTCGATGTTTTGGATGGATGTTTTGCTAGCGACCCTGTTTATGTCCCTGCGGAGAAGGAGTTGTCAGGTAAATCGGCTGCGGTAGTCCCTTTGACCGCTCTCCTTTTTTGTAATCAGGTATGTTTATATTATTATTTTATTTTGTTTATTCTTTTAAGTTAACAAATTGGAGTATAAAATGGTATCTAATGCTGTTTTCTTATATGCATATGGTCACGTATATTATAGATTGTGCTCTTATTTATATATTCATGTATGTTTACCTACTGGTAAGAATATTATATATACATATGCTGTGTATCCATATATTTTTAAACAATCAAGTACAGGTGCAAACGCACACAGTCACATACCAGTGAAGTATGTTCATGTTTGTAACCCCACATCGACAAGAATTTTTATATGATTTTATTTTTGATTCGTTTGTTAGCCTAGGATGGTTTGGATTGCTGGAACTATTACTGATGTTGTGAAGGAAAGAGGATGGTTCCATGCAGTTTGCCCGGAGTGCAAGAACATCTCTGTTGATTCAAATTCAAGGCTTTGTTGTTCTTCGTGTGGAGATTATATCATTCCACATGCAATGTTTAATATTTATGTCCGTGTTTCTGATGGTTCTCACGATTTCCTCCTCTTATTGAAGAATAATTTATGCTTGAGGTTGATTGGAAACTCGGTGGAAGGTGTTTTTGATTCCATGATTTTGGTAATTTATTATTCATTATTAATTTTCATTGTTATGTTAATCTTGAATGTTTTTTGATTATCAATTTTTTTAATAATGACATTTTTTCAGGATGATGAGTTTGATGATGCTGATGTCACGCTAGATCCTTCTATTCCCTTGGTTGTGAAAGATCTGATTAAAAAGGATCTTTTATTCCAAGTATCTATTCAAGGGAATGAGGATTCCAAATGTGAAGCTGTTTTCTTAGTTAACAATATCTGTTATGACAATAATTTAGTGTCAATGCACATGTCGAAATTGTACAGGGTTAAATTTGAGCCTAAATTTCCAGTGGGAGGTGATCTGTCGGTCTCTGAAAGTTGTGACTCCAGTGATGATACTGATCAGATCATGCATGATCTCAGTCCTGTTTTCTGTGAACATGTTGCCGACAATGATGAAGACCTTGCCTGCAAGAAGAAAAAGAAAGATGAAGGATCCTCATCCCACTTCCATTCAGAAGATTCTGGATCCGAGTGATGTGGAATTTATTCGTAGAGCACTTTTTAAATTATCAAGTTTTTAATGCTTTTGTTTTTTGTTAGATTTTTTTTGTTTTGAAAACTGTTTGAATATTCTGTGTTGTGGATGTTTCTTGGTTTGTTGAATTTTTTTTGTGTGTTTGTAAACTGAAAACTATTTTGGTTATGTGCTCATGCTTTGTCGTTTTATTGAAGTTTTTTGATAACTCCGTTTCAATATTTCTAACAGAATGCTTCCCTGTAAAGTTCATCGTCGATTTTGAGATTCTCGATCTGAATTTCGGTGATTCTCCGAGTGTAAGTTTTCAGTGCCCGTTACGGAAGAACTTCAAAGGGATTATCTTCAAAAACAACAAGGCTTATAGATTTCTGTGATTCTTAAAGACATAGGAGAATGAATCTTTTTTGCATGTATCAACTTGATCTAGATCGATTAATATTATTTAGCGCCATTATCAAGTTATGTACTTATTTTAGGTATGTTGTAGTATTATTCCAAGTGAAAAATATTTATTTTAAATTAATAAATTATAATAATTGTAGTTTTTGAAAAAAATATTATGAAGGTAGTATGTAAGACCAAATTTGTTTCCTAAAATTAATAATGAAAACAATTTGTTTACTAGATACTGTATAAGTTAATGAAAAATATATTCATATGTTTTATATTTTTTTTCTTTAATTTTTTTTTTTAAACATGTAAATCCTAAAACAAGAACCTATTTATATTACAACAAAAACTAGGTTTGTATGTAAATCAATGAAGCAATTCATAATTATTACTTTTTTTTTCCGTTTTTTTGGCTAAATACTAATCATTATATTCTTCTTGATACTTGCTAAGTGTTTACCACGCGTTTGGTAGGATTCTCCTATTTCTGGGTGAACCTCTTCACCTTCTTACTTTAATCAAATCAAACGGTTATCTAAGTTTGTACTTCACCTTTTACAGTTTTCAGAATTAGTTTGTATTTAAAAACTGTATCTTTAGGTTCTCTACAAACAACCGTATCCATTCTCTCTCTCAAACATGTCTCAATCTTACGCCTCTCTTAAACATCTTAATGATTTTAGTCCTGATCCTATTCTATTAGTAAGGATTTGCAGGAAATGGATACATTCTTATCCGTCCGATACCCCTCGATCTTTAGAGGTTGTAATGGTTGATCTTCAAGTAAGTTTGTTTATTTTTTATTACTATTAAATAATATATTATTTTTTGTTCACAGGTGGGTGAATTATATTGGTGTGTATTTCTGATTTTTTGTTTCTGTAGGGCTTCCGGATTCTAGGATCTGTACCGAAGAAGCTTATTTCGTGGTTTGATGGTGATCTTAAAGAGGGAATGTTATGCAATATTCGTAATATCACAGTTCTGCCGCAATTCGAATATCCGGTTCTAATCGATCACGACTTTATGATCGTTTTCAAAAAAGAGTCATTTGTCGGTCCAGCTATTTATCCGTGGTTTTCTAAATCTATCTTTGATATCAAAAGTTTTAATGATATCGAGAGGAGTTTCCACTTGGCTAATGATCTTCTTTTGGGTATTTCTTTTTGTATCATAAATCATCTTTTAATATATTTGAGTATATGGATTGTTAATATTAATTTGTTGTGCGTTACATTAAAACATTGTGTTCTTATTTTATATTTCAATTCAATTTTTTTTTTATATTTTCAGATGTTCTTGGTCGCGTCATTGCTGTGTATGATAAAGACTTGAATAAACCCGGCTTGCATTTTCTTCTTCAAGATCTTGAGTAATTAATCTTTCTAAAATTATCAAGGGCTATTTTCTCCATTCCTTTATTTTAAACCATATTTACTAAATTGCATATTTCTTACTAACTTTATATTTTTTGTTCTTTATTTCAGAGAAAATATATTACCTTGCAAGTTCTTCAAACCATATTCAAAATCGGTGAACCACTTCATTCGTTTTATGAAGAAATCTGTTGAGATGGAAAAGTGTGTAATCATCATTCAACTGTGCAAGACCAAAAAATATCAAGGTTAGATTTATTATCATTAAAAGTGCTGAACAATATTTGAAAAATTATGTATAAATTACAATGGGAAATTTTATCTTTATGTCTTTTACAGGAGAATATCACCTGACCAATTTTTTCAATTTAACGAGAGTCGTATTTTCCCCCGACGTGAAGGAAATTGAGGATTTCAGTAAGAGGTATTCTTAATATTTCATTGTTTTTATTTTATTTTATACTTTGATTACTGTTTATCCAGTGCTTTTATGAATTCAAATTTAATTAAAATTAATGAAATATTATGTAGCATGTTTGGTTCTTCTTCTGTTGTGAATGTTTTGGATAAAGATTTTGCTATCGACCCTCTTTATGTCCCCGCGGAAAAGGAGTTGTCAGACAAATCGGCGGTAGTTATATCTTTATCCGCTCTGCTTTTTTGTAATGAGGTAAGTATATATCATTACTTGATTTTCTTAATTTTATTAAATTAACGAATTGGTGTAGAAAATGGGATTCTGTCTTATATACGTATACTTATATCTATATATAAGCGTATGTTTGCCTACTGGTAACAACAGTATATATACATATGCTATCTATATATACATGTGTTTTTAAACAATCAAGAATACGTGCGCACACTCACATGCACATACCATTTCATATATGCATGTATCTAAACCCACATTCACAAGTTTTTTATCTGTTGTTTTTTCTGTTTCCTTTGTTAGCCCAGGATGTTTTGGACAGCTGGAAAAATAACTGATATTGTGAAGGAAAGAGGTTGGTTTCGTGCAGTTTGCCCGCAGTGCAAGAACATATCCGTTGATTCATATTCAAGGCTGTGTTGTTCTTCGTGTGGTGATTATATAATTCCACACGCAATGTTCAACATATATGTGCGTGTGTGTGATGGCTCTTACAATTTCCTCCTTTTATTGAAAAATAATTTATGCTTGAGGTTGTTTGGAGAGTCAGTGGAAGGTGCTTTTGATTCTATGATTTTGGTAAATTATTATTCAATATTAATTTCCAATTGTTATATTAATCTTGAAATCCTTATGATTATCGAATATTTATTCTGATAACATCTTTTCAGGATGACGAGAAGCGCAGTCCCGATGTCACTGTAGGTCCTTCTATTCCCTTGGTTGTGAAAGGTCTGATTGGACAGGATCTTCTATTCAAAGTATCTATTCAAGGGAACGAGGATACCAAAAGTGAAGCCGTTTTCTTAGTTCACAATATCTGTTATGACAGTGTGTTAGTGGAACTGCACGTTTCGAAATTGAACAGCAATAAGCCTAAATTTCCAGTGGAAGATGATCTAGCGGTGTCTGAAAGTTCTGACCCCAGTGATGATTCTGATCAGTCCATGCACGATCTTAGCCCTGTGTCCGTGATGGTACCAGCTGACGATGATGACAAGCAATGGATGTCCAATTTAAGTCCTGTGTCAGGTGACTATGCTGCCGACAAAGATGAAGTGCGCTCGGAGGAAGGAGTTGTGCGCAAGAAGCAAAGGAAAGATGAAGGTTCCTCATCCCAAGTCCATTCAGATGATACTGGCTCTGAGTGATTTGGAATTTATTCGTGGAACACTTTTTTAAATTATCAACTTTTTCGTGCTTTTGTTTTGTTGGAATTTTTTTTTTTTTGATAACTCTTTGAAATATTTTCTACTGTGTGTTTAGTTGATTTATTGATGTTTTTTTTTTGTGTTTTTAAAACTGAAATTTGTTTTGGTTCTGTACTCATGCATTGTCGATGTCGAGTTTCTCGATCTAAAACTAGCATCTCCAAGCGTAAGTTTTCAGACAGTGTAGTATAGTATGAACTCTTGGTTAGCATTGTCGTATGAACAAGATACTTAGATAATAGTAGACTGGACTCTTTGTTTTTGGAATTAAAAACACAAGTAGTATTTAATTTATATTTATTCCATGAAAATAAAATGAATAATAACTTTCGTTCACTGTTTCGTTTTCTTTATATAATACTAAATTTTATTAGTTTTTTAAAATAGATTTAGGGTTTGTCTTTGTTCTTTCTTCTCCTTCTCCGGGTTTTTCTTTCTTCTTCTTCTCCAGAAATTAAAGAATACTCGAACGAGAAATGAATTTCACCGGCGGAGAGGCTGAAAATTCGGCTTGGACTTCTAGAAGTTCCTCTAGCACTTCTGGAAATTCCGGTAGCACATCAACTGAAGATCGCGCAGAGATCGATATTGGTTGTTTTTCGACTTCAGGTCAAGGAAAGATCTGTCCCGGTGAAATTGATTGTGAGTCTTCTCTCCTTTTGTTACAGTAACAAATCTTTTGTTTCTGACTAGATTTTTCATATTAACTATTTGTTCCAAATTTGTTCTAGGTTTTCTACCCGTTTCATCGATTTATTTTTTTCTTAACTCATTTTCATTAAATTATTCTTTTAAATCTTGATAAAATAATTCACTTGCATCAGTTTTATATTATTTTATTATATATTTATATATGAGTTAGTTATTTCTTATTTGTGTTTTTCTATGATTATGCGAATTAGCGGAACAATGTCTCAGATTATGTCTTCGTATTTTAAAATATTTTTTCATGATATGTATTATCTTATTATATTATAATTGTTTCTCAAGTTACAAGAAGAGTTCCATGTCCAATGAGATTCCACATTACGATCAAAGATGGAGATACTGTGACTGTTGTAAGTATATATTTGGAATTCGTTGATTTCCTATTTTTTGGTTTTATCAACTTTGATTTTGACCAACTGCGTCTTTTGTAAGCCAATGCCAACATCATTCATTGAAAAGTGCTCTTATCGTATGCCTGTGTTCGCCGATATTAAGACTCCTTTTGCTCGAGTTCATTCTGTTGCGTTGGGTGAAGACAGCGACGGTCGTCTCCATATAGTAAGAGGTTGGCATGAGTTTCGGGAAAAATATCAGATTAAGACGGGGCAATTGTTGACATTCCATTGGAACGATCTATTCCACTTCAATGTGCACATTTATGATGTTGATGGGGTTGAGATAACCTATGATGCTGACCATGTCCGAAGAGGTCGGGAAGTAGATTTAAAGAGTGTCTCTCACAAGTTTTCTGAACGAATTTTAGACCATCGACGCTATCGCTTGGTAAGTACTACTGTAAGTTTTTTTTACTGTGCCAGTTCAATATAATATTAATTCATGCGTTTTTTCTATGTTTTTCAGACGATTCCTAGATCATTCGCCATCGAGACTGAGCTTGAGAACAAATCAGAGGTGATCCTGTCAAATGGAAAAGGAATCAGAATGTCAGCCCGTTTGCGTAAACGAAGACGAAGTGATACAGATAAAAATAAAAGCATTTTTCTCGACAAGGAATGGCAGGAATTCTGTAATCAGAGTGAGTATTATGTTGGCATGGTGTTGGACTTCTACTACGATCGTACTTCCACCACGTTGTATGTTGTTCCAGAATTTGAAATGTTGTCTGCTTCCGACTCCTCCGATTGACGAATTAGAATATTTCTTAATTAGTATTTCTATTATTATTTTGAACTGATACATTGTTAAATTTTAACTGAAATATTTCTAGGATTTCCGAAATGTACTTGACTTTGAGCCCTTCCTTTGTGTGCATTTTGGGTGACATATTTAGATGTTGACTTTATGATTTTGTTTTGGATCTATAAACCAAGTTATGTTTATTAGTTTAGTATTTATCGGATTTTTTAAATTAAAATGTGTTTTTATTATAACAACTTATGCTATTCAAGTTTTTCGTGCTTTTGTTTTGCTGGAGATTTTTTGGACTGAGAACTCTTTCAATATTCTGTATTTTGGATAAAAATTGCAGAGGAGCAAATGGCAGTGGCTGAAGTGTTTGTTATGGATTGTTTGTTTATTGAAGTGATATTTGTTGTAAAAGTTTATTGAAAACAATTATAAAAATTGCAAAGGGGGAGATGCTTTTGGTGGTTGCTGTTCTGCTTTTCCAATTACCAAAGAAGACAAAAGAGAAGTTCAAGTGTTTGTTATTATGGATGGAAAAAGAGAGACTCATGTTTCAATTACCAATGAAAGAAGGCAAAAGAAAAGTTGAAGTTTTTGTTTTTATTGATTGAAAAATAGAAATTTAGTTGCACAAGTAATTGGAGAAAAAAAAATGACGACTTATTATTATTATTAGTATTATTATTATTATTTATTATAATAAAGATGAGTGTAATAAATATTTGATTAATTAATTTATATTTATTCCATAAAAAGAATTTGTGAAAATGGTATCCATTCTCCTAAATAGAGTAAAATAGTACAGTAGTATTTTTTTCACAATTTAATTTTTTACCAATAATTATTCATCCTAATTTTCAATAATAATAATAATATTTATTTTATTTTATTTTTTTAATTGAGAAAGATCTTAACTATATTCAATGAAAGATCTCCATTGTTTCATTAGGACTTATTTTAGTTAAATTTTCATTTAGGACAAGATCTCAATCCTAAAATTACACCCTAAATAAGTTTTATAATTATTTTTGACCGATATGTCTTTTCATTAGAAGCACTTTTTATTAATTTGTTATTTTTTTTATAATTCTTTGTCTTTTCATTATAATTTTTTTTTTGTAAAATCTATTCAAGACATTATTTTTTATTATTATTATTTGTCTTTTCATTAGAAAAAAAAATGGTTAAACCCAATGTAACACGTTACTTTTTTATAATTCTTTGTCTTTTCGTTATTAGAAATTTTTTTGGTTAAACCTAATGCAACACGTATTCTCTTAATGGGATTTCCAAGAGAACCCTAATAATTTTTTTATTTTTCAAAGCATCGATAACGATGCATCCTTCTTTATATTCTCTTTGCATTTTATTTGTTGTACTTCACTACTCTATACTTGAAAAATATATTGAGATAGAATGGCTGACAATTTCCGTTCGTTGAAACACTTTACTCCTCTCTCTGACATTAACAAGGATAGAATGGATTGGAAGATACAAGTTCGAATTTGTAGGAAGTGGAAGACGACGGGCAATGGAAAAATTTCAGAAACCTTGGAGTTTTTGTTTGTCGATATTCAGGTTTTTTAGTGTCTTACGTATTTTTCAATTATCTTAATTGCAGTTAAAAATATACATATACTTATGTATTTTTCATTCGACTTTTGGCAGGGAACTAGAATTCATGCAATTGTTAAGAAGATGCTCATACCTAAATTCCAGGATTTGTGCAATGAAGGAGATATTGTTACTGTCCATCAGTTCTCCGTTGTTGATAGGCCAAAGAACTTTCCTGTTGCGGATTTCGCATATAGGATTGTGTTCCATGGAAATACATACGTTGGTTCAAACATGAACAACAAATTTCCCAAGTCCATTTTCCAGTTCAAAGATTATTTGGAAATTCTAAGTGGCTCTCTAAAGGATGATGATGGTTTATTTGGTATTTTTGTATTTTATATCTTAATATGTTTATCATTATATATTTTCTTATTCTTTTCTTGCGTTAAATTGATATAAACATCTGACTATGTGTTCATGCAAGATGTAATTGGCACAATCGCTGATATTAATGACTCAAGGTTGAAGACCGATACGTCTGTCAAAGGCAACAAGAGCATTCAGTTCTTGCTTCAAGATCACCAGTACGTTTTGTATTTGTTTTTTAAAAGTTAATTTCACGAATACTAAATATTAATCATTGAATTAACAGAGAGCTGAAAATTGAGTGCGTTCTGTGGGAACCCTATTGCCATGAGTTGAAAGAATTTGTTGAAGAGTTGAGAACAAACAAAGATAATCAAGTAGTGGTTATACAGTTGTGCAGAGCAAGGAAATTTAGAGGTAAAGAAATTACTCGAATAAATATTGATTTATATCATTACTTATAATTCCAGCTTAATGAATATTTAAAAAATGTGTTGTATATTTGTTGAAGGGGCGATTGGAGTTTCAAATACTTTTCATGCTACTAAAGTTATTGTTGATCAAAATTTGGAAGAGATTGTTGAGTACAAGAGCAGGTAATACTGTGTTTTTTTCATCAATGCTATAAATAATTCAGAATACTGACAATCGTGTTGGAATTTATAATAAACAGGTTGCCAAATAATGCTGTGACAAGTTCTTTCGATGGTTCAAAAATATCAAGTGCATCTTTTGTCAGTGTAAAGGATGAGTTGCAGAACCCTTCTACTGTCTACTTAACTCTCCATGACTTGAAGAATTGTGAAGTGGTTAGTTTGTTGTCTAATTTTAATTATAGCATTTATTTAACATTTATTTATTTAATACTTTATTTGTGTGAACTGAATTTTTTATTTAAATTTTTATACCGAATTCATCATGTTTAGGTTTTGAAGGCTTGGGTTGTGGCATCTGTTGCCGAGGTTTTATATGAGAAAGCTTGGTTTTATACGTCTTGCCTTAAGTGCAAGAAAAAGGTTGTAGATAAAGAAAACAAGTTGTACTGTGGTTCGTGTGATGATTTTGTTCTTGGATGTCAACGTTATAAAATACATATTAATGTGGTTGATGGTTCCGGTAATGCTGAGTTCTTGCTGTGGAATGAAATTTCTACGTTGTTAATTGGAAAAACTGCTTCGGAGGTTTTGGGTGGTATCACTAAGGTAAGATTTTTGTCCAGTAAGGTAAGATTTTTGTTTTTTGTGTTATACATTCGAAAATATATTACATATTTTTTTTTCTTAATGGCATGGATGTTAATGTATACTTTATATTTCTTTGTGTATTTCAGGATTCTCTAAACAAAAATGTTGGAGGTGGTATAAATGATGTTGCTAAAGTTGATCTCCCCGAGCCTGTTGACAAATTGATTGGAAAGGAATTTATGTTCAAGGTCAGTGTTGGGTTGAAGCATATTGAAGGGAGCGACCCTGTGTATGTTGTTGAGAAATTCTCCGATGATATGGAAATGATCATGAAGCATAAAAAATTCAACCATGGAGTTCTTCCTTTCGGTTGGTGTCCTCTTGATGATGTTGTTGCTGAATCAGTCACCCCCAAGGGTAAAGAAGTTGTCAACTCGGATGAAGGCTTCAAAACCCCTGAAACTAAGAAGATTACGAAAAGGAATTTGCAGTGTGCTTTACAGGATTCAGCGGGATCGGTAACTTCTAAGATCATCAAGACTGAAAAATAAAGTTGATGCAAGAATGTGTTCTCCGTCAATGTTTTCTCATTTTGTGTTATGTATGTATGCTTCAGACTTTATTATTGTATTTCCTTTTTTTGTTGTGCTGCTACAAAATTCTGTTTGGAATCCTTTTGGTGTTTTGCGGGTACTATTTTCTGTTTTGAAGTTTAAGTGTTTCAGCACGTGGAAACGTTGGTTTTGATATTATGAAATATCTTTTGAAGAAGTAGCAGCTTTCGTTGTTTAATTTGCAGTGTGATTTAATTGTTTGTGTTGTTGAATTATTTTTTCCAGAAATGCATATTAAATCTGCCAAAATTATCCTAGACCAAAAAAAATTTATATTTTTATTTTTAAGTAATAATTATAAGCATTGATATTTCATTTTTATTTTTAAGTAATAATTATAAGCATTGATATTTCAACCAAAGAAAAATGATGATGTACGTTTCCTCAAAAGGATTATCATTATCTCTATATCTTTTTATAATACCATTTTCCTCTATTCTCATCCTCATCCTTCTCTCAAAAAAATTCAATTTCAGTGTTCTGTATTCAATTGTCTTCAACTTTTCTATGTCTCGGTTTCCATGTCTTAGTTTTATCAGAGCTGCTCATGATTTGCGGATTACTTCTACTAAAGTTGTGAACCTCTCTGATATTCCGAAGTGTTTAGAGGTATTATGCATATGTTCCTTAATTAATTTATGTCTATGTCTATTTTATTTAAAGTTCAATTTTATTTAATTAAATTCTTTTTTTTTTTTAGTCAAGTAATATTTGGAGTGTTGGATGGATAACTGAAATTGTTAGCACAAGAGATTGGTTTTATACATTTTGTTTTGATTGCAATGAATATCCTCCTGCTAATGATTCCAGTTTGGTTTGCCATGGCTGTGATGAGTATCTTATTAAAAACGCAAAGTACGATATCTTCATTCGTGTTACTGATGGCCGCGATATTGTAATGTTGCGTTTGTTGGATCAAGTTGCTATGCAGCTTCTTGGTAAAACTGCTCAAGAAGCTTTTCAGAAGATGGTTCTGGTAATATTATTTCTTATTTATATAAATATTTTTGATTATAAAATGATGATTAATTAAAATTTTTGATTCTATAAATATCATTATTTTACAATATATTCAAAATGATTTTTTCATAATTAAATATTTGTCATCTTTGCAGGATACATTTAAAGAAGTTGATGGGAATTGCGTTCCCTTAGAAATTAGTCTTAAACGTATTCTTCCAGAACCAATCATCAATCTTATTGGAAAAGAAATTTTGTTCAATGTCGTTGTTCCTTCCAGCCAAGTTGAAGAATCTAAATTTGCTTATGTTGTTGATGAGTTATCCACTGATCGTTTTCTTATCGACATGAACAAGCACCTCTTTTTCAAAGATGAATCTCCTTCTTCAGATGCCACGAGGAACATTGTTTCGAAAACAGCAGCTTCTTTTTAAATTATAATATTTCTATTTAGTATTATCTTTTAATCTTTTTAGTTTTGAACAATATTTATTTTTGTAATTCTGAATATTTAGTACTCTCTATTATCATTATTTACTTATGGGTACTTAAATTAAGTAATGATGATAAATTTAATCTTCATTTTATTTTAGTATTATAATTCATATTCAAATTAATAAAATTCTTAAATTAAATTTTTATTTAATAATTCTACCCTTTAATAATAAAATTAATATACGTTTTATATTTCGAAATAATCATTATATAATATCTTTCTAATATTTTCTATATATTCTTTTCCTAATATGTTTATATTAATTGTATTATTTTTTCATTGATATTTTTTTAAAGAAAATGAATAACAAAAAAAAATAATAGATGAATACCAAATACATTAATATAATATATAATACCAAATATATATTAAATAGTAATTTATTCTAAAAATAATTAACTCCATGCGCATGCTATGGTTTATCCCCTTTAGAGGGAAAGGTGAATACCATACGCAATTACGTTATTCTTTCCCACAAGTTATGTTTCCTAATCATTATTAATATTAAAACCTTTACATATTTTTCCTAGCTATTATATATATATGATGAATGAATTGCAAATGTTGTCAAGGGCATCAGGTGCTGGTCAAGAAAACAACACCAAAGCATTGTGTGCTGGTCAAGAACACGACTTCAAAGCATCACGTGGTAGGGAAGAAACCTAATTGATTCTAAATATTTCTTATTATGGATTTATTTATTTTCTTATTTTGCCATGCATGTTTTATACATACAGAGATAAATTTATATACATTCTGATTGATTATTTTCTCACGATTTCTTATTTAACAGTAATATATATATCAAGTTCTTGATATCAATGTCACCCAAGAGGAAAAAAAAATCAGGTGAGAAAGCGAGTTAAGAATTTTCAACAAAAGTTCTTCTGTATCATTCCAATGTGTTTGAGAACTGTATATTTTGAAAAGTCGATAATAATTTCTCACTAATTCTCATAGGGAAAGATAATATTTCCAACCTTGCGGAAAATACGAAGAAAGCTCGGTCTACAACGAACTCTTTCGGTAATCTTATTATTTTCGAGCAATGTTTTTAATAAACAATAAATATATTTTATTTTACAAGTTATATTTTCATAGGATCAACGTGTTTCGTTAAATCTTTTTATGTTTTTTTTATCTATCTACAATCAGATGGTTTTATTTTAGAGTCGTCTACCGTGAATGCATGTTCGTCGATCAACCCTCCTTTATCAGTTACTACCGATCAGAATATACGACGGATCAAGATTGTCGATTTGAGTAAACCATTCGATTGCGTACAAGTTCAATGTAGTCTGCAGATCTATTTCAAAAATTTTAACCTTTATATTATTATCGAAGAATACATCACTGATAACATTTTATTTTTTCATTAGGCGGATCTACTAATAAATCTCCTATTGTCGAGAGTGGTCAAAGTTCAATTTTGATAAACAGTGGTATGGCGACATGCGAAGGATCAACTTCAAATGCTCCAATTCAGAATATTGTAGTCCCTTCATTAGTAAATAGAACAATCGGAGCTCCAAAGCGGAATGGAAAAGAAAATCAGTCAAGTGCTTGCGCATCGAATAATCAAGGACTTTCTAAGGAGAATGCAAAATATGCAGGTTGATCTTTTTCGGCGGCATGCATTATTTTTTATTTACTTTGTAATAAGTATGAATTAATAAAAGTTTTAAAATTTTCATTTCTTTTAAGGTTATCACGACATTGGCGATCCGATTTGGAAATGTATTCATTGTGGTGCTAAATTCTGGAGAGATGAGAGAATAGAAAAGGCCAGAAATATTTCAGGACTTCCAAAGTATAATTTGTGCTGCGTTCATGGTTAGTATTTGTTATTATATTTTATGTCAGTTGTGTATTCATAATGATATTTTTTTTTGGTAGATAATTTGTTTTATTTATATACAGTTTTAGGGTAGTTAAACAACTGTTTTTTTGGTACTCAGGTAAAATTAAGTTACCAGCCATCATGGACCCTCCGCAAAAGTACAAAGATTTATTGTACGGAAAAGGTCCGATGAGTAAAAAATTTCAAAAGTCAATGCGAATGTACAATATGATCTTTTCTTTCACTTCAATGGGAGGGAAGATCGACAGGTCATTTAACGACGGAAGGGCAGCTCCTATTTTCAGATTAAATGGCGATAATTATCATTTGATTGGTAGTTTACTCCCAACCCGAAGCGATAGAGCTATGTTTGCTCAACTGTACATCTACGACACTGAAAATGAAGTAGTAAACAGGATTAATTCCGTAAGGTTAGATGTTTTGATTAATTTATGGTATTCAATTATTTGCATCGAGATTGCAGTTTTTATTTTTTTATTTAAATTCTGATAAATTTAATTAATATCGCATTGTCTGTTTAACAGTAATGTTGCGGACAAACAGGCTCAACTACAAGATGCTGAGTTTCATGCCGAGATCGTCTCTGTTCTCAAGAACGTACTGAATGAGAATAATATGTTGGTTCTTTGGTTTCGCTATGCCGGGGAAAAGATACGTGAACATAGAGAAAATTTGTTCACTGAAGATGACATTAAACTGAGGTTGATTTGCCGAAGGAGTTCTGATGGTCAAAGATACAATTTGCCAACTGTTTCGGAGGTGGCGGCTTTAATTGTTGGAGATGTTGATAACCTGGAGGATCACAGGGATATTATTATTGAAACTCGATCAAAGACTTTACAGCGCATAAATGAGTTGCATGTGTCGTATTTGCCGCTCCAGTATCCGTTGCTATATTTGTACGGAGAAGATGGATTTAGAGATGACGTTCCTCATCGTAAAACGACTAGGAGTAAAGAAGTTAAAAAAAAAAAGGTTTCAATGAAAGAGTACTTCTCCTACATGCTGCAAGAGAGGGATACTGAATCTCCTCATATTCTTTTTGGACGACGTTTATTTCAACAATTCTTGGTTGACGCTTATACGATGGTTGAGTCGTACAGAATTACTTACATAAAAAATCATCAGCAGGATTTCAGATGTGACTCTTACGCTGCGTTGGGCGAAGCATTAATTAATGGAGAGACTAACCTGGCAGAAACTGGTAAAAGGATTATTTTGCCTTCTTCTTTCGTTGGTGGTGCCCGATTCATGATACAAAATTATCATGACGCAATGGTTGTATGTAGGTGGGTAGGATATCCAAATTTGTTTATTACTCTCACATGTAATCCGAAGTGGGATGAAATAGAGAGGTATTGTAAAGAAAGAGGATTGACTGCAAATGATCGACCGGATATTCTTTCTCGAATGTTCCACACTAAGTTAGACAACATGTTGAGAGATCTTCGTCAGGGAAAGCTGTTTGGGGAGTTATCTGCGAGTTAGTGCATCCTTTATCTATTTTTAATTTTCAACTGCTCTTATTTAATTAGTTTAAAGTTTTAAATTCTCATTGTTTTTTATTCTTATTTTCAGTTGTTTATACTATCGAGTTTCAGAAACGTGGAATGCCGCATGCTCATATTCTACTGTTCATAAAAAATTTCCCCCAAACAGCAACTCCAGGTGTCGTCGACAGTATTATATCTGCGGAGATTCCTGATTGCAAGGAAGATCCGGAATATTATGACGCGGTCAGTGAGTTCATGATTCATGGTCCGTGTGGCGTAGCAAATAAAAAATCACCGTGCATGGATGGATGTCGATGTACAAAAAAATTCCCTAAGAAATACGTTGATCGCACAACGGTAGATAATGATGGCTTTGTCGTTTACAAAAGAAGGGATGATGGCAGGACAATATTAAAGGGAGGAATTGAACTTGACAATAGGTATGCTTTTAGGATGTTTCGTTTTATTTATGCTTAGATAATAAAAAATAAAATTCATCTTTGAATACTTCTTCCAGAATGCCATTGTATAAAATTCATCTTCTAATAATCTCATTGGGTTCATATTTTTTTCAGGTCTGTTGTTCCCCATAACCCTTATCTCCTGAAAAAATATAGATCCCATATTAACGTGGAGTGGTGCAATCGTTCGCGGTCTATTAAATATTTGTTCAAGTACGTTCACAAAGGACACGATCGAGCAACTGCCGTTTTTTATCAGTCTCACAATGACGCTGCTGGAAATAGAATTATTGATGAAATAAAGCAATATTTAGATTGCAGATACGTATCTGCGTCGGAAGCGGTGTGGCGGTTATATGGATATGAAATTCATTTCAACCAGCCTAACGTTGTGAGATTGAAATTTCATCTGCCTAACGAGCAGGTTGTTGTATTTAGGGATGGGTCGTCTGTTACGAATGTTGTGACCAGAGCAGCGGGTAAAGAGACTATGTTTACAGCTTGGATGATTGCAAACATTAAATTTCCAGGAGCGAAAGAGATAACTTACGCTGAGTTTCCTATGAAATTCGTTTGGGATGAGAAGGAACATGCTTGGCGGCCAAGGAAGAGAAGAGTTGCTCTAGGGAGATTGAACTATGTACATCCAGGCAGGGGGGAGTTGTATTATATGCGACTTCTGCTGAATGTTGTGAAAGGTTGTGAATCGTATGATGATATTTATCGTTATAACGGGATACGATATGAAACCTTTAGAGAAACCTGTTTCGCCCGTGGTTTGATTGATGACGATAATGAATTTGTTAAAGCCATTGAAGAAGCTGCAGTTTGGGGTTCAGAAACAATGCTTCGATCTTTATTTGTGAATTTGATTACTTCTGATTCTGTCAGTCGGCCAGAGATTCTTTGGGAAAGTTGCAGCCATCTACTCATACCAGACATCTTAAATAAATATCGTATTCGTTTGGAACGCCCTGGTATGATTATTAACATCTCCAATTCATTCTTTACAGTTTATTTCTGTGTCGACGACGTAAATGCACTATACATCGGGTCTAAGAGTCCTTGATATGATTTTTTATTTCTTCTCTTTTTTTACAGATTTAATTCTCAGCGACAATCAAATTAAAAATTGTGATTTTTTATTTGTTCTCTTTTTTTACAGATTTGATTCTCAGTGACGATCAAATTAAAAATTTGTGCTTGAGGGAAATTGAAGATGTAATGCAAAGAAAAGGGAAAACCCTTTTAGATTATCCCAAGATGCCGTATCCGCAGCACGATGAAGCTATTGGTAGAAATCGCCTTATAGCGGAAGAGCTGAATTACGATCGAAAAATACTTACAGAAGAGCACGTCAAGCTGATCGGAATGCTTAATCGTGATCAAAGGCAAGCATATGAATCGATAATGTCTGCTTTCCACGAAAACAAAGGACAAATTTTCTTTCTATATGGTTATGGAGGAACCGGCAAGACATTTGTTTGGAACACTCTCTCTGCCGCTGTTCGTTCAATGGGACATATTGTGTTGAATGTTGCTTCTAGCGGAATAGCTTCTCTTCTCTTACCCGGAGGCAGGACAGCTCATTCAAAATTTTCAATTCCTTTGAACTTAACCGATGATTCAACCTGCAATATAAGCAAGAGAACCGAACTCGCTGAGTTGATTCAACAAGCTAAAATGATTATATGGGACGAAGCTCCCATGACGCATAGGTAATAAAACGGCTCTCATTCTCAGGTTTTGTATTTCACATTTTCTTTTTTTTTTTTTTTTTTTTTTGGCTGAAAATTATCTAACTGAAGTTGACTTTGTATAATTTTGTAGGCATTGTTTTGAAGCACTTGATCGAACAATGCGTGATATTATGCGAAGTTTTGATCCGCGGGCTGTTGAAAAGCCCTTTGGAGGAAAGGTTATTGTATTTGGAGGGGATTTCCGCCAAATTTTGCCGGTAATTGCTAAAGGTACGAGACAGGATATTGTTCATGCGACGATTAATTCCTCCAACATTTGGAGAGAATGCAAAGTCTTGAGGTTGACGACTAATATGAGATTGCAGAATTTTGTGGACGAAAATGATTTAATTACTTTAAGAGAATTCTCTAATTGGATGTCTTCGATTGGGGATGGAACTATAGGAGACGACAATGATGGGTTTGCTGTTGTAGAAATTCCCAATGATCTTCTCATAACGTCTTCCGATGATTTCATCGGTTCAATGGTTGATGCAATATATCCGGATTTCTCAAATCATATTGGAGACGTTGAATTCTTACAAGGTAGGGCCATTTTGGCTCCGACTTTGGAAGAAGTTGATTCTATTAACGATTACATGGTTGCGATGCACTCTACGGATGAAAGAATATATCTTAGTGCTGATTCGATTGAAAAGTCTGAGGGTGCAGAGAATATGTTTGCAAACATGCATTCCGTTGAATTCTTGAATACCATCAAATGCTCAGGGTTGCCGAATCATCAGTTGAAGTTAAAGGTTATTTCTATCTTATTTGTAAAGTTTTTATGTTTGTTCGTAATATAAAATATAAATGGATGTTATGCTCCTTAATGTTTATATTAAATGGTATCTTCTTCATGAAATTAAAATGTAGATTATTTTATTTATTGTTTATGCTCTATGCATATGAACATGATGTTTAGTTATTGATGTTTACTATTTTTTTTTTTTTGTTTAGGTTGGTGTTCCGGTGATGTTGATAAGAAACATGGATCACTCGGCAGGACTGTGCAATGGAACTCGATTGGTCGTAACCAAACTTGGGACTTATGTTATAGAGGCTCGAGTCTTGGGAGGCAAAAATGCGAATGAAATTGTGTATATTCCCAGGATGACGCTTTGTCCTTCTGATTCGAGGATTCCTTTTAAATTTCAACGAAGACAATTCCCGTTGATGATATCGTATGCAATGACGATCAATAAAAGCCAAGGTCAATCGTTGACAGATGTTGGTGTGTTTTAGAAGAAACCGGTTTTCACTCATGGGCAATTGTACGTTGCTGTTTCAAGGGTGACGAATAGAAGCGGGTTAAAAATTTTGTGTTGTGACGAGAATGGTAAACTTACAAACAAAACAAATAATGTGGTGTTTAAGGAAGTCTTTCAAAATTTGTAATAAAAGTTTTGAATTCTGCCTTTCAATGATATTCCTCTTTATTTTATAAATTTTACATGGTTTAATCATTTTTATGTTCTTAATAAATATTTTTTGCAGGTTTAATGTATGTATGTACATGTTTTAATCATTTTTAGTCATTTCATGTTCGTATCTTAATTTTGCAGGTTAAGGTATATATTTTTTTGCTATATTCCTCTTTATATTATAAATTATACATGGTTTAATCATTGTAATGTATGTTTTAAACGAAAACAAATTGTTTTAAACGATATTGTAGAGAGCTATGTACGTAAAATCACGAACACCGCAAGATCAAGGGCACATTAAAAAAACAAACACGAAACGTCATATCCCGGGCATCGCACGGGTGTTACACTAGTACATTATTCAAAAGTGGCAGCTTTTTTGTGTATTTAAGACTTGTTTGTATATTTTCTTACGAAAAAATATTTGGTAAAATATAACTCTCCATAAATCCCATTACATCTAAACAAAAGATATAAATTCACTTTTATTTCACAAATATTTATTTTTACTACTAGTATATACCTATATACATTCATATACGGGTGTGAGTGTGTAACTTAGAAGGGGGGTGGTGCCCCCTCAGTTAAAAATAAAAACTACTGTCCAGTACCTTAAGAGCATCTGTAAGGCCATGTACATCAATGAGTCATTCATCCTTCATTTTTTATTTATTTTCATCTCAATATCACATTTTTTTATTACTCACCTCATAAGACCATATACATCGGTCAATAAAAATGAAGCATGAAGATGATTTTTGATGACATGGCAATTACATGTGTGGGCAACAATGAAGGATGAAAATACGAATGAGGAATACTTCATGTTTTGGAATTCGACAATGAAGGAAATCTAGTGGGACCAGCATTAAATATATGATATTTTATTATGCTATATTTATTTATCTTTTAAATATATATTTTAAATAAAATATATTTAAAATATATTTTTCATCATATTAATATTTTATAAAATAATATTTAATATTATAATTATTTTAAGTTTATCAATAGTAAAATAGTTTCATTAATTTAATGTAGGAAAATACTTTTATTAATAGTTTCTATTTATACAATTTTTTTTAATTTAAAATTTATAAGATATTATTTTAAAATTTTAATTTTTAAGAAATAAATAATGTTGTGAAGTATGATAAAATAAATAAATAGGTAAAATGAGTGACCCATTGATGTTGGTAGTTTTTTTGAATGAATAATGAAAAGGTGAATTATGAGGTGAGTAATAAAAAAATGTGATATTGAGATGAAAATAAATAAAAAAGGAAGGATGAATGACTCATTGATGTACATGGCCTAATTCACCTTTTCATTATTCATTCAAAAAAACTACCAACATCAATGGGTCACTCATTTTACCTATTTATTTATTTTATCATACTTCACAACATTATTTATTTCTTAAAAATTAAAATTTTAAAATAATATCTTATAAATTTTAAATTAAAAAAATTGTATAAATAGAAACTATTAATAAAAGTATTTTCCTACATTAAATTAATGAAACTATTTTACTATTGATAAACTTAAAATAATTATAATATTAAATATTATTTTATAAAATATTAATATGATGAAAAATATATTTTAAATATATTTTATTTAAAATATATATTTAAAAGATAAATAAATATAGCATAATAAAATATCATATATTTAATGCTGGTCCCACTAGATTTCCTTCATTGTCGAATTCCAAAACATGAAGTATTCCTCATTCGTATTTTCATCCTTCATTGTTGCCCACACATGTAATTGTCATGTCATCAAAAATCATCTTCATGCTTCATTTTTATTGACCGATGTATATGGTCTTAATGTACCTACTTATATACTAATCTCTCTCCCTCTTAAAATATATGCACTACTTTCTTTTTTGGATGTCTATAATAGTTGATACAACCGAAAAAAGAAAATAAATATTCTTACTTTTTCACTTGAAAATATAATTTTACTCCTACTTTATCTACCTACTTTATAAATTCCACTCACAATTACTTTATTTTTTAACTTAAAAATACATTTTTACCTTTACTTTTTAACCATAAAAAAAAAAAAAAAATTCTAAATCTCCGTGCCCACAAATGTTTTATATATACATATGTGTGTGTTTGAAGTTGAAGTACCTATAACTATTTTGCTTTAATTTTTAACAATTGTGAAGTACTATAAAATTTACACTTATATTTTTAAGTATTAAAATTAATATGTTTTGGATATTTTAACTTTTAATTTTTGTTTCATTAAATAGTTTCTAATGATAGTTTGGGTTCTATGCATCATTTGATGGGTTCTTAAATAAAAATATATATTTAATTTTTTTTTATCAAAAACTAAATAGTAAAAATATATTTATTATTAATTATTTACTAGAATTTAAAAAATTATTGATAAAATTGTAATTTAAAAAGAAAAAGTGAAATATTTGTGTTAGAATAATATGTACATATAAGTTGAAATATCTAAATATAAAATATGTGCACATTAAATTTAGATATATAAAATATTTATTATATAAAATAAATCTGAAGATTTTCATGTATATATTGAAATTAGTTACTCAAATTTTCAGTATTTTTTACAATAATAAATTTTAAAATTTATTTTTTTAATTAATATTTTTAATTTATTAATTTATAAATGAGCTATAATATTTTACCATAACAAAACTCTATTTTGTCTCATTCATATATCTATACATATATAAAACGAGTGACCAATGACATACCAAGGATGCATTTACACTACAAATTATATTAATTTTTTATTCTTCAAAGAGTATTAAGCATTTCCCATATTCCAAAATGAGTTTATTTTTGGGCTGAATAAAAAAACTCCATCTACCGAACTTTGTATGTGCCGGCAATTCGCTCCTGGTCAGCGTCCGCAGCAGTGGCCGAGATTCCAACATCGCTTCCCAGAGGCCGAGATTCTGACATCAGTGGCCGAGATTCCGACATCGCTTCCCAGAGGCCGAGATTCCGACATCGCTTCCCAGATAGGCCATCTCCCCTGGAAATTGTGTCGATTTTCAACTGGGGATGGGCAATTTCCAGCCGGAGACTGGCCATCTCCCCTGGAAATTGGGCATCTCAGCCTCCGTTTTGGCCCTGGGGCTGCCCACTCTCATAGCGATCAAAGCCAAAAGCAGCACAAAGCCGAGTAAAGTGAAGCTACTCAGGTCGGTGGGACGCAGCTTCTGCTTTCTTCCTTATGATGTTATTATGTTTACACAAGAGTTCAATTTATAAACATCAATAACAAAGACACAAAATCACTCGCACCTAATTTTGAATGTTCGAGAAAGTCATTCGCATTTCGAATGTTCTATTCCATTGTCTTTATTTCTTGATCTTTGATCCACTCTCGTCTAATCTTCGATCCCATTCCTGTCTTTCATACTCTTGTTGCTCATATAAATCATTCTCATTCCTATAAACAGTTCTATGGTTGCCAATGGATGCCTTCCGAGCCATTTCACGGGCACTTGAAAGCTGAAAATATTGGATGCAAGACAGTTAGTTACATTAACACACTGTTCTTTCATTCTGTATATTCAAGAACAAAACTTAACATGTCTTTACCATGAAACATAAGTATAAAAACGGCAATTAATGTTTTCTTCGAAATTATTACCTTGCTCTCTAGAGAACGATCGGGTAATTCAAGTGCCTTGGCATGATATTCTCTGGCTTCATTCCTTTTAATGATTTCGGCATTTATTTGTTTAATGAAAGTCACTCTTATAGATGCAATTACCCCAAAACAGGCAGTATAGATCACATACATCTGATTGAGAATGCAAACATAAGAATGAAACATCTAAACACAATTTAAGATTAAATTTGAGAAAAGTATTTTGAGTAGACCATACCATAAGCAGGGGAAGAAATGTGTAATACATACATGATCTCGAACCAGTCCTTCAATTAAATTCCGAAAGGAGGAGTCGAAATAGTAACTTTTTTTATCGGAAGTCAAAATAGTATAATGATATCCGTTCCATAGAAATGGTCACACTTTCTTTGTAAATTACAAAGGAGGTGTGACCACTTCTACGGGATGGAGGGAGTATATTTAAAAAAAAAACTAACATATCATCCGTACCTCAAAATGAAAAAGGCTCCCACCATGGAACATGCTACTTTAAAAAGGAGTAGTAGGACTACACATTCAATTGCAATCTTATCACATTTTCTGGCAAAATAAAGTCTCATGTTAATAGAAGAGTTGCATGATATATACTAATCAAAGTTAAGGCTTAAGATTTTAAAAAAGGTGATTACACAAGTTCCCATTCTGTTTCCTTCAAAAACTTGTCAACTTGTATACCCCAATCAACCCATCTTCCCGCGTATTCCTTACCCCAATTGCTTCTTGGAAGAGGAGTGCAATGCACTGACGGAAAATGGTATAGAATATTCCCCTGTAGGTGCATCAAAAATCAATAAACAAAAAAACGCCTAAAAAAATTATGAGAGTACAAAAATAGATGTGAAAATGAGTTAGGTTTCTTGACATAAATAATAAAATGAGTTTTGAGTGAAGGTATGTGTATGTCACTGAAAAGTGAAGAGGTTGAGATCCCTTCGAGCCCAGTAGATATAAAATGAGCAGAAATATGTACTTAATTAATAACGGAAACAATGGCAGACCTCTTCATCCACTTTTGGGTAACCATTAAAGAGTTTCAGCACAGGTAGCATATATGACTCATTATCCTGGAGAGAGGTTGAGAAAAATTAACATTGTTTAAAAAATATCTTAATATAAATATATATATATACTCACAAAAAGTAGTAATTGATTATTATATGGATTTTTGAAAGGTTGCCTAAGAATTCACGTATCCAAAATAATGCATGGTGCTTATCATCTCAAGTGTCCATATAATTACGTACCATATTTTCAGTATTATGAGGATCAAGATAAGGAGCAACTTCTTCAGCTGTGACAACACCGCCATTCAGAGCTATATATTGTCCAATCTGCATATGTATATATGATAAAAGCAGATTCGATATTATTCTTGTTAAGCATGTGGCGATTATTAACAAACACGGTCATTAACAAGCTATATACACATCATAGAACCAGCCTAACTAATATTTGTTGGGATTCCACTAGAAGGTAACATTGCAAAAATCACACACACACACACACACACATATATATATATATATATATATATATATATATATATATATATATATATATATATATATATATATATATATATATATATATATAATATAAGACTTCAAAAATCACTACCATCTTCCGCCTCTTTTCTTCCATACCCAGATTGGGATTGCCACTCTTCCCGAATACATAATCAAAAATCTGAAGCCAAAAAAAAAAACACGAAAGTTATTTGAAACATAGGAAGCAAACCAAATTAATTCACAGAAATCATATAGTTAAAAATAGTTCTTTCTTACAAATTGAACCAGCATGCCATTTAATAAGTGCTCGAGTACATAAGAAATATTTTTCAGTGCTTTATCTTCTCTTCCTGAACAAAGAGCCCTTGATGAAGAAAAATTAAATTATATATCGAATAAGATTAAATTAAAACCTAGCTAGCTTAAAGAAAATTCAGTACATCAATAAGAAGGGAATAATGGGGAGCAACAAAACTGTCACGGCGAGTCCGACGGCACTGGAGGCAGCAAGTGATGCCACAAAAGAAACCTTCACTAGAAAGATAGCCGCGGCCTGTTACGACACAAACACAATTACTACCCTAAAAAATAAAAATTATATATATATATATATATATATATATATATATATATATATATATATATATATATATATATATATATATATATATATATAAGCACAACAAGAAAAACCTGTAAGATTTGAATAATGGCGACTCCGATAGTTTGCAGAGAATTATGAGGTTGATTGAAATTGAGGATGTCTTTGTTGACAACATCTCCGATGGTGAATCTCCTCCCTATGTGATCAACCCCGGAATCGATGGTTCTCTTCCGCGCATAGGCCGAAGACTGTAGTGTATGGTTTTCGGCAGAGAAAGCCCTAATTTTATGAATTTTAGGAGTGTGTATTCAATTAAGATTTTATTGGATTTGTTTGGACTTTAAAAAGTCCGTAGACTTAAGAAATCCATAGATTTCATAAAGAGTTTGACTGATTTTTTTATGGATTTATATAGATTTTCATAGACTTTATTTTATTACGTAATAATTTTTTTATGAAGTTATAATAATTTTTATTGATTTTTGCGCTATAACTAGTGATACAAATATACTTGTTGATTAATTTTTGCGCTAATAATACAAATATACTGTATAAAAAAAAATATTAAACAATCTCTTCATTTTTATTTTTTTTATATGTAATCTTTCAAATTTTATTATTTTTTTAATAATAATTCACTAATATAATTTTTTAATAAAAGAAAAAACAAGTATAATTTTTTTATATAATTTTTTAAATTTTTATTATTTTTAATAATAATATAGTTTATTAGAAAAGAAATAAATATAAAATGTAATTTTTTATAAAATATTTAAAGTTTTATTTTTAATAATAATTTAATACGTTAAAGTGAAATCCATGTAAATCTCTCCTCATTACGAGAGATTTTAAAGAGTTAGAATCCTTCATATTTTTAAGACAAACTCCAATAAAATCCATTGAGTTTTAAAATCTATTGAGTTTTGAATACCAATAGATTTTTAAAGACTTTTTAAAATCCGTATTGAATACCTCAAGATTTTTATGGACTTTTGAAAATCTAGATTGAATACCGCTAGATTTTAAAAGTCTTAAAAAATCCTATAGACTCTCTAACCAATACACCCTCCTTAATTTGGGGGGATTGGCGATAATGGATAATAGACAATTGGGAGGGCTTGGAGTGCGGAATTTTGTGAGTCACGCGAAAGCGCGGGGTAGCAGCGCCGGCACCGCCCAGAATTAAGGCAACCATCCTCGCTTGCCAATATATACTCGGAAAAGACAGAGTGAATCGAAATCCGGGTATATATAGGGGCAAAATTTATATATCATACTTACCGACTACCGAGCATAGTACATTAGTAGTTTCTATTAGGTCTTAGTATTTTAGTAAATTTTTTATTTCGTACTCCGTAATTCTCTATAATCAAATTCTTGAATACAAAAATACTGAAATTGTAACGCCCCAGCCTGTTGCGGGGCCGAAGCCCGACCCGGGTCGGCTCGGTTATCAATGACTGCCTTCGGGAGTGATATCCTGACCCCACTGTACCAACACTTGTCTGCGGAGCCGAAGCCTGACCCTAATGGGCCGGCTCGGTTACCAATGACTGCCTTCGGAAGTGATATCCTGGCCCCAACACTTGTCTGCGGGGCCGAAGCCTGACCCTAATGGGCCGGCTCGGTTACCAATGAATGCCTTCGGAAGTGATATCCTGGCCCCACTGTACCAACACTTGTCTTTTTCAGCGCTCTTTGTCCTCACTCGTGCGCACCCAGAGACTTACGAGGGGGTCACCCATCCTAGAACTACTCCAGAGCCAGCACGCTTAACTTTGGAGTTCTTATAGGAGGATGCCCAGAAAAGTGTTATTTCCCTTGTGCGTTTCTGAATATGGAGGCTTTGGAAAATATTGAATCACGTTTACACGTTTTCCTTAAAGAATATTTCGACCCTATAACAGCCAAGGTATCACGAAACTTCTTCTAGGATAAGACAATACCGCACTTGTTCTTTGGCGTAGAAACAAGTATACTATAGAATGTTTATTCGCTATACTTCGTTAACACAAAGCTCTTAATTTTCGTGGGTCTTAGAATCTGATTTTCAACACCTTTATATAGGTGTTGAAACACCCCTTTGGATAGTGAAAATACCCTTTCATGAAGGGTTGCACCCTTTGGGAAGAGTTGCACCCTTTAAGAATGGTCACACCTCTTCGAAATCACTTTCTTTAGGTGTCATGCATGCAATTTCGTGGCTGCATATTACAACCATGCAAACCATGAAATTAACATATATTTCATGCTAATTTACACACAATAAATCAACACCAACATTCACTTAACCAAACAATGATCCGTTATCACTTTTATATGACCGTGCACCCCGCACTTCGCCTAAATCATATTGTAGTGCTTTAGGATCATTACCGAAACTTTGTATGATTCCAATCACATTAAATGGACAATGATTTCACTTAAATCATCAACATTCCTCCCCCATTTAAGTGTAATCCTTGAATCACTTATTTTAACAATAACAGCCAGAATTATGCATAAAATTAAAATGTCTTGAAGATTGAATTTTTCATCATAGTGTTATATACAACTTATATATTCGAGAATCAGAGTGTCTTTAAAGATTGAACTCTTCAACCCATCTGAATACATAAAAGATACTACACACATAATTCCAAATACATTCTATAATGATTTCCGATACAAAATTAGGCCTTGTATCCCATCCATTCTTGAGTGTATATAGAGCTTAGCCACGACTCTTGAAGTTGCCACACTTCCCACTCATATAGGTGAATCATTTCTTCGTGCACCTGCAAAATGCACTTTATCAAATGATTCATTAAGAATTAACTTCAACCTTAACATGCAGGTTCAAACACATACCTTTGGGATAATTTACATGTGTTTCAATCTCAAATATAGGCTTCCCAATTGAATTTTGGTTCTAATACAATTAGAAATGAATTTGGTATCCCATATTTGAAGATTCAAAGAGGCTTCAGACCCATCCCAATCACCGACTTTACTACCAAGTCTTTTGCTAATCCCTTGGTCAAATGATCAGCAAGATTATGTTGTGATCTCACAAAATCAATAGAGATTACTCCTTGAGTGATCAGCTCACGGATCGCGCTATGTCTAACGCCCAAGTGTCTTGACTTGCCATTATAAACATGACTATATGCCTTAGCCAAAGTGGCTGCACTGTCACAATGAATTGAAAACGCCGAAATAGGCTTTGGCCACAAAGGAATTTCATAAACCAAATTCCTTAACCATTCAGCTTCTTTACCAGCTGCCGCAAGTGCTATAAATTCCGATTCCATAGTGGAACTCGTAATACAAGTTTGCTTCTTTGAAGCCCAACTTATAGCACCGCCTCCGAGTAGGAAAACCCAACCAGAAGTAGAGGAATGATCCTCTATATTGGTTATCCAACTCGCATCAGAATACCCTTCTAACACCGAAGGATATCCGACATATGTCAAACCAAAGTCTTTGGTTCCCTTTAAGTATTTTAATACACGCCTAACAGCCTGCCAATGATGCGTGCTAGGATTACTTGTGTATCTACTTAATTTGCCTACCGCAAATGCAATGTCCGGCCTTGTGCTAGTCATAGCATACATAAGGCACCCAATTACCTTGGAGTATTCCAATTGGGACACCGCAACGCCCGTATTGGGCATGAGTTTTACACTCGAGTCATATGGAGTACTGACCGTTGAATAGTCATCACAATGAAATTTCTTTAACACTTTCTCAATGTAATGAGATTGAGTTAAAGTAATGGCATTGTTTTCACGAATGATTTTAATTCCCAAAATCACATCCGCCTCCCCCATATCCTTCATATCGAAGTTTGATGATAAAAATGACTTAGTCAAATCCACTTGTCTTTGGTCAGTACCAAAGATAAGCATATCATCAACATATAGACAAATGATGACTCCTTTACCAAAGTCATCGAATTTGCTATACACACATTTATCCGATTGGTTTAACTTAAAACCATTCGATAAAATTACTTCATCAAATTTCTGATGCCACTGCTTAGGTGCTTGTTTTAATCCATACAAAGATTTAACAAGTTTACATACTTTATGCTCATTACCAGGCATAACGAACCCTTCGGGTTGTTTCATGTAAATTTCCTCCTCTAACTCACCGTTAAGGAACGCTGTTTTTACATCCATTTGATGGATCACTAGATTATTTATTGCAGCCAAAGCTATCAATAATCTAATCGTAGTTATTCGCGCAACAGGAGCATAGGTATCGAAGTAATCAATACCTTCCTTTTGCCTAAAGCCTTGAATGACTAATCGGGCTTTATACTTGTCAATTGAACCATCGACTTTCATCTTTTTCTTAAAGATCCACTTGCATCCTAATGGTTTACAACCGTTAGGTAAATCAGCAAGCACCCAAGTGTTGTTTCCCATAATGGAATCCATCTCATCATTGATGGCTTCTTTCCAAAATGCAACATCTTGCGATTTCAAGACTTCCTCGTATGTTTTAGGCTCATCATCAACATGATAGCTATACGAGTATTGAAATCCAACTTCGTCCCTTGATCCTTCAACCAGAAAGGTCTGGAAATCAGGACCGAACGATTTCTTAGTCCTTATCCTCGTACCTCGACGAGGTTCAAGCGACTCAGGCTCGGGCAAGGTTAATTCCTTGCTTTCAGCCACCTTAGGCACCAGATCCTTGATCCTAACCATTGATTAAAATCTAGTTTCATCAAATATAGCGTCCCTCGATTCTATGATAGAATGAATCGCTACTGAATCATTCGGCTCAATCACATAGAATCGATATGCCTTGGAATGCACAGCATATCCAACAAAAATGCAATCAATGCCTCTTTCTCCCAAAGTTTTCCTTTGGGGATCCGGTAGTCTTACGACAGCCCGACAGCCCCAAACCTTAAGGTAATTAAGGTTCAGCTTCTTTTTGTAACAAAGTTCGTAGGGGGTAACTTTGTTCCTTTTGTTAGGAACCCTATTTAACAAATAGCAAGCCGTTAACACGGCTTCTCCCCAAAATCCATTATTCAGACTCGAATAAGACAACATGGAATTCACCATTTCCTTTAGTACCCGGTTTTTCCTTTCGGATATACCGTTTTGTTGAGGAGTATAAGGAGCAGTAATTTCATGTATAATACCACATGATTCAAATAAAACAGGATCATAATATTCACCACCCCTATCGGTTCTCAATTTTTTAATCATGCACTCTTGTTGTAGTTCAACTTCAGTTTTAAATACTTTAAACTTTTCTAGTGCTTCATCTTTAGTACTTAGCAGAAATACATAGCAAAATCTAGAATAATCATCTATAAAAGTTACTAAGTATTTCTTATTCCCCAACGAAGGTGTAGCATGGAAATCACATAAGTCGCTATGCACAAGTTCAAGCATACAAGATTCACGTTGAACATCTTTAAAAGGCTGCCTAACGATTTTAGTTAGCATGCATGTATTACACTTATCTTCTTCTATATTCATAGCAGGAATTAATTCAAGTTTGGACATATCAATCATGCGCTTATAATGAACATGTCCTAGTCTAGCATGCCACAATAATGAATCATTCACTTTAGAAGAAACCATAAGAACAAAATCATCAACTTTATTCATAATATTAAGCATAAACATCCCATTACATTGGTATCCAAAACCGACAAACACACCATTCTTAGTCAATACATATTTATTAGATTCATACACTTGTTTATATCCGTACTTGGATAAAACACTACCAGATACAAGATTTTTCCTTATTCCAGGTACATGTAATACATCTAATAATACTAAGGACTTTCCGGAACTGAATTCCAACAACACTTCGCCGCGACCAAGAATAGGGGCTGTTGACTCGTTTCCCATGTAAAGCACTGATCCATCTACAACTGGTTCATACTTTTGAAACCAATGACGATCCTTGCAAACATGCTTAGTAGCACCCGAGTTAATCCACCACGCCACCGAATCATCCTGCACATAAAATGCTTCAGAAACTATAGGGACATAATTTAAATTTACATCTAAATTATGTATAGTAGTCTCACCTTGATTGGTGTCCGGACCTTGGTTATTAGACCTTTGTCCCGAGCGATTATTCATCGTTCCTTTCTTATTCTTGTTCGCACGACAATCACTTTTAAAGTGACCCGCTTTTCCGCATATCCAGCAAGCGCCCTTAGGCTTCTTACTCCTAGCATTGTTGCCGTTGTTGTTGTTGTAGGGACGCTTTGTCCCTCGGTTCTTATACGAACTCTCCCCTGCTTCCATCATATTGATAGTTGCAGACTTTATCGGTTCCTTGTCCTTGGGTTTTTCACCCTCTTGCGCCCTTAGAGATTCCTCTATGCGCAAGTGACTACCGAGTTGTACTAAGGACAACTCTTCCTTTTTATGCTGCAGGGTGTGTTTGAAGTCTTTCCACGACGGCGGTAATTTGTCTATAATACTAGACACCAAGATGGACTCGTCCATCTCCATATTATGTTGGGTAAATTGACCCAAGATCCGGAGCAATTCATTATATTGCTCCATTACCGGCCTTCCGTCACACATTTTGTAATTCATAAAATTACCAACCAGGAACTTCTTACTAGAAGCGTCCTCGTCAATGTACTTGGATTCAAGACTATCCCAAAGGGCCTTAGCAGACTCCACATTTTGATAGATATCGAAGAGAGAGTCAGACATACCGTTTAATATATGCCCACGACATATATAATCGTCGTTTTCCCATTTGCAGCGTTTCCGAGTTTTCTCCGGCGTTTCGTTGTCCGCTGCTTCCGGTTGTGGAGTACTTAGAACGTACACCACCTTCAATGTTGTTAGCAAGAAATGCATCTTCTTTTGCCACCTTCGAAAGTCTACGCCTTCGAACTTCTCCAATTTTCCGAATTTGTTGTTCATCTCACGAACCGAATCCATCGTTCAGAATAGTAAATATTCTTTAAGATTGTTATTTCCCTTGTGCGTTTCTGAATATGGAGGCTTTGGAAAATATTGAATCACGTTTACACGTTTTCCTTAAAGAATATTTCGACCCTATAACAGCCAAGGTATCACGAAACTTCTTCTAGGATAAGACAATACCGCACTTGTTCTTTGGCGTAGAAACAAGTATACTATAGAATGTTTATTCGCTATACTTCGTTAACACAAAGCTCTTAATTTTCGTGGGTCTTAGAATCTGATTTTCAACACCCTTATATAGGTGTTGAAACACCCCTTTGGATAGTGAAAATACCCTTTCATGAAGGGTTGCACCCTTTGGGAAGAGTTGCACCCTTTAAGAATGGTCACACCTCTTCGAAATCACTTTCTTTAGGTGTCATGCATGCAATTTCGTGGCTGCATATTACAACCATGCAAACCATGAAATTAACATATATTTCATGCTAATTTACACACAATAAATCAACACCAACATTCACTTAACCAAACAATGATCCGTTATCACTTTTATATGACCGTGCACCCCGCACTTCGCCTAAATCATATTGTAGTGCTTTAGGATCATTACCGAAACTTTGTATGATTCCAATCACATTAAATGGACAATGATTTCACTTAAATCATCAACAAAAAGTAGATGCATCTGTTGGTATGAGTAACATATTCAATTCCTTTAAGCCTTTGAATTTTTCTGGGGTGTTACAATCACCCCACCTTTTATGCGCAACGTCCTCGTTGTGTGCCTTAATTGCCCAGGACCAACCATCCGTGCAGGAATGCCTCTTGCGGGGAGAAGCCCGATCGATCACCGTCTACGGGCGAACCCGAGGCGATCAATCGCATCTCTTAGATGGCGTGAGGGGCTGATCGTAGCAGCCCGCTGGACGTGCCTTAAACCCTCACCGAACAGCCAAAGCCATCCCGAAAGAACCACCCTATCGAGCCCTAGCCGCGGACGAGCCGTTGCTGCTCGATGAGGCGCGCACTCGCGTCCAGGCGATTGCTAGGGTTGCAGCCGTGCGACCCCGCACGTAACCAGCGAAGGCATGCGGACCCGCTGCGGGAAAACCCGCAGCCCGCTGCGAGCGCGCACGAAGCGCTCGCTTGGCTGTCTGGCGTGTTGGAAATTGACATCCCGGGTTATCAAATATTGCGGAAAACCGACAACCCGACCAAAATCCGTTCGCCGGAGAACACGCGAAGCACTGCACGAAGCCGGAGCTCGACCCGAGTATCGTCGCGGTATGAACCCGCGGCTAAACCCAAGCCGAACCCCTCGCCGGGGTTCGCGATCGCCCCACGATCGCCGGGGGCTGCTTGGAGCATCCCCCGGCGGTGAGTCCGGCGACTCACCGCCACCCCCGAGGAAGGCGGTGCGCCCAGCGCACCCGCCCCGGATGCCACCGCGATCGACCGCATGGTCGATCGCAAGCCCCGTGTTGGTACATGTACTTCGATCCTACGTGTGCGATCGATAAAGTCATAAGGTCGTCTATGGATGTTAAATGATTATTCGGTAATATTAATTGTTGGGAATAATATAATATTGATCGATAAATCATACCTACAGGGTCACACACGGACTCGAAGATGATGTACAATGCTTGATGTATATATTGATTTAGAATCAATATTTACGTGGATTTAATACACATGCATGGGATGCATGGCATGCATGGATGCATGTCATATAGTGTGACATGGCATGCCACACAAGCAAGTGGGACCACATACAATGCATAGTGGCATGTGTATGTGGCATGACCTTTCACCTCCTTTGTAACTCTTTTGCATGTTAATGGTGCATTATGATGCCCATTATGTTGTAGGTTACAAAGGGGAGTAATGTGGTGAATAATGAGGCTATTATATGGATGAAAATCAGATTTTCATCACACCATAATATTACCCACGAAATTCACTCACACAAATTAAGAGAAAAGAAGTTGTTCTTGGAGAATCAACTCGATCAAGCAAGCAAGTCATTTTCCGGGTTCGTGTGCAACACGTAGAGGCCGGGCCATTTGTGCGGCTTCAACATCCGGACGATCCAAAGGCGTGACGGGGTCATTTCAAAGGTGAACAATTTGTGGCTGATCCATTAAGGTGGTTCAATCGACTCAACACCACCTTAATCAACATCAAAGAGGCACACATCACCAAACGTAAGAACTCGTTAATCCCTATATATATATATATATATATATATATATATATATATATATATATATATATATATAAACGCCACACTGTTTCCGTCGCTTCTCCGGTATACACACGACTCGTCCATGCTTTGAATGAATCCATAAGCCTGGATAACCTCATCAAACCGCATGTTCCAAGATCTAGAAGCTTGCTTCAATCCATAAATGGATCGCTTTAGCTTACACACTAGATGCTCTTGGCCCTTCTCGATGAATCCCTCTGACTGTCTCATATAAATGGTCTCGTCAAGATTCCCATTCAAGAATGTTGTCTTGACGTCCATTTGCCACACCTCATATTCCATATGAGATGCTATAGACAAAAGAATCCGGATTGACTTTAGCATAGCTACCGGCGAAAAGGTTTCCTCATAATCGATCCCTTCTTTCTGAGTGTACCCTTTCGTAACAAGCCTAGCCTTGAAGGTTTCCACATTCCCGTTAGACCCTCTTTTCCTCTTGTACACCCATTTGCAACCAATGGCTTTTACATCTTTGGGCGGCTCTACAAGATCCCAGACCTGATTTGAATCCATTGATTCAATCTCAGATTTCATCGCCTTTTGCCAAGACCGAGCATCATGATCTTTTATCGCCTCGTCATAGGTCCATGGGTCGGCTTCATGTTCTCCAGGTAACAAGTCCGAAGACTCACCTATAAACATGAACCTATCGGGTTGTCGAACAACCCTCCCACTACGACGAAGCTCCGGTGTAATCTCAGTGACTACAAGTGCAGACTGTGGTGGCGTATCACCCGGTTGGGTTGGATCTAAGCCTTGATCGTCCCCTCTCAGTTCATTAAGTATTATCTTACTCTTGGGCTTGTGGTCCATTACATAATCCTCTTCCAAGAACCGAGCGTTGGTGCTAACAATGATCTTTTGGTCCTTACGACTATAAAATAAACCACCCTTCGTTCCTCTAGGATATCCTATAAACAACCGAATATCCGAACGTGATTCCAACTTATCAGCCCCATGCTTCAGCACATGTGCTGGAGTACCCCAGATCCGAATGTGTTTCAAGTTTGGCTTACGCCCGGTCCACAATTCCGAGGGTGTCTTAGGGATTGTTTTAGAAGGAACTAAGTTCAGGATATACGCCGCTGTTTCCAAGGCATACCCCCAGAAAACTGGTATGTCTGAATAACTCATCATAGATCTTACCATTTCAATAAGAGTCCTATTCCTTCTTTCTGCTACACCATTCTGCTGGGGCGTGTATGGTGCAGTCATCTGGGAGTCAATCCCATTCTCTAATAAGTACGCCTTAAACTCTCTCGAGAGGTACTCTCCTCCACGATCAGATCGTAGAGTCTTTATTGTTTTACCATGAAGGTTCTCCACAAGAGCTTTGTACTCCTTGAACTTGTCAAAGCACTCGCTCTTGCGGCGCATCAGGTATATAAAACCATACCTTGAGTAATCATCAGTGAAGGTCACAAAATATTCGTAACCTCCTCTCGCTTGGACAGATAAAGGCCCGCACAAATTAGAGTGAATCAATTTCAGTACTTCCTTGGATCTATACCCTTTATCACTAAAGGATCGCTTGGTCATTTTTCCTTCCAAGCATTATTCGCAGATTTGAAAATCCTCATCTTTCACATCACTGAGTATTCCATCAGTTATCAATCTTTGAATCCTGCTCAAGTTAATATGACCTAGCGTAAGATGCCATAAGTACTTTTGATTCATTCTAGAAGGCTCATTTCTCTTATTGGTACTAGATGTGTTATACGACTCAACTCGTTGCATCGTGGAATAATTAGGATTCAGTAAATATAAGTTGCCTATCAATGTACCAGAAAAGATATAATCACCATTTTCTTGACAATAACAGAATTATCAAAAGAAACTGAATATACATTCAAAACCTTTTACAAATTTGTTTATATTTATTAATATAAATTTTATTATACAATTATTTTATAGTTTTAATAAGTTTAATAATGAATTTAAATTAAAAATATAAAAAAATATTAATTTTTAATAATTAATATTTATTTTATTATTCTTAAAATACCGGGCCAAAATGGCCCGGTAGCCCAGCATGGGCTGGGCTGGGCTCGTCAATCTCAGGCCCGAATTTTTCGGCCCGGGCTGGGTTGGGCTCAAAATAATGAGGTGGCCCAATGGGCTGGGCCGGGCCAGCTCGACCCGGCCCAAGTCACAACTCTAATACTACTTATATCCCAAAACAATAGTCACACTTCCTTCACAAATAATAAAAGAAGTGTGACTATAAAAATAAGACAGAGGTAGTATATAAGAATAGTATCACTTATCCGGATGAGAATTGAGAGTTTTACATTTTCATAGGAAAATGTATGAGTTGGACTTTACGTTTATGGGCTATAAGATGTATAATCGGGTTTATATTTATTGGGTTGTTGATTTATTGGGCTGTTGATAGATAGAGTTTGAAAGTGCGTGGTCAGTGGTATTTACGAAAAAAATACGCTGCCTTGCTTAAGGCAGGGCGATGCGCTACTTCAGTATGCCGCACCACGAAGACTTATAATTTAGTTTGTTCGTTTTTCGTGATTTAATTTATTTACGTATTTTAACAAGTGTATTAAAATATCAGATTAATATATAGGTGATATATGTATATATTATGCAGCGGAAGATTTAAAAATAAATTAAACGAACGAACACACACACACTCACACGAAACGAGAAATAAATAACACAAGAAATTAATCTTTGTATGGGTATTTAAATTAAATTTAAATTACCCATACGAATGTGCCTTACGGCAAAAATATATTATTAAAGAAACGAGTCTTTACAATGAGTAATCTCGGATTTACAATCGATTAAACCCAATGCAATGCGAAGGCATTCCTTAACGTTTATCGGATCCGGAGATTAATGAACAATCAACACAAAACCAAAGCTACTATAATAAACCTATTCTAAGCTATTGATAATCAGCGTAGCTACAAAATCACTCTCACAGGCGAGAGGATGAACGGCACGAAGAACTTCACAAGTGAAGTCTTCGGCACAACAAGCTAGATGATCGATCTAGGCAAAAATGTGTTTCTGATAGATAAAATTGTTAAGTAATGAGCTGAGGACTTCTGGTACTTATAGGTGAAGTCTCTCAACCGAATTCCCTAGTAAAACTAGGTTTGAAGTGGTTGAGAGAAAGTAGCAACCGCCTTTGACCAGCTCCTGGCCTTGCCGCACAGTGAGTTATTCTGCAAGCAGGGCGAACCTTCTTCAATTGATTGGAACGCTTTGCCTCTTGCCAATGTCTTCCATTCTTCCTTGTTTTCAGGTTCTCTATGCTTAACGTTCGTACTTAAGTCCTCTGCCCTTGTTTGTCGTGCGGCATGCCGAAGCACTTCGTCATGCGGCATGCCGAAGCTCTTCGTCATGCGGCATGCCGAAGCTTCGTCCTGCCGCAAGGTCTTGCGTAAGTATTCAAAGTCTATATCTTCAGCTTGCATTCTTGAGTCCTCAGCACTTGGTCGTCTTGCGGCATTGCGAGTCTTCGTCATGCCGCAAGGTCTGGTTCAGTACTCCAAAGTATTGATTGTTCGTACAAGCACAGATCAAGTGATACATCATGCTAAAATACATCACACACTACAAAAAATTCGCGGATTCCCTACGGCCATTCCCGTAGGGAAGGGAAATCCGCAAAAATCCGTAGGGAACAAGGTTCCTTACGGCATCCCCTACGGGAATCACGCCGTAGGGGAAATCTCGTAGGGGTATTCCCTACGGCTAAGCCCGTAGGGAATACGTTTTTATCCAAAAACGTGGCCCATATGTTACTCGGGCCACAGACCCAAAGAAGAGTCAGATAACCGCTGGGCTATCTGAGTTATATGTAAAAAATTTAAAAGATAATATATATATGTATTCATTAACCTATATTTATTATGTAGTATAATGTAATAATAAGATAAAATACAATATATATATATATATATATATATATATATATATATATATATATATATATATATATATCAAATTATAAATATAAATAATGGTTTAACAAAAAGTTAATTTTAAATAAAACACTATTTAAATATATTGAATTGAGAAATTTTGGTAATTGATTATTTTTATAAAATTGCGTAATTTTTTTGGTAATTGTATAATTTTGTTATTAATTATTTTTATAAAATTGCGTAATTTTTTGCTTAATTGTATAATTTTTGTATTTAATTATTTTTATAAAATTATAATTGCGTAGTGCTTAAAACAACTTGTCAAAATGTTGAACCAACATTATATAATTTTTGTTATTAATTATTTTTATAAAATTGCGTAATTTTTTGTGTAATTGTATAATTTTTGTAATTAATTATTTTTATAAAATTGCGTAATTTTTTTGGTAATTGTATAATTTTGTTATTAATTATTTTTATAAAATTGCGTAATTTTTTGCTTAATTGTATAATTTTTGTATTTAATTATTTTTATAAAATTATAATTGGGTAGTGCTTAAAAAAACTTGTCAAAATGTTGAACCAACATTATATAATTTTTGTTATTAATTATTTTTTTAAAATTGGTAATTTTTTGTGTAATTGTATAATTTTTGTAATTAATTATTTTTATAAAATTATAATTGCGTAGTTGTATAATTGTGTAAAGTTAAAAAAAACTTTAATTGTATTTTATTATTTAGTGAAATAGCGGTTTAAAAAAACATTTTAAACAATTTAGCATAATTTTATAATAATATTTAATTATTTATTATAATATAAATGAATAGTTAAAAAAAACACAATTCCCCTACGGCAAATACCGTAGGGAATATGTTTCAATTCTCCCCTACGGTAAATAGCCGTAGGGGACCCCTAATCAGAAGTTAAATCTTCAGGCGATGGCCCAATTAATGGAGAGACACTGCCACCAAGCGCAGGAATTTCGACAAAAGGCAGAGTAATACCAACACCACTTGCATCCAGTTTTCTTTTTTTATAAGAATCCAACACAGCGGCAACTATAGATACTACAAATGGACAATGTGGGGGTAATAAAGAGGACACAGGCGGGGGCATGAGAGGAAAAGCACATAGGCACACAACACCATTTGCAGATACAGAATACAAACCACAGACCGCACAGGGCAAGATGGAAGAAGATTTCATAACAATAGCTGAAAGATATACACATTAAACACGATAATACCAAACACGCTAATATAAACCCGGCAAATTATTTTTCAAAATAGAACACAGCAAACACAAAAGTACAACAAAGAAGCATATATAGTAAAAATGAGCAAACACAAAATATAAATAAGGCATGAAAGAGAAGCATGGCCGAACATACCTGGAGGAACTGAATTAGTATACAATAGAAATTAATTCAGTAGAAGCAAGATAACCTGCAATATTTGAAAGGGCGAGTTGGAGACGGAATTTGTGTGATGAGAATAAAGCAGATAAGTTGCTGATGAGAACATATATGATAAATATTTGGAAAGAGGCCTGTGACAAATGGAAGACAACATAATGAAGGAAGGGAGATCAATATACTATCTTTTCTATTATATATTTCTTAAATTAAGTTATCAATCATTTAGGTAATTACTTAGTCAGTAAGTCAATCATTAGGGTTTTATTATTTATCTTTAGCTTATAAATAGAGCTACGGATGTTTTGGAGTATTATGAAAAAAAAAAAGTTATTTCTTTTGAAATATATTGTTTACAGCGTTTTTGGCTGGTTGCTAGGATAATTCAAGACCTTTGTCTTGGGTTGCTAGAATTACCTCTCTTGATGTTCTTATCAGTTGCCCACAACATAAGGCAAAACATAAGTATATTTCAACAGCATCCCAAAGATATAATAAATTACACACTAAACAAAACTATATTTAATGCAATAATACATATCAGTGCATACATTTGTGGAAGATAACAAAGTAAACACAAAAAATGAAGAAGGAATCAGAGAGAAATTAAAGAAGAAAATAAGAATAATATTGTTTGCTAGAGAGACTATTTTCTAAGTTGAAATAAGAACAATATTGTACATGCTTCAAGTAGATGTTGTAGAAATATAAATCACAAGGTCTGTTTGCTAGAGAGATTATTTTTTTGATTTGGACACACGTAATTAATACCGACCCCACGAGTCAGATCGGGTCAGCCCAAGACCTCATAAAATAAGAATATAAAACAACAAAAGCTGCCCTGAAGCTGCTGGTCGTTGATGAAATGACGAGATAAAGATTCAAAACTTATATTAGCAATATCCATAACTGTGAGGCTAAGGTTCACTCTTAGTTCTAAGCAAGCGAAATTCAGCCATTGATGCATCTTTATCTCTTTCTTAATTCACACGTATGATTTTTGGTTTCCAATAAGGTAGCGTACACATAAATGAAGCCCTAACTTAAAAAGCAAAATCGTTAACAGCTATTGAACTGAATATATGCGTAGTTAAATTGTTCAAGCGGGCTCGGCAATTACACAAATCGCTGAACGTGATTGATTAAGGAAAAGCGAAAAAAAATTGACAGAGAAAGTGAAGGGAGAGGAATAGGGTCGGACCTGGGCGACGAGTCTTGAAATACACGATATGATGGCGTTCTTACAGGGATCGGGCTCGCGAGAGGCCTGGGGAAAATTTATCTGATATTGAGCGGGGAGTGAAGCTTGCGAGAAGAACGCGAGTAATCTACTTCAACTTTATTTTGGTTAGAGATAATGCTACAATTAATTAAATCTAAAATAAAGAATTAATATGTAGATACAGATTGCATACAAAGAAGGGATAAAATGTGTCACATCGGGCGATCGTCTTGCCGTGCAAGACGAAGGCCCATATAAATTGTTAAGCTGCTATGTCAAATATGTTTCAAAATATTCAAAGTATAACCAAGGCAAAATCAAAAGTGTTGTTCAAAGTATAAGATATATCAGTCTCAAGTTTAACCTACTATGCAAGTAAGTTACAAAATATTAAAAGTATAAACAAGGCAAAGCAAAAAGTCTGATTGACTGATTGTTCAGTTGGAGGCCTACAAAATGACATTTACACTATTTAAGAGCTACTCTTGAACTTCATTCAAGTTTCCCCTATTTCCATTCAAGTTTTCCCTTTTTCCTTTCACCGCTAAAAAATCTGGAGGATGTACGCCATCATAACTTAGTACCTGAGTCGTGGAGAGGGATGTTTAAAGGGCATTAGCTAAATGATAACATCAGTGTCACAAAACTCAAACAAGAGCTAAAAAATCCCTGTTTATCACCGCACTTTGAGATAATTATACAGAATATACAAGTAACAATGAAATCATTTATTGAAGTATATAAGTATGACTATGAGAGACCTGCACATAGGCGACTATGACACCGAGCATCACTCTAATGCTATCTTGTTGCTTCTCAAAACCCAAGTATAAAGCTTCTCCTACAAAAAATTGAAAACAATTTTAATGAACACATTCTCAAATATCATTGAAGATATCAGAAATGAGCGAGTTATTCATATGCCATTCTTGATTATTCCATAGGTATGAACAATCCAGTTTATCTATATATTACAAACAAATAAAAATAGAAAATTTTTCATCAAAGTAAAAAAAGATCTTTCTTTAGAGGTTCCAAGATCAAGAAAAATAATTTTCTTACGAAAAAATTGTTTAAATTAAAAAAAAAAGTAGGGACTCAGGTTTGCAAAAATGACTGCTACTATTTCGAATCAATTAAATGGATGAATTAGAACGAATCAACTGGTTGATAGATCTAGTAAAACAATATGGCATCGACGGCATATAGAGAACTGTGATCTACTCAGGTATTGATAATGAGTGATGGAAAAAACATTTAAAAATTATTTTTCCAAAATTCTTAAAATCTAAATACTAAAGAGAGTGTAATGACTTTATAAATCAAACAACACAACCTAGATAGAAGTACACAACCATGTTGAAATTATACAACATCCACATAATAAATGAAAGAAAAGACTAAATCTCATAGAAAAATCATAAATTAGAAAAAGAAAATGTCAGTTTTATAAATAAAAAATACCTTAAACGTCAGGTACTTGGATATCAATTAATTTCTTCTCCAGCATTACCTCTGCATTATTAGCCTCAGGAGACTTGGTTCTATTAACCTGGAAAATTTATCCAACGAAGTGTGTTAAAGATAACGAGAAGAGTAAAATCTAAAACATTTGTAAAGTATTCAAGATGAGTAACTGCCGACTTAGTGCCACTAATTTTGGTCGGAGTTGACTATTATTGTGTTGATATTTTTATATAGACAGGAATCCAATTGTCTCCAAGTGCGAGAATTTGCCAATAGCTTCCCTGCACATCTGAATGCATTTATTAATATACAAGATAGTGTTACACTAATTTTTAGCAAAATTCATACAGTTAATGTTGGAGTTGTGTACTTAATGTCTAGATTTAAGTAAAGGAAACTCACGACCCATTGCCACTAATCTATTTAATTAAATAAACAATTATTTACGTTTAATTATTTATAATTAAATATATGCAAATCATAGTCCTAGATTTTATACGTTGTAGTTAGTATGGTGTTGCATGGGCGCACAGAAGATCATACTATCGGTTACTCGTATTTAATCGAACAGTTGCTCACGACCTAGATGGACACGGACCAATCCATCGGTATAATCGTTGTGTGAGAGAGAAAATAATTTATCTTAATTATTTTATCACACTTGTACACTTGGTGTATTGAGCGGATCGTTGAGATTCATCGATTAAGATTGCCGGCGATAATCGATTCAAGTCTCAGTGTATTTTATTCTTAATCCCCGAAACTATTGCGGGTGTGTATATTTAATATAAGTGACTTTGATTTACCAAAGAAATTAACCGATTTAATTATTGGGTTAATTACCGGTTAAGTTGGGTCACTATGTTTTATATATGACATGCCGTGAATACTTGACGGGAAAGTGTATCCCGGAAGGGTTGATAATATCCCCGAGATGAGTTCATAAGGAATTATTATGTAAACCCTGCAGGTGGATTCGTTCCGCATAATAATTAAGGTTGAATGGTACTAGTCTCGGATAAAAGAGATGAATAAATTAATTAGTAATAAATTAATTTTATTCATGGATATTTATATCTTAAATACACGGAATAAACAATACTACCGGAGAAATATTATTTGATATAATATGGTTTAATATTGGGAGTGCAATTAATTTTATATAGTGGAAAATAGAATTAATTAATATTGATAAGGATTAATGGACTTGAGCATTGGGCTCAATTTAATCTTCAATATTGGAAGCCCAATATTCCACCTCCTTAAGATCTCCTACGTAGCCTATAAAAGCACTACATGGTCTTCTCTATTCTCATAAGTTGAAGATCACAATTCTAGAGAGAGAAAGTAGAGAGGGAGATCCATGGAGTTCGGTAGATCGTCGCCCACACGACGTCCGAGCTAGTGCAAGGAATACGTGGGAAGATCTCAAGGTCGTCAAATTGAGTTCTTCGTTTTTCCGAACAACGAGAACGAGGTAAATCGTAAATCCCTCTTTATGATTTTATCGTTTAATTATCGTAAAAATACCTTGAACCAAGATCCGAGGAACGGACCCACGAGACGAGGTCGAACCGGGCGGTGGTGGTCGGACCACCGGACCGCCGGCGGCTCGACGACTCGGCTGGAAAGGGATCGCGCGAGGTGGATCGAGCCTAGGGCTCGATCACGCGGATCGGCTGCGGGTTTTCCCGCATCGACTCGTAGCGCCCAGCAGCAGCGAGTCAGGCGACTCGCTGCGGGTTGCTGTGGGCTGCTACGGGGATTTCGCTGGGTGCTGTGGGATTTCCCGCAGCTGACCCGCAGCGATTCAGCAGGGTCCCAGCAGCAGCGAGTCAGGCGACTCGCTGCGGGTTGCTGCGGGCTGCTGCGAGCAACCCCGCGTGGCTGCTGCGGGTTCACGCGAGTTCTCTCGTGTTTTTCCCGCGTAACTTTTTCGTATGGTCTTGTACATGTTCCGGGAGTCGATTGGGTTGTCGGTTCCGCAATTCGACAACTCCGGATATTCGATCTCCAAAGGATTTCGGTCGGAATTAATTAGATAATTAATTTTAATTAATTTATTAATTCCGGGATATCGATTTCCAACAATTGGTATCAGAGCGTTGGTTTTAGTTCATGGTATTTTTCGATAAATTGTTCTACCTTGCAGGGTTTCCGATTATTATGGCTAGATTTAATTATTGTTAATTAATGTCATAATATTTCTCTTGATTATTAAACTCTCGGTGATGTCAATATTTGTTCTTGTGTGGTGAATGCTTGTTCTTATTTTTTCTGGAAATTGTATGAGGTCGATTTCATGTAGAGAATTGATACCGGATAATTGTAAATTAATTTTGTGAAATTATTTACGTTGGATCAATTCCGAAATGATCGCCGGAAAAAGTGTGACGGAGGTGACGTTGAGAAGGAGGGCTCCGGATCGGCCAACCCCATGGCCGATCCCTTGGATCGATCGACCCAAAGGAGGAGGGGCGGCCATCGATCCTCTCGGCCGTGCGCGGTGCCACCAAGGGAGGTGGTGCGCCGGCGAGGCGGCGGCGGCGGTGGCGTGTCCCCTCGGCTCTCGATCGAAGGTGGTGGGGGGCGCGGGGTCCTCGTGATCTCGTGCTCTCCCGCCAAGATCCAACTTTCCTAAATTATTCGGTTTTCCTATTTTGATTATTCCTATTCTTGGGAATTTTCATGGAATAGGAAAAGAATAAATTTAGAATAAATTTATTTTTTCCTTATTGATTATTCCTATTCTTGGGAATTTTCATAGATTAGGAAAAGGAATAAATTTATAATTAATTCATTTTTCCTATTTAATTATTCCTTTATGGAATTTTTAATGGATTAGAAAAATAATTAATTTGGAAAGTTTTAAGAGTCCTAAATTAATTTTTCCTTATTTAATTATTCCTTTATGGAATTTTTAATGGATTAGGAAAGGAATTAATTTGGAAGGACTAGGAGTCCTAAATTATTTCATTTCCTTATTTCATTATGGAAATCATCTAGAATATTCCAAGTGGGTCTTGGATAGATTATTCTAGAAATTTAATGAAGTAGAAAGGGAAAATAAAATAAATAAAAATATTAATAATATTTAATTTTATTTTTTATTTATTCGATTGACTTAATTTTCGAATTAAGTATCTTTTGGATTTATTAAAAATAAATAGATTTAAATATTGGAATTAATATTCCCGTCACATGGAGCATTCAAGAACGAAGACTGAAGACTAGTAGATGCGTACGGGGATGCGATAAAGCCATAATAGTCGGAAAATAATATTCTAGTATTATTTTGATTATGTGATAATATTCTATGTGCTTTATTTCATGTATGCATGCTTATGTGTATTTAATTATGCATTAGATAGTGTATCCCTTTGTTATAAAAAGCTAAGTGGGAGAGGGTATGGAAACATATCCATGGTCTCCATTGCTGTTCTCTTGGTGACTTTTATGGACTTTTGAAGTTCGTATAGACAAGTCATTGGAGGAGAATTCTTGTAATTCCTTTTACGAGAAACATTGATTAAGTTTATCAAACAATGCCTAATTTGTCTTTCCAAAACTGATTTCAAGTCGACTCATTCTCACCCCGGGGAGTGGAATGGAGCCAAAGCCACTTGGTCATGTCGAGGACACAAATTAGAGACTTTCGTGTCATTTGATGACTAGATCGATTGTCTGCTCGGCTCCGTCATTTCTGAGAGATAGGGTTGTTCGCATGGTGAATCACTGGTTAGAAACTTCGAGTTTCACTTATGATTCTCCGCGTCTTGATTTACAAGATTGAATGATTCAAGTAATTGGGAGTCAATTGTAAAAGTCTTTTGGTGTAGTAAACGTCCACACTATCGTGGCTTGCTACATTGAATGGGATTTTGGAACGATTGATGTAGACAGTTATAGAAGGGAGTAAAGGAGCGTATGTTAACGTAAACGTCCACACTATCGTGGCTTGCGGTGAATATGCGTGTCCCAAACAATCTTCTTAGATACTGAGTAATGGTTTACACTTAGGTACGCTTCTTAGTATTCTTCTCATCGAAGTAACGCTAATGATGATATACGACCGAAGGAAATCTAATTGCTAAATCATTTGGATAGGTAAACGTCCACACTATCGTGGCTTGCCATATCTGATGGGATTTTAGATGCGATTAGTGGTTTAATGATATTATTTGAGGGAGATAATATCGGAGATTAGATCGATTGTTTGTTGTTATATGTGCTCATAGATTAGGATATGGCTTTGAACCCACTTTCTGTGATACGTAAGGATTTTAAACGCATTGGTCCCTAAATGTAATGATTGGAATAGAGATCTAGACATTGTCCAGACTGTTGAAGAGTACAAGTTTGTACTCAGTGAGCTTTGTCCTCCCGAGCCTATTGACATAGGCGGCTAGACAAGAAGCGATGAGGATACTCATAAAGGCCAGTCGCTTCGAGGAAACGCTTAAACACGTTTTTGAGATGATTGACCTTTTGGACGAGTTGAGACAGAAATCGCAAGCTCTTGTAGCCAATGCCAAAGGTTTCGAACCTAAGGGCAAGATCGGGGAAAAAGGAAAAGCAAGCAAAGAAACCCAGTGGTCCTAGGTTTCTTGGACCACGAGATGGGACGAGAAAGCCATGAGGCAAGAGTTCTCGATGCAAACAGTCTGGGTACTGGAAGTCTGATTATCCTCTCAAAGAAAGTACGAAATTCTTCTTTAGTCGTAAAACATAGTCAGTGGTATTATCTACCGGAACCTGGTGTGTAGATATGGAGCCACTGACGGTATGTGCATTTTAAATGCAAAGGTTCCAGGAAACCTAACGACTTGGAAAAGAAGAAATCGTAGCCTACATGGGCAATGCTGTAGAGGAGGCAGCAGTTACAGTGGAGGACATTTTATAGGATTTCATTTTGAGTTATTGCTTTTATGTACCTTTCATATTAGAAAGAACTTTGTTCTGGATTTCTAATAAATGGATATTTTATTTCTTTTAATCATTTGATGGTTATAAGAAGAAATAATGATATTATCTATTTTGGTACATTGGCTAGCAATATATAAATGATGAATCCTGAGTCCACCACGATGCAACGAACCGTAGTATGAAACTCGTTTTACTAATAAGAGATTTCTTTATCAATTATACTTGTGGATTCTTATGCTGAGTCATGTTTATTCAAATAAGAAGTTCAAAGGTCGAAAATTGATATTTGATCAATTAAGTTGAGGGAGTGGACCTTCCGACCTAAGAATCTAATTTGGAAGATAATATGACTAAGCAATCCTTTATGGATATAAGATGTAAGATCCGGACAAGTATAAGAATTGATTGACTCTGATGTATGCAGACCTATGCCTACTCAGACAATTAAGGTACGAGTACTTCATTTTATGATTACTCGAAAAAATGGATTAGAATACCTGATGTGCCACAAAAGCAAGTGTTTTGACAAGTCAATGGACACTAAGCAATTGTGGAGAACCATCAAGGTATATCCATTTGTAGCCTGCGATTTGATCGCGGAGGCAAGTACCTGTCTGAGGAATGCATAGCATACTAATCAGAGATTGGGATTTGATCCCAAATGACTACACCATACACTGTTGTGTAGAAATGGTGTGTCGATAATAAGAAATGGAACTCTTATAAAAATAGTAAAAGCATGAGTTATACGGAACTACCTATGTTCTATGGATATGTCTGGAAACAACGGCGCAAATGCGGTTGTAGAATATCCTAGAAGAACAAAAGGTGTGTGTTCAATAGTACTATGAACCAGAAGGACGTTATAAGTTCTAACGCCCGGTTCTTAGAGAAAGACTATATGATGAACCACAAGCCCAAGGTGACGTAATACTTTGAAATGAGAGAGAAAGATTAAGACTTAGAACCAGCCGAACCGAGTAGCGGTACACCACTGACTGCACCTACTGTTATCACTATTTATACACCGGAATGCCATTGTAGTGGGAGGTTGTGGGACAACCGGAGATATTCATAAGACTAGGAGAGTCTTCGGACTCTGGACCTAGTATACATGAAATCGATCCCTAGAACTACATGAAGGCAGTACTAGATCTAAATGTGCCTTCTTGGAAAGCAATAAGGATTATTGCTAAGAGGCAAGATCATTTAGAGTACAAGCTTAGTTAATCCATTTATGGATTGGAACAAAGCATTGAGTTCGTAGTACTTGCAAATTGATGAGATAGTCCATTTTATGGATTCATCAAAGCATAGACGAATCATGTGTATTGGAAACGTGATGGAACAAGGTGGTGTTTCTCGGGTTTTATGTAGAGAACATTCTTATCATTGGTAACAATGTAAAGATGTTGTCAAGACATAAAATGAGGTTGTCTAGATAAATCAATATGAAAGATATAGGAAGAAGTTGGACATGTTCTTGAGATCTTGGATCTCTGGGAAAGAACATTGTACTTCTCCTGGACATCTTACATATATATGATTATGGTTCGCTTTAACATGCAAGATTTCGAGAAAGGTTCGTTACCTTTCAGAGACGGAATGCATCTATCTAAGGATATGTGTTTTGGAACACAAAAGGAGATAGAAGCAATGAAAGCAGTTTCTTACACTTTGAGTGTGGAAAGCTTAATAAATGCATTGTTGAAAGCAAGAACCTGATATCGGCTATGCGGTTAGCATAGTGGGAGGATATCAAGGTAATCCTGGAAAGGAATACTTGACTGCTGTAATGAACATTTTAAGTACTTTCGAAGTACTGTTCTAGACTACGAAGCAGACGAACATTTCCTTTGGATTACATTGTCTTAGATTTCTAATCGAATGAGGACCAGTGTAAGTCGATATCAGGCTATGTGTTTCACTATTTAAGGAGAAGGAGTTTTAACATGGAAGAGTGATAAGCACGATGCTTTTCGGACTCTGCCATGGGTAACCAAATAGCGGCCTCAGAGGCAGCGGAAGTTTTGGTATAACTCCGGGATAATCTCTGGGACTTAGATGTGATTCTTAATTTGCCAAAGGCTATGTAAATAGCGGTGCAATGGCAAATGGTAAGAAATCACAAGTCCATAAGTGTAAGATAACACATAGTGCAAGTACCACCTGATACGAGTCATCGTCAAGGGAGACGACGCTGTAGTCACCAAGATAACTTCAGAGCGGCAACCTAGAGTGCTCATTCACATAGTACTTCTTGGAAGTACAACTTAAGCACGTGATGAGTATGGAAGTCGGGAGTTTGGAGGAAATGACTAGACCTTAGTACAAGTGGGAGATTGTTGGAGTTGTGTACTTAATGTCTAGATTTAAGTAAAGGAAACTCACGATCCATTGCCACTAATCTATTTAATTAAATAAACAATTATTTGCGTTTAATTATTTATAATTAAATATATGCAAATCATAGTCCTAGATTTTATACGTTGTAGTTAGTATGGTGTTGCATGGGCGCACAGAAGATCATACTATCGGTTACTCGTATTTAATCGAACAGTTGCTCACGACCTAGATGGACACGGACCAATCCATCGGTATAGTCGTTGTGTGAGAGAGAAAATAATTTATCTTAATTATTTTATCACACTTGTACACTTGGTGTATTGAGCGGATCGTTGAGATTCATCGATTAGGATTGCCCGCGATAATCGATTCGAGTCTCAGTGTATTTTATTCTTAATCCCCGAAACTATTGCGGGTGTGTATATTTAATATAAGTGACTTTGATTTACCAAAGGAATTAACCGATTTAATTATTGTGTTAATTACCGGTTAAGTTGGGTCACTATGTTTTATATATGACATGCCGTGAATACTTGACGGGAAAGTGTATCCCGGAAGGGTTGATAATATCCCCGAGATGAGTTCATAAGGAATTATTATGTAAACCCTGCAGGTGGATTCGTTCCGCATAATAATTAAGGTTGAATGGTACTAGTCTCGGATAAAAGAGATGAATAAATTAATTAGCAATAAATTAATTTTATTCATGGATATTTATATCTTAAATACACGGAATAAATAATACTACCGGAGAAATATTATTTGATATAATATGGTTTAATATTGGGAGTGCAATTAATTTTATATAGTGGAAAATAGAATTAATTAATATTGATAAGGATTAATGGACTTGAGCATTGGGCTCAATTTAATCTTCAATATTGGAAGCCCAATATTCCACCTCCTTAAGATCCCCTACGTAGCCTATAAAAGCACTACATGGTCTTCTCTATTCTCATAAGTTGAAGATCACAATTCTAGAGAAAGAAAGTAGAGAGGGAGATCCATGGAGTTCGGTAGATCGTCGCCCACACGACGTCCGAGCTAGTGCAAGGAATACGTGGGAAGATCTCAAGGTCGTCAAATTGAGTTCTTCGTTTTTCCGAACAACGAGAACGAGGTAAATCGTAAATCCCTCTTTATGATTTTATCGTTTAATTATCGTAAAAATACCTTGAACCAAGATCCGAGGAACGGACCCACGAGACGAGGTCGAACCGGGCGGTGGTGGTCGGACCACCGGACCGCCGGCGGCTCGACGACTCGGCTGGAAAGGGATCGCGGGAGGTGGATCGAGCCTAGGGCTCGATCATGCGGATCGGCTGCGGGTTTTCCCGTAGCGATCTGCTGCCAGCTACGGGTTTTCCCGCAGCGACTCGTAGCGCCCAGCAGCAGCGAGTCAGGCGACTCGCTGCGGGTTGCTGTGGGCTGCTACGGGGATTTCGCTGGGTGCTGTGGGATTTCCCGCAGCTGACCCGCAGCGATTCAGCAGGGTCCCAGCAGCAGCGAGTCAGGCGACTCGCTGCGGGTTGCTGCGGGCTGCTGCGAGCAACCCCGCGTGGCTGCTGCGGGTTTCGCGGGTTCACGCGAGTTCTGTCGTGTTTTTCCCGCGTAACTTTTTCGTATGGTCATGTACATGTTCCAGGAGTCGATTGGGTTGTCGGTTCCGCAATTCGACAACTCCGGATATTCGATCTCCAAAGGATTTCGGTCGGAATTAATTAGATAATTAATTTTAATTAATTTATTAATTCCGGGATATCGATTTCCAACAGTTAATGACAAAAGTAACTCACCAATTCAACTTTAAATTGGCATCGAGGGAAAACATTGACTCGATAGGTGTCATGGCCTCCCCTGCTGTCTGAACATATATTCAAAACATAAGAAGTAATAAAAATATGTCTCACAATGAAAAAGAAGACAAATTAATTACCAAAAATACTTACTTTCACAAAATATACAAATAATATATATACTTTCCAATTCGACATGTCACCTTCTCCGTCAAATCTATTTCTTCGTTAATGATTATCGCTTCATCGTGTGTAAGTTCATCACTCCTACCCGCCTGGTATGACAATTACCCACGTTTAACACCCAAAGAGAAACAGAAACACAAAGTCAATAAATGACAAAATAAAAATCCGAAAACGTAAAAACAGCCAAAACACTTCTCCACAAATAATGTTTTGCCCATCATCATAGTTATGTTCATGGCCACTTACAGGCTATGCCTGCTCAAACTGATAATATCATGAACTGAAATTAATACTAATTACAATGACAAATGCTAAAGTTCTCGTCGCCACTGGACACCAATCAAACACCACATATATTGAAGTAAAATACTATCAATTATCTTGCGAGATCCAAGTTACCTGAAAACCAAAGCGCAAAGCAAGCCATCCCATAAGGTCATTTACTGTTCTTTCCTTTCCTTCATGCACTTGAAAAATTGGAAGATTATCTACGTCATAGATAGCTCGAAGTGCCACTTTTATCTAATTAAGAAACAAGGCACCCCTATTAAGAAACATATATATTGTGAATCATTTATTTTATATTGCGATGTCGGTAATAAAACCTCATGGAGTTCCATACAGAGCATGATCGCACATGAACAAAAAAAAAATACAGAGCAGCTTGCAACAAAAACAGATCCTACAAAGGAATACATACCGTAAGGACAGACAATAAAAGAGACCAGTGGGCTGTCTTTCGGAAGTGCCTGTATTCAATGGAAAAGGATAGAGATCAGGAGCTATAACTCACTGTGTACAAGATTATACCATGACACATTTCAGTAGACCAAAACATCACTACACACCACAGCACAAACTCTAACATCTTCTTCTAGACCAACAATTAAGACCATTTTTAAAACATTCCGCATTTAAAACCAGAAGTCGTCTTTTATTTTAATTGGAATCGCACAATTGGAATTGGAATTTACTAATTAAAAGAAAGTACCTATAGGTGCACTTAAAGAGTTAAAGTGCGTATGTGAGTGAGCCATTCTAACAAGCAAGAAACTAAGCCTATCCCCAAACCTATCTGTTCCCAATCCGCAGCCACAACCTAACCCTAACCCCAAATTAACCATCAATTTCAAAGATAGTTCCTAAAGAGTATAGAATTTATTAATAAGAAAACGGGAGAAGGGTTGAACCCTTCTGTGTATATGTTTAATCAAAAGAAAATAATCTCTTGTATATTAACTTGATAATTATGTTGATTACACAGCATACGTTTATATAGATACGCACGTGAAACCCTAACACATAACCTAATAGTATTAGGAAACATAATATATGGTAATAGAAAACAAGAGATTCCTAAACCAATTAAATAACTCAATAAAAGGGCCACAGGAGATGGGCCGGCAGCTGGTGCATGATCATGTAGAAGAACATGCATGTCAATACCCTCCTCAAGATGGCAATGTAGAAGAACATGCATGTCAATACCCTCCTCAAGATGGCAGTAAAGATTCTTGATGCCCATCTTGCGCAAAAGAAAATGAAAAGCTGCTGATCCAAGTGCTTTGGTGAAAAGATCAGCAAGCTGTTCAGAAGTTCTCATGTAAAAGAGTTTAAACAATCCTTTTTGCAGCCATTCACGGACGAGGTGGCAGTCGATTTCTATGTGTTTTGTGCGTTCATGAAACACGGGGTTGGAAGCAATGTGTATAGCCGCCATATTATCACAGTAAAGAAGAGCCGATTGAGGATGAGAAATATGAAAATCTGCGAGTAACTTTTTAAACCAAATTAATTCACAAACACTAGAGGCCATAGCTCTGTATTCTGATTCTGCAGATGATCTGGAGACAGTATTTTGCTTCTTGTATTTCCATGCAACTAGAGAATCTCCAAGGAACACACAATAACCAGTAATAGATCTCCTTGTAGTAGCATCTGCACCCCAGTCAGCATCGCAATAAGCTTTGAGATGTAATTCACTACCAGAAGAGTAGAATAGCCCTTGACCTGGAGAATGTTTAAGATATCTAACCACTCGCATGGCTGCAGCCATATGTAAATCTGTAGGGTGATCAAGAAATTGACTGAGAACTTGGATGGAATAGCAGATATCTGGCCTGGTCAATGTAAGGTATAGAAGTCTCCCAATCAATCTTCTATACTCAGAGGCATTAGACAATAATTCACCTTCATCCTTTGACAACTTAATTCCTTGTTCAAAAGGAAAAGATACTGGTTTGCTATCTAACAAACCACAATCAGAAATTATGTCTAGTGTGTATTGCCTTTGATTTAATACCAGGCCTGCTGAACTTCTAGCAATTTCTATGCCAAGAAAGAACTTTAAATTACCCAAATCTTTTATCTGAAACTGGCCAGCAAGATAATTCTTAAGGTTGTTGATTGCTGTAAGATCATTCCCTCCTAATATGATATCATCTACATAAATAAGTAGAAAAGTAATGGAGGTATTACTGATTAAGAGAAATAAGGAGGAGTCTGCATGGCTCTGGTGAAAACCATAGGATACAATAATCGATGAGAAAACCAAACTCACGTGTAAGGGTCTAACCCTAACTCCCACTTATCCCAAGATAACAAGTAGTACCCCGCTGAGGCGGACCTACCAAATTATGATCGAGGGCTTCATGAGTGTGATGTTTTTGGACAAGACATTATACTCATTATTTTGGGAACTTGCATGCATAGGTGTTTATATGTAAGTTGAACATTTATAACATAAAACATCCTATAACTAGCAAAGCAATTAAATACGTAATCGAAAGGCCCCTAGAACCTCACAACTCTCAAACGAAAAGATTAAAAGCAACAAAATAGGCCTTGAACATCTTCTGGACTGGCCCGCGCCCGTCGTTTCAGTTCCGCACCCGCCGATTTCGGTCAACCTTAGTCCATACCCCAAAAACCACGAACGGCGCCCGTCGTTTCACAATCAGCGGTCGCCGAACACCACCGGCGGTCGCCGTTTCCAAAACGGCGCCCGCCAAAAGGGTACAAAACAGGCTGACCAAAAAACAGCCTTTCGGCGGTCGCCGTTTCCAAAACGGCGCCCGCCGGAGCACAAACGGCGCCCGCTGTTTTGCTCCAGCAGCCCGGTTTTTGCCCGTTTCGCTTCATTTTGCTTCGTTTCTTCTCGTTTTCGCCGGAGAGCCGAGATCCACCATCGAACCATGGACCAAGTCCATCGCTTACAAGTTTGAACAATACATATTGAAATAGAAAACCTATCTATTACAAATGATTCCAAGGGACGCAGCCCTCCAAAACTATGGCCAATCGTACGTAAAAAACGACAATTTCATTCACCCGACCACTAACGGTGGCCGGCCTTACATCTAATCACATAATCACAATTAAACATATAATCCAATTATGTTGATTTAACCTTCGTGTCCAACACAAAAGTGTGCACGAGCCCTAGGCTCTGATACCAATTGAAGGTGCCGGTATACCGATTCAATCGATATACCGTGTGTGCGGAAGCGTGTAAAGCGATAGATTTACTATGCCATGATCTTAGTGCACACTTAATGTGTATAAGAACACATATAAACATATATATATACACATCCAATATATATATATATATATATATATATATATATATATATATATATATATATATATATATATAAGGTTCAACGATTACTTACTTTTGGTGATCGTTGACTTTGGTTAATGTCGTTGAGGTGGTGTTGAGTCGATTGAACCACCTCAAATGGATCAGCCTCTCGAAGCTCTCCTTGTGAATGACCTCGTCACTCCTTTAGATCGTCCGGATGTGGAAGCCGCACAAATGGCCCGGCCTCTACGTGTTGCACATGAACCCGGATAATGAACACCTTTGATTGCTTGAGAATGGATCTCCAAGATCACCTCTTTTCTCTCTATTTGTGTGGATTTTCGTGGCTGATGCTTGTGTGTGATGAAAATCAGATTTTCATCTATATAAACACACCATTATTCACACCATTACACCTCTTTGTAACCTCCATCTTAATGTGCATAAAGATGCACCATTAACATGCAAAAGAGGTTACAAAGGAGGTGAAAGGTCATGCCACATACACATGCCACTATGCATTGTATGTGGTCCCACTTGCTTGTGTGGCATGCCATGTCACACTATGTGACATGCATCCATGCAAGCCATGCATCCCATGCATGTATATTAAATCCACGTAAATATTGATTCTAAATCAATATATATCAAGCATCGTACATTATCTTCGAGTCCATGTGTGACCCTGTAGGTATGATTTAATTGATCAATATTATATTGTTCCCAACAATTTAATATTATCGAATAATCAATTAACATCCATAGACGACCTTATGACTTTATCGATTGCACACGTAGGATCGAAGGACACGTAGGATCGTAGGATTGAACAGTCGGGTCTGTTCGATCATTAGCTCCCAGCTAATATCTATGTAATTGCACTTGATGTCCCACATCACTAGCCCATGAAGCGGCGCTATAGTACACATTACAATCTAGTTCTTTGTATTATCGGTTTGTCTGTACTCGATTATACGAACCAGGAACAGCTATATGATTCAAGTATATCAGTTCAACCATTGGGACTTCATTATGCGGTAAGTCGACCTCATAACCCAATTGATATAACTTAATCATTTGGACAATTCATATAAATTAAACCATATTTATATGAAGAATTATGTATTATACATATGAGTGAATGTTTACCAAATCTCCAAAAGTATCTAATACAGTAATAGAAATAACAACCCATCTCTAAGATGTCTGATATCTATTGCAGTCATGAAAGCCTCAAGCTTAAACTGCTGGAGAGGTTTAGAAAGCGGGTTTGCAACCTTACCAAAAGTTGCAACTTTATTATCTCGATGTCTCCACAAAACGATCTCCCAAATAATGTGGAACTTCCTGAGCACCAGTTTTAGACTTGTGGTGCTTCCTAGCTCATAGGCTTGCGCGATAACTTTACTATAAATAGAGAACTATCGGATGGGCTGAGCTAGTTACGCCACCTAGTTCATTCAAGAACTTTCAAATCCTAACTGCCAACATTACTGCATCCAATGCAATACTGTGCTCAGCTTCTGTAGTTTAATCAGCTATATTGCATTGCATGGAACTATTCCAGCAAATATCACCTCTAACCAGACAAAAGATATAACCAGATTAAAATCGGAAATTATCTTAGTCTGTTTTGAAGTTAGCATTCAAACAGCTTGTTAATATCAACTCTTTTTATCTTCCAAAGACAACAAAATATTCTTTTGTCAATCTAAGGTACATAAGAATATTCTTGGTCGCAGTCTAACGCGCCTCACCTGGATTTCCTTGAAACTGACTCGTCATGCTCAAAGCATACGATACGTCCGGTCGTGTACATATCATGGCGTACATTATAGACCCTATTGCCGAAGCATAAGGAATGTTTTCCATCCTCTTTTGCTCATCAAGTCCCGTAGGGCCTTGCATCTTGCTAAGAGATGTGTCATGACTCATTGGAATGAGACCCTTTTTGGCGTCTTTCATTCTGAACTTATCAAGTACCTTATCAATATAGGTCACTTGACTAAGTCCAAACATCATTTTCGATCTGTTCCGACAGATCTTGATGCCCAATATGTACTGTGCTTCTCCAAGATCCTTTATTGAAAAACAATTCCCAAGCCATTCTTTAATAGAATTAAGCATAGAAACATTGTTTCCAATAAGGAGTATGTCATCGACATACAACACAATTAATACAACGTAACTCCCACTGATCTTCTTGTAAAACAAGACTCTTCCGAGTTCCTCTGAAATCCAAATCCCAGTATGGATTCATTGAACTGAAGATTGCTACTCCGATATGCTTGCTTTATTCCATAAATGGAACTATTATAAGATTTCATAATTTCTCAGCCTTATTAGAATCGATAAAACTCTTTGGCTGTGTCAAAACACATTCCCTTCTAGAATCCAATTCAAGAAGTTAGTTTTAACATCCAATATTACCATAACTCATTATCAAGATGAGTAGCAATGGCTAAGATGATCTGAATGATTTAATCAAAGCAACAGGTGAAAGTTTTTCCATAATCCACCTCGTGAATAAAACTTTTACCATCAACCTTGCTTTGAAAACCCTAGGTTTTCCATCTGTCTGTTTAGATCTTAAAGATCTATTAGCATTCATTGGGTCTAACCCCGTGATGCAAATATATCAAGTTCCAAACTTAATTATCAGATATTGATATCATCTCAGATTTCATGGCACCATGCCAATTTTCAGTAGCTGGACTCGTCATAGCTTGGAATTAGGTCGAAGGTTCACCGCTTTCCAAAAGCATGAATTCATATCTCTCATTGGTCACAATATCTAAGTATTTGAATAATAGAGATAGATTTATGCCTTTCGGACCTACGGGGGCTGGTATGGCTTTCAAAACCATAAGAATACTCTCAACCCAGTCTTGAGTATTCATCATTGGTTGTTTCACTTGAACCTCGTTCAAAACAACCGAGCTCCCACTGAATTTCAAGGAAAGATAACTCTTTTCAAGAAAATCACTATCTCGAGCAACAAAATATTGTTCTCAGATAGATCGTAGAAGTTGTACCCTCGAGTTTCTTATGGATACCATAAAGAAACTTTTATCCCATTTGAGTTCAAGCTCTATAGAGATAAATCTAGTCAGAGAATCTTTTTGAACCTCAAATTTTGATGAAAACAATTTAGGGACCCTCCCTTTCCATACCTAGTATGGTGTCTTATCAACAGCTTTTGACAGCGTCCTATTCAGTGTATAAGTTGAAGTCAAGAATTGTGTGTTCCCAAAAGAGACCAGTAGTTCATTTAGACCTCTCATCGAATGGTCGAACTATATCTAATATAGTTTGTTTTCTCTTTTCCGAAACATAATCTTCATGTGCTTGTGAACTGATAGGTTCCACATACATCAGTATGGATCATCCCTAATTACTCACATGTTCTCCTTTCTCCAAGAAAGATGACATTGTTATCTTTTCAATCACACATCATTCACATGTATCAAATGACTCCAAGTCAAATGATTCTAAAATTCCTTCTAAAAGAAGCTTCGTTACATGTTTAGATTTTGATTTGATCTAATCAACAATGTTTCAGTTATGTCTCATCGATACTTATTCGATTTAACCTTTGGTCTTAATGATATATATGATTTGTCAAGTTTAAAGTATACATAAACAATATAATAATCGTACCAAAACAAAGAATAATTCACAATTAAAATAGTTACCAAACTATTTAATAGTGAAAAACTAATCCATCAGTATCTAATACTGAACCAATATTCATTGTTTATTGAAGGTACAAAATTACATAGTTATAATACTAAAACAAGGCCCTAAGGCAAAACAACATCATATGATCATACGGCTAATGCAGCGACCTTCGCTCCATTTCTTGCCTGTAGATCGACATCTCTATTCACCAAACTTATACTTCTATGTAGTTCCTCCACATAAAAAATGTGAGAACCACATTTGGCATCCAATACCCAAGAAGTAGAATTTGTGAAGTTTAATGTCTATAACATTAATACTTGAAGATGAAGCAACCCCGTTCTTCACATCTTCTTTGAACTTTGGGCAAATTCAATTATTCCCAATAATTGAGTCTCATTCAAATTTCCCATTCAAAATTATCTCAATGTCAAAACGTGATAAATCGTAAGTGAAAAATCGAAGTTTTCTAACCAGCGATATTATCATGCAATTGAAGCCCTATCTCTCATAAAATATGAGGGAGCCAACCAGACAATCGATTCACGCCATCCAATGGCTCGAAAGTCTCTAATTTGTGTCATTGATGAACTTAAGTGTTTTTGGATTAAATCACTCCCCGAGGTGAAAATAATCATAACCTTATAATTCATCAAATGAAAGACAAATTAGGCATTTGTTTTGAAATTGAATAAAATATGAACTTTTATATGTTTGCAAGTAGTGTCCAACACTTTTGCAGTAGACGCATTGAGATTCCCTAGGAACCCTAGTAGCCTTCTTGCCCATGCTCTTTTGACTACCCTATCCCATATCATAAGAATTTCCCTCTTAGGGTCCTTTTCTATCGCCGGCTCAACAGCCTTGAGCATCCCGTGGAGCTCACGAAGCGATTTCTTCAAACCATTCATATGGAAAATTTAGCCTAAAGGCATTATAACCATAATGAGATTGAAGTATGAAATCGGTTGCCAAATAATCATCATAAGAAAAATCTAGGCGGTCACTTGAAACAAATAATCCAATCATTTGTTGTACATGTGATTCCATAGATTTCCATTTTTCCAGCCTAGCTGAAGCGATGACCCTGGTCATACCGAACCGCTCAATCTTAGCATATTCCCCGAACATGCTATTGAGTTGTTCAATGATATCTTAGGATGTGGTTATCTAACACATTTTCATTGTCTTCGTATTTGAGGACCATCCTCAAATTACGTTGTGAATCAAGAAAATTTATGTTGTTCAATTTTTCATAATCAAGAATTGAACCAAACTTGAATCGAGTTGAAATTAACATGATAAACTACAAAAGAAAGATAAATAAAGTATGTAAACATTCACAAAGCCGTAAACAAATAAGATTGTCTAACAATTGTACTTATTTATTTCATTTTGTTCAATTGATATCCAATATCATTGTCCCTTAGAACAAAACGATCCCAAAACCCTCATCTTGCAAATTCTTAAGCCGACTGAGTCCGCACTTAAGAAGTCTAAGATAGGTAGACATACCATGTCAATGACATCTAATGTCACTCTCGGTCGATGAGAGTCCCATTCTCATCTCATGTCTCGATAGCCACGCCTGCAGTGGATCTATCGATGAGAAAACCAAACTCACGTGTAAGGGTCTAACCCTTACTCCCACTTATCCCAAGATAACAAGTAGTACCCCGCTGAGGCGGACCTACCAACTTATGATCGAGGGCTTCATGAGTGTGATGTTTTTGGACAAGAAATTATACTCATTATTTTGGGAACTTGCATGCATAGGTGTTTATATGTAAGTTGAACATTTATAACATAAAACATCCTATAACTAGCAAATCAATTAAATACGTAATCGAAAGGCCCCTAGAACCTCACAACTCTCAAACGAAAAGATTAAAAGCAACAAAATAGGCCTTGAACATCTTCTGGACTGGCCCGCGCCCGTCGTTTCAGTTCCGCACCCGCCGATTTAGGTCAACCTTAGTCCATACCCCAAAAACCACGAACGGCGCCCGTCGTTTCACAATCAGCGGTCGCCGAACACCACCGGCGGTCGCCGTTTCCAAAACGGCGCCCGCCAAAAGGGTACAAAACAGGCTGACCAAAAAACAGCCTTTCGGCGGTCGCCATTTCCAAAACGGCGCCCGCCGAATCCATTCGGCGCCTGCCGGAGCACAAACGGCGCCCCCCGTTTTGCTCCAGCAGCCCGGTTTTTGCCCATTTCGCTTCATTTTGCTTCGTTTCTTCTCGTTTTCGCCGGAGAGCCGAGATCCACCATCGAACCATGGACCAAGTCCATCGCTTACAAGTTTGAACAATACATATTGAAATAGAAAACCTATCTATTACAAATGATTCCAAGGGACGCAGCCCTCCAAAACTATGGCCAATCGTACGTAAAAAAACGACAATTTCATTCACCCGACCACTAACGGTGGCCGGCCTTACATCTAATCACATAATCACAATTAAACATATAATCCAATTATGTTGATTTAACCTTCGTGTCCAACACAAAAGTGTGCACGAGCCCTAGGCTCTGATACCAATTGAAGGTGCCGGTATACCGATCCAATCGATATACCGTGTGTGCGGAAGCGTGTAAAGCGATAGATTTACTATGCCATGATCTTAGTGCACACTTAATGTGTATAAGAACACATATAAACATATATATATACACATCCAATATATATATATATATATATATATATATATATATATATATATATATATATATATATATATATATATATATAAGGTTCAACGATTACTTACTTTTGGTGATCGTTGACTTTGGTTAATGTCGTTGAGGTGGTGTTGAGTCGATTGAACCACCTCAAATGGATCAGCCTCTCGAAGCTCTCCTTGTGAATGACCTCGTCACTCCTTTAGATCGTCCGGATGTGGAAGCCGCACAAATGGACCGGCCTCTACGTGTTGCACATGAACCCGGATAATGAACACCTTTGATTGCTTGAGAATGGATCTCCAAGATCACCTCTTTTCTCTCTATTTGTGTGGATTTTCGTGGCTGATGCTTGTGTGTGATGAAAATCAGATTTTCATCTATATAAACACACCATAATTCACACCATTACACCTCTTTGTAACCTCCATCTTAATGTGCATAAAGATGCACCATTAACATGCAAAAGAGGTTACAAAGGAGATGAAAGGTCATGCCACATACACATGCCACTATGCATTGTATGTGGTCCCACTTGCTTGTGTGGCATGCCATGTCACACTATGTGGCATGCCATGTCACACTATGTGACATGCATCCATGCAAGCCATGCATCCCATGCATGTATATTAAATCCACGTAAATATTGATTCTAAATCAATATATATCAAGCATCGTACATTATCTTCGAGTCCATGTGTGACCCTGTAGGTATGATTTAATTGATCAATATTATATTGTTCCCAACAATTTAATATTATCGAATAATCATTTAACATCCATAGACGACCTTATGACTTTATCGATTGCACACGTAGGATCGAAGGACATATCCCAACACCTTGCCTTGCATCTCTCAATGGATCCATCTGCTTTTCTTTTGATTTTGTACACCCATTTGCAGCCTACTAACTTCTTTCCTTGTGGTAGGGGCATCAGTGTCCAAGTTTGATTTCTTTCCAAGGCAGAAATCTCATCTGTCATAGCTTGTTGCCATTCAGTGAATTGTGCTGCTTCTTTGAAGTTTTTAGGTTCAGTATGAATGACAGTAGACATGACATAAGATAAGTAAGTATCTTTAATATTTCCAAAAAAGAGGTAATCACTCAAAGGGTACTCTGATGAGTTTGAGGACAGAACATTAGAAATCCCTTTATTTTGAGCAATAAGATTACATTGATAATCTTTCAGGTAACTTGGTGGTTTGATATTTCTTCTGGTTCTGCTGACTTGAGAAGGTTCAACCTGTGGAAGATCATCAAATTCAATATTATCAGTAGTGTCAATAGCTGAGGAGGTAACTGGTGGTTGAGGATCAAGAGCTGATTCTGCAGGTTCTTTGTCATTATTAATAGTGACTTCTGTGTGATAAAGATTCTGATCAATGTAGTCAAATATATAAGGAGAATCCTTTGGATCATTAGTACTTACTGCAGGTTGACTGAGATAAGGAAAATAATTCTCATAAAAGATCACATCCCTTGCAATAAAATGATATTTTTCAGTAATATCATATAAAATGTATCCCTTGACTCCCTTAGGATATCCTAGGAAAATACATTTATGAGCTCTGGTGGTGAATTTCTCCTTATGAGGAGTGACATTTGTTGCAAAACATAAGCAACCAAATGTTCTCAGATGTGACAGTTCAGGTTCCTTGTTGTAAAGAACTGAATAAGGTGTTTTATTATCAATCACCTTAGAGGGTGTTCTATTGATGAGGTATGCTGCTGTAAGAACACATTCACCCCAAAATTCCATAGGTATATTGGACTGAAATCTCAAAGCTCTGGCAACTTCAAGTATGTGCCTATGCTTTCTCTCTACTATTGAATTTTGTTGTGGTGTATAAGCGCAACTCCTCTGATGCTCTATCCCACGTTCCTTATAAAACTCATTCATTTCAAACTCCTTTCCTTGATCACTTCTAATTCTCATCACAGTGCAATTAAATTGAGTTTTGACTAAATTAACAAATTCTTGAAGAATCTGTCTGACCTGTCCTTTTGAATGCATGAGGAATAGCCAAGTGAACCTGCTGCTGTGTTCAACAATGGTCAAGAAATATTTAAATCCCCCATGTGAGTCAATAGAAAGAGGACCCCAAATGTCTGTATGAATTGACTCAAACAATTTCACTTCTTTGTCAATGTGATCAGGAAATGGTAATCTAGTTTGTTTAGATTTATGACAGGTATCACAAGCACTTTTAGCAAAAGAATCAGTAACACAAGGAAAAGCTTTAATGATTTTATTCATAGAGATCATCCTACTAACTGAGGGATGTCCCATTCTTTTATGCCAAACATCAATGGAAATGCTATTAACTATTCTGTCCCTAACAATAGTATTATCTTCTGCTCCCTCAAAGTGATACAGTCCTCCAATGACTCTAGTTGTCCCAATCACTTTGCAACTGTAGATGTCCTGTACAATGCAATTTCCATGAGTAAACCTTATCTCAACATCAGCATCCATTAATAACTTGCTTACTGAAATCAGATTAAATTGAAAAGATGGCACAAACAACACATTTTGAAGGGTAATGTACTTGGATAAGATAACTGTTCCAACATGTGTTACCAAGGTACTTGAACCATTGGGTGAATCTAAGTGTAATAGGATCCCTTATTTTAACTTTTGTCATGCCTTTTATATTATTGGTGATATGGTCACTTGCCCCAGAGTCTAGTATCCATACACTTTCCTTGATACTAAACAGACAATGAGAAGCCAAAGTATGTGAAAAGGCAGAATTAATATCTGTAGCTTGCTTCTGATTGTGACTCTGTAGAAGAGAGCATAGCTGCTGGTATTCTTTAACACTTAACTTCACTTCCTGTTCCTCAGTTTGAGTTTCAACTTGATTTGCAACAGGTTTTTGTACAATGTTCCATGTTTTTCCATCACCAGTGGAAGCTTTAGAACCTCCAGGAGAACCATGAAGTGCAAAACACTTGACAATGGTATGGTTTGTCTTTCCACAGTGGGTGCATACTATACCCTTTTGCCCTGGAGTGACAGGGTTTCTTGTGTGTCCTGGGGGGTATCCATACACCTCATAGCACTTATCAACTGTGTGGTTGTTCTTCCCACATCGTGTGCAAACTGCAATACTCTTTTTGTTGTTGTTTAATGGAACCTTGCTCCAGTCCTTTTGTGGAAATCCTTTATTAACTTCCTGTCTGGCAGCCATAGCACTGGCTTGCATATTTTTAGAACTAAAGGACTGTAATTCTTGATTGGATTCCTCTTGTGAAATTAAATTAAATACATCATCAAGAGAAGGCAGTGGATCTCTCAAGAGCACTTGGTTCCTCAGCTGCATGTAGTCATCATTGAGTCCCATTAGAAATTGCAAGATTTTCCTTTTATCTGCTTTATGCTGGTTCTCTTTCATTGCAGGGCACTCAGTCAATGCACATACACTTATGGGCTCATATGCACTGATTTCATCCCATATATTTTTCAGTTTAGCAAAGTAAACGTTTATTCTTTCTCCCTCCTGCTTAATCATGGTTAGTTGCTGCTCCAACATGAAGACTCTATTGTTATTTGCCTTTGCAAATTTTTTGTGCAGCTCCATCCATACCTTCCTAGCAGAAACAGCATAGGCTGTGTATCCTGCCATCTCTGGTGACATGCTAGCTGAAATCCATGCCAATACTATAGAGTTGCATCTTTTTCAATCTTGATAAAGTGGGTCGCTTTTCTTTGGTTCTAAGATCGAACCATCTATGAACCTTAACTTGTTTTTTATCGTTAGAGCCTGCATCATATTTCGACTCCAGGTCTGATAATTCCTTGAGTTGAGAGATTCAGCAATGAGTTTCTGACCTGGTGATTCGCCATAGTGCAGGAAGAAAGGACTAGACGGCTTCGATGGATCAAGGTAGTCAGAACCTTCTCCGGTGACAATTTCGCCTGACATCTAGATTGCGGAATTTCGCTCTGATACCATATAGAATTTATTAATAAGAAAACGGAAGAAGGGTTGAACCCTTCTGTGTATATGTTTAATCAAGAGAAAATAATCTCTTGTATATTAACTTGATAATTATGTTGATTACACAGCATGCGTTTATATAGATACGCACATGAAACCCTAACACATAACCTAATAGTATTAGGAAACATAATATATGGTAATAGAAAACAAGAGATTCCTAAACCAAGTAAATAACTCAATAAACGGGCCACAGGAGATGGGCCGGCAGCTGGTGCATGATCATGTAGAAGAACATGCATGTCAATAAAGAGCAATATAATCGAACACGATGGAAAATTGAGCAATTGATTCTTTTAAATATCAAATAATTTCAATGACAAAGTGATTGAAGAAGAAGAAGTCTGTACCTGGGTCAGCACGCCGAGAAGATATAATTTCCAGTCGGTACGGTGACGTTAGAGATTCGGAAGGGCAAAGATCTCGGCGATTCGTTGTTCTGCAGCAGCTCAGTAGAAATAAGAAAATAATCTTTGGCGCCGGCAGTGGCAGTGAGGCGGTGCGATTTTTTGTGAATTTTACTTTTAGATAATGTTCTGTTATCAAATTAATTAATTAGTAAAGTGATATACGTGTCATTGTGCATGTCATTGTGCATGTCATAACACATATTATCTTTTTTTAACATTAATTAATGAATCTAATTTACATATAGAATACATACATGATACATACAAAGATGTAAGTCATAAGGATAATACGTGGGCAAGTACGTGGGCAATTGTCCTTGTCTTTATATATATATATATATATATATATATATATATATATATATATATATATATATATATATATATATATATATATATATATATATATATATATATATATTGCCGTGCAAGACGACGGCCTATATGACTTAGTGCACCCACAATGCGAAACATATTGCAAAACAAAAACCGGTAGTGTTCAAAGTAAAAAACAGTCAATAGAAATTAATTTAATAAGATCAAGAGAACATGCAATATTTAAAATGGCAAGTTAAAGACAGATTTTTGTGATAAAAGAAAAAGCAGATAGGTTGCTCACAATACAAGACAAAATAGAAAGAGATTTCAACAAAAGATCAAAGATATAATAAATCGGTAATTCTTCCTGGGCAGAATCTGCCCATGGACAAAATTTTAGATTTACGTTATTTATTTGTTTCTTTCTTTATAACGTTACCAATATAATTTACTTAATATATATGTAAAAATAATATTTTTACCTATTATTTTTATATATTAAAACATTTATTTTTATTTAATTGTCTTTTTTTTAACTATAATACTAAAATATTTAATATTTTAAATTAAAAAGTTATATTTTAATTTTTTTTACATTATATGATTAATAATAGTACAATATATATTAATTTATATCTAATTATAAATAAACTATTATTTAAATTAATAAAATAAGTTTTTTAAAAATTTCTGGCTTTGGCAGATTCTGCCCAAATAGCACGTCCCATAATAAATTACATGCTAAGCAGGCAAAATCTGCCCAGGGCAGAATTCTTTAAAAAAAATGTTTAAAAATTATTATAATATTTTTATTATTATTTTGTCATATATTATAATTAAGTATACTATATTAAATATATATTGCACAAAAAATATATAAAATAAAAATATTTAGATAAAGATAATAAATATTTTTATATTTATACTAAAATAATCAATTGATTAGAAAAAAATATTTTAGTATATAAAAATGAAAGATAAAAATTTTATTTTAATAGATTTATTAAGCTAATTATATTTATAATTGTATAAAAATAAAAAATAAAAAAAATTAATAATTTTGATCAGTTCTGCCCATGGACAGAATCTGCCCACGAGGAATTACCGTAACATTAAACCCTTATACAAAGCAATGCATATATTTTCTTAAAGATAACACAGTAAACCCAAAACATGAAGAATGAATCACAGAGAAATTAAAGTAGAAATAAGAACAATATTTTTTTATTGTTTGCTAGGGATAGTACTTTCTAAGCTGAATTAAGAAAAATATTGCACATGCCTCAAGTACATGCTTCAAGCAGATGTTGTAGAAATATGAACCCAAGTTTCGTGAAGTGTTTGCTAGATAGAGTATTTTTTTTTATTTGGACACATCAAATTAATACCAAGCCCATCTGCCCATGAGTCATATCAAGTCCGCCCAAGACCTCATAAAATGAGGAAATAAAACAACGAAAACTGCTCTGAAACTGTTGGTCGACGTTGATAATATGACGATATAAAAACAAAAAAATAATTTTGAAATAAGATGAAGAGTTTTTAAAAAACAACATTAAAAAATTAATTTTGAGGACGGTGGGGTTGAAGTGGCGGCTGTAGATGTAGAAGTCGCGCTCGCCGGCGAACATCCGCTGGAGGGTCTCCGGCTCCATGATGGACATGTTGACCCCGCCGTGCTCTCCGAACTCGTGATGTCATTGCTCTGTTTCTGGGAAATTATTAAAATGGGAAAGTTTCCGCACACATATACTGTTATTTAGAATATTTAAAGTAACTTACATTCTCACAAGAGCACAAAATCACCGTCATAGCCACAAAATCGTCATTTGTCCATCGCCTCACCCATTTCAATTCATCAACAGGGACCTAAATTTGTTAGTTAGGCTCCACCAAAATTAGTGCGACAGTAAATATAGATTTCCAAGCAACAAATAAGTGAGCGAACCAGTTGAATTGCTATGATCCCGGTTGAACTTATCGATGAGAAATAGTTTAAACAAACTTTTTTGATGTATCTTTTCATAGTTTGCATCAGAAGATACTGGTACCTGTCAAATTCACTGACTGGAATAATTGAAGTTACTCTCCCACAATCAGATAGACTTAAGATCTGGATCCAATACGAAAAAAAGTCATTGACCACTTAATAAAAAACAGAGCATACAAACAAATAATTTTGAACAAAGGTAGGACAGTACCTGTACTAAAGGTGTGCCAGCAGCAGCCTAACTGCATTCAGGATTCGGGAATTTTATAGGCACGAGTTGAGTACATTGCATTCAGGATTTTTATAGGCATTCAGGTTTAAATAAGCTAAGTAGTAGTTCTAGTAGTAGCAGTTAGCGGGATTTCTCCATAACACAAAATTGTAAACACAATAAACATCAACAGAATAAAAATTGATAATTTTTATTGCTACCACAAATTTACCAAATAGAAAACAGACGGCAAAATTCACAAATTGACTATAGGTTCATCTTATTTAAAAGAGAATGTATGCCTGGACATGATTACGTAAAATTAACAAACTGTCAACACTGGTAGATGACAAATAAACAAATATTATTACTTGTTGCTGTGTTTAAACTTTGTGAAACCAAATGTGTTTATATAGGAAATACACAAAAAACCATGTCATTCTCACAAAGATTATAAGCAACTTTTTCTTGAACCTCAAGAATAATTCTTCAAATCCCCAAGCAAAGAAAACACATACATAAACACGTTACATTTCTGTCACACATGAAACAAAGGATCAACAAAGAGAAAGGAATATGCAATTGTCAAATAATGAGGATTTCATTTAGTCTTATATTAAAAAAAAAAGGTTTATATTAAAATTGAATATAAAATAAAATACACACAAACATATATTCACTTACTTTGAGATGAGCAGAAACAGAATCATCCTGTAAGTCGAGGTTAAAAGAATTGTGGGTCGTCAAACTTGAATACCTATTAAAGGGCGGACTTTTTTAATTCATTTCCATAATAATAATAAAGATAATCCATAACCCTATTTGTACGGTTTTCGTGAGTATCATCGGCTATTCGGGTATGCACATTAATAGGAAAGCTGGGATAAAAAAGGGCCTTCGGCAAATAAATCTTGTAAACATGAAATCAGTTTATTGAAATAAATATTTTCATTAGAAGCAAAATACTTAAATTAAAAACAAACTCTATATTTGTTTAGGAGTTTGTAGGATTTTAATTGACTTTAAAAAGTCTTATGGATTTGTAAAATCCATAGACTAGTTTGACTGACTTTATGATTAATTTTTATAGATTTCATAGATTTCGAAACTTTGTAAAATATATTTTTTATTGATTTACTATACTCCCCCTAAAGCTGTAACATTGTCATAAGATTCTAAAAAGAGTTAGAACACATAAATAATCATACTTAACTTACCTTCTTATAGGTATTGGGCTACAAAATCAACAATAAATGTTAGATTGCATCCTTTTAACATAATTTATTGTAAAAAAATGTAATGCAATAAGGGGATAAAAAACTTACTCAGATAGCTGCATAACAAAAAATATAAGATATAAAAATAATGCAAAAATAATAAATGACATAAAAAAACAGCATGAAGATGAAGAACTATTAAATAATACATGATATAAAAAATTATATTTATATTAAGAAGACAGTAAGAATCATACATCAATTACCTTCTTCCAATGTGTTCTCCAAGCACTCCCTGTATTCAGTGTAGTGCTCGTATAAACCACCGTCCATGGCTACGACAGTCTTCTTTCCATCTTGTACAGTGTCCCTTCCCATTTTCTTTAAGACCCCAAGGACGCCGGCAGCAGCAAGACGGGCCCCGCGTGTGGCGATGATGTCACAGAGGTGGACCAAAACTTTTCTCGTCTTTAGGTAGGTGTAAGGTATCTGAGATTGCAGGGGTTAAATTACAGAAATTTGACGTCTAAGTTGCACGACAAAAAAAAAAACACCTAACTTTAAAATTCACAAAATATACTTTACATTTGTTTTGTTGTCTTGCATTCATCACTTCATGTCAATCCCAGTTAGCCCCTTGATTTTAGCACTAAACCCCAAAGGTAATTTTGTACTAATTTTTAAAGACTTCCTTATGAGAAAAACATAGATCAAACCTCAAGTGTACTTTTTATCATGCTATAGGTAACGAAAAGATGATAATTACAAAAACTGCCCCTGAACTGAAGTTGCATTCAAAATAAAAGTATATGTCAAGGGCATATTTGTACCATTTTATTTATAGAAAGAAAAAATTTCTAAAACTCAAAGGTTGTAGAGGTATATACTATATATCACATACCATGAAGTCATATCCTTGCAGCGGCCAAAGCAGTGTACAAGAAATATTAACAGTATTTAAGCAAGACTCGAACTATCACCTCTAATAAGTCCTTCAATTTGCTGTCCAGCACTCTGAGACCAGAGGATGTATCGTGATGCATGGCCGACATATCTGGTGTCCTGCATATTACTGGAGATGGTGAAAATAAAAATACAATTTTTTTCTCCTTTTTTGAGTTTGGGTACCAAATTTTATTACTTAAAAATGGATTAAACAAATAATATTATTCAAGATTTTTCATTTTAACTCATCGATACCGAATAAATTGTAGATTCAAAAACTGACCTAAACAAACATGTGATAAAATTCCCACTGCCAATTCATGTGAGAACAAAAGACATGCAAGTACTACATTCAAGTATTTAATTGGGAAACATTCATTACTTAAAATGTGAGAACGAATGACATGCCATACTACATTCATGTTTACCTGAGAAACATAAGCACAATATAATATTCAAGATAGTAGAAAGAGCCGAAGACTCATTGCCAAGAAACATGGAGTGTGAGAAAGAAACAGTTAGTCATAAAGCACCTCAATATGAATGGAATCATAAGCTTGGCCGGAACCCCGGCACCAAAAAAGGAAGGTTCTTCAGCCAACCTAAGTAAAATTCTTTTAAGTACATTCCAGAAACTTCTCAAATATCTGAATGAACAAACGAGCTTGATATAGAACACATATTTGGTTAAAGACACAAGCATTTAAAATACAGAGGGTATTCATAATTTTAAAAAATAGCAGTGTTTTTGTGTTAATTAGGCAAAACATCACAGGAAAAATTTTGTAATTGTCCATTTTCTGAATTAATATACCTATAACTACGAAGGAAATAACAAATGTTCTATAATTCTTGTCTGTTCACCAGGGTTTAAACTTTCGGCATCCAATCTCTGGTCATACTCAGTAACTGGAAGATGAGATGACGTGAAGTTACCCCACTCCATATTTATAACTTGAACAATAGAAGACTCAAGCACTCAATTATTTATCTTATTTTCCCCCCTTTTTCAAGTAACGTGAGCGCCTTTTTAAAAAGCTGATGAAACTAAATACAAGAAAATAACGCAAATGATAAATAATTTTCTAACCATTTCTCCAGATTTAGGCAAAGGACCGTGCCACTTTGGAATAGCTTGTGCATGTTCTACATATGCAGCATTAGTTCCAGTACCCAATATAACGGCTGCAACAACATCATAGTTGGTATAAACGCTATTGTGTTTGTTAGGAAAGCTCAAACCTCGATGTCACTCTTCAGTAGTAATATAAACGCACCAGAGCCGCCACACGCATTTCAACGCCCTTTCTTTCCAAGGCTTTTGTCAGTTCAGCCACGACATCTTGGCCGACCTATAACCATAAATAGATTTGTCAGGAACATAATATTAGAAGTAACGTATTTAATTTCATGAATTCGAAAGAGAAAAGTTAAGTGAAGGTGAGCTTTGTAAGAAACGAAAATTACAATATCATGAATTTCAAAGAGAAAAGTTAAGTGAAAGTGAGCTTAGTAAGAAACGAAAATTACAGCATCCCTAATAGAGAAGTGAAACCCAACTCCCTCTGCCTCCTGGGAGTTTGATCGTTCCTCTTCACCCAAACATTTCGGGTAGCATCTTCAATTTGCAACCGCCGTCGGATACCTTCATCTCCAGAGTCAGTTTCCCAAAATATATCGTTTCGGTTGTTATTCCGCAACTGCGTTTGTTATAATATCACACGCAATATCGCACGCAACTGCTATCGTGCGCAACTGCTATTCGGTTGTTATTCCGCAACTGCCTTTGTTATACTATCGCGCGCAACTGCTATTCTATCGTGCGCAGAGAGAACTCACTCGTGTTAGCCATATATATATATATATATATATATATATATATATATATACTAATCCTCTATACTGAAGTAACCATAACCAACATGGATTCGCTCTACCTAGCAACTTCCTCCGCCATTCCCTCCACCATGAAAATCTCTGTGAAACGTCCCATCACCACCGTGGCCACCACCGTGGCATTCCCCAGCAAACCCCATGCTGGAGGAGGGATTTCTCTGCGGAAAACTTTCACACACCCTACTGCTGCTCCTATCAAATGGAAAAAGTTAGGGTGCCTTTCTAGCGATCAAAAGGGGCCTACAAAGCCTGAGGAGATGAATCCGCCGAAGCCTGAGGAGATGAATCCGCCGAAGCCTGAGGAAAAGGAGCCTGGCGAGTTTTCGCCTGAGGAAAAGGAACCTGACGAGCCGCTGAAAAATCCGAGCGAGTCGAAGAAAAGTCCGCCGATTGCGGGCGAGCGTAGCCCAGGAAAGCAGAAATGGGCCCATAAGAAAAGGTACTACCGCAATGCCCAGCGCTTCGGCAGCCCACATATGATTCTTCAGATTTTCAGAATTGTGTCCGCTATACTATGGATACTCAAGCAGAGGGACGACCCAACCGCAGCGAAATCGGTCGCTCCTGGGGGCCAAGCGGGCGAAGATGGCCCGTCTCAGGTGGAGATCACCCAGCTCCGGGAAGAATTGGCCCAGCTCCGGGCGGTGTTCGCAAATCACCGCCGGGAAACTACTGCCATGAATACAGAGTTTTCCCGTCAGATATCAGATCTCAAAGCAGCTGTTAGTACCGCTACAACCGCCGCCGCCACCTCCGCCGTTGCCGCTGCTACCTCCGCCGCTGCCGCTGCTACCTCCGCCGCTTCCGCTGCTACCTCCGCCACCGCCACCACCACCTCCGCGGCCACCTCAGAGAAGTCGATCCAGACCATGTTTCACGAAGCAGTGTTGAGTAATTCTTCGAAGTCTTTGCCAGACGGCCCAGACCCATGTGAAACTCCGATACTCAAACTGGACGGGAATTTGGGACCCGTGTCCGGCAAAGGGTCAGTCAACGTGCCGAATTACATACTGTTCTCAGTACTCATTCTTGCTGCCATCACTATTGGGTCTTGCGTGTTTTTCATGATCTGGATAATTTCCAAAAAAGGGGTTGTGAGAGGGATGGGCTTGGAGAAACTAGGGCTTGCGCGAATGTAATGTTCGATTTGGCTGAATAAACATTTTTTTGAATTAACATTTGTTTTTCTTTTTTTATTTTTATTTTTTTAATACTTATTATAAGAATAATAAAATAACAATAATGAAATAAAAATAAAAAATAAAAAAATTCTAAAAAATATAAAAATATTCAAAAAAGTATTCAAAAGCTGTGTATTTTTTAAATTAACTTGTAAAATAATTGAGTAATTTATTTTTAAAAATTTTAGTTTTTTTATTAGGGATTGATAAAACCGTTTATGTATTTTTTATTGTTGGATAATGTACTTAGTTTTAAATAATTTTCATATGATTAAGAAAGATTTTTTAAAATAATTATATAATATTTAAAATTTACTAAAATTAAATTTCAAATTATTTTATGTATGGAGTTTTTTGAAATAATATTTAGTAAAATATAACTGCTCCATAAATCCCATTACATCTAAACAAAAGATTAAAATACTCTTCTAAACTAATGAATTCCTGCTACATCACAATTCAATAAAATCTCTACCTTTACAGAGTTTTTCTGTCAAAAACAAAACAAGGAGACTATGATACTTCTGAAATAACAAATCAATGGGCACACCATCGATCTTTTTCCTAATGGCGACGTGTATATAATAAGCCTTTTCCACTGCTACTTAGTGCAGCATTCTCGTCTGTAGAACCGCTCCCGATTGATTCGTCCCCAGAACTAACGTCCGACTTGAGCTGTATTCGGCCAGCATGATTCATCATCCAATCAGTGAACTCAGGAGATGAGGCCCACTCAGCTAATGCCTGCCGCGTGGATTCTTCCGTGAAGTCCTTCCACTCTTCCTTTGAGAATTTCTTCCTGTTGGGTGTCGTGTGGAAGCTCGAGTAGTAATCCCTGCCGTCTTTAGTGCCACTGAGAGTAGATGGTGTTGACTGTGAATTCATCAGACGGTTCCCGAGACTTGATGGTGTGACGACACCTTCACCAAGTCCAACAAGATAAACAATTATTAAAAATAATAAAATAAATGGTAAAGTTACTACTCGAGGCCAAACCATTATTTTGTTATTTTTACAAAGGTTCATGGTTTTACCCAGTTCACCGTAAAGTTGTTTACCATGTATACACTCCACATTTATTAAAGTATTCTACTTGAGCCCCTAATTCTAACATTAACCAAACCGCATGGTGACATTGTCTGCCTTTCTTTCTTTTCAATGGATTTGAGATTACTTTTAATCATCTTATTTTTCTAGCCAGTTCTTAAATAAATTTGTAGGGCTTTTCATTATTACGAGGATAAACCACCATGACATCATTATCATATTAAAGAACCTTAGAGTTGAAATTAACAGAAAATTTAGAGCTAAAAACAACTCACATCTAAGTCCGACAAAAAAAAATGCTCACCAAAACAGGTATTTACTCAAAACAGTTCAATTACACAGCCAAATATGTATTGTATTTACTCAACCTAAACAGGTTATTATGCTCAAGTATTGTAAACATATGTTTACCTATATAGCAAAATGAGCAATCTGAAAATGCGTTTAGCAGGTCGAATGATTTTCTGTTCCTACACTCGATATCAAGATGAATCTGAAAGTAGCTGGTTTACCCAACAGCCATTTCAAAAAAAAAAAAAAAAAAAACAGTTACCTTGCACGGGAGAATTTTTGTTTCTCCAAGCAGGTGGAGTGTTTGAGCCTCTCCATAAACTTTGTCGAGAATTTGAAGGTCTAGACCTTCTCAAGAATTCAGCACGATTATTCCTATATTCTCTTACACTGCTCCAACTTGGAGGAATCCCACCTCCAGAATACCCAAGATTTCTACACACAAAAAGGTACACATTCACATATGTTATCTAAATAGTTTAATGGAAATTGGATCTCATGTTGATCCACTAAATAGTAAATACCACAAACACCGATAAAAAAAAAACTACTAAATCTATAACACAGATTCGAAATATCTCTCTTATCAAGTATCAACCATTAGTATTGAAAAAAATGTCGACGTTTGAAGACAAATGATCAAAAAGTGTTCATCAATGTTAGTAATATATAACAGCAAACTAGAAGCTTTATGAATACCTAAACAAATTGCACATCATATCTACTAAACTACAGATTTGTAATTACACGCAGCAATTATCAATGTTGACAGAAAGCATGCAGTGCTTACCCAAGGCCATTCCACTTCAAAGAGGTGAGAATAAAGTAGATCGCCGGAACAGAAACAAGCATTGCCATTGCCAAAAGTGTATCAAGTGTACTCTGAGATAAAAACAAAAGGTCAAAAACTGCATAATCTTTTAAATCAAGGAGAATAAATAACTTCCAGAAAATAAAAATCTTAATAGGGGAGAAGTCACAAAAACTAAAAGGTCATGGAAAAATGGGATTTAACGAGAATAGCAACTGGAAGATGTTAACTAAGCAACACTATAAGCTACTATAGAAAATGTCTTTCCTGCAAACATAAATTCATATTCATCTAGTATTAAGAAAACAGCAATGAGGAGTCAATAATAAGATATCAGATAGACTTATATTTAATGCTTCACATGACAATTTTGTCTTATTCTACCCATTTTCCGATCCAGAGAAATAGTTACTGATATCTAAGAAGCCATCGTTATTCCTTACAAAGACATTAACCAATTTTCAAAAGTAGAACCACCTGAAAGATAAATGTTGCAGCAATTACACGTAAAGACCATTTAACAAATTGGGCCACACCAACGTCCACACTTCCATCTTCACCAACAACGAATTTCCGGACAAGCCAATATCCAAAGCCAGCCCCAGCAAGTACTACTCCAACTAGCAGGAACACAAGCACCTGCAACAAATGTGAGAAAGATAACAAAAATCAGGGGTAACTAGTCTCTAAGGCAGAATTAGAAGGAAGAAAGCTAAACCGAAATTTCCAGTAACGCAACTAAACGCTAAGGGATTTTTTAAGAATGGAAAATCAAGAAAGCTAACTCAGCACTTTATGAAAGGGAATCATATTCGGCAATACACTGGTTGTATTATCCCAAAAAATCTTGAAGTGTACATAATATATAAGATATGGTATATTCCTCTTTACCACATACAAGGGTCTTAAGAATATATGATAATGCAATCACAATATAAATATTACAAATAAAACACTTATATATTTTAAACAGTTCCGAGTTAGTTAATAGGAGGATGACTCACTATATATATATATATATATACACACACACACACTCAGAGCACGAGTTCTGTGTACTTCCAATTTATTGCCTTCAAAACTAATTGTTGAGAATTACTGGTATGCTGGTATCATATCATAACCCTGATTAAGATAATATTTGTGTAAGCAAGTCTCCATTTTAAGAACTACATTCTTGCTTCGGGATGCCCCGAACAAGAAAAGGAGAGCAATAAAATTCAGGTCAAAAGTGGAACTTGTTTTATTGATATAACTTGTGCAAGTGCCTTAGAAAATTATTCTGGCTACGTATAATTTAAAACCCAACATAATTGACATTAAGGACATCACTTGTCAAGACATCAAACCTCAAACCTAATCTAACCATAACCCAAATGCATGCTGCCTCTTTCTCCTTTGAACCTTTTTTATCATCATAAATGCATGCAATGAATTTATAGCACCATATATAAGAGCTATATTCATTTAAAGACCAGCAACGATATATACAAGTCAGAACAACGAGCATCAAAAATGCCACCAAAGAAGAGTTCAGATTCTATTTCAAAAATACTATGTTATGTAAATAAAAATATCAATTTGCATGCCCAAAAAATTGCAGACTACCGGCAAACTAGATGATGAAAAATTGGTTAATTTTCATAGTAGCAAGTGGCAATGGCCCTTAGTTCTTATTCAAGTCCCTATGAATTAAGTCCATAAGCAACAAAACACACAGCGCAAGCAATATACAGTCATTCTTAAGTATAATAAAAACTACAAGTACTCACAGGGTTGTGCATCTCCTCACTGAACCCAATATTGACAAGCAATGAGTTGACAAACTCTGAAAATCGATTTAGTAAAAACGATCCAGCTCCAACCTGAATTAGATTTCATCAGTACCAATTATACTTAAAAATCTACTTAAAGAGAGACATAGGCCCTCTCAAGTCATCCAGATCACACAGAGTACCAGGAAACTTACCGCTAAACCACATAGTGTGGTATAGAGAGCATTTTTCCTGCCAGTTGGCAGCAGTTTCATGCCCTGCATGGTAATCCAAAAACAAAAATAGGTTGCAATGTAATAAACAAAATTAAAATTTTAACAAGATACCATTGGGAAATGTTATGGTGACATAAAAGCTTCAATTTCGAATAAAGAGGATAGTATGATCAGGCACCAAAAGCATTTCTTGAAACAAAATACAAAATGAATCAAAAAAACTTAATTTAAATTAACCTAATGTTCCTTCAAAAGCACACAAGATAAAATACAGTCCTTCAAATATAATTATTCAGACTCGCATGGAAACAATCTCAGGATCAATCAAAAACTGATGCAGAATTATGGGAATTTAAGTTTAATCATAATATCAAAGGAGTCTGATTCAAACATAAAAGTCAATTTTCCAACAATTACAACTCCCAATTAGACATAGAAAGGAAATTATAATGCATATAAAAAAACAAGAGACAGGAAAGGTAGTGTGGGAGAGAGGGAGATTGTATCAACAAACTATTAAAATTAAGAATATAGTATATCTAATATACCTGAAATAGAAGAATTATCACGACAAGGCAAATTCCTATTGCCATCGAACTGCTGTAGTAAAACGGGACCCAGCTACTAACAACTGGTGCCAGAAGCAATAACACTAAACCAATAACCAGACATAACAACCGCCATTTGTGAAATTCTGTCCATTAGAAATTTTAGAGTGAGTGAATTTGTGAGTCAAAGAAATGCACACATATAGAACAGACATTCTCAACTAGATGACGTAAGCCTGACCTAATTTTACGGTGACACTCACAGAACCAGCCAAGTTCTCGACAAACTTCACATCAACATATCTCTCTTCATAAGGGGAGACCACATAGTTCCAGGTTCCACTCGGGATGTTATCCCAGTAATCATTCTCACATTGACACAACCCAAGCGAAGCATTGCTGCAAAATAGAATCAAAATCGGGTTAAGAGCATCCGCATATTGAAATACCCAAGTAGAAAACATGCTAAATACATTCACAGCAGTCAAATTTAACTGACCTGTGCAAACAAATCTGAATTTTCCTGTACGATTTCTCATGGATTTCATCTGATGGAACCAGTGTGATCCTATGGGCACTAGAATAACTCCCAAGGCTTAGTCTTGATTTCCCAGAGACAGTGACACGTGCACACCGCACATCTCTAGACAGAGCAGACCCCACAATCGCAGTGGGAGTGGCATTCACTGCAACATCACTTCCTGAAAATTAGATAAGAAGATCTCACCACAAAATATCCCAACGTATGCTCAGTAGAGTACCAAGTAACTCAAGGAGTAAGAATAGATCAATAGTAAATCACATCTACTAAATTATCAATATTTGTTATTTCTTCCAGATTAAGAAACTCCAAGATAAATGAATGCATGCATATATGTATGTCTCAAGCCCAGAAGAAAATCAAAAGTAGTACAGTAATAAAAAGAGCAAAAATAAAATGAACGAAAAAGGCAAAAAAAATCTCTCAAACCCTAATTATTGGAAGTAGCAATACACAGTAATTTCATCGCTTAATTAATTATAACTATATTTATATTTGTTGCATATCGTTCACGCAATACTCCGTCCGAATTGCAAAACCCTAATTATCATTAGAGAAAGTATCACTGACAATAAAATCTAGTTTCGCAAAAATTTTCCAAACATCGGTCAGATAAATTTCAACAAATTATACGATTATAAGCCCTTGTACTTGAGATAAAATTAGAGTTACCGGCGACTGCTGAAACGTGACCGGAGCGTGAAAAGGCAGAAATCAAAGCCAGAAAGTAGAGTACGGCAGCAGAAGTTGCAGAGACGAAGAACCCCATTATTCCTCCGCCGTAACGAAGGAGAACATCAATAGACTTTAGAACAATGAGAAGAGGCGCGCACTTTGTATTCTTTCAACATTTATCATTGTTCGATTAAAGAGGGTTAATACGGTAGGTGAAATTTTATTTTTAATTTAAAAATAAATTAATTGTGATTCAAATTTAAAAAATAAATATTATTTTATATATATATATATATATATATATATATATATATATATATATATTTATTTATATTTTTGCACATAAATAATTTGTATGTTAAAATGTAAGTATTAATTAATAATAATATTCAAATTGACACCATTTAATAATAATAAATATATATATATGTAATAATTTTTTTAATTGAATTGAAATAATTATAATTAAAATGTTAAATATATAGTTTACTTTTAATTATAATTATGACATTTATGTGTTCTCATTTAAAAAAAATATTTATCCATGTTCATAATCAAAAATCACCTTTCTTTTTTTAACTCTTTAGTTCAATGGATTTGAGAAGAATTACTTGCCCTTTCAAATTACATATTATCCCTTTCAAATAAAACTTGTAAAATTTTACAAGTCCTAACCAAATACAGTACAATTAATCGAAATTCAAGGGCATTTTTTTGCAATTTAAAAGAAACCTCTGGGCTCTTTTGTAAATAAAACCCCAGCTCTTTTACAGTGGAAATTGAAATGCAAGTTAGCCAGGTTTTTCCACAGTGGCACTGGCCAAGCCAGTTACTAAAGTCTAGCTACAAAGATTATTACAACCTCATCCCCAGCTCAAGGCCTAATGTTATGGTCATCGGAAATCGTCTCCTCAGACGAGGCATCGCTCGTAATCATAATCAACCCATCCTGTTTATTATTAGCCTGACAACGATTCTTCTGTAGGTCAATTTTCCTCTGCACATAAGAGGCATTTTCAGTATTCGGCCGTGGGCCCTGAGAATCTCCAGCCCAGTCAACATTCCGGGCCGGGCCCAACGGCCTCGGAGGGGGCCCAACCGCTTCCCTCAGCCAATGCGGTAAAGCCTTAGGCAAGTACCCATTTGTGATCGGACTCTGAAAAGGGGCTGAGGGTCTCCTGTGGGCCCTGTGATCATGCAACGGATATTGTGGGGCCCTGTTTGCGTACATGGCTCGAGAATTGGGTGTGGGGCTGTGGAAAAGACGATATTGCTCTTCCCACCACCTTTCGGCTAAGTCCCGAGATGTTTTCCATGGCGGGAAGTGCAGTCGTGGGTCCCGTACTATGTTGTCCCAATTGTTCACGCCATGTCTTCTCACGCCAATCCAGAGACAGTCCAACTCGTCTTCAGACCATGTGGTTGGGAAATCGAACTTGCCTCTTGCTCGGCTTAAGATGCTGTCGAGCATCATCAGGTGAGCCGATAAAGAGCTTGGTCGGTTTGAAGTTGACGGCAGGCAATCTGGAAACGGGTCCCTAGGGGGCAAGTGGGGCCAATCGTACAAGGAAGAGTAATCGGCCGTGGGCCCATTGAACATTTGTTCCGAGTGCTGAGACGGATTGTAAGCACGTGAAGATTGTAAGGTTGGAGGCAGGAGTCGTGTCGACTTTTCCGGGTCATTAGCTGATTGGAAGGTGCCATTGCCTTTGCTCTCTGGGAATAACTGAAATTCACAACACAAAAGCAATATAATCAAATGTTTAGTCGATTACATTGCATAGTACCAATTTCTTAATACATCAACATTCTGACTAGTACATCCCATAACGTCTATATAATTAACTCAGTTAATCACTGAACAAATAATAGTTTACTTCAATTTTACCTGAAAACAACTGTTCTTGAGTGGTGTGGACTCTTGGACAAATTTACCCTTGTCGCTAATGACCCTCACTGGAAAACCATATACAGTTAGAGAATTCTTGTTACAGTCACTAGTTGAGCCTAGAGAATCGTGCACATCTTCCAATGGTCGAGGTTGATGATTTTCATCAGAGTCGAAGTCAACTGGTGGTACATTGCAGTCAATATCACGAAAAGCTGCAATATCATAACCAAGTTACACACACAATATCTATTAGGTAAAAGAAAAGGGAAGAAAAATATATATACTTCAGAAAAATACTTTGTTATAGGGATAATCACAGAAAGGGATGTAGGAAAAGTTTCGAAATCAGAAAAATTGAGGGATGTAACTTCAAAATATTTTACGAGGACGGCAAATCCTATCGGGTCAACTCATGGCTCGGCTAAAGATACCTAAAATAATCTCAAAGGAGATTCATTTTTGTGATTACCCCAAATCTTGACGGTAGTTTTTGCAATCATCTGTTATATACCTACCAGGTAGAGAAATGGACAAATCCAGCGAGGATAAGGAACTTTTATTTGATGACAGTTCTCGAGGTACACGCAGATTATCTTGAATACCAATGCAAGCCTTATCTCCTGACAAAGGAATCGCATGCGAATTCTGCAAAATTTGGGCACCACGTGGAGAATGCAAATGATCCTCCACATTCATGTCTCTGTTAAAGATAGTTTCACGTGAAAACTCAAATAGTAAATAATGTAATGACAAAAATGCTCTAACAATAAACGTACACTGCAGCATCCGAGTTAGAAAAAGAGCAGTGGTTATTGACGGAAGAGTCATCTGGAGATTTCTGTTGGAAAAGGCAAACTCATAAGCAACGGGTATAAGAGTGTTCACTTGAATATTGTAATAAATGTGTTATCCCAGTAACGTCTATATATATATATATAGTCTACTATCATGTAAATTCCAGTACTTTTCTTAACCTGTGTGAAATGTCAAAGTGATCTATATATTTGGACGGACATAATAATAAATTACTAAAGCTCGTTCAAGACAATCGCAATCAAAACGCTAATTCAAACAGAATACTCCCTCTTTCCCATCTATATACACTTTTTTTTTTATTTAGGTCCGTCCGACAACAATATGCACATCAAAAAATTGAAATAACTTTTAACATTTTTCAGCCTAACTTTATAGTTTATACACTTATTTACACCTCCTCATGTCATTACTTTTTCTCTTACATTTCCCTTCACTTTATTGACCTAAACAGCTAAAAGGCAAAGATGTCATTTATATTAAAATACAAGACAAAGATTATCCACATATTAATGTGGGGAGAGGGAGTATTATAAACCTGATCACAAAACACGCTTGAATAATTACATTATTAACTTTACACTATTGACTTCCATTTCTCATATTAATTGATAATGGCACTCCTTCATTAGCAAGTTTGACTAAGAACAGCAAATAGATCTTGAAGCATGCTATGAAATACTCAGTTCTTATGATGATAATGCTCGAGAAAAAACGGTTCCTATATTGCATAAATAAAGGTAAAATTATCCAATATGCATCCACACTTGCATTGACATGAAATTCGCAGCACAGGATGGCTAATTAAATTTAAGTCGAATTTGTCAACTTGAACTTGTTTTTTCATTATTATGTGTAAACTCAAACTGACACATATTGACCATTATGAAATAAAGTTTTTCATATCCATCTATTTATTTAATTGGCCTATTTTCAAGCCAAGAAATTTATTTATAATTAACAGAAGAATTTTGAAAACCTAATCATTAGATTAACATATACTGTAATCTAAACATTAGTAATAACTTTCCAAAAAAAAATCTAAAATACAATTTCCTAAATTCTTCACGTAATTTCAGGCTAACTTTAGGGAGGCCTTTTATTGTTCGTGTTATTCAGCCCAGACCATAGACTGCTTACAATGTTCTTGTTGCATCAGGATTACGAAATTACAACCCTTAACCTAAGCATTTTGCCTAAAGGTGATACCAGGATGTGTAACGAATATGAAACATTTAAATAAAGGTATCCAGAGACTAAAAAAGAAGATATCGATTACTAACCTTCTCGGTTTTAACATCAGCTGAACATTTTTTAGCAAGTGGTGTTACAGGTGAACATTTATCTGCACATTCGGAGGCAATACTATCATTTGCACCATTTTCCTTCTTACGCTTAGACCTTCGGCAGAATGTAATTAATGTGGAGGGGAACCTGCTCTTTGTACTCAAGTTATTGCATACGGCAGTATACCGATCTTTATTAAGTTCGGTTCTTTCCTCCGAAGAAAATGTTCCCGAAATAGGCGACTCCTTCGCTTGACGGATGTGAACAATTCCATCGGAGGCTTTTGAGCTTATTGGAACTGGTTCTGTCCCACCAGATTTCTCATTGAACTTATCTTCATTTGATTTATTCCTATCTTTGCTGTTATCTTCGTTTAAAAATGCTTCCTTGCAATTAGCTTCGTATTCCAAACCTGACTTGACTTCCAAAGCCACATTTGGATGAGATTCTTGGGACAGTGTCTTTTGCTTCAGCGTTGAATTTTGAATTTGGTTTGAAAGTGAGGAGTCTTTCTGTTTTATGCATGCACAACAAAGTCATTGCGTTTTAAAATGATGCAATATTAATACTTATTATTATTATCATTATTATTATAATATATATTAAACACTGCATACTTCAGAACATTGACCGCAATGTCGGGAATCACATTCTTCACCTTGCTGCATATTTTCTCCGACTCTATCTTTAAAATACTCATGACATATCTGTAAATAAGTTTCAGGAATTAGTCAAGTGGAAAATTATGGCTAATAAGCTGTTGAGGATTTGAACAAAATCACGGAGCTTAAAATTCAAAAGCTCGAGCAATGTAGAAAAGGCAATCTGAGATCAAACAATCAAACCTTGCTATCTAGAAAGTTCATATGATTATAAAAGAAGTGAGATGAAGGAAAAAACCGAAAGGAGAAAAGCAATTTTACGTGCTTTGATCTCCTACGTGCAACTGAAATTCGTATTACATAAAGCAAATGGCAGTGACAATATGTTCTAACTTTTTGCTTAGAGAAATAACAGAATCAGATCCATATCTGATTTCATCTGAGCCCTTGAATTGCAACATGATCAAAACATGAATACTAAATTATAAGAAAATACGAATAAAGAAAAGTTCAAACTATTGAAAATGGATCCATACCCCAAGCTGACCAACGGACTCCTCATGATTGTCGAAATTAGCGAAGGCTTTCAAGTTAGAGACATTGGTAGGCTTATCGGAACTCAACCCGAAAGGAGAACGATCACTTCTCGAGAAAAGCCGTTTTCTCTTGTAGGTCACAACTACCTTACTGCCCATTGTCTATTCAACACCTGAGAAGCAAAAGTTTAACAGATTTATATCAACCAATTAATCTGATACCATAATTATATCAACCCATTATAAAAAATTAAAAAAAAAAAAGTATCTTTCTCACGAATTAAACATAACCCACATGCAATTTATATTCAGAAGCTCGAGAACTAGTTAGAAATTGAAGCTTGAAACAAATACAAATACATTCAATCAAAGCCCACATCCGCATGTACATAAAACAAACGATTTGCAGCATAAAAAAATTCAGAAAATATTACCACTTACCAGCGCCGATTGAGGTGAAAAACAGAGCTTGTTTTGTGGGTTCTTGTCTTGAACAAGAAAAAAAAGAAAAGAAGATTGAAGATAGGGAAGGGGGAAAGAAAAAAGAGGGTGTGGGGGCAGATAAAATTAAAGGCAATAAATATGGGGTTGGAGAGAGTGGGAGTGACAGACACAGACTTGACCGGTCGAGGAGGAATTCCTTGGTAAATCCAGCGTAGCATTTGGTGGGGTCCACCGCCATTGTTATCCCTATCTCTCTCTGTTTCTTTTCTTTTCCTTCGATTTTGTTGTCCCTCGATTCTCGTACGTATGTGAGCTCACTCGCCGCAAACTGTGTACCGCGACAGCCATCTTTTGTTTGTGACGACTGACGAGACTTCTTTTTCTTCTGTTTCTCGAGTCTTTCGCGAGTAGTGCTATTTGCACATTGACGTGATGAAAGGAAGTGATGTTTTAATTTACTTTTGTTTTTTAAATTTTTTATATTATATAAATATATTAATTTTATAATAAAAACACGTTTTTCGAAAATATTAATTAAAATAATTTTTACGAAACGTAAATATTTTTACATTTTTAAAATCTACAAAATGCGCAAATAATATAAAAAACAATTTTAACTATTAATTAAGTGATGCGTTTCTACTTACTCTACACGCAATTAAATTCGTACTGATTGTCAAAATATATTAGTTTTTTGTTTTTGAAAATTGCGCAATAAATATAAACAAATAGCACAAGATTTATAAAATCTTATAATAAAAACACATAAATATAAACAAATAGCACAAGACTTATAAAATTTTATAATAAAAACACGTTTTTCAATACATTAATTAAAACTCGTTTTTACAAAAATTTAAAAAATTAGATTTTTGAAACCTACAAAATGCTCAGTTAATATATATATATATATATATATATATATATATATATATATATATATATATATATATATATATATATATATATATATATATATATATATTAATTTTAAATATCAATTAAGTCATGCGTTTATACTTACACGAGCACGTAATTAAATTTTTCCTGAATTTCAAAACATATTACGATTTTTTGTTTCGGAAAATTGCGAGCACGTAATTAAATTTTTCCTGAATTTCAAAACATATTACGATTTTTTGTTTCGGAAAATTGCGGAATTAATATATTTTGAAATTCGAGACAAATTTAATTGCGTGTATAAATAAGTATAAACGAATAACTTAATTAATATTTAAAATTGATATTTATATTAACTGCGAATTTTGTAGATTTCAAAAATGTAAAAATATTTAAGTTTCGTAAAAATGAATTTTAATTAATATTTTCGAAAAACGTGTTTTTATTATAATATTAATATATTTATATAATATAAAAAAAGTTAAAAAAAAAAGTAATCAAAACGTCACTTCGTTCCATCACGTCAATGTGCAAATAGCACTTCTCGTCTTTCGCCTTTTCATTTTGTCACTCGGATTTTTTCATCTTTTCTCTTGTTTTATTAATTGTTTTGACTTATTATTTTGTATTTATCTTCTCTGTAAAAATGCAATACTTTCTTTTCAACAAACAATACTAATTTTTATTTATCACAAACAATACTAATTTGTGATAAAATTTTATCATTGGCAATATTTTTTTTTTATTTTAATTTATATCATTAAAAATTAAGTTCTTATTAATTTAGAGCTCGTTTGACGAGTTTATTTTTTGACGAGTTTATTTAAAATAATTTATAAGATATTACATCTTATAGGCTGTTTCAAGAGGTTATTGTTATATCTTATTTAATAAATAAGTTGTTAAAATAAAATAAGTATATAAATTTTAAGTTGTTTCAAGAGCTATAAGCGGTTATATATTATTTAATAAATAAGTTGTTAAACCGTTTAGATAAAATAAGTATATAAACGTATAAGATTTTAATTTGTTTAATAATTTAAGATTTTGTATAGTTAAAATTATCAAAAATAAATTTTGTATATAAAAAAATAAATTATATTAACTAAATAATAAATTTGGAATTTTATATATATATATATATATATATATATATATATATATATATATATATATATATATATATAAAATGTAATAATTTTAAGCGTAATTTGGTCTGTTATTATTTAAGTTATGAAAAAAATTATATTAACTAAATAATAAATTTGGATTTTTTTATATATATAAAAGGTAATAATTTTAAGAGTAATTTTGTCTTTTACTCCTTCTGTTCCAGAGCTATAGACAATTGTGGTGACTTTTTTTGTCAGATATGATAAACAGTATACAAAAATTATGAAAAAATAAGTAAAATATAATTTAACTATTAAATTTTATTTTAGTTATTTTTTCATAATTTATATATAATTTTTATTATATGTATTGGACGGACCAAAAAAGTGACTTTTTTTGTCAGATATGATAAACAGTATACAAAAATTATGAAAAAATAAGTAAAATATAATTTAACTATTAAATTTTATTTTAGTTATTTTTTCATAATTTATATATAATTTTTATTATATGTATTGGACGGATCAAAAAAGTCAATGTTGACCTGTGTCTATAGCTCTGGCACAGAAGGAGTATTATTTAAATTGGAAAAACTTATAAAGTACGCGTACTTCTTTTTAAACAACTTATAATTAAGTTTAATTTTAAAAAATTTTAAGATTTTTTTTTAAACTTTACCAAAAAAAATTTAGGAGCTTTTCTTAAACAACTTATAAGCTCAGCCAAACATACTCTTAATTCTAAAATTAACAAAATTATTTGTATTTATTTGATTTATTTCAAGTACATTATGAGATTATATATAAAAAAAACTAAAGTGCAACACACATTTTACTTAGAATTTTCAATTATTATGTAGAGCAAAATGCATTGTTTCATAGCATTTCTGGAGTTGATTTTTTAAATGATCATGTAGAGCAAAATGCATTGTTCATTCTAAAAAACGAGTACTTCTTTTTAAACAACTTATAATTAAGTTTAATTTTAAAAAAAATTTAAGTTTTTTTCTAAATTTTACCAAACAAATTTTAGGAGCTTATAAGTTCTTAAACAACTTATAAGCTCAGCCAAACATACTCTTAATTCTAAAATTAAAAAAATTATTTGTATTTATTTGATTTATTAGCTAAGCCAAACATACTCTTAATTCTAAAATTAAAAAAATTATTTGTATTTATTTGATTTATTTCAAGTACAATATGAGATTATATATAAAAAAAACTAAAGTGCAACACACATTTTACTTAGAATTTACAATTATTCGAAATTTGAATATTTGTCTATTCATACAATTGTATATAACTTCATAGAAATTTGAATATTTGTCTATTCATACAATTGTATATAACTTCATAATTTAATCCTGACTCAAACCGCATAATTTAATTTATTGATAGTTTTTTATTAATTGTAGATAATTGATCAACGTATATTATACATTTTTATGTATATGATGTTGTTATAAAACAAAAATTATTATACAAATGACATATTAAATATAAGAGTAATTTAGAAAAAATATATTATAATTTATAAAATTATTGTTGAAATTATTTGTACAAGTTTAATAATTCATGTATTTTGATCAAAGTTGTGTACTTTTTATGGCTACAAAAATGTATTCGATTTCGTGTTTAATGTTACAATAGTTAATTGTGATATATTATTTTGGTGATTGAGAAATAAATGTGTGAAGACCCGAAGCAATTATTATTTTACAATATATAGGAATAAACTCTATACAGTGATAACAAATTAAAGTCTCGACTAGTTATAAATAAGAATAGACTCCACATTATCATAAGTCATACATTTTTTAAGTCTCATCTTGAGAATTTATACTTTTATATAAGAATAAATGATTAATATATAATAAAAATATTTATTAATAATATTTTTATTTATCAAAATCAATAACATGTTTAAGATTACTTAAAATATTTATCAAAATCAATAACATATAGTATATGGTCAAAATTTATAATCCTTAGATTTATAAATATTTTATACAATGTGTATGTGAAACACAATTTTTACACACACACACACATATATAGAATTTATACTTTTATATAAGAATAAATGATTAATATATAATAAAAATATTTATTAATAATATTTTTATTTATCAAAATCAATAACATGTTTAAGATTACTTAAAATATTTATCAAAATCAATAACATATAGTATATGGTCAAAATTTATAATCCTTAGATTTATAAATATTTTATTCAATGTGTATGTGAAACACAATTTTTACACACACACACACACATATATATATATATATATATATATGGTGAAATTTCATTATTCAAAATTATTAAATTGATTATATATATGTAAAGATAGATAATATTCAATTTATATTATTTTTAAATTTATATTATTTTTTATAAGAAAAGATTATTTTTATTTTGTAAAACTCTATAATAATATTTTTCTCGGTTCAAAAGATATGATTGTATAGAGTTTGTACTGTATTGGGATGTGGGTTATCCCACTTGAAAAGAACACTAAAAGTTATTTCTCTTTAAATATGATAAGAGCGTATGAGTCTTTAACAAGTTGACTAAGCTTACATAGCAAGGGCCACACACGCACCCACCTCGTCCCGGACCTGGGCTTGGGCCGCTGGAAACTGCCCAGGCACTAACCGTAACCACCTTGTGAGTGGTGTGGTGTGTAACTCCCCTTGAGTGCAGTCCATAAATAGTCGAGGCATGCATTCATTTCACGCACGACAAATCATCCTCTCATATCATCATTCATACAAGTCAAGTGCTTTGTTCTCACAGTTATTGTTCAATCGAGGGTTCAATTCAGTGTGCATTTGTTCGATTCCCGCTTCGCTGTTGTAACTTTGGAGTCACAAATTCTGTAAAACCGTAGCATACACTGAGCTTTACTGATTTGCGGAAACTGCAACCGCCTCGGCAACAACCTCGTCTTTACTTTCCATTTTTTGTTGTTACTTTCAATTTTGTTACTAATCTCGTTTACATTTTTTTTAACAATTATAACTTACACTCTATAAATTTACGCTTAAAATTTAATGTTTAATTTTTTAAAATTTTTATGAGAAATTTTAAGATTAAATTAAAAAATAGTGTAATAAAATGTACTTTATATAATAAATAATAATTAATAACCATGATTTAAATTAATAAAATTGAAATAATAGTAAATGAAATATTTCGAGATTTGGGTATTTTGAATATTGTATTTTGATTTCAAGAATTTAATATAATTTTAATTATTTACATTTTATAAAATTATATTTTTTTATTTTAATTATTATCAACGACATCGGTCCTAGAGTTTAAAATAGATGTTAAAAATCATTATAGACACCATTCATATATGAAAAATACTTGTTATTACTTTTCATACCAGTTGATTTTGCTAGTTTTCAAGAAACTGGTCGGTGTCTTTGATAATATAGACACCAGTCCAGATCACACAACAATAGAGGATGTCTCCAGCTGCATTTCTCAACAATCTTGAATACATTACAACTCCTCAGAAAACACATTTCTATTACAAGATCGATCATCAAGCCCTTTGAGCCGAAGACTTCACTTGTGGTTCTTCGTGTCGTGTGTCCTCTCATTCTTGGGAGTGTCTTTTTGTTAGGCTGATGATTCGATAGCTTAGAATAGGTGTTCATTCTAGTAGCTAGGTTTGTTGTTGATTGTTCATACTCTTCGGGTGCGATAAACACCAAGGCAGGCATACATATGTATAGCCTTAGGTAAAATCATTTGTAAATTCAAGAATATTTTTTTTATAAAGACTCGTTTTTTAATAAAGTTTTTAGCCGTAAAGTTGTTCTTATGTATATAATTTAAATACACATACAAAATTAATTGCGTGTTCATTTATTTTTCTTACGCGTGTGTGAGTTCGTTTGTGTGATTTATTTTTAATTCCGCTGTAATTTATATACATATATTACATACATATTTATCATATTAACATTCTGATCAATTTAATTAAAATATTCAAATTAAGTAAATCACAAAAACAAACATTTTCCATAAAAGACATAGTACTGCGGCAATACGACACTTCCTTGTTTAGACCGCAAGGAATATGAAATATGAAATATGAAATATGTATTTCTAAATATAAAAATATACTAATAATCTAAAATATTAACCTTTAAAATTAAAAAATTATATTTAAAAGTAAATATTTAATTAGAAAATATATTTAACTAAATATGAAAACAAAATATATATTAAGTATAAAATGAGAGTAGAAACTGCATAAAAAACATAAAAATATAATATAATAACACATAAAAAATATAAAAATGTAATATAATAAAATTTGAAAATAAACTGTACTCTATTTATTTAGACTAAAAACTGTAAACGGAAAATGATTTTGCTTTAATATAGTTTAAATATGTACTTAAATGATTAAAAATTATTATTTTAATTAATAAAATATAAATTTGTAAAATGATTTTGGTTTAGTATAGTGTACATATACTTAAATTTGTTCAATTTAAAAATTATTATTTTAATTAATAAAATATTAATTTATTGATATATTAATATTTATATAAATTAATACAATTTTATAGTTCGGATTTTATTAATTTATAAAAAGAATTCCTGTAATTTGTTAAATCAAATTACGAATGCTAATGTTCCATCCTAATTCTATAATTTCTTTTGTACTAAAAATGAATTAAAACTATTAAAAATAAATTCCCTGAACATAATTTTCATCCAAATGCTGCTGTACCGCGGCGGGCCCCACGCGACAGCAAAGGGAAGAGCATCTTTGGTAATTGCCACCGAGTAAACAAAAAAAATAAGCGAATTAAAAATTAGGAATTAATTGTTTTTATTTATGTGATTTTCTTAAATATTAAAAAAAGAGAAAATATAAAAAAAGATGGTTTACTGAATGTTTACTTTACAGTTCATTACTGATTACTGTTTGGAGAAAGGGGTTTTCTTTTTAAGCTGCTGTTAGTGATTGGCACGACGACCACACCCAATTCCATCATCATCATCACCACCCCCATTTCTCCGCTCTGTCTGAATAAAACCTATTTCCGCGATTCATCATTTTTTTCTTTTTTCTGTTCAGCGACTTTTCATCTTTGCCGATTGAGCTCTCCGAGTGATTCGATTGGATCTGTGTGCTGCCACCGTCGCAACACAAGGTAATGTAATCGATTCTCGATGATCGTGGAGCTGCCATTTTTTTATTTTTATTTATACTTTTTTTATTTAATTTAGCAATGCTGCTTTGGAAACTGTAGTCCCCGAGTTTTTATTATGCTTGAATGTTTGAATGTTTCTGTCCGTCTGGTAAATCGTGCTCTCGGAACTTAAAATAATCAACTAGTAACTTACTTTATTGCTCAAGGGGTTTCAAGATTTAATCCCCCGAGAAATTGACCTGGAAGGGAGTTTTGAAGGAGCTGAGTAAAAACCTTGCGGTGCAGTTTATTTAATTATTTATTTTGAGTTTTATAGAAAGCTGTTCCCATGTGCATTTGAAAGAAATTCATAGAGAGGGAAAAATCTTATGAATCTGACTTAATATGACTTGGTTTGCCTTGATTCTCCACGGGACGAGGAGAGGAATTTGCACATTCATCAAATTGCATTTCAAGATATGGATATGGTTTCTAGGAAGTTTGATTTCATGTTTGCTTTTGAATGAGAATTTCTAAAAATGTTAAAAGGAATTATTCTGTGAATTTTTAAGTCCCGATACTCGTTACAAAAATAGGTTTCCGTTTTCTTTTCCTGCCCATTCTGTATATTTTATTCTAGCACAGGCTGCTCAAAGTTAATTTCACTATTGGTGTAACAATACAACAATAATATTCTCACTTTTATTAATATGGGTATCATTTTGCTTTCTTTTCATTGGATAACTTTTACTCACTTTATTTAGTTTCCAGGTCAACTATCGTAATTTGAATACTGAAACTGTTGAAGCACCATGTCTGTTTCAATGAAAGATGTGGATCCTGCTTTCCAAGGTGCAGGGCAGAAGCCGTATCCTCGTGTGAACTTTTCATAACAATTTACTGTAATTATTTTGTATTTACTTAGTTACATATTTAATTGCTATTTATAGTACTGCGAGTTACATATGATTGAGTGTAGATATTTTACGCTCCTTGACTGAAGTTTAGTGGTATCGAAATCTGGCGAATTGAAAATTTTCAGCCTGTCACAGTCCCGAAATCTTCACATGGAAAATTCTTCTCCGGAGATTCCTACGTGATTTTGAAGGTAATTTTCCATTTTCTTCAATTCAAAGAGTATTGTTCGGAATACAGTGACCAACTTTTGTGTGCAATTGCATTTTAAAATTATATCTCAAATGTTTTTCGGCAATCATGATGTCATTTTTATTGTTTGTGATTTTAAAATGCATCATGCCATTGGAGATTCTAGAGTGCCTAATATGTTCTCATATTTATAATGTCTGATATATATAGTCCCAGAAGTTTCTCTTGCTTTGTCCATTTTTTTCGTTTTCATAAAAATCATACTTGAAGGGACAGCATTCATCAATTTTTTCATCTTTTATTTTTTTCCTTTTAGACCATCCATTTGGCAGCTGTTAATCAGTAGTAGCTACCATTTAAATGCTAATTTATATCAAAAGGAAGATATTCTGACACTTTGAGTCTCCTTTCTGCAGACGACCGCCTTGAAAAATGGTGGCCTACGACATGATATTCATTATTGGCTAGGTAAAGATACCAGTCAGGTAAGTCTTATATATGTTATCTTTCTTTATTCATGCTCTAATGTAAAATCTATATGCCGATTCTATGTATTACTACGCATATGCAGGATGAAGCTGGAACTGCTGCTTTCAAGACTATTGAACTAGATGCAGCATTGGGTGGGCGTGCTGTACAATATCGTGAATTACAAGGTCTTGAAACAGAGAAATTCCTTTCGAATTTTAAGCCATGTATAATACCTCAAGAAGGTGGAGTTACATCAGGATTTAGGCATGTCGAGGCCGAAGAGCACCAAACTCGTTTGTTCGTATGTAAAGGAAAGCATGTGGTTCAAGTGAAAGAGGTGAGCCCTTTTTGCTTTTTAATTATTTAAGTGTTTACATTAGTAATATTATTTATATGATGGGACAGGTGCCTTTTGCTCGGTCATCTCTCAACCACGATGATATCTTTATTCTTGACACAAGCTCTAGGATTTTTCAATTCAATGGTTCCAATTCGTCTATTCAAGAGAGGGCTAAAGCTCTGGAAGTTGTTCAGTACATTAAAGATACTTATCACGATGGAAAATGTGAAATAGCGGCTATTGGTAAGTATGCCACCAATTGAATGTTTTTAAGTTTTGAGAACTTATTGACTAGTATCTCAACGATATTAATTGATTTATTTTATTATTTTCAACTGTAGAAGATGGAAGGTTAATGGCTGATGCCGAAACAGGAGAATTTTGGGGTTTCTTTGGTGGCTTTGCTCCACTTCCAAAGAAATCAAACACTGATGACACCAAAACTACTTATGATGGTCATTCTAAGCTTTTCAGGTATATAATTTCCTATATTTCCTTCTTGACTTGTTCATAGTGAGGCACTGAGGATTAATTTGTCATGATGTTTGTTTACCGGTATATTAGTTTTTGACGCTTTGATAGTTTGTATTCAATGTATTTGAATTGAAACTATAAATTATATTTTTAGTTTATTAAGATTAACTCGCATGTCTGGGTTATATTTTTATCCATACAACAAATTCTGTTTAAAACTTATAAGCTGGAAATTCATGAAAATATTGATATATGATGAATACCCATTCAAAATTTACTTTAAAAAATGCTTGAGTTTTGATTATTTATTTTATGAATGTTGAAATAAAATGGAATCAAACCTCCATTTTAAAACTAAAATCCCTGGGTCTTTCTTATGTAAAATCCCCAAACCCTGAGGTGTTAATTTTAATCCTCCTTAGAATGTTAGACACAGGCTCCATCACTCCTGAGCTAGGTTACTCGGACTCGCCGACACGTGTCGGACACGGACACGTGTTGGAGTGTCGGATACGACATTTTTAGATTTTTTCCTTGAGTTTCGGAGTGTCGGACACGTGTCGAAGTGTCGGACACGTGTCGTGTCCGACACGACACGGCACCGGAGGGGAGAGTCGGGTTAACTTAGCTCCTGAGTGCTGGAATAATTACAATACCTATTCCTGGGGAATGGAGTAATTGAAATTGTACGGAATTAGATCCATTTTTTAAATACCCAAATCTCTTGAGTGGTGGTTTTCCTCCTTAGAATACTGACTCAATTGCCATTATTGTTTCCAAGTGTTGAAAAGGGAGAGGCAGTACCTATCGAGTCCGATTCCTGGATGAGAGAGTTATTAGACACACATAAATGCTTTATTCTCGATTGTGGGATGGAAGTATTTATTTGGATGGGGAGAAATACTTCTCTCAATCAAAGGAAAGCTGCAAGTAGTGCTCTTGATGTAAGTGTACTGCTGTTTTTAGTTACTATTAAGGTTTTTCGTCTGGATTTTGTGCACAAGTTTTTTTAATCTAATTGAATTTCTATTATTTTGCTTACAGGAATTATTGCGTGGCCAAGATAGATCAAAATCTCGTGTAAGCCGCGTGATTGAGGGGTTTGAGACGGTGATATTTCGGTCAAAGTTTGTCTCTTGGCCACAAGCAACTAATGTGACTGTATCTGAGGAGGGTAGAGGAAAAGTAGCAGGTCAGTAATACATATGGCAGATTTGTTACCTTTCAAACATAGGCATCAATCATCATGTGGAAAAGGGATAATTATAAAAAAAAGTATCCTTGATATTGACCTATTTACAAAAAAACACCTAAAGTTCTAACTGACAAAAGTTGACTTAGGTTTGATCCAGTTTTGAAATTAAGGGGCTAGCAATAATATTTTTAAAATATGATGGGTTTTTAAATAAATTTTGTTTATGAGGGAATTAGGGAAATATGAGAATAAAATCTCAGGGAGTCAGGGTTTTGTTTTTGTAATTAGGTCTAATTCTGCTCTTTTTTTAGTCCCTATTTATTTAAATAACCTTATAAAATATGATTCGTTACAATGAAAGGTTTAGCCTAAATACACACTAAAAAAGAACAGTTTTTTTTTTCTTTTATAAAATTACAAATACACATTGGACATCTGTTTCCCTCTTACAAATTTCACCCCCAAGAGGAGGGTGTTTCTAAGGTATATGGAAACGTTGAGGGTGTGTACGTTTGAAAGATAACTGACCCTTTTTTTTTGCAATTAGGCAACTATCAAGGTTATTTTTTCTGATTATCCCTTAAATATAATTCCCTTCCATGGTTTTACTTTTTTAATATTTAAATTCTTATTATTGCTTTCAATTTGATTCTTGCAGCACTTCTAAAGCGCCAAGGCATTAATGTGAAGGGCCTTCTCAAAGCAGAAGCCCCTAAAGAAGAAACCCAATTATATATTGATTGCACCGGAGATTTAAAGGTGATTTGCGGATAGCCGTGTAGTGTTTCTACATATAGTGTGTGATGTCTATGCATTTTGTCTGTTGTTATCATTTCTTAAAGTCATTCCTGCTATTTATAATTGAATTTGTTGTTTCAGTAATTCAACTTTCTTATATTCATTTTACTGCTTCACAATGAACAGGTATGGCGAGTGAATGGTCAACAGAAGACTCTTCTTTCCGAGGATCAGTCCAAGTTTTACAGTGGTGATTGTTATATCTTTCAATATAATTATCCCGGAGAAGAAAAGGATGAATTTCTTATCGGCACATGGTTTGGGAAGCATAGTGTTGAGGTGAAGCCTTCATATAATTCCTAACATTCTTGTGTACTTTGTCCTTGTGTAATAGTATATCATTTTTAACAACTTATTATCTCATATTCTGACTTTTTTTTGACTAAGTTTTTTTTTAACATGGCAGTTCTGAGTGATATAACTATATCAGTTATGTTGTTATACTAAAATAAAGTCAGTTCAAACATGAGAAAATCTCTTTAGCTTATTTGTTTTAGATATTAAAATGTAAAATAAAAAAATTCTAACTTCCTTAACTTGTATAGATTACTAATTATTTTAGCTGTTTTGTTTTCAATATTAAAATGAAGGATTATTATTTTTATCACTTTATAAACTTTGTACGGGGTACTCATTGGGTACTTAACTAAAATTTATTGAAAAAATTGATGTTAACACTGCCATCTAACACCATATAAATTTATAAATTCTGAGCATCCAAAATGTTAAATTGTAGAGTGAAGCTACTGTATAAAATTACTACTAACTGTCTGTTTTGGATTTCAATACATAATTATTGATGGGGTTATGGTTCATGCTCTGTAGGAAGATAGGGTAGCAGCAGTTTCACAGGCAAGCAAGATGGTTGAGTCACTAAAGTTCGTACCTACTCAGGTTACATTACTTACCTTGAAGATCAAATTAATAATAATAATAATAATAATAATAATAATAATAATAATAATAATAATAATAATAATAATAATAATAATAATAATAATAAAGTCATTAAAGACTTCCTTCTCGAAATTCTTCAAGATAAGTAATTTGTTGTGCATTATTAGGCCTGCATACATGAAGGAAACGAACCACTCCAGTTCTTTGCAATTTTTCAGAGCTTCATTGTCTTCAAGGTTTTGGATTTATTTAATAATTTTCTGTTAATGACTAGTGGTAATGAAATTATATTTATATAAATGCATTATTTTCTGTTTGTCACCAGGGTGGACTTAGTAAAGGGTACAAGAATTACATAGCCGAGAAAGAACTTAAGGATGACACATATTCAGAGGATGGTCTTGCAATGTTTCGAGTTCAAGGAAGTGGGCCCGAAAATATGCAAGCAATTCAAGTTGATCCTGTAAGTCATCTGCTCTTTTCTTTCTTCTTCTCTTCATATTAACAACTGGAATCTTGTTTTGAGAATCTTGGGCTTCTCCATATGTCATATCGTTTAACTATTCAAGCCCAATATAAAATTTATCTGTTCTTGTTACTTTCCAATTATCAAGTGTAACATTAAATACCATATTTTGCAAGAGAAAACACAAACACCAAATCAGTATCTGTGATACATCAAGGGAGTATATCTAATTTTATATAAATTAGGTTTTTCTTTTTTCAAAAAAAAAAAAGAAGCTAAAATATGGGCATTTTTTTTGTTTTATTTTCTCTATGAAGTTCGCTTATGATAAAGTGCTTTAGGTCTTTGGATACAGTTCATAATAATGTGATATGGTATTATGGTTCTATGATCAAACCATCTTTTTTCATATTGCAATATAGTTACCATGTCTTAAATCTCGCAACAAAAAATTTAAGCTGTGGAGGGGGGTGGTATCTTTCATTCTGTCTTTTTTTTCCAAAATTTTCCTTCAATGCTGTTTTTGCCCAAAAGTGCATTTAAGCATTTGTTTATGAAAAATCTGAAAAGATACATCGTTCACCCATTCGCACCTTCCATCCCTCAATCACTTATTTCTTAAAGATAATCACTATCTACTAACATCATTATCCAAAGATACTATTCACTTATCTTACTATATTTCTAGAAAAACCATCAACACATCTCCATCATATCTCCCGGTTACACTCTCATTTTCCCCAAATTATATATGTAGGACTTTGCTATATTCACTTCTCTATTATCAAGATAATAACCGATAAATTCATTCTCGGTTAACTGAGACAGGTGGCTTCATCATTGAATTCCTCCTACTGTTACCTATTACAAAGTGGGTCCACCGTCTTTACCTGGTCAGGAAATCTTACAACATCTGATGTTCAGGAACTTGCCGAGAGGCAGCTCGATCTTATTAAGGTCAGACACTTGTAAATGTATAGCTTGCCATTACTGAGTTCAAATAAGGGTTTTCAGTTGGCTATAAATGGAAATATATTATCTAAAGGAATAACTATGACTACTTCCCTATATATAATCTTATTAATCAAAACCCAGTTATCTTTCTAAATATGATTCTATTTTACAAGTGACATCTATTAAGGGGTGGGGAACTTATTTTAAAAAAATCAAGAAAAGATGAAATAATTAAAATATATCACAATCAAGGGGATTATCTGTAATTTTACAACACATTTTTATTTTTAATATATAATAAACCTCATGGATATTTCTTTTATTATTTTTTCTTACCAATTATCGAGTTCAATCAAGAGTTTCAGTCGGTGGCAGGACATCATCTTTTATTTATACTCACTCTGCCCCATTGAAAGTGTCTCATTCTTTTGGACACGGTAACTAGGAGCATCCACAATAGAGAGGTAGAGATCCCATGTGTACTTCTACCTCTCACCCAAAAAGTAGGTATAAGTCATTGTGGGTTATATGACGGGCATGAATTAGGAGTTAGAGGTAGGAATACTTCTACCCGGTAGAAGTAAATTTAGAGATTTTTAATATTATATTAATAGTAAAATAATGATAGTGGGTTTATTCAATATATTTGTTAGGTAGAATACATTGGATGGAGTAGAAGTTTTTGATGTAGAAATAATTACTTTTTGACGTGACATGAGTTTATACCTCAAAATCTCTAACTAACTAGGTAGCACGGGGACAGATACGTAAAAAGAAATCGATACGGATATGTGAAAACGACCTTCTTAAAAATCAAAATATTGATACTTCTAAAATACGTTTTATATGTTTTTTTATAAAATTTAATATATATTTAGATGTATCCATATTTTAGGTATTTGATACATTAATATGAAGAAAATGCAGCCAAAAGAAATAAAGTAGCCAATAAATCTATAACTGACAATGATTATACATAAATTAATGAATGATTAGTGTTTAAATATGTATTTGAACCGTTATATTCTTCTTAAGTAGTGTTTAAATATGTATTTGAACCGTTATGGATTGCCTAATGTTAGTGGAAAAGAAAGATCGGTAATAAAAATGATTGTTGGGGACGGTGGGAGTATAAACAAATAGAAATTTCACAGGGTTATTTGTAATTTGAAAGGATATCTTTTAGAGTTTTAAAAGACTAATTTGGATGTGCGGTTTTTGTAATTATGCTAGATATTATCGTTTTAATCTACATCAGGTTCATTTCTCGTACTTTGTACTTGCAGCCAAACTCGCAGTCTAAATTGCAAAAAGAAGGTACAGAGTATGATCAGTTTTGGGATTTGTTAGGTGGAAAATCTGAGTACCCAAGCCAGAAAATAGCAAGGAAAGCTGAAGGCGACCCCCATCTATTCTCATGCTCCTTCACAAAGGGTACATCATCTTTTTGGTCAATGATTATACAAATTTACTTTTGTTTTTTAATAATTGTCGGAGAACACCCAAAACTAACTTGTTACATTCATTTGTTCATGTTATTAATTGCGGCAACTGTCTTCAGGAGATCTCAAGGTGTGTGAATCTCTCTGTGTTTCTCTCTTTATTATTACTCCTTCAGTCCCTCATATATAAGTGGAGAATTTTTGGCACGTAGTTTAATAAAAAAGGTACCATTACTTCTTAGATAAATAAAGCGAAGGGTAAAATTGATAATTCAATTTTATAGTAACGATGGGTTGTGAGGGTTCTCGGAAAAATTAAGGGAAAAATAATGCATGGGGTGTAAATAAATATACTATATTATGAGGGTGAAGAGTGTTAAAATTTCGATTTTGGGATGTGAATATAATTGTGTGACGGTTCAAAAAGAAAATTATGCATAGAGTTGTGGGACGGAGGGAGCAGTACTTTTGTAAAGGATATTATGATTTATGACATAGTGAATTGTAATCTATATATCAGGTTACAGAGGTGCATAATTTCGACCAGGACGATTTAATGACTGAAGATATATTCATTCTCGACTGCCAATCGGACATTTATGTGTGGGTCGGACAGCATGTGGAATCCAAGCTTAAGATGAGTGCTTTGAATATTGGAGAGGTACCCGGCTCTAACTTTATTTTCTTTTCTTTTAGTTATACATAAACAGAATTATGCTCTGTTCATGATAGTTATCTTAACTGTAATCACAAATGTTACCTTGAAATATATCTTAATGAACAAAAAAAATCCTTGAGTTATAATAACTTTCTTTGTTATTGCTTTGCAACAGAAATATCTTGAACGTGATTATCTTAATGAGAAACTCTCTCTCCAAACTCCGATATATGTTGTTATGGAAGGGGGGGAACCAACCTTTTTCACACGTTTTTTTACATGGGACTCAACAAAATCTGCAGTAAGTGCTTTCTATATATTTAGCATCCTTCTTGCAATTCACATATTTATTTTATGCTCTGTAACTTGTATGGTTACAGATCCATGCCAATTCTTTCCAAAGGAAATTGGCTATTCTTAAACACGGGGGCAGTCCGGCCGTGGATGTAAGATCCTCTTCCCTCATTTTTATTTTCTAAATTATAAAAGTTTGCTTATTCATATTACATTCATGTACATATGTTATCTTTGTTGGAATGTATTGAGTAATAAAAAAAAAACTTTTGATACTAACTAGTAACTAAACAATACACAATATGCCTTTGACAGAAGACTCTTAGGGCATTCATTCGGCTTCTGTAATTGTGTTTTCATTTTATTAATAGCAGCTTATTTTCAAAGATTGAATATCCGTTTCATTTAAAAAGAAATCTATAATTTTTCTAGGATATCTCTTATAGCTATGTTTGTTCCAGGACTTTTGGTATTCTTAAAATCATGATTTTTGTAAAACTAAAAATAAATAAATAAACCAGTGTTTGTGATTTAACATGTAATTATTACTGTAGCACGCAGTCTTCAAAAATTGGCCTAGGCGTAACACCATATAACTGTTTTTCTCGTCGAATGTGTATGGGCGGGGTCTGGCTAGGCGGTTACTAGAAAGGCTAGATAGGTTTAAAAATTATGTTTTATTTTTTAAATTTGATTGATATTAGCTTATTATTGATATATAAATCATTTAATCTAATTAATTATTTTTAAGTCTGTTGTGTTGTTCATAACATATTATAAGACGAGTTGTTGATGAATAAGGGTGTGAAAGTTGTTAAGGGGAAATGATAAAAGTATAAAACCATAATGGTAATACTCATTCTATCCCATTAGTGTTCACACTGATGGGCACTCTTTTTTTACAAAAAAGTGACTTTTAATGTGTTTAATAATATAGTAGTATAAAGTAGGAGTATAATGAGTAATTGAGTATTGGCTTGTAAATTGAAAAAGTAGTTGTGTAAGACTATAAGTGTAAATAAATATGTATTGTGAGGATAAAATTGTGAAAAACTTTCCATTTTAAGGTGTACAAACAATTATGAGACGGACGAAAAAGAAAGTATGCAAATAGTTATGAGACGGACATAAAATAATCTCAACAGATAAAAGTATATAGGTTACTGTAGCACATCAAAAAATTCTTGTAAGTTACTTTGTCGTTGAGTTTTCTACGATGAGTGATTTTGATTAATGAATCGAAAATCATGATATAAAGTTGTAGCATAAACAAAAGTCAATTTAAAATACCCTTTGGGTCTTACATAATTGCAAAAAACACTGTTAACGTTTAAAATCTCCAAAAATACTCGTGTGTAGTGACTTGTCTCTATACTACTTAAAACAAACGGAATAGTTTAGGGAGGATTAATATCTCAGTGGTGTTATGACACATTTGGTTTGAGAGAAATAAATGGATTTTTTATTATAGATGTGATCATGTGAATCTCTTCTTGATGAGATGCGAGATAAAATTAAATATAAAGTGGCTTTGTGGCCTCTTAGTCGTAGTACTTTTTGGGTTTTCTAACTTTGATGTATCTAGAGATTGATACTATGCTTTGTAATCCAACTTTGTAATTATTCTAGAAATCTCTCTTCCCTAATATGATATAGTAATTTTTTGTTATGGTACTGACAAAAATATATCAAGTAACATTAAAAGAGTGAATTCCATGGTCATAATGAATTTATCATCTTTGTAATAAATAATAGTAATTCTTAAATTTGTTTCTTATATGCATGGGACATTATAGAAACCCAAAAGGAGGACGCCTGTCTCCCACACCGGAAGGTCATCCGTACAGGATAAATCCCAACGTACTAGAAGCATGTCATTTAGCCCTGACAGGGTTCGTGTAAGAGGCCGTTCTCCAGCATTCAATGCTCTAGCGGCTACTTTCGAAAACCCCAACACAAGAAATCTGTCAACTCCACCTCCAATTGTGAGAAAGATCTATCCAAAATCCGTAACCCCCGATTCAGGAAAATTGGCTTCAAGATCTGCGGCTATAGCGGCACTAACTTCTTCATTTGAACAACCACCCCCTGCTCGGCAAATGATTATATCACGGTCTCCTAAAGGTGTCTTTCTCAATTTTTCTCCTTCTGTATAGTGCAAAAACTATTTAAAAATAGCATATATTATATTGGTATGTATGCTAAATAGTCTTTTAGTATATATATTGGTCTATTAGATGAATTATTAGATAAATAATTATTGTAATTTAAAATTGTTTATTCAGGTAGTCCATATATACATATACATAAACATATATATATATATATATATATATATATATATATATATATATATATATATATATATATATATATATATATATATATATATATATATATATATTTTAAATAAAGCAAGAAGAATAATAGTATTTGTAATAAAACTTCAATTAAGCTATAAAGAAAAATACAGAAACAACAAGATTATTCAAGTGATGTTGTCAAGCAATAGGGTATTATTAGTACTATATTTTGTCGTATAATAGAATGAACGAAACACTGTTTATATTTGTAATTGTTGGTTTGATATCATACAATTATTTAGCACCCCAAAATTAGTATATTAGTTAGTATACCCTTCACTTTTAGAACTTATCGTGATGTTAATTTGTAAGATATTGGATTTTGTTTCATATATTTATATCATCATATAGTTTGCTTTCCAAATTACTCTTCAAGACTCAAGATGGTGTAAGTGTGTAACTTGTATTATAAAACATCCCAATGGCTAGCGCAAATCTTGAACGTTGAATAGATATTTTGTAATTTTTCTAAACATTTAAGGTAGTATGAATCGACAGTTCATTTTTCATTAAGTTTATTGAAATGTTCTTTGTTGTGGTAAAGCGAGTCCTGAGTTGTCCAGAACAAAATTGGAGACATTATCTAGGCAAAACTCAGTAGAGCCCAAGCTGCCCAAGCCTGAACCCATACAGGAAGATGTTAAGGAGAATGAAGCGGAGGATGACGAAGGTCTTCTTGTATACCCATATGAACGTCTTAAAACAACTTCAGCTGATCCAGTTCCAGACATTGATGTGACAAAACGAGAGGTACGCAAATCTACCCCTGAAATAATGCTTAGTTTAAAAAATATACACACAAGTACAATTACCTCCCTGATATTCTATGAAAACTCCTCGAGGGTTCAATTTGATTAATCAAAGTGTACATCAAAAAGCATGTTTCTAATCTATTATAGTTAGATAATTCTGGCTCCCTTCCCAAATGTGGTACATTTAGTCTAATATTTAGAATTATTCTGCAGACTTATTTATCATCGGCCGAATTCAAGGAGAAATTCGGGATGGCAAAGGATACTTTCTACAAGTTGCCCAAATGGAAACAGAACAAGACTAAAATGTCGCTTCAATTATTCTGAAATTGTCGGTCTAATTTAAAGTCGCCCTGTCCCAAAATAAGTTTTGCAGACAAGACAAAAGGATGCTTGCGAATTTGTACGCCTCTGTATATTTTGCCAACACACAAATGCATATTTTCTTACGGCAAAGAGAATTTCAGAAGTGTGTTTGGGGGAGTCAACATCAGTCCGTTTTATTAAGCTGCTTCTGCTCTCCCAGGATGCCTCTTTCCATACCCATTGTACTATTCAGAAAGAAGTGTTTTTAAAAGTTTTGGAGTGCCTTATTTTTATTTTCTTTTGGTTTGATATATTTCTGGTCCTGGGTTTGATGAGAGTTTTTTTTCTCACAACTTTTTTATGTTTTTTTTAATTGTTGTGCTTCATTTGCTTTGGGCAATGAAACCACAAGAGTGCAGAGTTTTTCTAGGGTACATATAGAAATGCGGTGCCGGTGTGTACAGAAATGTAAAGCCAGTCCACTCATTATTTGACTGACCAATAGTGTGTTTGCTTTTGTTATGTTGTTTTTTATATATATATTACTGTATTTATTTTACCTTTGTGGTTAGTGATTTTTTTAGTACAAAATGAGCAGAAAAATGCAAAAATGCATGTTATTTTACATTGATATTGTGATTTTCATGACAATCTTTTTTGTTCTCAATAGTTAAAAATCAAGGCAAGTAGTTAGAAAATAGAACAACGTGATTTTTACATTTTCCTTTGTAAACCATTTAAGTACTAGTATTTGTTAGGTTTTCTTTTATTTTATAATGATCGAATAACCAATTAAAAAATGTTACACGTGTCATTTCTCCAGATTTAATAAATAAATAACTAAATTTACTATTACTTCAAACAATTACTATAGGTTAAAAACATGCTTTAACTGATGATTTTAGAGATGTCATTGATTTTACCATCAATTTTGTATCTTTGTGGTTAATTTTAAAAACAATATCATCAAAGTGTACATCAAAAAGCATTTCTTTGTGGTTAGTTTTTTTAGAGATGTCATTGATGTTACCATCAATTTTAAAAATAATTACAGTACTTTATTCATTCTAAAAACGTGTAGACTTTTTATGTTGAGCTATTTAACAATAGTTAACACACTTTACAAAATTACTATTGATTTTTTATTTACTTTAAAATAAAATTTTACATCTATTTAATTAACACAACTTTGTACAATTACTACTTAATTCACATTACTTTGTGAATTTACTATCAATTGTTGTATCATTCAACTTAAAATTACATTTTTATTTTATTTTTTGGTAAAAAGTAAAAAAAAAAAATCTTTACCGATAATTTATTATAAATTTATACATATATAATTTCGGAATCCACATGGACCAATAGAAAATCAATAATAATGTTGTGTTCACACTATAAATTATAATAATAAAAATTATAAATTCTAAATAGTAATATTACAGGTATATTTAAATTATATATAAATTTTAAATAGTAATTTGAAAATATATATTTTTGATAATAATAATTAATTATCATCTTAAATATATACGTTTTTTATTTTTCTTCTCAAAATTATTTTTTATTCTATTAATATTAATTTAATTCCAATTAATCGTATCTCATAAAAATCGATTTCCTCCTATTCCCTAATTCACTTGAGTTAAAAACAATTAATCAAACTTTTTAGGTATATTATTTTCTCTTGATATAATCTGGATTCGTATGTCCTTTTTTATTTTTCTGAACATTGTCTCGATTTACATGTATATGTTCTTCTATTCATTCTTTTTTTTCCCTCGATTTTTTATTTTATGTATTAATTATGATTTTTTCGCAGATTCCTGAATCAAATTGTAAACGTATTAATTATGCTCGACTATATTTTTTTTTAATTTTTAGTTTATCCCTAATTCAGTTATGTAAAATTTGTTTTGCAGGTTAACATACGTTATATTAATATAAATTGCATTTCTGTCATTTCATCCGTTATGTTCACCAAGTAAATTCAATTTTTTTATATTTCTATTTATATTCCAGCTTTATAATTTTTATTTTTCATTTATTTTGATTTTTTCCCAGCAGTTTTAGGTATTTGTTGGATGCGTTTGACACTCGAGAAATGCAGAGACGAGAAATTTCTCTTTCACCATATCAGAGGCTCCTCGACCGAGTAGGATGTAAATCGAGAGATGTGTCCAAGTAGCAGACACATGTGAGAGAGAGCCAATATGTTTCATCCAAGGACTAACTTCATTATATTTCAAGAAGCTTACATACTATAAATTACATCAAACGGGCGTAATATTTGAAAATAATAAAATTTTCAAATTTGAGATAACAGTTAATAATGAGATTAATACGTGTTTACAAATGTAAGTGAGAGTTCGATTATTAAATAAGATAATTTGTTAGTTCATAAATAAATTTTTGACCGAAATACGTTGAAGATTGAATAAAATTATAGATTATTTCAAACAAATAAATCACGTGCATCGCACGGGGAAGAGGTACTAGTTCAATAAAACTACTAAGATCAAGACTTTTTTTTGTATTTTGTTAAAAAAAATTGTTTTATGAATAAAAGATACTACGTAAAATTAAATTAAAATATATAATCCAATCTTATGTTTTTTTTTTTTTTTTTTTTTACTGAAGAGAGTGTTTTGGAATATGTTCATTTGAACTTTAATTCAATCGGATATAATATAATTTATGTTAGAACATTATTCATAATTTTTAAAAAATATATTAATTTTATGAAGTCACGTGACTTCAAAATAGACTTCAAAATAACTAGCCCAAAGTCTTACTTTGTTGTTGATGAAATTAATGGAAGAATTTGGGCAAAACTCTTAAAAAAGTTGAGATCTTGATTTTGAATTGTAGACTGAACCCAACCCAGGTGATTGATCACCAGCCGAAAACAAATGGCTTCTTTGAGATCAGTCCCGGTGATTACGATCCTCTTCGTCCTCGCCATATCTTTGTACGCTTCTGTTGATGCCAAGAAACCCAAATCGCCATCGAAGTTCGTAAAGAAGACGATCTCGTCTCACTCCATCGTTATCTTCTCCAAATCTTACTGCCCGTACGCTATTTCTTCACTCTCCAAATCTCACTGTTTTTGTCATCTCTCCGTGTGGTTTTTATATGTTAATTCTCTGTTCATGAATGTATCAGTGATTTATAAGGCTAGCATTTCTATATCAGTGATTTAAAGCGTTTGAGCTCTCATCAGAAAATTAATTTAGGGGTGATTTATCCAAGTGCAAGAACAAGATATTCTTGTTTCTTAGCCACAAAAATTCGATCGAACCCGTGTTGTAATTTTACTGTAAATATGCCAGAAATTGTTGAGATTTTGATTCCTAAAGATAAACAGGTGTTGGGACTCAGAATCCGTGAATGTTGATTCTTGCAGATACAGTATTGTATCTGAAAATTTGGCATTTGAACGAAATTTGTGAAATCTTGTATCTCATTGTATGCAAAGAAATGTCTGAATAAATCTTGGCATCTTCAAGTTTGTTTATTTCTCGTGACTTTTTATAATCATTGTAAGATGCATAACTGTTGATTTTCAATGTGTAATTTGAAATGCAGTTACTGTAGAAAGGCCAAAGCTGTGTTTAAGGAGTTGAAGCAAGATCCATATGTTGTTGAACTTGATGAGAGAGGTTTGTTCTGAAAAAAACCTCACCTTTTTGCTCATTTGAGTTGTCAATTGTCATGTAAGTATGCCTCGGATTCGGTTTGGTTTTACTATGCCAAGATGTACCCTATGCTTTTCCTGTGAACTCGTGTGAAGCGAACAGTCTTATACAGAGAGAAGACTTTGTTTATCATAACTTAGGGTAGTGATTGATCAGAAAATGAATACAATGAATACAGTATAATACAACCCTATATGGGTTCTTAGTATAAAATGCTTGTTTTAGACTAAGCATGGTAATCGAATAAGCACTTTTACAACTAATTCAACTTTCAGCTTTTATTTGTGATCTCCACTAACCTGCTCTAATCCTTCCTCGTATGATTTAGATGATGGTGCAGAAATCCAAAACGCCTTGGGTGAAAAAGTTGGAAGGCGAACCGTACCTCAAGTTTTCATCAACGGGAAGCATCTTGGAGGCTCTGATGGTATCCATTCTTTATTTTTCTGTTTTGTAATTCCAACAAATATTTGATGATTTATTTAAAGTTGCATTTAATTCGCTTTCTATATAACGACGGGATCATTACTTGGTGGTTGCAGATACTGTTGAAGCATACGAAAATGGAAAACTAGCAGAACTTCTAGGCCTTGACACTGAGGCGAAAGAAGACCTTTGATCGATTAATCTTTGAACTTGTACGGTTGGCCACCATGTTGTAAGAACTTATGTACCGTTGTCTCTTACATTTTTCTTGATTTATTCTTAGCCACCATTAAATACAGAGAATAGGGCCTTTTAAAGTTTTTCATTTTCTCTTCATTTCCAAATATGGTCTTATTTTAGAACTCTCTTTTGGTTTGTGTTTTTTAATTAAAAATTAATATTAAAAATATACATTGTGTTGTCGTTGAATACGTATGGAAAGATAGTTCAACCTATAAGTGTAGGAGCTATTTTTCTTTTCACAAATTCCTCTTATCACAACAAATAAGTCAATACTAAGTTGCACAAAATAAAATAAATCATATTGACATTGATTGTCATTTTGTCTTAAACTTGTTTACTTCAATAACAAATCATGAAAAAACAGTGAATGCTCAAAACATCTAAAAAATCGTAAAATAAATGCAATAGATTATAATCTTAAAACCTGAAACACAATTATGCCGACTGTGTTCGCATTCGCATCCTTTTCTGCATCTTCATCATGGAAGCAGCGCTCTTTTCTTTGTTATGGACAGTTTTCTTCTTTCCTTCTTGGATAGCTTCTCTATAACAGGCCCGGGCAGGACCCCTTTCTTCAATGCGCTGCCTCTCGGGGTGGTTGATGGCGGGAATCTAAGTCTTTTTGGAGGCAAAGGAGTCGTCGGTGGCTTCCATACCAAGTTACTCTTCATCGAAAACCTGACCTTCTTTGCCCTCTTTACATTAGCATCAGCCACGCCATCTCCATGCACACTTTTTGATCTCTTTCTCTTGATTCGATTGACAGAATTATCGAAGAAATCTGAAGCCTCGTCCCTCTTGGAATCCATAGAAGCAGCAACTTTTTCGAATTGTTTCTGGAGATTCAAAATCACATTCTCGTTCAAATCCAATTCGGTTACATCATCGAGTCTAGGATTCATGTTGCCAGTAGAGGCGACCAATTCACTATTTACCTCAACAGCAGGATTAATTTTTTCAGAAACCTCATTGTCGATGTCAACATTTCCCTTCTTTATCTTTTTAGTTTTCTTCTTATCATCTCCAGCAACATCTTTGTTCACCTTCTTCCTTTTCTTCTTAGTGGTTTTTTCGACAGCCCCTTCCCGTGCTTTCTTTTCCACATCACCTGAGATCAACTGGGCCACATCATCATCATCATCACAACTACCATGATCATCATTGTATTCGGGTACATCAATTTCAATGCCGGACAATAACAACTCTTTCTCCAGCTTCAGAAACTCCTCGTGCAACCCTAATACCACCTTCCTGTTACCCTGAACGCATTCGTCAGATGAACCCACCTCATAGAGCTTCTCTGACAAACCCATCTTCAAACCTACCAACCCCAGTAACAAATCCCCATCATTTTCCTCAAAATCCACACCCATCTTTCTCTTTTCCAAAACCTCCTTCCCCAATCGGGCCAGCTCATCAAACACGCAACTCTTCACCTTCAACAACATAACCCTATCCTTACCGCTCATCAACACCCGAAAAAACGGCCTCAGAATCACATCAATCACCTCCTTCCTAACCGGAAAACCGACCCCCTTCAATTCCTCTAGAAACACAGATGCCACGTGGTAATTCACCCCGTTCCCCTGCAGTTTATCCTCAGCCAGGAATCCTTCACTCTCCATAACCCCAAAATACACCACCAAGACACCGACTTTCCATTTCCTCAGCCTCATCAGCTCGAACAATGCCCTCGTAAAACGGCGTATGAGCAAGTAAAACTTATCCAGCCTCAGCCGGTCGATTCCCGGCCACTCCCTCCGGAGAGTAACCAGAAACCCGCGGAAGAACTCGAGCGAAAGCGATGGCTGGAGAGACAAAAACAGAGATGTGAGGCGGTCGATTAGGGCTACCTGATAGGGGGTCTTGTCGGCGTGCCAGAGGCAATAAAAGAGGCCCTTCCAGAGCTTCTTGACGTCGGATTCTGAGAGCTGCTGGGTTTGAGAGACGAGCCATGACTGGAGAAGGCGCAAGGATTGAGATCTGACGGTTGTGTTACATGAGGCAAGGTGTTTTATTAGGGCTGTCCCGGTGGCGGATGCCAGAGCGGGGATTACGGGCTTCGCCTCTCGAGCTCTCTTCTTCATCGAGGAGGAGTATTGACTGATGTTGTTTTACAGAGACGATTTAGGGTTTTAAATGAGAGCTCTTCGATTTAGGGTTTTAGATGGAGATGGGGTAGGTCTTGACTCTTGATGTTTCATGCCACTATTAAAAATAAATAGTGGTATTTTTTTCATCAAAATAAATACTGGAGTATAAATTCGAAAAATGAAGAATAAATAATACTCTTACAATTACTAAATTAACTTGTGAAATACTTATATGAAGAAAAAGATGAAATTTAACTTGTGAAATACTTATACGAAGAAAAAGATGAAATTCAATTTGAAGATTTATATCTACAGTCTACAAAGCCAATAATCCAAAGGAACACAAAAGACAGTCTTATCCTTTCATACCAAATCTGAAGGAGCAACAAATTCAAAGAATAAACAAACAACACTCTCCTCCTCTCTTCTCAGTGCCAAAGCTTCATGCAAAACCCAGAAGGCAACCCTGTAGAACACCTCTTCTGATCAATCACTTCCGAAAAAGTGTCCACGAGTTGCTCGGTAAGCGACTCTGGATCCTCGACAAACGTGTCGATAAACACCTTCACAACTCGCACCTCTTGTGGTGTCGCTCTCAGGCTATACCATGTCAAGAATTTCTGCCTGAAGCAATTATCCATATGACCCTCACACTCCAACCATCGAACGACCTTCACGTAGTACTCGAAATCCTTGTCCCCAATCCCATTGCACTTGACATCCCGATTTTGCCCGCTCCTCTTTTTAGACGAACTCCCAGCCTGAGGCTCTTTGCCTGCATTATCATCCTTGGTAAGATTCTCGAATTTGCACGGAGTTATCGGCAAGTTGGCTTCTGAGCTACCCACATAAGGAATGCATTCTAAGCCCGTTGTAGCCGGGAGGGCATCATCATCACCACCACCACCAGTCTTTTTCTCGTCCGAAGATTCTTTGTTACTAGCTATAATCGGCAAATCGTCGACCGAAGAAGGATTCGAAAAACTACTTCGGCTCTGACTTGTTCTGACATTCGAGTCGTCGGAGTGGAAGTTGACTGTGAGTGATGTGGCACGGATATCTTCAAAGGAGACCAGTTTTGAGGCGAGCGAATCGCAACCTATACAGTTTAAAATCAAGAAGATTAATCCTACAAAGAAAACCCATTTAACAGAATCAAAACCGAAGTTTTTTCAAAGCAATAAGGTGGTATTCTTATAGTGAGACTAAACGTAGGGATTGTTTTGTAATTATCTACACGCGCACACACAAAAATGAAAAAAAAAATACACAGAGAAAAGGGGAGTGCACCAGAAGGCATATCAGAGACTCTGTTAGAAAGCAACAAGTCTAGGGACTCCAGAGCAGAAGCACAAAGTTTCTGAATTTCTGGGCCCGACGAGAGCCTGTTCACAATCCCTCTGGCCTTCTTCACAGGTAAACCAGTTAGAGGGCCCACTTCTTCTTCGAGCTTTTTCACAGCTTCATCCACGATTCCATACAGATTCTGGTAATTTTTAGTACCCGCTAGAATTTTTTGGCCCAAGGAGAGCCTGTAGCACAATATGTCGACCCGCCTGGTATCCCTTGCCACTACTAATTGCTTTCTCCAAGAGCTGAATTATTGCAAAAAAAATATAAAACCCATTACAATGTACAATTTCTTTTTTTTTTTTTTCTAAACAAGCCATTGCGATTCGTATTCTAAAAGAAAGTTGGATTCTTTGTAACTAGAATGAACCTCACAGGTATTAAGTGTAATCAAACCAAGACTAATAAGAAAAAGGGATACAAGAGTTCCAATTGAACTTTTATTTGGTTCTACATTCACCCCTTCAAAAGCGAGAAAAACATTTTAAGACTGAACAAATCACAGGGGTGTTTTTCTGTAATTTGGTCAAAATCTGATGAAAAGCCGAACCAGACAGTCCAACTCTCCACAACACAACAGTAACAGTTAAAAGAGCAAGACATTTATTTTTTTACCTGAGCAAATCATTAATCTTCCCACAAGACACACAACAAAAGCTCCCGTCGAGGCCCTTATCCTGTGAGATCCCAGAATTCTCATGCCGTAAAGCACACTCTAGATGGCACGACATCCCGCACGACACCCCATGGAACGGGGGATCCGTACTGCAAATAAGCCAAAGTCCAGGGTCCTTATTATCATCGTATTGGCGACAAATACAACAAGAACATCGTTTGCAAAACTTATCCCCATCATTCAGTTTAGCCCTGCATGCCAAGTTCTTGCAACACAATGTACTAACTGGCCCAAATTCAAGATCAGCGGCTGTATCGCAGTCGGGATTAACCAGATGGTCGAATTTCCTCTGCCTCTTAGTTGTCCTTTCCCCGTTTTCCAGCAAGATATTCGCGGGCCCGGGGACTTTCTCGCGCAAAGTTTTCAGAAGTTGTTCGATTATTTTTGACTTTATTAGACCAGTTGACTTTCTCTCCTTTCCGAGCTCGGCACAGAGGATTTCGAGCAGGTCGTGGCGGGTCCATGACTGTAGGATTTCGGTGGCCTCCTCGGGCCACTTTGACATCTCACGAACAAGTTCCCTCTTCTGGTCCATGGTCAACTTTCTGAACCTTGATGGATCAAATATACCTGCTACAGTTTTGGAAAAAAATAAAGTCAACTCAAAAGTACAATGTTTTTTTGAAACACAATTCTTCAAATCAGAAAGCTTTCTTTCAAATCATCCATAGAAACAACACACCTGCAGTTAGTACAAAATTCAATTCCGACAATGTGAAGGAAATGCCCCCAAAGGGGATATTAAGAAAAGGAGCAAAAACAGCTCAAGTGAACAAACAAACACCATGGATTATCATAGAGACTATGATAAAACTATACAGTAGCACATTGTGGGGTTGGGGGGAGGGGAATTCATGGACATATCCATAGCCAATCATTTTTTTTTTATAATATTATTTTCTGAATATGATTCTTGAAAAAGCAAGAAAGCCATATAGAGTAGGTAAAATCCATAAATGCCGATTCATTTTCTGACAATAATAAACAGAAATTCACAACTTAAAAGAAGAAGAAATTAACTAAGTTCGTCAAGACAGATCGACCCATAATAATAAAGGGGAGATTTTCAATCTCAAATCCTATGCATAAAAAGTGTCGAAAAGAAACATAAAACAATAATAGCCCAGAAAATAATAAAATATAAAAACAGAATCTTTACCTTCGAAGGAAAAGGCATCCATAAGCGCTGTGTCGAATCGATTGATTTGAAGAAGGGGAAAGAATCGATGCCCACATTACCACCGAAAGCCGATTACCGAGATAGGAAAAAGGATCCATTACGAGATGGGTTCTTCAACACCATTTATTATTGTTATGTAGGTCTGTGTAAGTGTAGTCGTGAGTTGTGTTGTGACGACGAATAAATACAAAGCCTAAGCGAGATGGAGGAAATAAGGAGGAGGAATCATGATTGTGCATGCCCTTTCCTTGGCCTTTATTATTAGAATTAAATCAATTTTTTTATGTTACAACAAAGTAGTACTCCGTATTTATAATTTTCTTCTCAATAAATTATTTACATCTCAAATAATAACAAAAAAAATTCTTTTTTTTTTATGTTTAAAAATTAAAATAATTATAAATAAAATTTAATTAAAAAATTAAAATTTAAATTATATTTTATACTAAAAATATATAGTGTTTTAAGAATAATTTTTTTTTATTATTAAGCATAAAAATAATTTTTTCATGAGTTTTGAAAAACAAGAAGCTAAGTTATTTTTATTTTATTATTTGCTCATGTAACAATTTAGATGTTGACAACTCTTTTACAATATTATACTCACATGATCATGACTGTTTTTTTTTCCACAAAATACAAAAGAGTGTGTCTTATTTATCTGAGATTGAGGGAGAAGGTAAGTAAAATGTGTGATATATACTAGTATATGTTTGCTATTGTTAAATATAAGGTTTAATTAAGAAACACAATAAGTGAATTGAGTTTGTTTTGCTTTTTTAGGGCCCCATCTGTTATTGTAGCCTACAAGTTAAGTTTTACTAGTAGACATTATTGATTTATTGTAGTATGACAAAACATGGACGGGTATTCTCCAACGTAATAATTTGAAGAGCTCATAGAGTATTGATTTATGGGTTTTCTAAGTTTTAGACATTATTGTATGACAAAACATGGAGGGGTATTCTCCATCATAATAATTTGAAGAGCAGTATTGATTTATGGGTTTTCCATCTTCAAGTACTCGATCGATACACAATATTTAGAGAAGATAGATGTTGAATACGAACGATAATGTCATCGAAGGCGGTGCTATAAATCCATTGAAGGACAGACACATCAATTTCGTTCCATGATTCATAACAGGAAGGTTGGAACGAAGACAAATTTAAAAATATTTTAGAATGATTATCAAGCTATGTATTTGCATATAAGTCAGTATTGTTATTTATACTTGATCCCGCCTGCATTCTAATCAAAACAAATCGAAAATAAGTATTCATTAGATTATTCACAAACACGAATGACAAGCATACATTGTTTTTACCGTAGTTACAGAACCTGGCCTGTCGTTTGTGAAAAGAAAAAAATTGTAGTTACCTCACAATTTCTTGTCATTGCTACAAAACCTACCCTGAGATTTGTGGATTTTACAAGAAAACATGGCGAACTTCACATATTATAAAGACACACCAAAGGTTTGATACGACAGAAATTGTGCTTGCGTTGCAAACAAAAGATTGTACTACTACTACATATCATCAACCACCAGCAACTTAAAACATCTGCTCAAAATGTTCTGCTAACATATGGACCAATCGTCGCAGTCACTTATAGTACTTTCCTTTTCCATAACATAGACTCAAGATAATCTTTCTTGGCTTTTCAACAATACAGTATCATTTAAACACAAACCAATAAAAACTTCACATTTCATATACTATCAAGTTATCCATAAACATGCGACAGCTTAATACATATAACAGAGGTAACACACAAGGCCACATTTCAAAAAACACAAGACTCTATCTCATAACAGAAAAATACTTGAATCCTTTTTTTCTTAGTTGCAAATAAAAACGCCACTCCCATACCTGTGGTCCGTCTCGTAAAACTCTGTCTTCCCTTCTGAAGCAGGTTTGAGTGAAATCCCTGACAAAGACCTTACCCCTTGCGCAGAAAACTTAACATATGCAACAATCTCGAGCTCCGACCCATCATCATCATCACCAATATCCAGGGGCATCCTCACCCTCAACCTACCCGGATTACCCTTCAACGGGATCTCATCAATGTGCCATTTCAACTCCCTCTCTGATCTATTCAACACTGCCTTAGGCAAAACTTGTAACAAAGTAGGGTCTACCGGCAATTTAAGAACAATTGTCACATCACTCAACGGGACCAACAAAGCCGGATTCGAAACGTACTGTATCATAATCGAAAGCAATGTCCCACTGAGTCTTTTCACGAGCCGAACCCTTATGGGCAAAGGAGTAGTGCTGGGCAGTATGCTGTACTTCACGATGGGAATGGGTTGCTCTGCAGGTTGCGTCCTTACATGAAACAAACCACTCCCCACGCTACTCACTTTAGCGCCTACGACTGCAAACCTCTTCACAACTCCTTCCGTACCTTCAACCTTAAATGAAAACTCGGTTTCTTTTTCTTCTTCCGAAGAGGATGATTTCGGAGGCAATGTTTTCAAGTAGACCACACCCGATAACCCGACTCTAGCTAACAAAGATTCTCTAAATTCAGCACTTATCTCTTCCACAATGAACATTTCCGGACCCTTCATTTCAGTTTTCTTCACCAATATATCCTCTATTTTATCTCCATCCCCACTTTTAGCAGCAGCCGGTGGTGGCTCACTAGTCTCCAAAAATTCTAACCCTCCCAGACCACGGTCTTTCGGGACTTTTTTAGCCCCCACGAATTCCGATGCATCCAACCCACCACCCCAGGCATCGTTAATGCCCTCAAAATCTTCAGGCAGAGTCGACCCATCATGACTAAACTCGATCCCACCATAATTCCCTTCGAAACCCTCAACTCCAATGTGGGTCGACTCAGTAGCAGCAGGTGGGGGCAGTGTGGTCATATCGAGCCCTGCAAGGGCCTTGCTAACATCCGAGATACCCGTGTCTTTATCCTTCTTGAAACCTTCCATCAGCATTTCTTCCGGCTTGTTAATTTTCTCGCTCGCTGCGAATGGATCTTTCTCTCCCTCTTGCTCTTCGACCTCGCGCGATTCTTTTTCCTCGCCCTGTTGGACATACCCTAATGTAGCTGCCGCCACCTCATCTCCAGCCACCAGTGTCTCGGGGGGAAGCTCGAAAGATGCAGTGGAAAAGGAATCCACAGCAGCTTCGTGATCGGCCGCTTGAGGCTCTACAGCTGTCCAGCTGTCGGCTCCACGGATCTTGCTCTCAGTCTGAACGGCTGAGTGCACCATCTTGGCTATGCCGTCGGCGTGCATAGAGGCAAGCATGGCAGCGAGCCTGATGCTGCTGACCCCTCTCAGGACTATGTCGAGGGCCATGTAGACCTCGACGTACTTCTTCCCCAGCTTCTCCGGCGTCACATCCACGCCGCGGCAGGCGGTGACGATGACGGAGACCGACTGGTTGACGATGTTGATGCACTCGAAAACGTTGTTGTTGGAGTCGTCGATGGTGGTGACGGCGAGGACGTAGATCGAGTTCACCAGGCGGTAGACGACGCGGTAGCGAGACTCGACGCCGACGATGACCTGGCCGGAGGAGGCGGCCAGGGGATCGTCCCCGAGCGAATCGGCGTACGGATCTGGGCCGGCGGCGGCGGCAGAGTGGTGGTGGCTCTTGGCGAAAGAGAGGCGCGTCTCGCGGAAGGACGAGAGGGCCATGAGGGCGCGGGAAGGGGGAAGCCATTCGCGGGTCTGGAGAAGTATGTCCGGGCCGTTTGCGGGCTGGAGAGCAAGCGCTAAACACGACATTCTGGTTCTGGGTTTGGTAAATCGATCGATTGAGAACTGGGATTACAATTCTATAAAATTAAGGTTGGGGTTAGGGTTTTCAGATGGAGAATCTAAATTAGTGGTATGAGAATTCGAATTAGGGATCTCTGACTGTGAAGAGTAAGTGCTTGTTTTGTTGCAGTGATCGGAGAAATGCAGACATTGTTGATCGGAGTAGTATTTTAATTTTAGTATTTTTATTTTGAGAAAAATTAAAGTACACTGTATGATATACTGATATAGTTGTACATCATATTTACAGGGATAAAAAAATTGGTTATTTTTTATTATTTTTTATTTTTTTGATAAGGAGGAGAGACGAGAAACTCCACTCCACCCGATCACCCGATCGGAGGTCCCTCGATCGGGTAGGATGTAAATCGAGGGATCTCCGATCGGGTAGGATGTAAATCGAAGGATGTGCCCGAGTAGCAGACACCTGTGCGAGAGAGTCGGGTAGGATGTAAATCGAGGGATGTGCCCGAGTAGCAGACACCTGTGCGAGAGAGTCAACAGGTCGAATCCCAGGACAAACCTTCATAATATTTCAATGAAAATTTGCCCCACCCGAGGTTCGAACCCTGCGTCGCCGGGAAATTTCACCCACATCATCACAGGCCTTACCACTCGGCTATGCCCCTGGGGACTTAAAAAAAATCGGTTATTTACACACAAAAGCGGTAAACATCCGAAAATACTTTCCGTTACATTTGACATGTCGAATTCACATTCGACACACACATTCGACATGTCGAATCACATTCGACACACATATTCGACATGCGATTCGACACACATATTCGACATGCGATTCGACACACATTCGACATAAAATTCACATTCGACACACATTCGACATGTCGAATCACATTCGACATGTCGAATCGCATTCGACACAGACATTCGACATACATTCACATTCGACATGTCAAATCGCATTCGACATACACATTCGACATAAATTCACATTCGACACACATTCGACACACATTCGACATGTCGAATCACATTCGACACAGACATTCGACATACATCCACATTCGACACAGACATTCGACATGTCAATTTCCTGTCCCACTTTTCATATGATATTTTGAAATTTTAATTATATCATTTTTTTTTCAATTTCAAGATTCAAATAATCAAACACAAACCTTTACAGTCAAAATAAAGTCGAATTACATACTTATCATTATCAACAGATCTCATTCCCAAAATAATATATTAGCCCACAAATCTCATTCGCCATAAGTCATCTAACTGGTTCGATTTAAAACAAAAAAAAATCTCATATTCAAGAAATAAATATTTGAAAAAGAATATTTGACAAATAATATAATAAAAAAAACATTCAACAAAATATATCTAAAAAATTTTAAACATTCGATCCAGACATTCGACGAGAAAATATTTCTCAACAAGTCGGATCTCGACTCAGCCCTCCGTGGTGATGCAGCTATCAAACGAACAAGATAAGGTCGCCTCAGATCTAAATCTGGTCAAGGCTCCGGGTCGAATTGCTGCTAAAAGAGAATTAGATCGAGGAGCCATCACCCGTCGAGACGATGTACCTCTCCGGGTCGACTGGGTGACTCTCGCGCTGCTCTCTTGGTCCGCCATTGCAGGGCACTAGAAACGAGAGAAATATGGCGAACAAATGATTGCGCCTTTTGCTGGGTATTTATTTGTGTATATACAGTACCTGCATTCTCAGACGCGTTTGAAAATATTTGGAGCTCGAGCGCCGGAGCCGCTGGGAGGGTAATGTGTGTTTGTGAAAAGCATAGAAATCTAAAAATCAAAAATTTAAAAGCAATAGAGCTAAGCAATCGAGATTCCGATTAGAGAATGGAAGTGTAGAAAAGAAATGGAGGCGGAGAAGAGAGGCGGCTGCTACAGTGAAAATTGGGATGAGCGGGTTTGAGAATAATTAGGGTTTGTGAGATTACATGACTATTTAAGGACATGTGTAAGGGCAAATTGGTCTATTAATGTACAAAAGCGGTATTTTTATGTCCTAGTGCAAATAAGGTATTGTGCTATTTGTTGATCGAAAAATAAATTGTAAATTTTTGACTTTTCATAAAAAAGTAAATAATAAAATTTTATTTTTAAGTTTAAAAATAAATTATGATACATGTCACGTATCAAATAATGGTTTTGAGGTACAATTTTTTTTTTATGCATACGAGTCCCACAATATAAGATATACATATATCAAATTTGTACTTTTTTTTTAACGGTCAATATCATATAAGAGAAAAATAAAATAAGTTGGAAATACAGTACATCACATAGGAGGATCCTACCACATCAACGAACTAACATACTAATCTCCAAAAATAAAAATAAAAATACTCACAAATTTGTACTTAATATCAAATATTTGATACTTTTTTTTTCTCTTAATTTGTACATTGATCCTCGATGGTGTACTTAGGTACAAATTTGTGAGACATAGGATTTATGACTACAATTTAGAAATTTAGATGCTTGAGTCGTTAAGAAATTCAAAAAATAAAATTGTGCATAATTAATTGAGGCTAAAGTTGTATTAAAATCTTTAGCTATATCAATAATTTTAAAAGTTAAGTTATTTTTCCATGTAAAATTTTCTATTTTGACTTGGTTGAGATTTCATCTTGATTGGTTTATTCTTGACTACTCCATGACCACTAACCTTATTTATAAGGATCATGTCAAGTGTAAACCACTAACACTTGATTTAAATAAATACCATTGATCATGTGTTAGTGTATTACCGGTTTAATTTTGGCTACTCAATGAGCACTAATCTCATTCATGGGATCATGTCAAGTGTAAAGCTAACACTTATTCAAATAAATACCATTATCATGTGTCAGTGTATTACACATGACATGATCCCACGAGTGAAAGTAGTGCATGTATCCAAGAATAAACTCTGTTGATTTATGTCACGTACTCACAAACCACACCATTTGTTGATGTTATCAGTTATCACCACAAATCAAAGCCAATCGAATAAAACCGATCTAACAACAATGGAAAAAATTAAAATCGTGAGCGACAATCGATCTCACTTCACTCAACTTAGAGTAAGCTTTTTATGATTGATATGAACACAAGCACAAAGAGAAACACAACCGTACACCGAATTTATAAATTTATATGCTTCAATATAAAATAATAATAAAAAAGAAAATAAAAGCTCGATTTAGACACTATTTACCCTAAAAAAGAACAAATTTATGAGTTCATTAGCGAATATTTGTAAACGATCACCACTTAAACCTGCAACTAACTCTTTCCCGCCGACAATAATGCAATCAATTTTGGGTGGAGACGTGGACCATTTATGAATCACCAAATCTTCAAGATCTCTACACTACATTTGTCCTCCCTTTTTTGCCTGGGTTTTATGATTCAACCACACACATCACCTTCCTTCCATAAGATCTCAGTACAGTATTTCTTCCCCAAAAAATGGCAGAAACCGAAAACCCAGTTCGTTTCGGAATCATGGGGTGCGCTGAGATAGCTAGAAAAGTATCTCGAGCCATAACCATATCTCCTGTTGGTATTACGTAGCTATTACAGTGCTTGTTTCTGGATTAGAATCAGTACTACTGAGACTTTACACTTTTCCAGAAACTAAATAAAAATAAAGAAATGAAGAAGATGAGAAACACTCGAACAGATCTTCAACTCCGGTGGTACGTCAGAACTGGACACGAACTTCGATCAGATTGCGGGTAGTCGAGGCGCTTTCGCTATCCGCAAGACAAATACGTCCCGTGTTTGCTACGGTTTTCAGACGTAATGTCCCCAAAGATACAACGACTTTCAGTTGTTCTTCTCTGAAGCAACCAGAGCAGAACCTCTTTCGAACGAGAAAAAGTGAGGAGTATAAACTGTATGATATGCTGGGAAATTCTTTTTCGTTTTTTCTGTGTATGTTATGCAGCCTAAGACACTCTATTTATAGGCGTCCACATGCATGTGAAGGGTCAACAAAGGCATTCATTCGGGTGAGTAATGCAGCCTCATTACCACCTTGTAACGTTCAGCCTCATTACACCATTGTAACGTTAGGAATGAACCTGGTCATCTGACCTTTGAGGATTTTCGAAATTCAAAATAATATTAATATAATTATATTATATAATATTATTTTCTAATCAGGCCTTAAGCCTTTTTTGTGTTCAACCAAACCAGCCCACTTCACGTAGGCCCAATCAACAAAAATAGTTCAGCCCGTCAGCAAAACTATTACGATGGCCAGGCCCAGAAGCCCCAAGGAGCCCAAGGAAGCCCAAGTCCAGCCCAAAGTCCAATTGCCAAGATCCAAGTCCAAGTCCAAGTCCAAGTCCAAGGACGAGGCGAGTCGAGTCGGGTCGGGACGGGACGGGACGGGACGGGCCGAGCCGAGCCGAGCCGAGCCGAGCACGAGCACGAGCACGGGCACGGGCACGGGCACGGGCACGGGCACGAGCCGAGCCGAGCCGAGCGGACGGACGGACGGACGCGCGTGTGGCGATTGCCATGTACCTTAACGGTCCATGGTCTTACTCACTTGTTGAACACATTAATCCTCCAATCACTTATTAAGTGTAATAACTTTATTACATCTTTCAATGTGGGATGTAATAACTATTACACATTTCAATGTAATAAAGTCTTACACTTTATTACATATTCAATTAAATGCCTTTTTAATTGGCTATCTTTAACAATTTATTTCTCACTCACCGAAAATCGGTTTTTGACGAAATAAAATTCTATAATTATCTACGAACGACGTAGAAAATTATCGTACAATTTATTTCCCAATCGGAATTAATTTTATAGCCAGTCAAATCGGTCAAACGTTGGATAAAACCAACTTTGACTTAATGATTTTCCAACAATCCCCCACATGAGTGGAAATCAATGCATGCATGTATGCAGACTCTTCGTTCAATTCCCCAAAAGAATCTATCGCTTCCGGAAAGGTAGTTTGCGGCTTTGAACCTTCCGTAGTGAACAACATCGGAAGTACAGGAGGCCTAGTGGACACGATGCCTTGAACTATTCCCCCACAACGTACAACGAGTCAATGCTATTCACGCAATAAATTCCGTTCAATTTCCCGTTCTATGTTGTGTCCGTTTTGGCCATGGACAACACTTTGGATTCATAAATGTATACATTTGAAGCGGCCCTCACTTCACATTTATATAGGTGACCTCCCATTTTAAGTATCCTGACATACTTAACCTTTTCAAGGTAGGGATTCATTAAAAGTCTCCTCGAGAACTTAACCTATTACCACACATCAGGAAACAGCACTTGAATTGCCTTTAGGGATGAGTACAAGTGCTCGATTGAACTTTCATAACTTAGTTTTCCCTTTGAACCAAGTTCATGGGATCTCCATTCATCAAGGTAGGGTTACCGTTATGATCGTTCGATGGATTGTGGTTTTTCAAACCCATTCCCTCTAGCAACACGCTCAATTGATCTCGATTCATTCCTTTTGTCAAAGGATCAGCCAGATTTTCCTTAGATTTTACATACTCTAAGGAAATTACTCCATTTGAGATCAATTGTCGAACGGTATTATGTCTCCGACGAATATGTCGAGACTTACCGTTATACATAATGCTCTGTGCTCTCCCTATAGCTGCTTGGCTATCACAGTGAATCATCACGGGAGACACAGACTTTTTCCAACATGGAATATCTTCCAAAAAGTGACGAAGCCACTCTGCTTCTTCACCAGCTTTATCTAAAGCTATAAACTCAGATTCCATGGTGGATCTGGCTATACACGTTTGTTTCGTTGACTTCCACGAAACTGCTCCGCCCCCGATACAGAAGACGTAACCACTAGTGGAATGTGAACTTTTAGAATCAGATATCCAACTAGCATCACAATATCCATCAAGTACATTAGGATATCTTGTATAGTATAGCCCATACTCTCGGGTGTATTTCAAATACTTTAAAACCCGATTCAAAGCATTCCAGTGTTCAACACCGGGATTGCTTGTATACCTGCTCAGTTTATTCACAGGATAGGCCAAGTCTGGACGTGTACAATTTGTTAAGTACATCAGACTGCCTATAACTTGAGAATACTCTAACTGAGCTACAGGTTCAGCCTTATTGACAGTAAGATTTATACTTAAGTCAATCGGCGTCCTACTCGTAGGACCATCATGGGCATTGAATTTCTTTAACACTTTCTCAACATAATGAGATTGTGATAAGACAATTCCATTTGGGGTTCTTTCAATTTTAATCCCGAGGATTAAATCAGCAACACCCAAATCTTTCATGTCAAAATTTCTTTTTAACATTGCTTTAGTATTCATGATCAATTCACGAGTACTACCCATGATTAACATGTCGTCTACATATAGACAGACTATGACAAACGAGTCAGATGTACCTTTAATGTACACACATTTGTCACACTCGTTGATTTTATATCCATTTGATATCATAATGTTATCAAATTTCAAATGCCATTGTTTAGGAGCTTGCTTAAGTCCGTACAACGACCTTATTAATTTGCACACCTTTTTCTCTTGTCCAGGTGCTACAAATCCCTCGGGTTGTTCCATATAAATTTCTTCTTCCAATTCACCGTTCAGAAACGCAGTTTTCACATCCATCTGATGAATATCGAGATTGTGCAAAGCAGCAATCGCAATAAGCACCCGAATAGACGATATTCTGGTTACAGGTGAATATGTATCAAAGAAATCATATCCTTCTCTTTGTTTAAACCCTTTGGCTACCAAACGAGCTTTAAACTTATCGACCGTTCCATCTGCTTTATACTTTTTCTTTAGGATCCATTTACATCCTAAAGGTTTACAACCCGGTGGAAGATCAACCAACTTCCACGTGTGATTTTGCAGAATAGACTCCATTTCGCTATTAATAGCTTCTTCCCAGAGCGGTGCATCTGGACTGGATAGAGCTTCCCCGTAGGACTTTGGCTCGTCATCCAATAAATACGTAATAAAATCAGGTCCAAACGACTTAGCCGTTTTTATCCTTTTACCACGTCTAGGTTCAATAACCTCTTCGTCTACATGATCGTCACCAACAGGTGTTGTGTCGACATCAGGTTCATAAGTTCTTTTATTAGAACTTGATTCTTCTCTTTCTTTACAAGGAAAAATATTTTCAAAAAATGAAGCATTTCTCGATTCAATCGTGGTACCTTTATGCACGTCTGGATTATCAGACTTGTGTACCAAAAATCGGTAAGCCATACTATTGTATGCATATCCGATAAAAATGCAATCGACCGTCTTAGGTCCGATTCTCATTTGCTTTGGTTCAGGTACAGACACCTTAGCCAAACACCCCCACACTTTAAGATATTTATAAGACGGCTTACGATTTTTCCACAATTCGTACGGCGTCTCATTTTTACCTTTAAGTGGGATTTTGTTCAAAATGTGGTTAGCTGTCAAAATAGCTTCCCCCCACATGTTCTGAGGTAAACCCGAATTAATCAACATGGCGTTCATCATTTCTTTAAGAGTTCTGTTTTTTCGTTCTGCAACACCATTTGATTGTGGTGAATAAGGAGCCGTCGTTTGATGAATTATCCCATTTTCAGAACATAATTTCTCAAACGGAGCTACATATTCTCCACCTCTATCACTTCGGATTATTTTAATTCGTTTACCAAGTTGATTTTCAACCTCAGCTTTATACTTGGTAAAAGCCTCTAAGGCTTCGTCTTTGCTACTTAATAAATATAAGTAACAATATCTAGTACAATCATCAATAAACGTGATGAAGTACTTTTTTCCACCTCTTGTTTGTACAAATTTCAAATCGCATATATCAGTATGGATTAAACTAAGAGGTTCAGTACACCTTTCAATCGAGGGAAAAGGTAACTTAGCCATTTTGGCTTCAACACAAATTTCACATTTCTTTTGTGTATCGATTTTTGAAGTTGGTAATAATTCCAAATTCATCAATCTTTTAATTGCATTTAGATTTACATGTCCTAATCTAATATGCCACAATTCAGAACACTCAAGCAAGTAAACCGAAACAGAATCAATTTTATTAATGCTCGAGGCAGTAGGGGTTACACGGCGCACAGCCATTACATTCATCTTGAACAGTCCATTGTCGAGATAGCCCCGACCAAGGAAAGTTCCAAACTTAGTCAAAATAAACTTCTTAGCATCAAATACAAGTTTAAAACCATGCTCAACTAGGAGAGACCCAGAGACTAAGTTCTTGCGGATGTCCGGGACATGCAGCACATCCTTCAACAGCAGCTCCTTTCCAGAGGTGAGCTTCAGGGTCACGTTCCCAACTCCAGCAACAGCAGACGAGGAAGAGTTCCCCATGTGGAGCTTTCGGCCAGTCGAAGGAGCATAGGTAGAAAATGCATCCTTATCAGAGCAGACATGGCGAGTGGCTCCAGTGTCAATGAACCACTCCTTGGGATTACCAACCAAGTTGGCTTCAAACACCATTGCTGACATATCCATTTCAGTCAGCTCCTGCCCAGAGGTTTCAACAAGGTTAGCAGATTGCTTCCCTTTCCCCTTGTACTGTGCAATAGGCTTTTTAGGCTTCTTGCAATCTTTAGCCATGTGGCCAGTTATTCCACAGTTGTGGCATTTTCCCATGAACTTCCAGACCTTGGTGGCAGGCTCTTTCCCTTTAGAGGTATTCTGAGGAGGAGGCAGCTTCCTTTTGGGTTGCTCCATTAGATTCACACGAGGCTCCTCAGGCACACTCCCAGGATTAAACCTCTTACGGTTTTCCTCTTCGATACGAAGCTTGACAACCAGCTTGTCAATAGTCATTTCCTTGGTCTTATGCTTGAGATAGTTTTGATAGGCCCTCCAACTCGGGGGTAACTTCTCAATAGCAGCAGCCACCAGAAAAGACTCGCTGATTTTCATGCCTTCATTCTCAAGGTCATGCAAGATCAGCTGGAAGTGTTGGAATTGAGATATCACCGACTTAGAGTCGACCATCTTAAAATCCAAAAACTTCCCGACGACGAACTTCTTAGTTCCGGCGTCCTCAGTTTTGTACTTCTTCTCCAAAGCATCCCAGAGTGCTTTGGCCGAAGGCATGTTCCCATACACATTGTACAGGTCATCGCTCAACCCGTTCAAGACGGTATTCCGGCACAGGTAATCACCCTGGCCCCATGCTTCATAAGCCGCACGCTTATTAGCATCAGTTTCATTCTCATCCATGGCCAGAGGCTCATCCTTGAGAAACTTTGCCAAACCCAACGTGGTCTGGTAAAACATCATCTTTTGTTGCCACCTTTTGAAGTCAGTCCCATTGAACTTCTCAGGTTTCTCAGCATGAACCACCGATGAAGGCATGATTGGAATGTTCATGTTCAACGGTGGAACAGTGCTATTTTTCTCAGTACCAGTGCTTTCGGTTGTCATTTTTTAGTACGGTTATTTGTCTTGCGTTGTTGGTATTACGTAGCTATTACAGTGCTTGTTTCTGGATTAGAATCAGTACTACTGAGACTTTACACTTTTCCAGAAACTAAATAAAAATAAAGAAATGAAGAAGATGAGAAACACTCGAACAGATCTTCAACTCCGGTGGTACGTCAGAACTGGACACGAACTTCGATCAGATTGCGGGTAGTCGAGGCGCTTTCGCTATCCGCAAGACAAATACGTCCCGTGTTTGCTACGGTTTTCAGACGTAATGTCCCCAAAGATACAACGACTTTCAGTTGTTCTTCTCTGAAGCAACCAGAGCAGAACCTCTTTCGAACGAGAAAAAGTGAGGAGTATAAACTGTATGATATGCTGGGAAATTCTTTTTCGTTTTTTCTGTGTATGTTATGCAGCCTAAGACACTCTATTTATAGGCGTCCACATGCATGTGAAGGGTCAACAAAGGCATTCATTCGGGTGAGTAATGCAGCCTCATTACCACCTTGTAACGTTCAGCCTCATTACACCATTGTAACGTTAGGAATGAACCTGGTCATCTGACCTTTGAGGATTTTCGAAATTCAAAATAATATTAATATAATTATATTATATAATATTATTTTCTAATCAGGCCTTAAGCCTTTTTTGTGTTCAACCAAACCAGCCCACTTCACGTAGGCCCAATCAACAAAAATAGTTCAGCCCGTCAGCAAAACTATTACGATGGCCAGGCCCAGAAGCCCCAAGGAGCCCAAGGAAGCCCAAGTCCAGCCCAAAGTCCAATTGCCAAGATCCAAGTCCAAGTCCAAGGACGAGGCGAGTCGAGTCGGGTCGGGACGGGACGGGACGGGACGGGACGGGCCGAGCCGAGCCGAGCCGAGCCGAGCACGAGCACGAGCACGGGCACGGGCACGGGCACGGGCACGGGCACGGGCACGGGCACGAGCCGAGCCGAGCCGAGCGGACGGACGGACGGACGCGCGTGTGGCGATTGCCATGTACCTTAACGGTCCATGGTCTTACTCACTTGTTGAACACATTAATCCTCCAATCACTTATTAAGTGTAATAACTTTATTACATCTTTCAATGTGGGATGTAATAACTATTACACATTTCAATGTAATAAAGTCTTACACTTTATTACATATTCAATTAAATGCCTTTTTAATTGGCTATCTTTAACAATTTATTTCTCACTCACCGAAAATCGGTTTTTGACGAAATAAAATTCTATAATTATCTACGAACGACGTAGAAAATTATCGTACAATTTATTTCCCAATCGGAATTAATTTTATAGCCAGTCAAATCGGTCAAACGTTGGATAAAACCAACTTTGACTTAATGATTTTCCAACATCTCCGGCCGCTATCCTCGTCGCCATCGCCAGCCGCTCCGCCCCCAAGGCCAAGCAATTCGCGGTTCAAAACCAAATACCGGAAACCGTGAAGCTCTACGGAAGCTACGACGAATTACTCGATGACTCTTTTGTGGATGCTGTGTACATGCCGCTGCCCACCAGCCTTCACGGGCAGTGGGCGGCGAGGGCAGCTCAAAAGGGCAAGCACGTACTGCTGGAGAAGCCGACTGCTCTCGACGTCAACGTGCTCGACGAAATGCTCGGCGCTTGCGAGTCTAATGGAGTGCAGTTTATGGACGCCAGCATGTGGTATCATCACCCAAGGACTCCAAAGATCAAGGAGCTGTTATCGAATTCCGATCTCTTTGGACGCGTTAGAGCTGTAAGTGCATTCCAAATTATCTTGTTTCGTTGATTGAGATTGGGAATCAAACTAAAGTGAGCTTGCTGATTCTAAATTATTTCTAATGGATAGAGTTTACAATGTGGAATTTGTTAGCATGACTCTGAGAAATGGAGAACGAAATTTCTAGCATTATAGTTTGGGTGCATAATCGACAAGAGGGAAAAGTTGCAAATGACTGCCTTTGCAAAAACAGTTTTTGTTTCCTATGTCTATGCCTATCTATCTATCATAATGTTTGTTGTTCTGGAAGATACAAGCCCATTGGCACTGAATTCGACTTATTTGTGATTTATGAGCGTGGCCTGATTTTGCATAACTTTGCATTTTTCTCTAATGTAGGAAATAGCTCTTGATAAGGTAATGGCTAATTAAGTGTTTCGTTGATTGAGATTGGGACTCAACTAAAGTAGCTTGCTGATTCCAAAGTATTGCTAATGGATAGTGTTTAAAATGTGGAATTTGTGAGCATGACTCTGAAAAGTGAAATACAGAGAACAAAATATCCATCATTATAGTTTGTGTGCATAATCGACAAGAGGGAAAAGTTGCAACTTGCAAATATGGTTTTTACTTCAATTTAAGTTGACGAGGGTTGGGAAAAACGGTTTCTTTTTCCTCGTTCTCTGCCTATCTATCTATCATAAATGTTTTTGTTCCGGAAGATACAAGCCTGTTGGCAAAGAATTTGACTTATTTGTGATTTACAAGCATGAGGCATTTTTCTCTAATGTAGGAAAGAACTAGTTCTTGATAAGGTAATGGCTAATCAAGTGTTTATGGCTTTTAGATCCACAGTTCATCCTCATACCACGGAACGCCTTTGTTTTTAGAGAACAATATCAGAGTAAAACCAGAGCTGGATAGCTTAGGTGCACTAGGAGATGCTGGATGGTACTGCATCGGATCCATCTTGTGGACTATGAACCAGAAACTTCCGACAACTGTCACTGCTCTTCCGACCACAGTAAGGAATTCAGCCGGAGTCATCTTATTATGCAGCGCCTCGATGCACTGGGAGGAAGAAGAAACAGTTGCAACGTTTTTATGTTCCTTCATCTCGCACGAAACAATGAGCCTGACGGTGTGTGGGTCCCGTGGGACGTTTTGTGTTGAGGACTTGATCATCCCTTATGAAGAGACTTCTGCAGGTTTCAGCTTCACGTCTGATGCTAAGTTTCTTGATCTGCATATCGGGTGGAGCGTGAAGCCTCAACAGGTTCGAGTGGCTAATCAGTATCCGCAAGAGGCTATGATGATTCAAGAGATGTCGAGGCTAGTGAAGGGCATTAGAGACCTCGGACATCAACCGGATTGCAAGTGGGCTCGAACGAGCAGAGCTACTCAGATCGTGGTGGATGCGGTCAAGAATTCTATAGATAATGGTTATAAAGCTGTTTATCCGCATGTAAAAGCTCGAGCATGACGAGTATTGTCCTGTTCTTAATTAACTTAATTACAAACTACAGAGTTTCTTTTATACTCAACACAACACTGGAGCTGTATCTTTATCTGCAAATCCCATTGCACACTCTAAAACCAAACATGTAGAACTCGACCTACACTTTGTGAGGGAGAAGGTGAATTCTGGTGATATTTACTGTTGATCAAGCAGCCGATTCATTCACAAAGGCACTGATCAGTGGACAATTCTTCTTGCGTATGCGTATAAAGCTCAACATCACACAAATATCCGCACTCGAATTGAGGGGACATGTTAAGAGAATGCATGCAGCGGCCCATGCAGAATATGCTAAAACCAAGGGATAAATATCTATCAATTTATATGTTTTATCATTATTTCCTAGTTTTCAGCATGATTGTTGAGAATGATAAGGATGAGTATTTCATCTTTATTCCCGCATGATTTCTCTATATATTCAGTAGCTAGAGTTACTGGTAAATTAAGGTTTCAAACAATTGTTTTGCGCAGACAGTACAATAAACCTTCTCCTTTATCAGTTGTGCTCTCTGCTATTTTTCTATTATCTTTCCTTGTAGTAGTTTTTTAATCTTTAGGTGGTGGTTGGTCACTTGTCACAAGTGACCAAAGTTATTATAAGCGTAATTTCTTGCCCTCCACTTCGCTCACTCTTGTGCCGATCGAACCCCCTCCAGTTATTATCCAATTTGCTCGATATAATGCACCGCAAAGTTAGCAATATTCATTGGGATGGCCAGGGGCGGATTTACATATGGGCAGCACTGGGCTCAAGCCCAGTGCAAATTTTTTCATATCTATACTATATATATAAATAAATATATAATATACTTAGTATTATTTTAATATTTTGAACTACTAGAGCATTTTTTGTTGTTGACGTTGGAGTATTTATTAGTAAGCTCAAACACAACTCTATTTTATATTAATAATAAAATATTTTATTAGAAAATGTTTCGGGAACATAATAAGTTTTAAGTTTTTTTTTTCATTTTTAGATTTTAAGCATTTTTTTTCTTTCGCATTTTTCTCAAGCTTTTAAACTATAAAAATAAAGTTTTATTTTTATTTTTTCATATACTCTTTAATTTGTAATTTTATAAATCCTAAAATAATAATTTATGAGATTGAGATAAATTTTTGAATTAATTTTTTTTAATCTTTTATAAAATTGTGCGGATTCACACTATAATTCTTCAACATTTATTTGGAAATTTGGATATTTGCGCTTCTTCGGCCAACACAATATGAATTTTAATTGGTCTGTAGTCTAAAATATGAACTCTATTATTATTACTTTTAGTTTAAAATATTTTTTGAATTGTAATTTTAGTTGCAAAGAAGATAAAAATACTAACTTGAAATTTCTTTGATACTTTATATTGATAGATACTTTTAAAAATGTTAACATAAATTCAGTATAAATGAGTTTTATGTTTTGAAATTTATGACACCACTTATATAAACATCAAAATATTTTGTTATTCAGCCCACCCCTTTATAAGATTCTGGATCCGCCCCTGGGGATGGCATGTGTTTTTTTCATATACTTTAAACAAAACATCCACACATGCATTTGACTTGTTACCAGTGAATCAAGCTTAAACACAAAGCTAATTGAACTCCCAAACAAAAATAGATTTCCAAGCTTGAATGAACAGAAAATACATCTATATATGCACACGTGTGCTACATTCTTTTGAAGCTGGAAAAAACAAAATTCACGATCACGCACACGTGCATGTGGTCAAACTCCATATGTGCCTTTACCTATGTCATAGATTATGCCACCCAAAGAATAAAAGAAAATGCTCTAGTACTAATTTTATTTTATTTGATTAAATGACATAGCAAAAACAGTTTTTGTTTCCTATGTCTATGCCTATCTATCGCTTTAAGGAGCTATCGCTTCCCTCAACTTCAAAGATCACTTGATGGATTACGTCGCGCTGATTGTCTTGTTCGCTGCCGCCCTCCTGGTGCTGCCACCGCTGGCGCCGCCGCCTCTCATGCTCCTCTTCATCCCCGTCGTAGTGATGGCCATGCTGCTTTTTGTGGCCGTCATCACTCCCGACTCTTGATCGACCGTATGTTTCTAATTATGCACGTGTTATGCACGTAATTATATATTATTAATTAATTGAAATTATTATTATTCTCACGTGTAGTTTGATTTATATTAATTATATAATTACGCACGTGTTATGCACGTAATTATATATTATTAATTAATTGAAATTATTATTATTCTATTGCACGTAATATTTTGATTTAATTATATTAAAATAACAAATACTACTATATTTTTATTAAATTTCAAAAATAATACTTAGTTTTATATTAATTGAATAAAATGTTACTTCTTCATATTAAATGATTAATATTATACATTCCGTGTGATTGTTATAAAGAAAAGTGAGAGGATTCAGATTAGAAAACCATATATCACTTGGTGTTCAATATAAAACACACTATCCCTTATATGTGCGATTATTTTATTAAATTTTATTTATGTGCGATTCGCGTGTAAATTTATATAATTATTTAAAACAATTTAAAAAATATTTTTACGACAAATTTAAAAATATTTTAACTATAATATTCTCATGACATTTATAATCCGTAAAAGCAGAAGTGTATATTCATATAATACGTTGACATGACATAGAACAAATCTTTAATAAATTATATATTAATTATATAATTACGGCATGTTATGCACGAATTAATTATATAATTACGGCATGTTATGCACGAAATTATATATTATTAACGATATTATATATTATTAATTAATTAAAATTAGCTAGTTTTTATGAAAAAAAATATTTATAAAATTATATATTAATTAATTATTTTATATTAATTATGTAATTACTTTATTAAATATTGTTTTTAAAACAATATTATTAAATTCTTAAATTTAAAAATAAAATTAATTACACGCAATTATCAAGTAGTTGATGTTAAAAAAAAAATTAAATTTTCAAATTAAAAAACCAAATTAACCTTTTGGTTTTAAACTATCAAATTAAAAAAAAATTACGCAACTCTTTTGTTTTAAAATAATTAAATATTAAATTCACAAATTAAGAAACAAAATTAAACAAATTAAAAAGTAAAATTAAATGCAATTATCAACATTTAATAACTAATGTTTAAAAAATTGAAATTAAATTCATTTACCGTTTCTCTCTTATAGTACGCTTTCCTCCGCCTTCCCTACACACATTCAAAATACAATGTATCAGAATATCCAACGTGCAATCACATTGACATTCATAGTCAGTCAGTGTCGGAGCCAAGGAAATAGACATTCTTTTATTATTAATGATTAATAATAATTAAATTGATTGTTTTATATTTTAAATATTTATATTAAATTATATTATGTGTATAGGTAGGGGTGTTCATCGGTCCAAAACCGGACCGGAACCGGATTGGACCGGAACCGGAATCATGAAAAAGCATAACCCAGAAATCGGACCAGAATAATACCGGACCGGTAAATTCGGGTCCGGTCCGGTTTTGAACCGGATAAAACCGGATTAATTTAAAATTTTAATAAATTAAATATAAAAAAATAATTAAATTTAATTTTTATATTTCTAAATTTTAAATTTTATTCAATAAAAATAAAATATAATTTTTAAATAATAAAATATTTTTAAAATTAAAAAATATATTTTTGTTTAATTATTTATTTATTTATAGATTATGTTGTTATATCAAGTATTAATAATTTAATATATAATGAAAATTTTAGTTAATACTAAAATTATATTTAATAAGTAGAACAATTTTATATTAAAATATAAATAATTTATCAAGTTATTTTATTATTTTTATCAAATATATAAATTTATATATTAATAAATTAAATTCGATCCAATTCGGTCCGGACCGGATTTTACCGATTTTTAACCGGAACCGGACCGGAAACCGGAAACTTATTTTTAGTCGAACCGAAAACCGGTTCGGAATTTTACCGGTCCAGACCGAATCGGACCAACAGGTCCAGTTCCGGTCTGGTTTCCGATCCGAGCCATTTTATGAACACCCCTATATGTATAGGAGTAAAACAAACATTTTAATTTTAAAATGTTAACATTTTTTATGAATACAATACTCAAATTACCTTAAATAATGAAAAATATAAAAATATTTAACACTAAAATATAAAGTAAAATTTATGAGAGTAAAATTTATGAGGTATAACTTTTAATTACATAAATTAAAATTTTCTTTTACCTAAATATCTCTTAATTTTATACTTGCACGAGTAGCATGATTTCATGAACCATCACTATAACCTCTAAATTTAATTTTCAATTTTCTGTTAATAACATTATTTTTTTATAATTATATTTACATACAAAATTAAATTTTCAAACAAATTAACATTACATTAAATCTCTTAAAACAACTTATATAAAATATAAAACCTTCTAAACTTTTAATACCCTTTCAACCAAATTATTCTCCGATTGATTGAGTACAACTGAATAATTCGTAGTTGAGTAGCTCTTCCCGGAATTAAAGACACAATCCTATCCTATCCGCTCTTCAATTTTCAATTCCAATCATGGCAGACGAAAAGCCGACCGGTGATCGGCCGGATTCCACCGCAGTTGACGCCGACACTGATGGCGGCAGTAAATGTTCATCATCACTTGCGACTCAATCGCCAATTCCAAAACAGGACGGTATCCCGAATGTCAATCAGCAAGTCTCCACCGCCGAAGGCTTCTCCGACCCCGCCCCTCATGGCGCCGAAACATGCGATCTTATCGGAAATACAACCACCGCCGGCAGCTCAAATTCGCCGGTGGCAGAGGGTTTGTACTCTTTGATTTCATCTGTGATGACGGGTTTCGATTCTAGAGCCGATGCCACTGCTCGCAGCCAAGACCAGCTCGCCTTCTCCCTCGATCGTCTCACCGGAGGTAGCATACCACTTTCCCCTTATTAGGGCATGATGTAATACTGTTAGTTTGGGCATCTATGAAGGTCTAAAGATTTTATTCTAGGGCTTTGAGTGGCTTTCAATATAATTGTCTTTGAGATTCATCTCCCTGAATCCATTTCGGTCATTGGATGTGCTCGAAGAATCACCTACACCTTGCTTGTTGAAAAATCGCACCATTCGTGAAATCGAATGTGCTACCTTGCTTGTTGGGGAATCAAATTTTGTGAAAAATATGTTGCTTTGATATATCTTATTTAAGTAAATTGTTGAGGTAAATTATTTACCAATCTACTGTTATATATCTGCTCAACTGTGGTTAAACATTTCAATGTTGTGAGCTATATATCTATGTTTTCAGAGCTTGATAAATTGCTAGAGGACGCACCTTCACCATTCATTATGCAGCATGCTATGAGGATTTCTGGTCTAAGGAAAAGAGTCAAAGCATTAAATATCACTTTGAAGTCCACACAACGACGAATTGACAATATGGATCGGATGCTGTCGGCTGGATCAGTACCTGGTTTGTTCTTTTTCTCTCTTCCTCATGCATTCAGTTAATCTTCGTCTAATACAATGTTTGAGGGGATCGATGAGCTTCTACCCACTATTATATTTGGCCTCTTAACTAACATACAATTGTGAATGCTGAGATTATTTGGTTTTGATGTAACTCCTCATTTATTCATATTTCTATCACAATTGGTCCGAGATTTGTTGAACATAGGTAGAGGAGGAGGAGGAGAAGAGGAAATGTGGTAATTATAAATGTTTAAATAATAATTTTTGACATTTCATTGTTATCTTTTGGATATCATTATATTTATCTATATGTAATAAAGACTTGGTTATGGTGGCATTAGAGATATCACCATGAATAAGGAATTCGGAAGGTGTACATCTTACACTTATATATATTTATGTACTGTTTAACTTAAGGGAAGAAAAAGTTATATTTCCTCATCTTTCTAACAAAGGGGTATTCATGGCGTTGTACAATGGCTAACAGTGGTGTGACATTGTTCCATTTTCCTCATTTCGCAAAACATTTTTTTTTTCTTTTTAATTAGGTTCATTTAATTTAATTAGATGTATTTAAATCATTAACGATCTTGGGTCCGTAAGGTTTTGTTTAGTTACTAATCCATTTATGTGTGTAGTCGAATTACTAATCTATTTGGTTATTAGAGTTACTAATCTACTTAAGTGAATAGTAGGTTTTGCATAAGATACTTTGAAATTTATTGTGTTTTGATGCTATAAATTGGCTGGGAGATTTCGCGATGAAAACTTGCATGATCTTTTGCTATTATAATTTCTATAATTAAACTCTTAGCTGTCAGTTGGTCTGATCTGACTCATCTTCCATGTACAACCTGACTAGTGATCCAGGATGGAATTGTGCAGGGTATTTTTTATATTATTTTATTTATGTAGGTTAATTTATTTATTATATTTTTTAAGTAATGGGCTTAGACTCGCAGGTTATTACAATTAAGGTTAGAGTAAGTGTCTATTTAAGTGAAAAACAGATTTTACAAAAAATACTTCAGAATTGAGTGTTTGCAGCTATAAGCTGGGTAGGAGTGTCCTAAAGCATAATTGCTAGGGAAGATTTATCCTGATTATATTTATTTATTATAATCGTACAATCAACCAATTAACTTATCCATAAGATTGTTGTCATGGTTTGAATTATGAATTATGAATTTTTTTTCGTACCAATATTTGGCAGATACAGGCTCGTGCTGCGGCCTGGCTGTCCCTCTATATGTATTTAAATTTATATCAGCAACAACTTGAGCAAATTCCCTGCATCGTTACTTGTATTTTTTTGTTGTTGTACTCTAAACTCAGTTTGGTATAGTCAGATGCTTAAGCGTTGGATTATATTCATTTCCATGTTCATTGATTAGTTTAACCACCTTTGTAAAGTGTTCCATTATTTATTTTAATTTTGAATTTTGTGTGCCCAGAAACATTGGTGGGAGAAACCACTGGGCAACAACCTGCATTGTGATGGAGGTTAGTATAATATTTTAATTTTTAGATCCTGTTTGTGCATCAAATAAGTAACACGGGTTTACATTGATTCCAGCTATGGCAAAATGCTTTTGTTGTGGTTTTCCTTTGAGGCTTATTGGGCCATGGTGTATAAAATAAAATGAGCAATTCTGTTATATAATTTGTGGTTGTAAAAATATTGTGGTACTCCTGCAAACCCACTCTAGATATGAAATTGATAACAGAGAAGTATGAATATGCTTCCAAACCTATTTTGTGGTGATTGTGTGCTTTCATCGTTTTTTCGTTTTTCTGTTTTGTTTTCTAAACGATTTCTTTTTCCACTATCAGATGTAATAATGATCAGATGTTGAGGTTGGGCATCATATTGTTAGCAACTCGACTGTGCTGCAGTGAATTTCTATTCAGCAGTAGAGTGCGGTATTTTACATGGTTATCTAAACTGGAATCGATTTGCAGTTTATGTTCGAGAAGAGGGTACATAGTATGAGATGTTTTTTTCCCTGTAAAACTTATATCCTTTCCAGTAGTTGAAACGTTTTGATTATGAAAACTCAGTTTTAAGCATTTAAGCTAAAAGATACTACTATACTCCCTCAAGTTCCATGTACTAACATGTAACATGACAGACAAGCCCTATTTGGCATGTATTTTTGTTATTTTTTGTTTCTTTTCTTCATTTGGTATAATATTATTATCCATGCATCAGACTTTCATTCCTTCATTATTTGCTAACCTTCCTACGAGGGTTGTAAACAATGGGTGACCGAACCGATGAGCAACAACAAAAAATAGTGTTATGCCTAGAAGAAAAGTTGCACAAAATGACAACTAGTTAGACTATGAAAGAAATGTGAATAAACCCAAAAGTACATTCAAGTCAAGAACTCTGACATCCTACACCTGAATCTAACTATCAAATTTAACAAGCTATAAGTACTACTACACCCCCAAGAGTACATCTCACACAAGCTTAGTATGTTATTTCAGTTACTAAACATAATTATCCCTCAGGTCACCCACTAATAAGTACTAATGGCACAACACTGCGTTCTGCGGACTTCCCATTGAACGGAAGGAGGGAGGTGGAGAAGCCGCCCTCTGTACATGGAAGTTGAAATAAAACTTTATGAGTAAGATCTCTTTCACCTCACAATCGCAAGGCAACACAAATTCAAGGTAATATCCTTTTCACATTGTGTAGATCTTCAATACTTTTGGCCTGGTTGTGGACAGATTCAAATGCTTGTTTGCACACATTGGCAAAACCAGTCATCGCCTGAAACACGTGGGGCAACCCCATCTGTAGGTTGTTCATTGTCATTGCTCTCGTCACACTGATTGATTTCTCATACTTGGCTTTCTCGTCGGCTGCCTTTACCCTTAAAGTCTCCACCTTTGCTCTTTTCTCTCTGACGGGATCCTTACTTGTTTCCCCCGGAGCCTCTGGTATAGAGTATGGTCCATGCTTACTCTCTAACGATCTTAGCTCGCCTGTCTTCTTCTCAAGCTCCTTAAATACTGATTCTGACCTCTTCTTCTGCTTCTGTTCTTCAGCTTGTTGCTCTACAATAGCATGGATCACAGATAAGAAACTCTTGATCCCTTCTGATGCCACCTTGTCAGGAGCGTTATTGATTGCGAGCTGCCATTCTTCACAGAAAGGGTAAATGGCAGAGTCTTGCTTAGTCTTGTTGACTGGATTCATGTTCCCCACTTGAAAGAGGCTGAGACGGAGCCATCCGGTCAATGACTGAATGTAATCACGTTGGGTCTTCATAAGGTTGCAGAAGGAGAGGTGCCACTGCTGGGCTTCGAGCTCAAGTTGAAGCGTTGATTGTCGGTGAATTTCAGAGGTAGCTTCAGTCGATGGAATGAAACTCAGATACTTGAGCTGTTGGACAATGTGTGTTTGTACCTGGTGGAATTCGTACATGCTTCTCCACATGCTCATTAACCTGAAACAAAATATACTCTTGCGAAATCGTAAACTGATGGCAATGTTACTTTTAGTTGGCATAGTAAAATGATTAACCTTGTATACATACTTCTGTTGTTTAAACTCCTATAATTGTCAAATTAGAAATCAAAATTATAATTTTATTTTATTTTTAAAACCTTCGAGTTACTTGAATCTATGGAAACCTGCAACACTCATTAGGTTGATTTTCAGAAGTAAAACTTCCACAAGCTTTTAAGAACAACAATGTTTTGCGAGAGACTTGCTACGGAGGAGAATACTTACCCGTTGATAATCTGAAGAAGTTGTGGATACAGCTCTGATTCCCTCAATTTGATAATCTCTGTGGAGGTGGTCTCGATCGCCTGCAATGCAACTACCATCTGTGATTCCAACTTCTCAACTTCTTTCTTTGCCTTCTCAGTCTTGATATAATCGGCATTCTTCATCTCTAGATTCCTCAGAATTGCAGCCTTTTTCTCATGCTCTATTTTCAAAAGCTCTGCATTCTAGAACATTCGGATTTACAGTGATTTACGATTAGATCATATACTATGAGTCTCAATGACAATTTAACAACCTCCAATTCAATTAATATAATTGAAACATTCAGCATTTTCATCACAGTAATAGGTTTATGAAGATTTATTCAATTACTAAAAATAGAAAAAAAAAAAAGCATTTCATTTAATATGCTGAAGACGATCTCAGAAATTGTACTCTACAAAACACCGAAACAGAATCAATTCGCATAAACCATACTTGAAAGTACCTTAACCTCCTGGTAGAATTTCTTCTCCCAAGCGTACAACCTTTCCACAGTCGAACAGTGAGTGGCATTACCATCAGCAGTCATGCAACCTACATTATTATGTCCAATAGGATCCTCGCACAACTTCCCAAACGCATTCCACCTTGCACTGCTCGAACCCCAAGTCCACAGTAGGGAACCAGAATTCTTCCCCAATCCAAAATCCTTACCTGCTGCAGCCAAATACTAAATAAAATCAGAATGGAGATTAAGTACAAACACAGTCCAGATAGGGAAATTAATCATTAAGGAACAACCTGCTGATGTTTGGCGACTAAAACTAGCAACGGGAATTTCTAACAGCAACGAGAGCGGAGTAGCAGCATTAGCAGCCTTCACGAAATAGTCATCGAGTTCTTGAATGATCTCAACCAAATCTTTAGTCTTGGTAGAGACGACCATAGCAAGCTCATTGCTGTCAGTGGTGGTGGTGGTGACCACAGATGGTGGGCCGGCTACGTTCGGAGCCACTGTGGTGGCTGTGGCTGTGACTGTGGTGGTTTCCTCCCACTCTTCCTCGTCAGCTGACCTTCCGGAAGTCGGCATAAAAGGGTCCCAGAAATCCCATGTGGAAGATGACTGGACAGGCGGAGGAGGAGGTGGAGGAGGAGGGCGGATAGTCGAGGAGGAGGTTGTGGAGGTAGTTGTCCAAGAAACGGGGCTGGTGGGGCGGGGTGGGGGTGGGGTTGGGTTGGGGTTTGTCGGGGGGAGGTGGTGGAGATTCGTCTCGGCTGTGGCGAACTGAAGAAGGGCTGAGCCAGTGTTTCGGAGGGATCTCACGTACATGCTGTGGGCTGCGGAGAAGCCTTGTCGAGCCTTCACGAGCTGCTTCATGTACCTTTTCCGAGCTTTGCATCTCGAAACCATTTCTTCCCTGTTTAGCCTTGAATACCAACAACCCATTTCTCTAAACCCTTTTTTTTTCTATAATTTTTTCCCAGTACTCATCCCCTTTTTTTTAATTGAAATAAATGAACAGAAAACACCACCAATTTATGTACTGTGTAAACTAGAGAGAGAGAGGGATCCCAATTTCAGTCAAAGAGATGATCTGACTGAATCTCTACCTGCAAAAAATAAGTACAAATTGTGTGTACTTTAGGCCCAGAATATCCCCAGACCCAAAATAGCTCGATGTATAAATTGATGACACAGAGAAAAACGATAAACGTAACAAACACCTCGACTACAAACAACATCAAATAGATCGGAACCGAAAATCAAAAGGTACATTTTTCAGCACGTACCTGGTGGTGGTGACGGAGCTTTAGTTTCTCCGCATCGCCATTAATTAATTAATTGAGAGACGGAGACGACGACGACAACAGTATAATTTCGATTAGCATAAAAACACGAAGGTGTTTTGTTGTTGGGCAGAGTGAAGAAGAACAGTGTAATTTCAATTTATCGAGTGTATTTATACCTCGTGTATTGACCGTTTTACCCTTGGGTATATTACTAATTACTGACTTCCTTCAATTCAAATCGGCTGACAATCCAACGGTCAGGATGTGTGTATAAGGTAAGTAAATTCAAAATTCATTCATCGGATAATCACTTTTTACGCAATTAATTTCTTATTTATAGTTAATAATAAAAGGGGCATTCACATAAAGAGTAACTCCTAAGTATTTTAATATATATAAATACTCATCTTTAGTCTAATTATAAAAGAGTCAAATCTTCCGAAACTATCCTTTTTGTTTCGTTGTGTTTTTAACAATTAAAAATCATGCCCAACCCAAAATCTATATTACTGTTTATTTCTCTCATCGGATCCTAAAATAGTTTCTGTATCCGCTATAAAAACAATTAAAAATCATGCCCAACCCAAAATCCATATTATGTGTTTATTTCTCTCATCGATCCTAAAATAGTTTCTGTATATCCGCTATAAAATCAAAAACAATATCATCATACTTTTCAAGATCTCTAATCGGTCGATGTAGTGCTTCAGAATCATAGAACCATCCGCACTCAAGAAGTTCTTGATATCACCGGTGCGAAATAGATCTAGGCGGTGGATTTGTGAACCAAGGAACGATAACGATTATCGTATATGCCCGATCGTCTAGAACTACCGTCCACCCCAAATTCAAGCCAAACTGATGAAAGGAATCATATTTTATTGTGGCGATTTCAAACATTAACTTCGTCGGACAGTTACTTTAAAAAGATTTCAAACCGGATTTGTGCGACTCGGACAGAAGAATAGTGCGATCTATTATTCCGGTTTTAAGGTAATATTAAGAAATTTTGCTTTGATTTAGTCATAGGGTTTTGCTTGGTTTTGTATGAAATTGAGCAGATGCAATGATTTACCTAATTGTGCGACTTAAAATTTTCAATTTGGGATTGTTGTGTGATGTAGATTGATGGTGCATATATGTGATTGTTGTGTGTTGTAAACGGGTGCTTTCCCTATGATAAAAAATATTATGAGGAGAAAATGTTTGTTAGTTCTTTCAATGTTCTATGCCCGACATGGATTGGAGGAAAGGTTCGATCTTTTCTGAGCGGCGATCTCTGGCCGCTCGCGTTGATTAGATCTAGTTTTCAGCAGTGTTTTGAAGAGGGCTAGCATTTTTCATCCAGTCGACTCGGCCATGTCCTGCTATTTTGCACTCGAATCTGGAAGGTTAGGGTTCCAGGCTCAGGTTTATACTCCCGAAATACTGCCGATATGATCGACTTTCAATGTTTCAGTTTATGGAATTTTCTTTAAATTGTTGGGCTTTTTTGAGATTTTTTGGGGTTTTGACTTTTGTTTTAACAGAATGGTCATGTTGGATTTATGTTGTCTTGCTAGAATCCCGGTCTCAGCTACCATCGAAAATCGGTTAAGCTCTTGTTTCTACTTCTCTCAGGTATTTGGGGCATGGAAGAAGGTCAAGTACAATGAAGAGTGATTTTTCCGATAGTTTTTAGGTTTATTCACATTATAGTTAACTAGCTAGTTTCATAGATATTATCAAAAAATGTACCGTCTCTTACACAGATTTATGTCTTTTGTAATTATGTTTAATTAACTTCAACAGCTATAGTGTAATCTATGATAAATATGGCTTGTATCAACCGATCTTCAGTTCATAATTTCGTTTAGTTAATCGAGTTATCAACTTTCTTATAGTTTTGTTCTTAGTTTCGTTTGATTAATCCGAGTTATACTTGTATCGATCGATATTTATATTAGTTTCGTTCTTAGTTTTTTTTTCTATTTTATTTATAGTTTTGTGTAATACATTTACTAGTTTTAGCTAATTTCGTTCTTTTTTTTTAATTTTTAGCTAGTTCCATTCTTAATTTTTGTTTTGCATACAAAAAGGGAAAATAGTTCCATACATAGTTTCGTTTTTACATTTTTACATGAAAAAAGGAAAAATAGTTCCATACATATTTACACTAGAAAATTCATACATGAAAAAAGGGAAAATAGTTCCATACATAGTTACACTACATATCTAATGCATAGTTTTACGGTAAAACTTTCATGAAAAGTAGTTCATACCACTGGTTTCATAAATAGTTTTTATACATACTTACACCACTAGTTTTATACATAGTTACTCAAGTCGACACCACTATTTTCATAAATAGTGTTATATATATGCTTACACCACTAGTTATATACATAGTTACCCAAGTTTTGATCTAGACCTCTCTTTCAACACCTTCGGACAAAATCTATCGCACTATTCCTAATTTTCTACTCGTCCCCTCTCCCTCGCACTTAGGCATCTCAAACTCTTGTCGTACACAACCGATGACCACGCAGCTGGGGTCAGCTTCATGAAGTCCAACTACAGTAACAAAGATTCCATTCCCAATAAGATTGTGCAAACTCAACAATTACAAAAACAAAATCACCCTAAAACGAACCAAAGCTTCGAAAAAAAAGGGCGTCTTTGAATCTCAATTATACGGCACTTAATGAGAACCCTGTAGATTCCGTCGGAGACATAGCGGGTTATGTTGTCGTGGACCCATCTCTTGGTGGCCTTCAGAGAAGAGTTCAGTCTACGGATCGAGCATGTAATATGGAATGCCGACAGACAGTGACACAAATGCTAGCTGGAACTCGAGAGCGAATGGAGGACGAGTGGGTCGGCGTCGAGCAACTTCACCTTCGCGATGTTGTTGGCTTCCAGCAACTCCACATGGTGTACACATCGAATCTCATTTCCTATGTCTCTTCGTGAACACCAACGTCAAGCTCAAGGAGACCGAAGTCTTAGATTTCAGTTGCAGATTCTTTAATCCCATGATTGTCAACAAATACAAATTGAAGGAAAACTTACAAGAGCTTCAATTTGGGCTAAATAAGTTGCAGCGTCGGCGTGATTGTTCTGTTGAATACAAAGATAATAAAGAGCACGCTAAAGTGAATTTTTTAGTATGACCCAGGATGAAAAATTAATAGGTTGCTAGCATCTATAATCATCAAGAAGAGAAAAAAACTCAAATTAAAATTATTCAGTCTTTCAGTCTCGACGAGGCGGTGTTGGGGTTCTAGAGGAATCTGAGGAAATCTGGAATTGGGTTTTTGCAAGAGGGTCTCCGAGGCGCTCGAGTCGATCGGGGATGAGGAATTTGAAGACGGACTCCGATCTGTTTCTTGAGTTGTAGAAGATTTGTTTTTTGGTAAAAAAAATTTAATCGATGCAAAAAACTAGAGAGATACTAAAAGATTTTATTATATATAATTAATTAGATATAACTATCAAACTTAAAGGTTAATAAAGACATTTTAAATTTAAAAAAGATACTCAAAATATAATTATTAACTTTTCAACTACGTTAAATTATGATAAAGAAAAATTAAGTTTACTTCCATAACAATTAGTTAAAAGATTAGTATTTTTTTTAAATATCCAAAACCAAAGTATTTTTTTCTCTTAAATTCTCATAATAAAAGCTAATATAGCCGTAACTCGTAATTACTGCAGTAGTAATTACATATTTATCTTCTTGCCCAACGGCCAAAATTCCTTTTTTTTATTTATTAATTCATCTTTCCTTCTTGACTAGTACATTGAAATTTGAATGTGGATTGAAATAATAAATTCTATTTTTAGAATCTCAACAATTTTTTTTTAATTCATTTGTTTCAAAAATTGAAAATCAACATTTAACTTGACTTGTATTATTATTTTAATTATATAAAATAAATAAATAATGCTTGACGATGAAGGAAAGTGACACTAACCGATTTGAGAAAAAGATAATTTAGTAGTATAATATTTACACACAAATTAAAAATATTAATTTATTGTCATAGTAAAAATATTTATTGATCAAAGAACGTTATAAAAATATATCTGATCACATTTCCAATAAATTTGTCCTTAATTATGGACTCTGCAAAGAAATTTTATCAACATATTAAATTTTTAATTATCGACTCTACAAAGAAATTTTATTAACATATTAAATTTTATATTATCGACTCTAGAAAGAAAAAATAAAATTTTAAATTTGTATTGTGTTAAAGTTGTGTGTCCTGAATGTTCACTTATGAATTTGAATTTGTGCACTAAGCGTGAGACCACTAAGCGTGAGACCACATTCACACACTTTCGATTTCAACAAGGCCGGTATCAGAGTTTTAGACTAACACCGAGGTTTTGAGTTCGACTTCCGTTAGAGACAACTCCATCTGAATTAATTATTCACTTGTTAAGCATCCCAAAGAGGTTGAAATCGATTCACAAGTGATAGAGAGTATTGAAGAATATATTTGACTTACTAATATACTAATATAAATTTCTAGTTGTCCAACTTCTCTATCAGTTCGAATTGATAGAAAATGCGACTTCTAACATGGTAATAGAGTCATGACTCTGCTGCTACCGGCCTATATCGATTCAACAACCCATTATTGTGACGTCAGGGCGCGTGCAGTTTCTCGATCAAAAGGGTCGACAATTGCTTGAAGTGATTTCGGTTTATCTAAGACTCACAAATGAGGTGTATGTTAAAGTTAACATGATAAAGATGTCTCTTTTGCTGCGCCCTATCAGTTCGTCCACTCATTGTTGTGACGTTAGGGCGTGTGTGGTTGCTCGGTCAGGGTGTCAACAATTGCTTTATGTGGGATCGATTTATTAATTTAGGACTCATAAGTGAGGAGATGTGTTAAAGTTGTGTGTATGTGAAAAAAAGATCATCTTATAAGTTTAGAGAAATATTGCTCCATCTAATACTAATTGATTTTTGTTAGAATATGAAGTCAAATTTGAGTTGAAAGAAAGCAAAACAAAATTAATGAAGAAAGAATAAAAAGTCAAAGAGTTGACGATCGGGCCTGTATGCAATTCGTGTTCAACCCTTCTTTGTTTGGGTCAAACATTGAGCATGCAATGTTTGGAATTATTAAGTTGATCGATACATCAACTTTTTGATTGGCCCAACTGCCAAGGCCCATTAAACTATGTTTATCAGCGAACCCAACTCAACTCAAATTTTTAATAAAATATTAATTTATTTTACTTTTTTTTACACAATCTATAACAACAACTATTTTCTAATTTTTTTAACTTTATTAATAACCCAACTCAATCTAAATTTATTTATTTATTTAATTACTTATAATTAATTTTAGTTATATTTAAAAAAATAAGTATATTACCAATAATATAAAAAATAGTTTTTGATTTTTTTTTTTAATTTTTTTTTTTTTTTTGTATTTTCTTGAAAAAGTAAGAAAATTTTGAAATAAAATTTATAAAGATAAATTTTGTTTGCCTATGAAACTATATAAATATTATACTCTATTTATAGATAATTTGAAATTATAAATTTTAAAATTTTTTATTTTATTTTTTAATAAAATATACATACATATATGTATTATATAAGTTTTTATACATAAAATAAATTTAAATTAAATATAATTTTTTTGACAAATAAAGTGATTACAAGTGGCGCAAACTCTTGTGAACAAAGATTGCTGGGGCTAGGACTGCAAACGAACCGAGCCGAGTCGAGCATTGAACTTATCGAGCGGGCTCGATTTTTTTTTGATAGGCTCGAGCTCGAGCTCGACGAGCTGCTCTCCAGAGTGCTCGAGCTCGGCTCGTCAAAATATTGACATGCTCGAGCTCGAGCTCGGCTCGACTCAATTAAACAACTCAAAATCTAAATTTTTAACAAAACAAAATAACACACACACATATATATATATATATATATATATATATATATATATATATATAGTTGAGTAGTAGCCGAAGAAAGCGAAAGAGAGAGAAATTTTATTTTCGTAAGTGAGGAAGAGAGGATGGAGTGAAAAAAGGAAAGAGAGATTCTATGGGTTGCGGATCCAGTTTTATTTTCGTGAGCAAGGGAGAGACGATTTCTATAAAAGGAAAGAGAGATTATGTGAGTTGCGGCCGCGTGAATTGAAAATGAGCATTGAATGAATTAGAGTTTTGACTTATATACACACACGTGTATATATATATATATTTATTAATTAATTTATTTAATTAGTATAATATACGAACCGCTCGCGAGGGGCTCGTTTCTTCACAAATTGGGCTCGAGCTCGACTCGTCTAGGATAACGAGTAGCTTGAGCTCGGCTCGAGCTCGATCAAACTCGAGCTCGAGTCGAGCGTTGACCGAGCAGCTCGCGAGCCGCTCGACTCGTGTGCAGCCCTGGCTGGGACAATTGGTTCGGTGAGTTTCCGTCTGTCTAATTTTGATTTTTCATTTTCTTTTTAAACATTAGTTCACCGATAAATATAGTCTTAGCCTCCTTGAAAATATGGCGGTGGGCGGTGGCTGAGGCAAGTATTATGCAAGAATTATTTTATTTGCTTTGAGTAATTAAAATCTCTTAGTAGTCTCATCATCTTGAGCAATATAATTAGAATATTTTACTATCTCATCATCATCGTGAGTATTTGAAACCTCTGAGAGTAGTCGAGTGAAGTTACAAAATAGAGTGAATATTGTTTGAAATTTTCTAAACGAGCTAAAAAATAGACTCACACAATTGTGTTTTGTAAATTCCCTAGAGTCGATTATTGATATTCTAGTGAGATTTGCAGCGGCAAGTGGACGTAACTTCGTTAACAGGTGAACCATTATTGTTAGGGCTCCACGTCGGCGGTCGTCGCTTCTAGGCACCTGCAAAGACAAACACAGAGCACAAATTAGATCTGTAAAGCACCTTAGGCTAGAGCAGGACCCCAAATCACAGCGGTCAGCAGATCCAAAAGGATCCGATCCGCATGGTAAGGATTTGGGCCTGAGTAGACCCTAAGGACAGAGATCGGCAAGAACAAAAACAGATCTAAGGTATATATATATAGATCTATGAAAATACAGAGATAGAATATGTATTAGGCTCAGGACTGTAGATCCATCCTCGTAGTATGACTGGTGGTAGTGGTAACGGCAGAAAAGTCACAGTAGCCTCGCCGGAACAGGGAGCACTCAGCCTCACCGTCGACTTCGCCTCACAGAGAGGTAAATCACGCGGATCCAGAAGCTTCACTAGTCGTCTCCAGCACACGAGCTCGCTAGGAGGTCGCCGGAGACGAAGGGGGAAGCAACAGAGCCGGTGAACGGAGAAGGAAATCGCACACACAACTATGTGTAAATCGCACACACTCAGGTAGGGTTTGCGAAAGGGGCGAAGTGAGTAAAGGCGAGGGTCGAGGTTTATTATATCATAGCCAGGGAACGGCCAGGATTGCATCTCACACAACAACCCTAGGATCTGACGGTCAGCAATAGTCAACACTTAAATGTTTTCAGAAACATTAAGTGGTGGGCTGGGCTGTATCAAAGAAATGCAAAAGGGCCAAATGGGCTAGAGTCACTAATGGGCCGACACCTCACCTGGGCCGGCTGCTACTGAATTAAGGAACTGGGCCAACACAATATAATCCAACATTCTCCACCTTGTTGGCCACCACCACACAGTCATAATCATACCTACTAGGAACACAATCAAACACAAGTTTTGAACACAAGTACAGTCTCATCATCGCCTAGCCCCGCTGCCGGAGCAACGGGGACTTTCCCCTGCTGACTTAACAGCAAGGGTGGTTGCCCTGAGCAACCGTCACACTAAGGTGACAGCTAACACCCCAAAGGGTGAGAGCTTAAAACATGTTTCTTCTGAAACACCACTGACTCAGGGGGAGTGGAAAAGCGTGGGCTTTAAGGCTGTTTCTTTACATAGAAACGCCTGTTGCACCCAAAGCAACAGGCAAAACACCTCCTGGGCTGGCTACACAACAGCAGCACCCCAAGGGGTACACTGGCACAACATCAGCCCAGGGGACTGAAGTTCAAGAACTTCAGACATAACTGGAATTTCTCCAGAGGCAGGGGCTTAGTCCCCATATCAGCAGGATTGTGATTAGTGGATATCTTATCAAGCAAAACATCACCCTTTTCAACATGATCACGAATGAAATGGAACCTAACATCTATATGCTTAGTTCTATCATGGAATACAGGGTTTTTGCAGAGTTGGATGCCAGATTGACTATCAGAGAAAACTACCACAGAACCATGCAACAACTTCAATTCAGTTAGCAATCCTTTCAACCAAATAGCTTCTTTAAAAGCATCAGTAATAGCAATATATTCAGATTCAGTTGTAGACAAAGCAACAATATTTTGCAATTGGGATTTCCAGCTAACACATGAATTACAAACAGTAAACACATAGGAAGTTGAAGATTTTCTAGAGTCTCTACAGTTTGCATAATTGGCATCAACAAATCCACTCAACACAACACCACTTTTACTTTTCAGAAATTTCAGGCCATAAGACTTAGAACCAGCAAGATATCTAAGCAACCACTTCATGGCCTCCCAATGAGGCTGACCAGGATTAGACATGTATCTACTCAAGCAACTAACAGCATAGGCAATATCAGGTCTAGTGCTAACCATGAGATACATAACAGATCCTACAGCACATGCATAGGGCACAGAATTCATAGCTTCATATTCAGACTCAGTTTTGGGGCATTGATCTTTAGACAACACAAAGTGACCAGCAAGAGGCACAGAAACAGATTTGCATTTAGACATGTTAAATCTCTCAAGCAGCTTATCAACATATGCAGATTGGTGAAGATGAATGCAACAGTCAGCCCTATTTCTATCAATGTTCATGCCAAGGATTTTTCTAGCATCACCTAAGTCTTTCATCTCAAATTTAGAGCATAAATGTTTCTGGACAGATTCAACAGACTTCAAACAGGAGCTAAAAATCAGCATATCATCAACATATAGAACAAGATAGACAGACACTTTGGAATCACAAGTATAATACAGACAGGGGTCATAAGAACTCCTACTGAATTTCAGAGAAAGCATAAATTCATCAAACTTTTTATTTCATTGCCTGGGGGACTGTTTTAAACCATACAAAGACTTTTTAAGCAAACACACATGTTCTGATTTATTATCCTCAATAAACCCCTCGGGTTGTTTCATAAAAATCTTTTCATCTAATTCACCATGCAAGAAAGCAGTTTTCACATCCATCTGTTTCATTTCCCAATCAAACTGAGCACATAATGCAAGCATAATTCTGACAGTAGTGAACTTAACAACAGGAGCAAATATCTCAGTATAATCAACCCCTTCCCTTTGAGAGAACCCCTTAGCAACCAACCTAGCCTTAAATCTGACCTCACTACCCTCATGCTTGACCTTGTACAACCATTTACAGTCTACCACAGAGCATTTAAGGGGTTTGGGGACCAAAGTCCAAGTTTCATTTTTCAAAAGTGAGTTCATTTCATCTTTCATAGCACTTAACCATTTTTCAGAATGTTCAGATTTCATGGCTTCATCAAAGGTTCTAGGTTCACAGTTCTCAATCAAATCATGCATATTAAACACAAAATTACCAAGTTGGAAATCATCAAATCTAGCAGGCAGCCTGGGGTTCCTCCTAGTCCTATCCCTAGTCAATTGATAACTAGTCAGATTTGGATTCATATCAATCACAGTTTCATATTGATCATATAAGTGTTCATTTTCAACATGCATGGGGGGATTATCATTTGCAGGCAAGTTCACAGAATTTGGATTCACAGGATTCAAATTTGGATTATCAGGGTTCAAGTTTGGATTCACAGCAGGAGCATTATCAGCATTTTCATTCAACTCAACAACAGGATTTTCAGGCATATCAGAAGGCAAGTTATCAGAAGTATCAGATGCAGGCAAGTCATCAGAATGCACACCTAAGGGACCTACAGAGGGAGAAGACTCCACCTCACCAGAGGTATCACCAACCTTAGGGTTTCTAGCATTTAGACATGGCATTTCATTTTCATTAAAAATTACATCTCTGCTAACTATGGTTCTAAAACCAGGTTCACTTCTGAGCCACAGCCTGTAGCCCTTGGTCCCCTCAGGATATCCAAGAAAGACACACTTCCTAGACCTAGGTTCAAGTTTGTTTGTAGAATGATGCACAAAAGCAGAACAGCCAAATACTCTCAAGTTATTCAAACTCACAGATTTTCCAGAAAAGACAGACTCAGGACACTTTCCTTTTAAGGGCACACTAGGTGACCTATTAATCAAATATGCAGCAGTCAAGACAGCTTCACCCCAGAACCTTTTGCTAAGGCCTGAAGATGTCAACAAACATCTAACCTTCTCTAGAAGGGTCCTATTCATCCTTTCAGCAACTCCATTTTGCTGGGGGGTGTAAGGAACTGTCCTATGTCTCTTAATACCAGATTGTGCACATAAGTTATCCATTTCAGTATTACAAAACTCTAGGCCATTATCAGTTCTTAACACTTTAATTTTCTGACCAGTTTGATTTTCAATTAAGGTTTTAAAATCACTGAACTTTTGGAAAACATCAGATTTGTTTTTCATTAAGAAAACCCACACTTTTCTGGAATAATCATCAATCACAGATAAGAAGTATCTATTACCACCTTGGGTAGGTTCAGGGGAAGGTCCCCAACAATCAGCATGCAGGTATTCAAGCACATCAGAAGAAGTAGGCACATTGGGGGTGGGGTTCACAGGAAAACTAACCCTAGTTTGCTTCCCTAACACACAAGTTTCACAGAAATTCATGCATGACATTTTAGTGTTACCAAAATAACCATCAGATTTCAAGAATTCCATGCCTTTCTTACTTATATGACCTAGCCTCTTATGCCAAAGCTCAGAGGCACTATCATGCACAATATGAGCAGATTCTTTCAAGTAAGGAGATGCATTGCAAATATACAGATTATTGCACTTAGCAGCTTTGCATAGAATTATGGAACCCTTAACAATTGTCATGCACCCACTCCCCCATTTCCCAGAAATACCATCAGATTCCAATGCAGCACATGATATCAAATTTTGGCATAGATCAGACACATGTCTAACATTCCTAAGAGTGTACAGATAGCCAGAATCAAATTTTACACAGATATCACCAATTCCTTTTACCATGCATCTTTTATCATTAGCCATAGAAACAGATGAGTTGTTCATTTTCTTATATGATGTAAACAGATGCAAGTATGGAGTCATGTGATATGTGCAACCAGAATCAATTAGCCACTTATTTTCATCAAGAAAAGCAGGCAATGCAGCATTCACATCAGAAGTCATAGTATTCTCAGAAATCATATAAACAACACCAGCATGATCATGTTCAGCAGCAATATTAGCTTGGTCACCATTGACCTTTTTGGGCTTGGGACAGTCCTTTATGAAGTGTCCCAGCTCACCACAGTTATAGCACTTCTTACCCTTGGGTCTAGACTTAGACCTAGACTTACCCCTCCCCTTCTTCTTGTCATTGTTTTGATTGCCATTACCTTTATGGTTCTGACCACCATTGTTCCTAGACTTAGACCTCCCTCTAACTTGATTAACTTCAGAAACCCTATGGCCTCTATTAGACCTTAAGTCTAATTCTTTGCTTTTAAGCCCATTAATCAGAGTTTCTAGAGTCACAGAGTCCCTACCATACTTAATAGCAGATTTCACATCAGAATAGGAATCAGGTATAGCATTCAATAACACAATAGGGGTATAATCATCAATGTGTTTGTCACCAGTCAACTTAATGTCTTGAATCAGTTTAGTGAATGCATCAATATTATCAGAAATGTCTTTACTCATATCCAATTTAAATCTGAAAAACTTTTCAAGTAAAAACAGTTTACTATTCAGGGAAGTTTCAGTGTAAAGATCATGTAATTTTCCCAAAGCTCTTTAGCAGATTCAAGTTCACCCACTTTTCTTAAAACAGATTCAGACAAACACAGGATTATGGCTGAGTGGGCAAGTTCATTAGTTTCAGCCTTCATTTCATCAGAGTCATCAGTGGAGTAACCACCACTTATAGCTTTAAAAACTTTTTGTTGGATCAAAATCCCTTTCATCTTTTGTTTCCAAATTGCAAAATCCCCTTTTCCATCAAATGGTGCCAAGTTAAAACCAGACATTTTGAGAAATAGATTTTGATGACTCAGTTTTTGAAAACAAATTGAAAGAAGTAAGTTCAAGCTATCACAGAATTCACAGAAGCACACAAGAGCACTTTGACAGAAGATAGTGAGCACCACAGAGGTCAACACACACACACTTCTAGTTCTCACTAAGTTAGAGAGAGAGTCCTAAACGCCCTACTCCCTATTGAGTAACCCAGAGCCTATGATGAGTAGGTAAAGTCCTCAGACAAACGGACACCCCAACCTTCACAATATACTAACACCCCTCAAGGAAGTGCAGCAAGGGAAGTTTGGTATGTTGGGGGCCACCACTTTGAACCCTACACTGGCACTCACCTCTCCAAATAGGTTAGGTTACTATAGGTTTCTGGTATCACAGAATGAAACCCTAAACCTAACACACAAAAGTGAAGATCACAGAGGGTTCAAACACACAAGTACCAAACCAGTGGATTAACACAGAAATCAAGTAGGCAGGTTGTTCATTGTATTTTCACAAAATTAGGGTCACAGAGTCAGTAAACCAAAGTTTTTCCAGAAAATATTTTTGAACAAGGGTTTTGAAAGCAGATTTTTCAAACACAAAACACCACACACGACCACCAGGCGGGCCACACCATCACATAAAAGCCTCCAGGCGGGCCGACCATAGCAGAAAAGAGGAGGGTTCAAGCCAATCACTTACTTTGCAGGGTTTTCGCAAGGGACCCCAAATGCAGCGCCCGTTTCGCGTTTCACAGGCAACCCGGGTACCAACCTTACAGCCAAGGGGGTGATCAATCCCGGATTTACAATGGCTGGGGCACCTAATTCGGGTTTGCTACCTGGGCCTCCTACCAAGCGGTGCCGAGCAACTCCAACCCTCCAGGTGGAAGATCGGGAACCCTAGGTTACAGATCTGCAGATCTGGTTGCTGGTAGCCGCCGCCGTGGTGCTCTGATACCACTGTTAGGGCTCCACGTCGGCGGTCGTCGCTTCTAGGCACCTGCAAAGACAAACACAGAGCACAAATTAGATCTGTAAAGCACCTTAGGCTAGAGCAGGACCCCAAATCACAGCGGTCAGCAGATCCAAAAGGATCCGGTCCGCACGGTAAGGATTTGGGCCTGAGTAGACCCTAAGGACAGAGATCGGCAAGAACAAAAACAGATCTAAGGTATATATATATATGAATCTATGAAAATACAGAGATAGAATATGTATTAGGCTCAGGACTGTAGATCCATCCTCGTAGTATGACTGGTGGTAGTGGTAACGACAGAAAAGTCACAGTAGCCTCGCCGGAACAGGGAGCACTCAGCCTCACCGTCGACTTCGCCTCACAGAGAGGTAAATCACGCGGATCCAGAAGCTTCACTAGTCGTCTCCAGCACACGAGCTCGCTAGGAGGTCGCCGGAGACGAAGGGGGAAGCAACAGAGCCGGTGAACGGAGAAGGAAATCGCACACACAACTATGTGTAAATCGCACACACTCAGGTAGGGTTTGCGAAAGGGGCGAAGTGAGTAAAGGCGAGGGTCGAGGTTTATTATATCATAGCCAGGGAATGGCCAGGATTGCATCTCACACAACAACCCTAGGATCTGACGGTCAGCAATAGTCAACACTTAAATGTTTTCAGAAACATTAAGTGGTGGGCTGGGCTGTATCAAAGAAATGCAAAAGGGCCAAATGGGCTAGAGTCACTAATGGGCCGACACCTCACCTGGGCCGGCTGCTACTGAATTAAGGAACTGGGCCAACACAATATAATCCAACAATTATAAATCTTGTATTCTTGTTTTATTTCTCGTATCGTTTCTTGTCTACATACTTGATTAACAAGTTAACCATTATAAATCTTATATTCTTGTTTTATTTCTCGTATCGTTTCTTTTTTACGTATTTGGCGTAAATTGGAACAATTTTAAAATGGAATATGATATCAACGGAATGAAAGAATAAGAATATTTGTATTTAAAATATGTCGAGTGGTGACTCAAAATTCAATCGAAATAAAAAAACAGAAATTAAAATGAGTAGAGAGACAAGACGGATAGACGATCGAAACGTAGAGGCGGGAATTAACATCCAGTGAAATAAATATGTTGGCATATTTATTGTCTGATGTCAGTGATGTGTTCAAGTCTTCACAGTATAAGAAAATTTGGCAAATGGGCCAAAGCCCATTATGAGTAGGTGATAATTGCCCGTACGTCAGACGATCGGGTTTTCCATTTGAGATATTGAGAAATTGTTTGTTTCGGTCAACAAGAGAATAATTTTATTATTATTTGTTTAGAGAATTTGAGTTTTATTTGAAATATTATTAAAATGATTTTATTTTATTTTTATTGTTATTTAGTTTATAAGTTTGCTGCACCATATAAATAAGAATTTTCATACTTAATTATTAGTATCCATTATCGATACATCAAGAGATCGATGTTGTTGACAATATCAAGAACAGTGTTTATTGAGAGCATCATTTTGAAAGAACAATTTTATAAAAATATTTTCGTGACATAGATTTATTGAGAAATTTATATTTTTAATTTTTTGATTCGATTATAGTGATTTTTTTTCCTTGTAGTTTTTTTTTTACATATTTTGATATTTACGTAAATTCATTTTTAATTTATTTTATATAGTTTTCTTTCAGTATTAATTTTATATTTTAAGTTATTTTGTGTGTGTGGAGTAATTTTAGAAACCAAAATTACAACAAAATATAATTTGAAGAGAAATAAATTCGATGCAAATATCAATAAATTAATACTATTGATTTTAATTATTCGCATCTTAGTAATTTAAAAAAAGTTCAATTAATTAAATTTATTTGATTTATTGAATTTTGTTATTAAATTTTCAACTTATCATACACTAATACTTCCTCCTCTTTTTTATATAAGTTTTTTTAGATTTTTTATTTTTTTTAAATTATAAGTCATTTTAGCTTTCATAAATGATGTAATGACATCAATTTTTAAATTTTCAATTTTCTATGCAATTGTTTTTTTTTTCAACCAATCATATTTTATTATTTTTATTTTTAGATATATTTTAATAAATATTAATTATCATAAATTATTTTCTTAAATATTGTGTCCAAGCTTAGAAAGTCTTATATAAAAAATAGGAAGGAGTATTATTTTGTGATACTATCTTTTTTTTTTTTAATCTTTATACATTATTTTGTGATATAGTAATGTAAGATCCTTGTTATGTGTTGAGCCGTGTCAATGAGCGGTAGTGTATCAATTTATCCATTTCTTGTAATAGAATGTTGTGGGCCCAGGTAAACTTCCAAGTCAATGTAGTTGCTCTTTGCTTGAAACGCTGCGGGCCTGCGGTGATAAAATTGACCGTTCACATCTGATCATTGACATTCGATTTTGTAAGAAAATTAAAGGAAGTATTTTTTTTAATTAAGCAATAAAAAATAACAATATATTTTTAATTAAAAAAATAAAATAATCGCGAATAGAATTAAAAAAAATTAAGAAGATAAATGTAAAATCGTCTCTTTGTCCAAAAATATCTCTACTTTTTTAAAAAGTATAAATATTACTATTATGTCACGTTTTAAAAAGAAAACTTAAAACTCTTATGGAGCATTTACATAACCAGTATACAGTATTTTAAATTCACGCTTTGAGTTCATATTTTTCACAAGATAAAAGTACATTTTGCTTTTTTACTTTTATGGGTTAATTTTAAAAGCAATATAGTATTGAATATATTGTACTCCTATATTTTTATTCTTTATTCGTGTATATAATACTAATGATAATAAAACAAACCGGTCGACATGTCATTAGGTCGGCACGTTTATTTTTGTTGCGGAGCTCTTTCATAATTCTAATACCCACTGGGTTTATTTGCTACAAATTGTACAAATGATAGTATGTGCAATTCGTTCGAAAATGAGGTAGTATGAACGTAGACTTTTCTTTGCTCACTGTGTTATAAAACCACACGACACATGGTATGATAATTGGGCCCCACAAATTGATATTTTCCAACTGCATATATATATACACGTACATGTACAAAACGAAATACCAAATTAATTAATTAATTAATCACTTTTTCAGTATGATGCCAACTTATAATTCCTTTCTCTTCACCCTTCTACTCATCCTACTCCAACTCACCTCCATTGTTAAACCATCCCTCATCACCGATCGAAACGCGCTTCTCGCCTTCAAAAACTCGTTGACCACCTTAAACCCGAACAACATATTAGCCAAGAATTGGTCAACGGTCAACGATCCTAAAACTACAACAACAACTTCCGTTTGCAACTGGATTGGTGTCACATGTGGGGTCAAACACGAAAGAGTCACCGCCCTCAACATTTCCGGTTTTGCCCTCGCCGGAACTCTCCCTCCACACATCGGAAACCTAACCTTCCTAAGGTACTTAGACATAAGTTTCAATAACTTCACCGGACTCATACCGTCCTGGCTCGGCGAGTTGACTCGTCTCGAGACACTGAGTCTCAAAAACAACTCGTTCTCCGGCGAAATCCCTAAATCGCTCTTCAACAACGTCTCATGCACTTTGCAAATGATCGACATGCAATACAATAGTCTGAGCGGGAACATTCCGGAAGAAATCGGGAGTTGTTCTTCGTTGTGAATAATAGTGTTGGAAGATAACGAGCTGACGGGGCTTTTACCTCACGGTGTTTTCAATCTTCCTTCGATTAGCGAAGTTTGGATCACGAGTAATCGGATTTCGGGGAGTCTCCCGATGGACTTGTGCAATAATCGAAGCTCGAGCTTGAAATTCCTCGCTCTCGCGAACAATCGATTAGAAGGTTTAATCCCGACGAATATATGGAGATGCAGAGAGCTTGAGCTACTATCTTTGTCGTACAACAATTTCAGAGGCGAAATTCCGAGTGATATCGGAAGGTTGAGCATGCTCAAGAGGTTATATCTCGGGTATAACTTCTTTGAAGGTATGAATTTAATTACTCTCTAATATAGTATATGATAATGATGATCGTATTTTTAATCGTTACAACAAAACATATAGGAGGGATTCCGGCGGAATTGGGAAGGCTTTCTCGGTTGGAAATACTAAGCATCAAAAATTCTAATCTCACAAGTAAGTAATTAATTTCAAAACATGAAATATTATTAGTACTAATTTTTTTTATATATTGTAGAATATATTGGACTCACTGATATTATACGACTTGAATAATAGGATCCATACCAGACCAAATTGGAAACTGCACTTCCTTGACGACATTAGACCTCAGTCTTAACAACTTGACAGGTATTTCTGTAGTAACTTAACTTGTTTTCATGTGACAATTAATATGATCTTATACGATTTGATTCGTTTTAGGAAGTCTTCCTTCGGAGTGGCCGCTTTTCAATCTCGAAAGGCTACTCTTGAACAATAATCAACTCATCGGCGAGATTCCAAGCTCTGTCGCAAACTTTTCTAAACTCACTTTGTTGCAAATACACATGAATTCATTCAGCGGCTCAGTACCCAACTTTAGCAGTTTAAGGCTCTTAGAACGGCTTCAACTATCCGATAACAATCTGAGCGGAACAAAACATCCGAATAGGGAATTAGACTTTCTCCTTCCGTTAACGAATTGTCGATTCCTGGAGACTGTTGATGTATCGAGAAACCCTCTAAACGGTATCCTCCCAACTTCAATCGGAAATTTTTCCAAATCTCTATACGGATTCAGTGCAGATCAGTGCAATATTACCGGTGTTATTCCTTCTTCGATTGGAAACTTGATTGGTTTGCAAGGCCTTAGTTTCGAAAAGAACCGGTTGACCGGATTCATCCCACCAACAATAGGGAAATTAGTCGAGCTTCAAGGCTTGTTTCTTAATGGGAATCGACTACAAGGGTATATCCCGCACGATCTTTGTCGGTTGAGTAGCATTTACAAGTTGCATCTAGATGGCAACGTTCTCACCGGTCCTATTCCTGCATGTTTCGGTGAAATGAATTCGTTAAAAAACTTATACTTAGGATCCAACAACCTGAATTCCACCGTACCTTCCGAATTTTGGAATCTCAAGGACTTGGTGATTCTAAACCTCTCCTCAAACTACTTATCCGGACAACTTTCATCTCGGATCGCAAGTTTGAGAGCAGTCAACTCCCTAGACTTATCTCACAATCAGTTTGCAGGTGACATTCCAGGATCAATCGACAGCTGTCAATCGTTAGTGTTCTTATCGCTTTCGAACAACGAATTCGAAGGAGGAATCCCTCCTTCGTTGGGAAATTTGAGAGGCTTGAGCGAATTAGATTTATCGAACAATAATCTTTCCGGATTCATTCCAAACTCTTTCCAGGACCTTAGATCTCTTCACTCCATTAACGTGTCGTATAATAAGCTACAAGGAGAGATACCCACGGGAGGTCCTTTCGTTAACTTCACCACCCAATCGTTCTTGAACAACAATGCTCTATGCGGTTCGATCAAGTTTCAAGTTCCTCCTTGCCCTGTCAAAGACAACAACAGAACATCGAGAGTAAAGAAAGCCGTTGGATTGATCAAGTATATTTTGCCTTCATTTGTCTTGGTTAGTGCTCTCGCAGCCGTTATTATATTCGTGTTGCTCAAGAGACGGAAGCAAAAGCGTATGAAGTCACGAGAGCCGGCTGATATTACACCAGGTGCGACTTGGAAAAGAATTTCTTACATAGAACTTGTAAGAGGAACAAACTCCTTTAGCACCATAACAAATCTTCTCGGAAGAGGAAGTTTCGGTTCGGTGTTCAAAGCAACGCTTCACGACGGATTAGTCGTGGCGGTAAAAGTCTTCGATTTGCAATCGGAAAGGTCTATTCAGAGTTTCGACACCGAGTGCGAAATACTGAGCAACATTCGACATAGAAACTTGGTCAGAATAATCGGTTGTTGTAGCAACCCTGAATTCAAGGCTCTCGTTCTTGAACACATGCCGAATGGGAGCCTCGAGAAATGGCTGCATTCCGAGGATTGCCGTTTGAATTTGACACAACTGCTGCAAATAGCAATAGAGGTTGCGTCGGCTTTGGAATATCTTCATCATGGGCATACGTTTCATATTGTCCATTGCGATGTAAAGCCGAGCAATGTGTTGCTCGACAAAGATATGGTTGCTCATCTTGCTGATTTTGGTATATCTAAGCTTTTCGAGGATGGGGAGAGTATGGTACATACGAAGACCTTGGCAACAATCGGTTACGCAGCACCAGGTAATATCTACTATTTTGTTTATCATATTTTTACTTATATATGTACTTCAACTCATCTGATATGAAATACGAATAATAGAATATGGAGGGGAAGGGAAAGTGTCGACGAATGGAGATGTATATAGCTACGGCATACTGTTGCTCGAGATGTTTACGAAGAAGAAGCCAACCGACGACATGTTCAGTGGCGAAATGAGCTTAAGAGAGTGGGTCGATCGAGCATTACAAGAAAATGCAGTAACTGAAGTTGTAGCTCCTGATTTGCTACTATCATCAAGAGAAGATTATCAAAGTTTGACTGCGAATGAAGAAGAATGTATCGCCTCTATATTCAGTTTGGCGATGAAATGTTTAGCTTCTTCACCCGATGAAAGGATCGACATGATAGAGACAGTGAGTGCATTGCAGAGGATTAAAGCCAAAGTCAAGAGAACCACGATGCGTCGAAGATACGAGGTGTCCATCATCACCTAAAGCAATACGACCAAAAATAAAATGAAAGATTGATTGATGCTCATAGTACTTCAGATGTGTTAGATAGTTGTTGCTCTTAGAAGCTCATGGAAAATTGTTGAATGAAAATACAGAAACAAAACATGAATATTTGTGTTAATAGGAAAAAGAATTAATTACTAGAAAATAAATTAGCACTGAGTCACACACACTCCATTACCATTATTACATTTGAAATCAAAACACCCTCTGGATTTGGAATGGAACAACTCAAGGAGAACAAGTTCATCTCCAAAAAAATAAATTAAACTACCAATACTTGTTAATTTAAGTCGAAAAGTCGATCATCGATCTCGCCTAAGCTCTTGGACTACTCAAGGACAGCGTAATATCTTGGAAAACCTTAAGCCTCCTCCTCTTATCATTTTCTCCATTCGTGTTTTCGCAGTGTCCTAACACGGCCGCAATTATCGCATCCTCGAAATCCTTGTTGTCCGGCAGCACATCGTGGGCCCAGCTCTTCTTCTCCGGCGGCGACAACTCCTTTCGCCTCATTTTGTTGTTGTTATTGATGTTGTTTTCTGTCTTCTCAGTGATGTTGCTGAAAGGTGCCCCCCCCATTTCTCCTCCGGGCCTGCTCCTCTTCGGCCTCTCCTGCCCGAATCTCGACGAATAAAACGGAGGAGCATCGATGTTGAGCAATACATTCGCATTCGCATTCTCATCACCAAAACCATCTTCCTTGTTAGCTGTAGTAGTCGAAGAAGCCTTGCACGGCTGAGGCTGCCAGATGGCGGAAGATCCCAAGAACGCGTCAAAGAGCTTCCTCTGCTCGACCCTATCCCCGTTGGACCCTTTACTCATCATCTCCGACTCGAGGTCCCTCAGCATCTCCTGGGCCCGGTCGTAAGCTTTGAGGTGCGAATCGACCCCTCGAGGCCCGTCTGAAACCGCGGGCTTCACTCTCCGGAGAGTCTCTTTCGCCTCACCTATCCTCCCCTGCTTCATTAAACAGATTCCCAGATTACACATCTTGTTGTTGTCCGGAGCGAGCAAAAGGGCCCGCCTGTAGGCCCCTTCCGCCTCGACGTAATTGTTCTGCTGCATCAGCGCCCACCCCAAGTTCCCCTGCACCACCACCACCAAAAAGATTCAATCTTTCAATTCACTCTCCAACAATTCACTATTTGATGATTGATTCATACTCATACATACCACCAAAAAGATTCAATCTTTCAATTCAGTCTCCAACAATTCACTATTTAATGATTGATTCATACTCATACATACCACCAAAAAGATTCAATCTTTCAATTCACTCACCAACACTTAAGTATTTAGTGATTGATTCATACTCATACATACCACCAAAAAGATTCAATCTTTCAATTCAGTCTCCAACAATTCACTATTTAATGATTGATTCATACTCATATACATACCAGTAATCGAGTGGCCTCTTGCTCGACCGAGACCTGGAATTTCTTCCCCTGGGAACGGGCTGTTTTCGTGCGCTTCCCGTTGAAGGCCATCCCCTGCTGGATCAGGAAAAGCTTGTGACGAAGCAACGCGATTTGGTCGTCCAATCTCCCGCATCTCTGTTGCCCAACATTTTTTCGACATAAGAAAAAAAAATGACATTTTTTTTTCTTGTAATGTAATCAAGATTCAAGAACCTACCTTGTAAAGGTCTAACAAGATGTTGTCGAGGGACTCCTGGGCTTGATCGGAGCACCGACTACGAAGAGACTTGATGGCCTCGACGGCTTCTTCCGCCCTGTTCTGCTGCTTCATTACGATCGCCATGTCTTTGAGAGCGCTGTCGACTCTGTCTCCGGCGTTGATCGCCGCCCAGAACAACGGAATCGCCCTCTCCGGATCCTTATCCACCAACTGAGGAAACACACAGAAAAAACATCAATGATTAGTTATGATCGAGACGAAAAAAATAGAAAGCAATGTTTTCGAGTTTGCTTACTTGAACGTTTTTTGCTCGGACGTATGGGGAGTCGCCGACGGGGACCTTGTGGGCGACGTGGAAGGATTCGGATCGAGTTCGGGTGACGCCGGGAAGAGGCTTGGCCGGAGAAGAAGGAGCGGATTTTGTGGGCCGGAGTCCGGTCGGGGCATTCCACATTTCTTGATTCATTTTTTTTTTTTTAACTCTGAATTAATGAAAGAAGAATTTGGGGATGGAATCTGAGGAGAAGAGAAAAGGTTTAAGAGGAAAGGAGGAGTGGAATTGCGATGCTTAAGAATGTGAACTAGTCCTATTTTTTTAAATACATTTTGGACCGTTGGGAGAGTACCGTTTCGAAACTAGCCGTTGGGCTCTCTTCAGTATTTGGTATTATTATTATTTTATTATTATTGTTTACCGAGAGAAAAAATGTGAAATAGGAAATGTAGCGTGATTATTAATGGAAAATATTGGAACACATTACTCATCAAAATAGTACCAATTTTGATTTTTTGACTTTTTATTTGGTAAAAAATTAAAATAGACAACACGTAGTACCAAAAAAATAATAATATCAAATTAATATTAATATTAAGTAATTAATCAAATTCAATAATAAATGAGTATTATACATTAATAAATTTTAAAAATGTGAATTAAGAAAATAATAACAATAGTTGATTTGACAATTTGAAAAAACAATATCTGTCAAACTATATGATATACTGATTTCAATTTTTTTAATTTTGATTTGAATTTAAATTTATTTACAGTATTTTGCTTATAAAATTAATTTAAATCTAATTTTATTTATTTTGATTATAAATAAATAAATAATAGTAATATTTTTTAGTCAAAGTATATCATTATAATACACTAATCAAAATATATTAAACTTTACTCACAATATATTTTTTATTTATCTAATTTCTAAATTTTACTCACAATATATTATATTTATCTCTTTAGAGTAAAACGAATATTTTTGTAATTTTCATTCTCGAAAAAATGTGTTTAACTTTTTCAAAATATAAAAAAAGTATATTAATAGAAAAATCTAGGGGTGGACATGGTCGGGAAGGAACGAGATTTAGGTGATCTCGATTTCGTCTTATAATTTTTTTAACGGGACGAGATTACACTTTTTAAAAATTAATCTCGTGAATTTGGGATCTCATATGAAACTGAGACGGGATCCCATTTATTTAAGTAATTTAATAAAAAAATATTATATATTTTTAATAATATATTTTATATACTTAATTTAAGTCTTTATTATAAAATATATTATTATTTTTTATAAAATTATATATTTATTTGATATGGTTTAAAATATAGTATTAAAAAGTTAATTTTTTACATATTATATTATATTATAAATAATTTAAATATATATTTTTATATATATTAAAAATATATAACGGGACGAGATTGAATATTACGAAATTTATTTAGTTAATCCTGCTAATACGGGATCGGTTCGGGATGAGATTAGCATTTTTTATACTTCAATCTCGTCACATTCCGTCCCATTTAACCACTGGACCGGGATGAGATCGAGATTTAGGGACAAAACGCCCATCCCTAGAAAAAACTATTTTTAATTACATTAATTCTATTTGGGCAGTTTTTGTCCATCCCAAAAAGTATTTATTTTTATTTTTTAATAAATATTACAAAATATGTTATTTATTATTTATTATTATATATCAAATTTATTTTTTCAATTGATTTTTTAGTATAAATATACAAATATGCATTATATTACTTTTTTGTGATATATATATATATATATATATATACTCCCTCGGTCCCAATCTTATATGGGCGCTGACCGGGTACAAAGTTTAAGAAAAGTCAATTTTTTTTTTGTTTTTGCGCTCAAAGTTGAAGGGCATTTGTGTCCTTTCAGTGGACTGATTAACTTTCTATTAAAGTTAATCTAAAGCACTTAGGACTTGTTCTTTTGAACTTAATTTCAGTCCAGTTCAGAGCTTCAGTTCAGTTTACTTCAAAATAAATTAAAATAAAATAAATAAAAAATAATTTCAATTTATAATTTTCAGTATATAATCTAGTTATTGTCATAATATTATTAATATTTTTAAAAAAGTATTTAATAATTTATAAAAGTTATTATTATTTTTATAAAAAAAAATCAATTTAGTTCAATTCAGATCGTTAAGTTCAGATCGCTTTAGTTCAGTTCAGTTTAGCCGGTTTCAGTTTAAAATTCTCATCATAACACATTTCACGCAAAATTCAAACAAGATTCAAGATTCAAACAAAATTCAAACAAGATTCAAGATTAAAAGTACTGTTTATCCCCAGATTTTTTCAAGAACTAAAATTACAGAAAATAAAATTACAAGAACAAAGCCACTGAATCGACAATTTGCAAAACTAGCAGAGCATCATCATCTTGCCTCTCACCCGCGTCATCATTCTCTCTCACACCCGTGTCACCATCCATTAATAGTGTGTCAACACAGAAAAATCAAAGGGGTTAAAAATGCATGCAAGATCAGACTTAGGGTTTTGAGTAAAGAACAAAATTAAAACAACAAAATCAAAGGGGTTTACAAAACAACATTACCTATGTACATAGGGTCATCGGAAATTTGCATCTCTGAGCCCGAGATTTGCAGTTCTGAGTCGAGGACATCGGAATATTGCATTTCTGAGTCGAGTACATCGGAAAACTCCAGATCTGAGTCGGGTACATCGGAAAACTGCAGATCTGATTCGGGTACATCAGAAAACTGTAGATCGGAGGCGGGGACATGCAAATCAGAGGCAGAGATTTACATATCGGAGGCAGGAACATGCAGATCTGAGACGGAGATTTGCGGATCTAAGTCGGTAAATTGAGTTCCGTTGAGAAAACGGTATGTATCCGGCACTGCTTCAAGGTACAGCCATAAATCGATTCCGCTGAGCTCCTTCAACGACTCAGTGCTTCTCTCCGGCGGAGCGAGATTTCCGGGTTCTGAGTAACAATGTCAAGCTCACACATATTATCCATTGTTGTTTTTAGAGATGGGATTAAGTAATTTAGAGAGAACAAGAGCAGATGAAAGTTCAGAGAGAAAGATATGAGGGGCGATGGTGGTTTTGGATGAATATTTGATTGAGTGATGATCGAAAAAAGGGGCGACGGTGGTTTTGGATGATAGTGGGTTTTGATTATTGATTGTTAGAGTTAGTGGGTTTGAGAAGTATGTAATTGGGTTGTTTAATTAATTGTGTTTTAAATAATTAAAGTGTGTAATTGTAAAATTAATGTTAAAAAACAAATTTAAATATTATAGCATTTGTGTAATATAGAGAAATTTTAAGTGTAAAGATGTAGTAAAAACTTTCCTTTTTTGGAGTGTGACTATAAGTATGGGACATCCCAAAAAAGAAATTGTGGCTATAGCTTCGGGACCGATGGAGTATATTTCATTTAACATAATTAATTATAATATATGTCAAAAAAATTCTGTTCTAAAAATCACCGCGTAACTTTGATTAAGCCACGCATAAGCCCTAGACTGTGCTCGACCGCCCGCCTAGGCTTTATGCCCCCAAGTCGTCTAAATTCTCTTTAACCCGCCTAAATCCGCTTTTTGCCGCCTAAATTCGTTTAGTTCTGTCTTTATACCTTCCTCGAGCAGACTTAGTTGTACAATTCAAATTTAATGCTTAAACTTGATAAATCAAATAAAATAGATGATATTTTAATAAATTTTGAGTATAATATCAAATTTGAAAGAATATTATATATATATATATATATATATATATATATATATTGAAATGTTATAAAATTTAAATTTACAAACTATTTTTTATTATTTTACTATTGTAAGACTTTGATTAATATTATGTTTAGATTATTTATTAATTATTATGTTCAAAATATAACATTATTATGCATAAAAATATTTTAAAATATATAATATTAATTAATTATATAAAAAAAGTAAAACGATTAATCTCCGTCTAATCTCCGATTAATCCTTCTAAGTTCTAGGCCCATAGTCACCGTCCGACTAGTTCCTAGCGCCTTTTAAAACAATTTAATTGTTATGAATATTATTAATTAGTGAATGACTAGTTTACCCTTTCTTGGTGAACAAGACAGAAACCCTACTTTGTATCCTATATAAAGGGGTCTCCCCATATGAATGAAATAACAATTTATAACAATTCTATTCTCTTTTCATATTCTCTCTTACTCCTCTATATTATTCTCTCTCAATTCTCTTAAGTTTATAACACGTTATCAGCACGAAAGCTCAACCGCGTTCTTCATCGAAGTTCTACTCATCCAAGATCCGAATTCAAAGGCAAGAATTTATATGTTTGTTTATATTCATTAAATAATTATAAATATATCTACTTCTCCTCCCTTCTTAAATTCAAATGTTCCCGAAGAACATGATATGATATTCTTGAAGAATAATATCAAAAGAAAATGTTCCGAAGAACATGATATGATATTCTCGAAAAACAATTATCAAAACTAATTGTTCCTGAAGAACATAATATGATATCAAAATTAAACGTTCCTGAAGAACATGATATGATATTCCTGACGAAATATCAAAATTAAATGTTCCTGAAGAACATCGTGATATGATATCATGAAGAAATATCAATATTAAATTAATTGAATTCCAAAGTGGGTGAAACTTTAAAAAAGTTAATCCAAAATAGCCTGATGGTTATTTGCTTAAATATTGGAATATCCGCATGAGTTCGAATCCCATGAAAATTTGATATTCCTGAAGTATTATCAAATAAATTATTCTTAATATATTAATTAAATTCAATGTTCCTGAAGAACATAAATTCTGGTTTAAATATTATTATGATATGATATTCCCGCAGAAATATCAAATCAAATTGCTTATGGTGTAGCAATTAAACTTAAAAATATTTTTATTGATTGCTCCCGAAGAAGCAAAGTTCAAACATTAAATGTTTTTAATAAAGTTACATCTCATGATACTCATAGTGAAACGACAAATTTGATTGTTCTCGTTAAAACAATGATTACATATGAATTATCCCTGAAGGATATCTTTTGAAAATCGAGAATAAATGTACTATGTGGGTACTCATGAAATATCAAAAAGTCGATTCCAATTTATTAATGTGATTGCTGAGAAAATTATATATTGAGATTTATTGTGATCCCGGAAGGATCAATTTTAAAACTAATATTTTGATCTCGAATGATCATTGGTAAATATATATATATATAATGTTATGCAAATGATGGCATGTTAAGAGTGGTTCCCGAAGAGCTTTACTAATTATCTCCGGAAGAGCTTTACTAATTATCCCCACGAGTACTACAAATGTACTTAAACATGAAAATGATGCATATCATGATTGTGCGTGGAAATGAATCAAACATTTCCCATCTGCGAATTTATTTGAAATATGCAACTTATATTCATATCACCACTAGAGCGTATTTTCATGAACGGGCATATTATAAAATAAGCTATATTAAATATCTCGAGCCCACGATCCAGAAGATCACGACCCAGAAGATTGGTTTATAGCAATTACGCTGATTTGCATATTTAAGGAAGATCATTTCCCGGCATTAGGGGGAGATAAGAATATAATAGATTTAAATGCCGAGAAATTTCATTGAATGAAAACGATCTTCAATATTTGATCCACGCACCAATCAATTGAACCCGAAGTTCATGAAAATAAGTAACTTGTAATATTCAGCAAGTAATCTGCCAAATTAATGAAGGTGTGACAAAATCACATATATTTGTGATAAAATGAACTATAAGAGTTCAAATACCAAAGAGATCAACTCAAATGTTGATTCTAATATACGCCTGAAGCGTAGTAGATCCATCTCAAGATATAAAATAAATCCGCGAAAAAACAAAGAAATTTAGTCACCCTCAAAACCTCCTGAAGAGAGTTCCATGAAAATCTCATTGAAAAAGTAAGTGCACATGATAAGAAAATCATGGGATTGCGGAACAACCAAATTAAATATTTTGGGAAATGATGAAAGATTTGGTTGAATGAATTGTCATCAACATGGAAAAAGTCGTCAACGACATATTTGCCTCAAGAGTTGCTCTAGAATATTTGGATCCAAAACTCAAATCAATGATAGTGTGCCGGCAGCACTCAATGAAATAGAAACGAGCAATTGAGGTTGAGCATGAATCGCTAAATATATATATATATATATATATATATATATATATATATATATATATATATATATATATATATATATATATATATATATATATATATATATATATATATTTTGACTTTATAGTCTACACCTCAAAATATTATCCCAGAAGGATATACGTGGGTGTTCGTAAGAAAAACGAATAATGATGTGGTGAGATATAAAAGCGAGATTAATCACTCAAGAGTTTTTCGCAGAAACTCGATATTTTTAAGGATGACATTAAGTTCTGCTACCTTATACTTCTGGCAGCAACAACGATAAATATAGATATGCATGAATGTATGATTTGACCATGTAGAAGTCATTAGAAAGACACATACATGAAAATCCTGGATGGATTTTAAGATTACTGAAATGAAAGGAAATGAAAATCAGAACATGTATAGTATCATATTACATATGTCATTATGGACAAAAATGATATGAAAGACCAGTGATTGGTCCTGAAGACCAGTGATTGCACTCTTTTTTCCTCTACTAAGTTTTTCCCACAGGGTTTTCTTAGTTAAAGGTTTTTAACGAGACAATCACCAAAGTATAAATTTGAATGTCATGCACTCTTTTCCTCGAGTATTTTTTCCTACAGGGTTTTATAACGAGGTTTTTAACGAGACATGTACATCACTCGATAATAATTAATGAGGACATCAGAATGTTCCATATGAGTTTGTTTTCGAGATAAACTGAGATATAGAACCTGAAGTTCAAATGATTGTGAATTCAAGTTCACATTATTGATTTGTCAAGAAATGTATATTGAACACTAGACGCATATAAAAAACTCCAGAAGAGTTACCGGCCGGTTATAGCAATTGCGAATGCTCTAGTCAATAGATGTCTGGTAAAGGCATGTCCCAGAAGGACGAAAAATATACAATAATACAAATGAATGTGAAACTCGACAATTCGAAGGTTGGGTCCTGAAGACCAAAATTTATATTTGAATAACTAAGTTTTTCCTATATGGTTTTATTAGTTACAGGTTTTAATGAGACTGATTGATCACAAAGTCAAAGATCTTCGGTGATTACAATCAGGGGGAGCAAGTTGTACTCTTTTTCCTTCGTCGAGGTTTTATCCCACTGGGTTTTCCTGGCAAGGTTTTAACGAGACAACAATCCTGTAAATAGTCATTCAAGGGGGAGTGTTATGAATATTATTAATTAGTGAATGACTAGTTTACCCTTTCTTGGTGAACAAGACAGAAACCATACTTTGTATCCTATATAAAGGGGTTTCCCCATATGAATGAAACAACAATTCATAAGAATTCTATTCTCCTATATATTGTCTCTCTTTATACTCTATTATTCTCTCTCAAATTCTCTTGAGTTTATAACATTAATGTTGTTTTTGTTTTTGATATTATTTTCATAATTGGACAACAATTTCATCGTTTTATAAAAATTAAAAATAATATCACAAAATGTCCTGTAAAATAGCCCAGTTTCACATTTAATCTTTTAAATTTATGAAAAAAAAACAAATATCGTCCTATTTAATATTTTTAGTGGAATTTCAAACGTTTGTCAAATTTAAAGTTTACTTGATAGCTTACTCTATCGTTCTGTTTTGTGTGAAGTCAATTCAATTGAAAAAGTATCATGAAAACTTGACTTTTAAAAACAAGCTACATTCAATCTTTTCATATTTATGTGATACTTGCTTAGTTAGTAAAAAATATCAAATAAGACAAAACACTAAACTAAGCAGTCATAGACCTCGAGTATAACCAACATGCAAAATTCTACTAAAAATTGTCAAATAAGACGAAAATTGATTTTTCAAAAACTTAAAAGGACTATATGTGAAATCGAGCTATTTTAAGTCATTTTTTGATATTATCTCTAACAATAAAATTGGAATTTAGTAATCCCAAGTTCTCAAGATGACATAAGTACATACAATCTTTATCTTCAGATGACATTCTGTGTTTGGCAGTTAGTTCGGAGTATTAAACAAATAAGATTACGTAGACTCTGTTCTTTTGGACTGAAAGAGCTGAACTGTACTAAATGCATGAGTATTAGCAGCCCTTCGGCTGCTTCTATGACCATCTCAGCCCGCATACCCTGCGAAGCCGAATTTCTTACCTTAAGAAAATGCTCGGATATTTGGTTTTTAAATGGTACAAATTTCTCACCTTCAATTACGAGCACCTTAGTGAAATTTAGAAATGAAAATGTAGAGCATCCATTTCCCTTTCAGAATGTCATCATCACGATTCTGTTCAAATGATCAACAACAAGCTTTCTCTGCTCCAGCTTGAACTCTTTTGGTGTTCATATAATTATCCAGCTGCTAGAGAGTTACCTGAGATATAAAGTATCACCCCAAAAGGGAACTTCAGATATGTAATACAGTAATACACATTCGCGAACAATAGAAAATCATCTGTAGAAAGACTAGTTAGGCAAAAATATTTTTCATATCCTTCAGATATCGACAAGAATGATATTTTATATTTGATGAGGAATTCCATCCTATTCTAATCAAGTTTGATTGACGTATTCCACAATGTGATTAACAGGAACTGAAATTTGTTGTGAAAAGGGTAAAAATGTACAGATTTTTAGGTTCCATCTGAACCTTCCCTGAATCATTATATATTCAAGAAAACAAAAACTACTTGATCAAACTTATCAACGCATAAAGGTCTATACAAATGATATGTTTTACAGGTTGTGATGCTAACACCCCCTTTGAGGAAAATTTATGTCACTTCTGCAACGGTGTTACTTAAACAGAGACTGACCAGCAATGAGGTTCTTTGTTTCCGTTTTACATTGAATAATTCTCTTGTAAGTGCCATTTGGATGCATTAATTCTCATACTGTTCAAGAATCTAATGACCAAAACAGAAACAACATGAACTTAGATACCTTTTAGGAGCATGGAGATAACTCAACAAAAATGCGCATAGAACAGACGGCTTCATTTTTTGTTCTTGAATATAAAGAGATGCCCTCATCAGCTGGTGTCCCATCAAAATCATATGTTCTTTGGTTTTGTAGTCCATTTGAAAAATCCACAGTTCGCTTCAGGATTTGATGCAGGTCCCTAAGACGTGTGTGTGCATTTCCAACAAGCAAATATATTTGTCAGAGTAATTTCCCAGGAGGTGTACATATTAAAGGGATCCTTAATGAAGCACGCATGAGGTGGATTGCTTGTGGATGTTTCTTAAAAAAAATGTCAATTTTTTCATCTAAAATGAACTCACGCTTATCTTTCTTCACACTGGCAAAAAACTATATAGTATAAACATATCTAGGGTATGAAGAGCATTCTAATAGCATATTGGAATTCACACTACCAATAAAAAATAAATGCATGAGAAACATTTTTAAGACGCACACAGAAAGCAATTGTAGGCATAAATACCTCACCACGAGCACACACATAAAACCGGCGACCTAAATTAGGTCCAGATTTCTTCACTACTCGAGAAACACAAGGTTCCTTGTGACCCTTGCAAATAGGTATGCTAGTTTCCATAAGTTGCTGAATCCTTTGCCACTCTACTAAGGCCACATTATTCTTCTCTTTTTCTAAATGTTGCAACATATTATTTTCTTGCATTGATGTTCCTTGTCTCGACTGACACACTTTAGCAGCATCATTTTCACCACCTTCAGTGAGAGTATCATTCGTATCACAGTACGGAAATAAGATATCTGCTTGAGAAAGGTCCTTTGCAGAACAAAAACCTTCTGAATCACCACGGACACCTTCAGTGAAGGTATCATTCGTATCACAGAGCGGAATTAAGTTATCTGCTTGAGTAAGGTCCTTCTCATAACAAATACCTTCTGATTCATGACTGACACCTACTGTTTTCTGGAAAAACGATTTGAGTGTTAGCTGAGATCCCCGACTTTGTCTCGCTTTTTTCTTACTAACCACAGGTGAATATGATTTAGTATGACCAATATCAAAACAAGGTGAGTCTGAATATGATTCTGTATATGAGCTTTCAGAACAATCATCTGATGTACAAAATAGCCCTTCATGTATCAATTCTTGTGAAGATTTACATGCGTGTTGTGGTCTTTTATTGAGTTGACTGCCTCTTTGAGCAACATCACTATCATTTGGAATAGAACTAGATAATCCAGATAAGCTCATTTCTTCAGCAGGTTGCCTTCTCGTGAACATCGACACTGTGAATTTGACACACATATAAATGACAGTAGAGAGGACCATAACCAATGCTACAAATTTAATATCTATGCAAAAATCAAAGTAAGAGAGTTAACTGAACAAGGCACCACAAGCAAAGCCAAAATAAATCAAATCCCTCATCTAAAATCCAACACCACCTTTTGACAGGTTTTATCTATCACCTTCTATAATGCAAGGATAACGCATGATCAAGATAAGACAATGGGAACCAGAAGAGTTTAAAGTAATTTAGAGTCCGAATAGGAGGTCGCACTTTAGCTCCGGTCAGAGTAGAGGATGTTGATCATCAAAACCATAAAAATAGACCCAAACTTTACTTTTTAAAACTCTGACTTTGCCACGATTAGTGAAGGACCAAACGTCTCGCAGGGAAGTAGAAAAATATTATCTGCCCAACCTAACAGGCCCAACAATCAGAACAGGTCACAAACATAATAACCAACATAAATAAGGCTGCATTAATAAAAATATACAATGTTGACTTCTGATATTAACACTAGAATAATAGCGTCCAACTAACCAAATAACACACCTAAACTCTTATGTACTCTAGTTAGTTTTCGCAAAAGCTGCAAAACAATTCTTTTATGAGAAATGTAAGTATATAGTTATAGTTGTAGTTTTAACACACCATAGACATATTTGAAGTGATTTAATATACATTTATGAGAAATCCCCACCTAGCGTCTGCTGACATCCATAGACCTGGTGACAATATCTAGTAGATAGTGAAGGGGTGTTATGCTGTTGAATTTTGGGAATTTCCATCAAGCTCATAAAGACAGGAACGTGGTCTGAGCCCTCCAATTTGATATTTCTTGCTACATCTTTATGTCTACAAAATACATATAAAATATGATTTACACGAAAAGGGCAAAGAAAGGAGTTTGAATTAGAATGGTGATAATAGGTATGTGTTAGGATTTATAACTAAACAGTGCCAAGGGTACTGCCGTACTGGGATACGAATTACGAGTACTAAAAACTAGGAGCTACCGATGAAGAAATTACTGTATAGCCATCCCATATAATCCTAGAATGACATTCCTCAGCAACTCGGCAGTTTAATCTCTTACCTAGGTGTAGTACCAGGTTTCCAACGTTTGAATTGGCTCAATATGTCGCACTCTTTAACATGGCAAGCCACAAATTTATGTTCTTGATTTTCTTCTTTATGTAAGCATGGCCCAGCACTAAGAATGTGGTCAATTCGTGACCCAAAGTTGAACTCCTCCCCACCAGAATTCGTAGCCCAACATGTGTAGGCTTCTCCTCTATTACAAAATTAAAGAAAAGAAGATCAGTTGGTAAGGAAACATGCTAAGAACCAGAAGTTACAGAGTATCATATTAGATAACCTCATTGTAGTTGATTGTAGACATGTCACGACTGACCAACGAAATTACACTTTTCACAAATAATAAGAATAAGAAGTCAAGAATCTTTAGAACCTCTCAGGATGTTTGTCTCGGAAAACGTCTGAAAAGGGACCTCCATTTCTCAATAGCAAAGATCTGAACCAAGTCCTGAACCTAAAAAGTAAGAAAACAAATAATAAATGATACATTTCCAGTTACATTCTACCTGCGAACCTTGAAATTATTCGGAAGAATATGCACCACCCATAAAAAAAAAAAAGACTGAATGGGAGAATTCCATCAAGAAGACAAAATAAATAGTGGGGGAAGAGCATCACGAGACTGGATTTTATAAAATTGTGTCAAAATCAGGCCCCACATTTACGTTCTCAATTGAAGGCCCCAATTGTTCAAAAAATTTCAATTGAGGGTTCACATTTAGATTTAAATTCTTAATTGAAGGCCTTGTTAGTAGAGCCTAGTCATGACATTGATGTGGCAGTTCATTACATACCCTGATACCCATTGTCTAACTATCAAACATTTTTTATTTCTCTAATTTGAATTAATTTAATTTCCGACACTAGAATGTTTTTAAAGCTGATCAGCATGTTATTTAATTTATTATTAATTCCGTGTGAGTCGTAGTTTAAGATACCGGCACGATGTTTTTTTTTTTTAATGTTTGTGTTCTAGAACTAGATGTGATTCTCAATTGAGAATCAAAGTCTAAATGTGAGCTGTCAATTGAGAAACTTTGAAAATTGGGGTTTTCAATTAAAGAAAGAGTAAAATTAAGGTCTTCATTTAACACATATCATAAAATAGGGTCATGTGATGGAATTCTCCATGAAAAACAATTAAGAATCAAGGAGTAACTCACTCATTCTTCTCAAAATCTTTTCCAGCATCACAACGATCTATAGCAGAGGGAGCAATGTTAAGATCCCCAACAACAACTATCCTTCGACCTTGACCTAGAAGAGTCCCCCACCTTTTCTAAAGAATCATTACCAACATTATTCTAAAGCACGAAAGCCAGGATCAAAAATAACTACGACAAGGTGCAAAAATACTTTGGAGCGAAAATACTCATAAAGCTTACTATGGGTAATATACATCTAATGTTAACATAGGAGTACTGAGCAATATATCCTTAAACTAATTTGATGGAAATAAACACTATAAATCACTTTCTAAATAAAATCTGACCGTTCCTTTAAAAGTCTACTAAAAGTATCAACCTAAAGGTAAATTAAATTATAGAAATATATTTGAATTATCCTTTTCAAATGTAATTTACAAATAGTTTTTAAATGTATTTTTTATAGCCTAAACTTAAAAGAAAAAAAAATTAATGCAAATTAAAACACACGTGATTGTAACCATTCTTGCAATGAAAAGAATCAAAATAGCGATTGAATATCATATAAACAAATTTAGACTGTAGTTTTCACGAAAAGCAATTCTGACACAACGATATGACTATTCTTGCCATGAAAATAATCAAAATTGTAGCCTTGCTTCACAGATTATAGAGATAATAGTGTTGAAATTTGAAAACGTGTAAGCAAAATAATAGATGATGCGAATAATATTAATATTTTCATTCTTTACTTTGTACATATCCAGAAAATGATTGTTTACTTCATATAACTCTGCTTTAAAACCAAATTTATGTCTCCATGTCCATGCAGACAGCAAATGGGAAGTTACTGATTTGTCAAGGCTGGTTAAAAATGAAAAACTCTTAGCAGGTTTCAATAAATTTAATTTGATGGAGATTTTACCCCGCATCACAAAAAATAATTCTAATCCACTTATGATGTCAAGCTAAAACATCATATATATTACATTTCCCGTGAGCAGTTAGGGATATGTAGATGAGCAGACACACTGATATTGCACTTTTTTGATCTTCAGGCAAATGTGATACATAATCAATTACCTGGAGTGCACTAAAAAACTTGCGTTTATATTGGATCCTCTTTGTATCGTCACTTTCCGCTCTAGGACCGTATACATTGAAAAGAACTGTAGAAAAAACATTCATAAATCAGAAATTTGCATGTTCAGGCTAATAATGATATAAAGCCATGGAAAACAAAGAATATCTACAGTCACGTTGCTGTGGGTCTTCATGTTCACCAACCAAAGTTCATCTGAAACCGGAAATTTGATTCATATGGAAATTGAAAAGAAAAGCCAACAGTCATCTAATATTCAGTTGATATTTACAAAGTATCTGATACTTTTATATTCATTTCGTTTTTTACCAAAGAAAGAAATAAAAAAATTACAATTGTAATTAAAAAAAATAAGGTTTTAGCTATATGTTATTTTCTTAGAAATAGTTAGTAAACCAAACTAAATTATCAAACGGAAATCCAAAGAAATAACTCGATGATAAAAACAAAATTAAATTTACAATTTGGTACTGAACATTTATACCGATACTCACCCCAAAAGTTTCAAAAAACAAATGCAACAATGAATACACCTTCCATTGAAGTATTAAAATTTAAAAGTTACTCACCAAAATGTTCATGATCAGTTATGATACAGCGTCCTTCTCCATCAATTTCCCAAAGCTCATCAGTTGAAAACTCTTCTAGCCCTTCAAAGATAACAGAACATTCATTTTTCCGAAGCCCAGGAGATATCTTAAGAACACCAGTGAGACCCTCCTCTGCAGAAATTGGCAGGGCTACTTCATCACTCGAAAATGCAGAATTCACACGACAAAATGTTGCAACACCTGATTGCATGTATAAAAAGGTGGATTATTTTCTTCTTCACCCCATGATAGAACATAACAGTACTCTAAGAATGGAAAAGAGAATTTTTGCGCGAGTTTTAAAACTATATTATGCAGTAACTGTATTGTAACCTTTTTTTTAACAAACATAAGCATAATGTACATTTTTTGCAATACAACGCCTTTTTAGTTAATGCACCAAAGATCACAACATCTGAAAGAGTTTACAGTGAATAAAGAGTAGTATTGGAATTTGTGCTATCACCAATGGACAGAAACAGTAGTGTCCCATCAGGACTTCTTCATCTTCACAAGATTCAGTCAGTCTTTCACGAATGCATTGTGAGAAAGTATGGGAACCTTTTTCCGATATGAAACATTGAATCAGGTACCTAATTATTTGAAAACTTGATAAATGGCATGGATCGGTTTCTTGAATGTTTAATTAAGAAACACATGACACTGTTTGTATCGCCAACTTCTTATTTTGTGTCATAAGCAAAACTCGCACCAAAGAGATAGACTCCTATAGACTGACGGGAATGGCGAGGTGAAAAACTAAATAAAATAAAGTAATATGATTCCTGAAATCATAAACACATAACGACAAGAAAACACAACTAACCACACAAAGCTTAATAGATAACAAAAGAAAGTATCAAAAAAAATAAAAGGGCACTATTAAAAATGTCATTAAAGAAAAATGGAGCACCCCATCCATACTAATTAGCATTTGGGCTTGGGAGAACTATGTTTCTTGTCTTAATTATTTTGGAGGTAGGATTTAGGAATGTGTTAGTAATACTTTATGAATGTTGTGTATGTGATCTCTGAGTTCGTTCCCGATGAAAGAGTAAGAACGAAAACATCGTTCTCCATTGACATCAACCTCAATAACGAAAACACATGAAAGATTTCAGAGAATAAACAACAGCCCACCCCTAATTAAAAAGTTTGAGACTTTGATTGAATTGATGAATGTAAGCATGATTTCACATATACATACAAGAGAATAGAAACATGAAAAGGAATGAATTTGCACGCGCACCGGAATATCCCGTTCGGCCTTTATCGGTAGTGCGAGTGCAGGAGAAGAAGGACTCGTAGCCCTCCGCCTGCACCAAATCCGATCTCATTTCCTGCCTCGACAGCTTCGTCTCCTGAAAGCAAATGATATCGGCGTCAAGAGAATCAAGCAATTTTCGAAGAGACCCTAACTGTGAGACTCGAGGTCTCAGCCCGTTTACATTGTACGTCACTATTTTCATTCCGACTGAAAATTGGGGTCAAGTCGAAACCCTGGGTTAGGATAAGTACTACAGTATACACTACTACACTATGGTTTCAATATCCAACACCCGTTAACAATAGTTCAACTTTTATACCCTACAATAATTTTGGAAAAGGCTACAGTTACACAAGGTGTTCCGGGCTTCCGGTACACTGCCAATCAAAATATTGTTGGAGTTGTGTACTTAATGTCTAGATTTAAGTAACGGAAACTCACCACTAATCTATTTAATTAAATAAACAATTATTTGCGTTTAATTATTTATAATTAAATATATGCAAATTATAGTCCTGGATTATATACGTTGTAGTTAGTATGGTGTGCGACGCCACACAGAAAATCATAATATCGGTTACTCGTATTTAATCGAACAGTTGCTCACGACCTAGATGGACACGGACCAATCCATCGGTATAGTCGTTGTGTGAGAGAGAAAATAATTTGTCTTAATTATTTTATCACACTTGTGCACTTGGTGTATTGAGCGGATCGTTGAGATTCATCGATTAGGATTGCCGGCGATAATCGATTCGAATCTCAGTGTATTTTATTCTTAATCCCCGAAACTATTGCGGTTGTGTATATTTAATATAAGTGACTTTGATTTACCAAAGGAATTAACCGATTTAATTATTGGGTTAATTACCGGTTAAGTTGGGTCACTATATTTTATATATGGCATGCCGTGAATACTTGACGGGAAAGTGTATCCCGGAAGGGTTGATAATATCCCCGAGATGAGTTCATAAGAAATTATTATGTAAACCCTGCAGGTGGATTCGTTCCGCATAATAATTAAGGTTGAATGGTACTAGTCTCGGATATAAGAGATAAATAAATTAATTAGCAATAAATTAATTTTATTCATAGATATTTATATCTTAAATACACGGAATAAATAATACTACCGGAGAAATATTATTTGATATAATATGGTTTAATATTGGGAGTGCAATTAATTTTATATAGTGAGAATAGAATTAATTAATAATAGTAAGGATTAATAGATTTGGGCTTAGGCTCAATTTAATCACTATTATTGGAAGCCCAATATTCCACCTCCTTAAGATCCCCTACGTAGCCTATAAAAGCACTACATGGTCTTCACAATTTGACAAGACAAGATAATCATACTTGATTAGTCTAGAGAGTTCGTGAAGGAGATCCATGGAGTTCGGTAGATCGTCGCCCACACGACGTCCGGGCTAGTGCAAGGAATACGTGGGAAGATCTCAAAGGTCATCAAATTGAGTTCTACGTTTTTCCGAACAACGAGAACGAGGTAAATCGTAAAACCCTCTTTATGATTTTATCGTTTATTTATCGTGAGAATATCATGAACCAAGATCCAAGGGACGTATGAACCCGGGGACGAGGATCGACCTCGCGGTGGTGATCGAGGATCACCGGACCGCGGGAGGTCGAGAGATCCTCGCCGGGATCGAGAGGACGAACCCTCGGCTGGACGCCGAGGGTGGCGGTCGAGCCCTAGGGCTTCGACCGCCGGCGACGCATGAAGGACCCCGGCTGGACGCCGGGGATGCGATCGAGCGCGTGCTCGATCGCGTGGGGTGGCGGGCTGGTGCCGCCGCTGCTCGCTCGGCGAGCAGCCCCCTCCTCCGCGGACGGCGAGTCGCCGGACTCGCCGTGGGGTTGCCGTGCGCAACCCGGCGATCACCGTGCGTGATCGCGAGCCCCATGCGGGGCTCGGCTAGGGCTAGCCGCGGGTTTATCCCGCGGTGGTGTGCTTTGGTCGAGCCCGGTTCGTGTGGTGGTTCGCGGTGGTTTCCGGCGAAAGGGTTTCGATTGGATTGTCGGTTTCGCAATTTTGACAATCCGGATATTCGAAGGATTTCGGTCGGAATTAATTAGATGATTTATTAATTTAAATTTATTAATTCCGGGATATCGATTTCCAACAATTGGTATCAGAGCGTTGGTTTTAGTTCATGGTATTTTTCGATAAATTGTTCTACCTTGCAGGGTTTCCGATTATTATGGCTAGATTTAATTTTGTTAATTAATGTCATAATAATGTTCTTGATTATTGAACTCTCGGTGATGTCAATATTTGTTCTTGTGTGGTGAATGCTTGTTCTTAATTTTTCCGGAAATTGTATGAGGTTGATTTCATGTAGAATCGATGCCGGATAACGTAGTAATAAATTTGTAATTTATTTACGTTGGATCGATGACGAAACGACCGCCGGAAAAGTGTGACGGAGGAGACGAAGAGAGGGAGGACCGGGGATCGATCATCGTGATCGATCCCATGAGGATCGATCGCCCGGGCTGCCCAAGGGCTCTCGGCCACGCCGGCCACCAAGGGTGGTGGCGCGTGAGCCTTGGCCGGCGGTGGTAGTGGCGGTCGATGGTGGGGATGGCGTGGGGTTCCCCAACCCATGCTATTCCTACCAAGATCCAACTTTCCTAATTGATTCGGTTTTCCTATTTTGAGTATTCCTAGTTTTGGGAATTCTCATGGAAATAGGAAAAGAATTAATTGGAATTAATTTATTTCCTTATTCTATTATGGAAGTCTTCTAGAATATTCTAAGTTCTACTTGGAATAGGATTCTAAAGATTTAATGGAATTAGAAAGGAAAATAATTAATTATTAAATTAATTTATTTCCTATTTGATTATTCCTATTTTATGGGAATTTTCATGGACATGGAAATTAATTAATTTTGGAAAGTTTAGGAGTCCTAAATTATTTTTCCTTATTTCATTATGGAAATCATCTAGAATATTCCAAGTGGGTCTTAGATAGATTATTCTAGAGATTTAATGAAGTAGAAAGGGAAAATAAAATAAATTTATTTTATTTCCTTATTCTATTATAGATGTCTTCTAGAATATTCCAAGTGGGTCTTGGATAGATTATTCTAGAGATTTAATAGAATTAGATAGGAAAATAAATAAATAAAAATATTAATAATATTTAATTTTATTTTTGATTTATTCGATTGACTTAATTTTCGAATTAAGTAACTTTTGGATTTATTAAAAATAAATAGATTTAAATATTGGAATTAATATTCCCGTCACATGGAGCATTCAAGAACGAAGACTAAAGACTAGTAGATGCGTACGGAGATGCGATAAAGCCATAATAGTCGGAAAATAATATTCTAGTATTATTTTGATTATGTGATAATATTCTTTGTGCTTTATTTCATGTATGCATGCTTATGTGTATTTAATTATGCATTAGATAGCGTATCCCTTTATTGTAAAAAGCTAAGTGGGAGAGGGTATGGAAACATATCCATGGTCTCCATTGCTGTTCTCTTGGTGACTTTTATGGACTTTTGAAGTTCGTTTAGACAAGTCATTGGAGGAGAATTCTTGTAATTCTTTTTACGAGAAACATTGATTAAGTTTATCAAACAATGCCTAATTTGTCTTTCCAAAACTGATTTCAAGTCGACTCATTCTCACCCCGGGGAGTGGAATGGAGCCAAAGCCACTTGGTCATGTCGAGGACACAAATTAGAGACTTTCGTGTCATTTGATGACTAGATCGATTGTCTGCTCGGCTCCCTCATTTATGAGAGATAGGGTCGTTCGCATGGTGAATCACTGGTAAGAAACTTCGAGTTTCACTTATGATTCTCCGCATCTTGATTTACAAGATTGAATGGTTCAAGTAGTTGGATGTCAATTGTAAAAGTCTTTTGGTGTAGTAAACGTCCACACTATCGTGGCTTGCTACATTGAATGGGATTTTGGAACGATTGATGTAGACAGTTATAGAAGGGAGTAAAGGAGCGTATGTTAACGTAAACGTCCACACTATCGTGGCTTGCGGTGAATATGCGTGTCCCAAACAATCTTCTTAGATACTGAGTAATGGTTTACACTTAGGTACGCTTCTTAGTATTCTTCCCATCGAAGTAACGCTAATGATGATGTGTTATACCCAAGAAAACAGTCACCGACACGTGTCACGAATCAAAGGGCCACGTCATCAAGAGAGAAATTCAGCTAAGTCAATCATAAAAGACCTTCAAAGGCATATCTAAGAAGAAGATAAGGAGCTTGGACAGTAGAGAGCGCACGGTAGAATCAGACTCCTTTCACAGGGGAATCGCCTGGGGAGACTCCTGGGGCGCCAGTCAATGAGCTGGGACTTCACGGGGAAAGAGGCAGATTAAGCACTAAGGGAAATTAGTGGATATTTAATGCATCATATTAGTGGACTAGAGGTCCAATAAGAAGCCGATATGTGGGCATTAGGTGGCATAATTAAGCCATGCATAGAGTATTATAAATAGAGGGCAAGAGAGAGGAAAATGGACATGCAAAAACCTTGTATTTTAATATGATTTCTAAGTATGAATATATGAATAAAGAGGTGCCTTGAGCATCCATGTTCTACTTATGATTTCTGCTATAACTTAATCCTTTTGCTAGCTTACTTATAACAAATTTACCATTTTGTGTTGTTTATCAAAACCCTCAATTACCAGCAAATACTACCGACAAGTACAAAAACAACCAAAACAGTTGGCGCTAGAAGGATCGAGCATCAGGTATTTAAGTTGCAGAAAAAGCTCGATTAAAATCAGAAATGGTGAACGAAGACGAAGGTACGACGATATCAGGTGCATCTGGCACAAGCGGCAGGTGGCGGGCTGTGATGGGTAAGGTCGTGATGGTGGAACCCGAGGTTCCATCTCCGCCTAAAAACCCAGAACCTGAAAATAAGGAACAGCCGCCGCCTACCCACATCAGCTCCGATGAGCACGATAGCAAACATGCAGAGGCCGATGAGCCCACTGACAGTCAGGCAGATCAACGACAACGTCGACTTCGGTCACGACGTCGGAATCGCCGTCTTCATCCTTACGAGATCGGAGGGCCGTCGACGCCCATGGCTCCACCTCCGATTAGATTCGCGAGTCTTGATACTCCACAGAAAATTGATGAAGCAGTGGCTGAGTTGATGTCTTTAAAATATGTGATGACAACCCCTGTGATCCCGGTGAGGGGCATGCATGCACCCGCCGGGGAAAATCCAGGTAAGGGCCCTGAGCGAACTGGTCGAGCTCCCCGGGGGAATCGCAGAACACGCCGGGCTTTAGATCTAAATAAAAGAGCCGAATCAGTAGCTACTTCTACGGATCCTCATCGACAGGCAAGTAGAAGTGACATGCACGGGCAACGTGTGAACTTCTCACCGACGAGGGCCCACAGAGCCCCCGGTGCTGATCTTGAACTGGCCGATTTAAGGCAGAAGTACTCTGAACTGGAAAGGCGATTGAACGAAAATCAAATTCTCGCCGCCCCGACGGGTCGTCATAATGATCCCTTGGCTCCCGAGGTTGAACAAGCTCCAATGCAACTGGAAGTTCAGCCCATGCAAACCACTTTGTACAGCGGCAAGACTGATCCAGAAGTGCACTTGAGCAGATTCAGGATGTACATGTCCGGCCGAGGAGCCACTGATGCTACTCGGTGCAAACTATTCCCACTCACCCTGGGCGATATTCCTCACCAATGGTACGTCAGCTTACCTACACATTCTATTAAGTGTTTTGACGACTTGGTGCATAGGTTTGTGTCGTATTTTGCATCCAAAGCTTCCTATATGGAGTATAGTCAGAAGCTGCTTGGGGTCAAACAGGGTGAGAACGAAACAGACGAGTCTTATGTGGATCGCGTGGAGGAACTACTGATAGCGGGCGGAGAAGAGATTGGCGATAACCTCAAACTTCACACAGTGTTGGCAGGTTTGAGAAGAAATTCTAAGTTGTTTAAATCTGCAATGTTAAACTATACCCGATCGTATGAGGATTTTAGGAGGAAAGCTGGGGCCCAAGTGGCCTACCAGCGTCTTGTTGCTGGCGGGGGACACTCCCCCGAGCAAAAGAAAAAACCTCATTTTTCCTCCGATCGAAGGCCAAATTATATTGGCAAAAAACCAGGCCCTAGGCCAAATGACCCACGAGTGGATGAGATCCGTGAGTGGGAAGGAAAAATCACTGCTCAGACTGGTCATACACCAGCAGATATTCTGAATATCATGGTGGTACAAAAATCTGATCTGTTGGAAAAACCACCACCAATTCTAACGTCCCCGGACAAGTTGGATCCCAACAAATGGTGTGCCTTTCATGAAAAGATTGGTCACAACACCAGCCAGTGCAGACAACTGGTAAAACTGTTGTGGAAACTTTTTCAGGATGGGAAACTATGGCAATTCTTGCCCAGGCCAGGTGCTGGGGGAAATCCGCAGGGGCCACCTCCCCGGGAAGTACCCGCACCAGCTCCACCACCGCATCCTCCGGCTCAGGATCCCCCAAGAGTGGGTCAGATCATGATGATCGGCGGTTTAAAGCCGGTGAACGAGGAAAGCCACCGCAAGAGAAAGAGAGACTTTCAGATGTGGGAAGTTTGGTATGAAACTGCCCCATCAAAGGAAGCAGCAATTAATGAAACGGCGGTGATAACTTTCACCCCGGAAGATCGAGCCGAGACAAAGTTCCCGAAGGATGCGCCTTTAGTGATAAAGGAAAGAATCCTCGGTCTGGACGTGTCTCGCACGCTGGTAGACAATGGCGCGCACCTTAATGTTCTTTACAAAAAGACCCTGGATCTGATGGGGAAGCTGGCGCGCTATGTCAACCCGTGCGATATGGTGTTGAAAGGTTTTGGTGACGATGTAGTCATCCCCTACGGAGAAATAATCCTCCCGGTGGAAATGATGGACGCGAAGAATCCCGAAGTCGTGATGGTTAGGAATCTTAAGTTTGTAATAGTTGATAAGGTTAGTGGCTATAATGCTTTGTTAGGCAGGCCCTTTCTGGACGCTTTTGAAGCAGTCGCCTCGTCCTATTACTACTGTATCAAGTTTCCAACACCCTCCGGTGCAGTTGGCACCGTCAGAGGGGGCCTAGTAATGGCTAAGAAGACTTTGATGTATTTTCGCGATCTTGATAAAACTAAAAACAAAGAAAAAGTTAACATTCCCCAAATCAATTTGGAGGAAAGCAACATAAAACAAATTGATCACATCAAAGATATCATTAAAATACCCGAGGAAGGAATGAGCTCTCCCAGGAAAAACCCACGCGGAGAAGTTCTTCAGATCCCCTCGGACGACATGAATAATCCCCCCGAAAAAGAACCCAGTGAAGACTTAGCATCTCCTGGGGAAAAACAGCCCAAACCCAAAACAAACTTAGAGGATTGGGGCTCGCGGGGAGGATATCAATGCAAAAAAGCACCCGTGGTAGAGATGGTTGAAACTCTGGACTCTATAATTGTGGATCCAGAGCAAACCGAAAAACAAATACTTGTGGGGTCTCATATGGAATCCACTGTCAAAAGCGATTTGATAAAATTCTTAAAGGAGAACATCTCCACTTTCTCATGGTCCAGTGCGGATTTAGGAAAGATAGATCCTAAACATGCCTGCCATCGATTGAAAATTGATCCCTGCAAAAGGCCAATTGCGCAGAAGCGGAGGAAAATGGGCCCCGAGAAGTGCCATGCACTCGCCGGGGAAGTAGATAAACTAATTGAAAGTAAACTGGTCAGGAAAGCTTCGAGTGATGTCACTTGGCTTTCCAATGCGGTAATGGTGACAAAAACGGCCGGAGCATGGCGTTTGTGTATAGATTTTACAGATCTAAACAATTCTTGCCCGAAAGACCTTTTTCCCATGCCACACATCGACTATGTGGTTGATAATTTGACAGGTCACGCGATATTCTCGACATTGGACGCTAAAGCCGGATACCATCAAATTCCCATGCATCCAGATGACGTTGAACACACGGCTTTCTACTCAGAGAAAGGGATCTATTGCTGGGAAAGAATGCCGTTTGGCCTGAAGAATGCTGGGGCCACCTATCAAAGGTTGGTAAATCTAATGTTTTCTGAATTAATTGGTAGAACCATGGAAGTGTACATTGATGATATTATTGTAAAAAGTAAAAACGAATCAGATCATGTCAAAGACCTCGAATAAGTTTTCAAAATTCTGGGGCATTATAATATGAAATTGAACCCCAAGAAATGTAATTTCGGAATCAAAAAAGGGATGATCATGGGGCATGTGGTTAGCGAGAAAGGCATCGAGCCCAACCCTACCAAAGTCCAAGCTATCTTGGACATGCAAGAGCCCCGGGACGTAAAAGGCGTACAACGACTCACGGGTCGTCTAGCCGCCCTGAATAGATACATTTCTTGCCTGGGAGATAAAACTCGACCGTTTTTTGCCTCCATCAAAGGACAGGAATTTCACTGGAAGAAGGAGGCCCAACAAGCTTTTGTACGGATAAAGGAATATTTATCCAATCCGAAAGTAGTTGTGGCACCTATACCAGGAGAAAAGTTGTATTTATACCTGGCCGCCTCAGAGCATGCCATCAGTGCAGTATTGACGAGAGCGGAGGGAATACAACACTTCCCGATTTATTTTGTGAGCCAAGTACTACATGAGGCCGAAATTAAATACACTCCACTGGAAAAATTAACATATGCTTTAATAGTGTCAATTAGAAAACTCCGGGCGTACTTATTTGAGCACCCCGTCGAAGTTTTGACCACTATGCCTTTAAGGCAAGTATTGCACCGGTCAGATATCTCCGGGAGACTCCTGCGCTGGGCGTTAGAAATTAGTCAGTATGACATAACTTTCGCCCCGAGGACAGCAATCAAAGCACAAGCCCTGGCCGATTTCATTGTGGAATTAACTTTCCCTGAGAAATCCCAGAATCAACCACGCGCCTGGCAGATCATCTACCACCGCGTGCTCGGGGGCAGGAGTGGTATTACTCAGTCCCGATGGAGACTCAGTAACCCATGCGGTAAAGTTTGAATTCCCCACATCTAACAATGAAGCAGAGTACGAAGCTCTCATTTCTGGGTTGGAATTGGCTATAGCCGTCGGGGCAAGAAAACTCCATGTGTTTATGGACTCCCAGCTAGTAGTAAACCATGTAAGTGGGGACTACGAAGCCAGAGGGGAACAAATGATAAAATACCTGAAACTGGTATGGGAACTTTGTGAAAAAATCCCTGAAGTTCTAATCGAACAAATCCCACGGGAACACAATTCACAAGCTGACGCCCTGTCAAAATTAGCATCAGCTGAGGGCTCAGCAGACTTCTCAAATATTGTTTTGACAAAATTAATGTCTCCATCAATAGAACAAAGAGAGATACAAATGCAAATACTTGCCGGGGCCGGAGAAGACTGGCGAATTCCCATTCAACGGTACATAGATACCGGGGAAGTACCAGCAGATAAAACCGAAGCAAAACAACTCCGATCCCGAGCAGCAAAGTATACTTTAATAAACACACAACTTTATCGAAGAAGTTATTCCCTTCCACTACTAAAATGTGTGTCGAAGGAAGAAGGATTTAAAATCCTGGAGGAAATACATGATGGTGTGTGTGGAAATCATGCGGGGGGAAGATCCCTGGCACACAAAACCATGGGGCAAGGATTTTACTGGCCAAGCCTGAGAAAGGACGCAGTCGGATATGCACGCAAATGTGTTAAATGCCAGACGCATGGGCCTAACATCCGCATTTCCCCAGAAGCCTTGAAATCCATTTACAGCCCGTGGCCATTTGCTCGGTGGGGTATCGATTTGATCGGACCACTAGCAACCGCACGGGGCGGAGTGAAATATGCGATTGTAGCAGTCGACTATTTTACCAAGTGGGTTGAAGCAGAGCCATTGAACAAAATTGATCAACCACAGGTTATCAAGTTCATATGGAAAAACATTATATGTCGATTCGGTTTGCCCGAGTCAATCATTTCTGACAACGGAAAACAATTCGATGGGGCTGAGGTGGAAGAATTCTATGAAAAATGGAAAATCAGAAGGTTATTCTCTACTCCTTACCACCCCCAGACGAATGGTCAGGTTGAAGCAGTGAATAAAATACTAAAGCACACCATCAAATCAAAATTAGAAAGTCGCAAAGGAAAGTGGGCGGACGAACTTCCAGAGGTCCTGTGGTCGTATCGTACCACAGCCAGAAATGCCACTGGAGAAACCCCCTACTCTTTAGCTTTTGGAACAGAGGCGGTAATTCCAGCGGAAATAACGGTGTTATCACATCGGACCGCTCAGGAAATCTCCCCGGAGAATGAAGTATCCATCCGGAAAGAGTTGGACCTTCTTGAAGAAAGAAGGTTAGCCTCGGATTCTCTAAATGCCATGAACAAACAAAGAATTGCAAAACTATTTAACTCTAAAGTAAAAGCACGAGAATTCCAAGTGGGAGAATTGGTGTTGAAGAAAATCTTGGGGACGCACCAGGGAGCACTGGGGCCGAACTGGGAGGGACCGTTTAGAGTGAGCCACTGCCTCCAAAACGGAGCGTACGAGTTAGAGCTTCTCGACGGGACCAAGGATCAGTATCGGTGGAATGCGTTGCACCTAAAGAAATTCTATCACTAAACCGAAAGGTTAATTTTGGCTTTTTGTAAAAGTATTATTTTATAAAAACCTTTTTACTATCTTATAAATCTTCTCAGTATTTAAAAATACTTGTATGATTTCAAGGTTATATTTTGTCTATAATAAAGAAAAACATTGTCCCGGGAAAAAGAATAAATTTCCCGGTCAAAATAAAGAATGTTGAGTATTCCTAAAAGAATACTAAGGTTCGGTAAAGACCCAAAAGATCTGCGGATTATGGGGCCGAACACTTCTTTCTGCGTACGGATTCAACAGAGTAAAAGAAACTCAAGAATCGCGCGGGAGGAAGATATTGGTCCGAGGACTATCCTAAGAGGTATTCATCATGAACTGAACCTCAAAAGGGTATTCATGATGGACAAACCACAGGATCGGACAGTCTTTGTAAAAGGAGAGATGGAGGAGAAAAATGTTACTCAGAATCAAAGAATTCCAAGAGGTAACTAAATCCGAAAATCACTTTTGCAGGACAAAGAGCTCACAAAGAAAGCCCAACAAAGTTTTAAAATAAAACGTGGGTGTGAGCCAAGAATTATCTGTTCACAAGAATTACGATTCACCAAACAAGCTAGAACAGACTTGTCAAGTGACAGATAATTGTGGTGAAAAGAAACCTAAACAAACGGTGGACGGGCTATGTGTAAGACCCAAAGGATAATATCCAAAAGTAACTTACTAAGTTATTACACACCAGCAAAATATAAAAACTTGTCCAGGCAAAAAACTGCCTCTGAAATTCAAACAGAAATAACAAATATTGTCTTATGGCCTTGGGCCCAAATAAGAAATAAAACATAAAAACCCCTGAGCTTTTTACACTCAGGGTAGGGTTCATCTTAGCAGACTCCTGAGTTGTTAAACTCAGGAGGTGGAATTACCATCACCAGGGGGGTTACCAGAGGATCTTTTGGCTTGCCATCAGGCCCAACACCAAGTAGATCCATACCCTCATCATCAAATTCATCCTCATCAGCAGGAGCATCATCAGCTAACTTTGCAGGTTCACCAGGCATAGAGAGGAGACTGTATGATGGCCACCATTTCATGTCAATTCCATGGACAACTTCCAGATCCATGAAAGGTTGAGGAACTCTGGAATCCAGAGTGCATCCCTCCATGTGATCCCTGAGGAGTTTGAGTCCATACTCTTTGGCCACATCATTCTTCTCCTTTGCTGCAGACCTGATGAGATCAGCATATGCAGTTACATAAAGGAGGTCAGTCAATACCCTGGGATTGTGAGCAGGTGATTCCAGTAGAGTTTCAAGCTCCACAACTCTTTCCATGGACTGTGCAAAGTTATCCTGGACCTGCTTCAGCTCTTGCGTGACCTTGACCACCTCCTCCCTTAGCTCTTTCTTTTCCCTGACAAAGCTGTCCTGGGCATCCTCAATCTGTTCTTCTTTTTCCTTGATGGTTTTCAAAGCTTCCTGCATCTCAGACTTCAACTTCCCTATCTCTGCCCGTGCAGTATCTCCAACCTTCTTCCACCTATCCCTGTCCCCTGCTGCGGCTATGTAGGCTGCATTGAGCTCCTTCACTTGTGTTTCTTGACCAGTGCTGGTGATGCGTAGCTTGGTAACCTCAGCTCTGAGTTTCTCAGTCATAGTATGAGCACCAGAGATGGCAACTGCACTTTGACTGGCCAGTTTAAGGGCCAGGGAAAAGGCATGTTCCTCATGGTCCATCAGGTCATTGAGCTCTGAGGTCCAGCACCTCCCAACTGCATCAATTGAATCACCAACAGGATTGCCCAGGGTAGTGACAGGGTCAATGGGGCCTTTGCCAGAGAAGAAGGGAAGGAGCACAGATGGAAGTTTTTCCTGGGAAAACCTAGCCGAGAAATAAAATATAAGGATAAAATTGAATATTTTGTAAAGATAAAGAAAGAGTATAAAATAAATAAAAACTTACTTGTCAGAGAGAACTTTCTCAACTCCAAAAACAGACTGACTCATGTCAGCACGGGGAGGGGATTCAGTCACATCGATTATACCCCCATCAACTTTCTTCCTTTTCTTGTCTCCTTTGAGTTTGACTTGTAGAAGTGTGGACGACCCAGAGGGAGGCAAACCCTGACTGGGAACAACATCAGTCATCACAGCATCAGCGGGGGCCGGGGAATCTTTGTAGGAGTCCACCACCTCCATGATCCCCAGAGAATCTGTCTCACCGCCCTGGGCGGAGACAGTTCGGGATCTGGTCCGGGAAGCCGGGGCACCTACTGTTCCACCCCGAGTCTTCACAGATCCTCGGCCACCTATGCTGGTTGAACTGGTTTTTGATTTACGGGCTTTCCCCACCTGGGATGGATCCACAAGTCCAAGTCTCTCGAACAATCTGTTATCCGCCATCTCTGGGGGTTTCACGTCAAACACTGTAGAGAAAAATTCTGCACCGGGAAAGTAAAGATATTACACCCGACAAAATTGATGATCTTTCCCTGGGGGATATGTCCCCAGGGAATAAGACAAAACAAAAACTGTAGAAAATACAGGACTTTACCAAAACAAGGTTTATCTTCAACGAATGGAGGACAGAACAAGCCATCTGCGTCACGAATACTGTCGTCGTTAAGGTACGTCGAATCCCTCTCGGTAGTAGGAATGCAATGGGCCAAAAGATTCGCTGTAGCCAAATCCCACGGGATGCTATAGTCAGTTTTGGAGATCCGGGCACCTACAAACATAAAAACAATTTTAGATCAGTCAAAACTGTAAAAACTTAAAAGTATAATTTACTTACTTTCATCCTTAACGCCATAAGTTAAAGGAATTTCAATTTCTCCCTCTCGGGTCTGAGTTCTCCATCTCCCCGAGACATAAAACCATCGATCCCAACAAGTAGGGTCTTTAACTTCCGGCTCTCTTATTTTCACCATATTTTTCCTGCAACGAACTGTGTAATCACCCAACAACCCTTTCTGGAAATTGACCGGGCTAAAGAACAAATGGAATTCATCCCCCGTAAGGGGTCGAGAAAATCCCACTTGTCCTAGAACCGTCAAAACCCCATACAACTGAGCCCACCCGTTCGGATGAATCTGATGAGGAGCCACACCCCACCGGTTCAACAGGCCTGAAATTGAAGGATGCAGGGGAAACCGCAGACCTTGATCCATCGCGTCGACGCCGATGGCAACCATGCCTGGAGGTGGACAGCAGGCGGATTCTCCCTCTTCTGGCGCATGCAAATGCACGTTGAAGGGAATCCGCCAGTCATCCCTCCAGTCGGTGAGTTCGTCCGCCGTCACCGTGCTATCTCGGCCGTGCGCACCCCACTCCTGGTGATTTGGATCTGGTTGAACCGAAGTGATGGTCCTCTCAGCAGGAACGTAGGGATGGGCCGCGTCTAGTTCGTCCAGTCGGAATTCTGGCAAGGCCGGCTCCGCCTTGTCCATGAATTCCTTGTACTGACGAGCGAGCAGGACGTGAGGCTCTTCGACCACCTTGGGGCGAACGACTCTCGTGTATTTTGGCATGATGGTGAGGGTTGTAGAAGGAAATTTACACTACAAATTAAACAAATTTACACAGTAAAATTGCAGGGGGAAGGAAATTCTTACCGATTTTTAGATCTGAGAATCGAAGAGGAGTTGTGAAGTTTTTAAAATTCAAAATGGGTTAATGTATTCTGAAAGTTAACCCTGTCTCATGGGTTGATCAACGGTTGAGATCGAGGAAGGGAAGAGAGGGCGGTTACCAATGAAAAACGTACTCGAGTATCCTCCCACTACCCCGTAAAACCTAAAATACTTGGTCAGGATAATGCCACGTGGCAAATATTTACTGACAAAATCCAGGTTAAGAAGAAACCTCTCTTTTTACATTCTTTTATTATTTATTTGTTAATCAGATATTGATTTATTAAGAAGATAAGTTTTCTGATACTTATCATGATTTACGAATATAAAGAGTCCTTCAAAAACAATAACTCTTGTTTATTTCACCGGGAAAGAAACCTGGGAAACAAAACCTGGGGAATTAAACCCAGAAAATATTATTTTACAAAGAAAAGACTAATTTTCTATATTTTGGATAAATCTCACGGGGAAATACATCCCCAGTTATCTTTTACAGGACAATCTTCAGGTTCGGAATCAACCGAGTTGTCTTCAGAATCAGTTCCCAGATCAATGATCTCCTCTCCATCCCTCCCAAATACTCCGATATTGAAAGACTTTTGCCCACGCAACTCCAGAAAGATGGTCACATCCACCGAGACAAAACGGCGTTCACAGAATTTGTCCCAACCGTCACTCAGAGCGAGACGTCGACCATCCTTCTCTACCTTAACTGTCCAGACCCGTTCAAAAGCATCTACCAAAGCAACATCCTGCCCGTCGAGCTCCGGAAACTTCTGTGAAAAAGACAAAGAAAGAGGCAACTTAGTTTTCATCGACCGATTCCTAATCCGAGAAGAAAAGCTGGTTATTTGATTCGGGTACACCTCTCTGTTCCAAGTAAAAGCCATGATATGAAGCCATAATCCAGAGTCGAAGAGCCTTTAAAGGCGTAAAACTCAGTATTAAATGAAGTCTCAACCACCAACAGAAAGTCAGAATGCAATTTCCGAGACGAGTCAACCGAGGAAGACGACCATAAACTTCAGGGAAATCAGAGTTGAAAGCTCTAATTTTCCTGGGGGCCTATGTTATACCCAAGAAAACAGTCACCGACACGTGTCACGAATCAAAGGGCCACGTCATCAAGAGAGAAATTCAGCTAAGTCAATCATAAAAGACCTTCAAAGGCATATCTAAGAAGAAGATAAGGAGCTTGGACAGTAGAGAGCGCACGGTAGAATCAGACTCCTTTCACAGGGGAATCGCCTGGGGAGACTCCTGGGGCGCCAGTCAATGAGCTGGGACTTCACGGGGAAAGAGGCAGATTAAGCACTAAGGGAAATTAGTGGGTATTTAATGCATCATATTAGTGGACTAGAGGTCCAATAAGAAGCCGATATGTGGGCATTAGGTGGCATAATTAAGCCATGCATAGAGTATTATAAATAGAGGGCAAGAGAGAGGAAAATGGACATGCAAAAACCTTGTATTTTAATATGATTTCTAAGTATGAATATATGAATAAAGAGGTTCCTTGAGCATCCATGTTCTACTTATGATTTCTGCTATAACTTAATCCTTTTGCTAGCTTACTTATAACAAATTTACCATTTTGTGTTGTTTATCAAAACCCTCAATTACCAGCAAATACTACCGACAAGTACAAAAACAACCAACACATGATGTACGACCGAAGGAAATCTAATTGCTAAATCATTTGGATAGGTAAACGTCCACACTATCGTGGCTTGCCATATCTGATGGGATTTTAGATGTGATTAGTGGTTTAGTGATATTATTTGAGGGAGATAATATCGGAGATTAAATCGATTGTTTGTTGTTATATGTGCTCATAGATTAGGATATGGCTTTGAACCCACTTTCTGTGATACGTAAGGATTTTAAACTCATTGGTCCCTAAATGAAATGATTGGAATAGAGATCTAGACATTGTCCAGACTGTTGAAGAGTACTGGTTAGTACTCAGTAAGCTTTGTCCTCCCGAGCCTATTGACATAGGCGGCTAGACAAGAAGCGATGAGGATACTCATAAAGGCCAGTCGCTTCGAGGAAACGCTTAAACACGTTTTTGAGATGATTGACCTTTTAGACGAGTTGAGACGGAAATCGCAAGCTCTTGTAGCCAATGCCAAAGGTTTCGAACCTAAGGGAAAAATCGGGGGAAAGGAAAAGCAAGCAAAGAAACCCAGTGGTCCTAGGTTTCTTGGACCACGAGATGGGACGAGAAAGCCATGAGGCAAGAGTTCTCGATGCAAACAGTCTGGGTACTGGAAGTCTGATTATCCTCTCAAAGAAAGTACGAAATTCTTCTTTAAGTCGTAAAACATAGTCAGTGGTATTATCTACCGGAACCTGGTGTGTAGATATGGAACCACTGACGGTATTTGCATTTTAGATGCAAAGGTTCCAGGAAACCTAACGACTTGGAAAAGAAGAAATCGTAGTCTACATGGGCAATGCTATAGAGGAGGCAGCAGTTGCAGTGGAGGACATTTTATAGGATTTCATTTTGAGTTATTGCTTTTATGTACCTTTCATATTAGAAAGAACTTTGTTCTGGATTTCTAATGAATGGATATTTTATTTCTTTTAATCATTTGATGGTTATAAGAAGAAATAATGATATTATCTATTTTGGTACATTAGCTAGCAATATATAAATGATGAATCCTGAGTCCACTACGATGCAACGAACCGTTTTATATAACTCATTTTACTAATAAGAGATTTCTTTATTAAATCGTTTATACTTGTGGATTCTTATGCTAAGTCATATTTATTCAAATAAGAAGTTCAAAGGTCGAAAATTGATTGTTTGATCAATTAAGTTGAAGGAGTGGACCTTCCGACCTAAGAATCTAATTTGGAAGATAATACGACTAAGCAATCCTTTATGGATATAAGATATAAGATCCGGACAAGTATAAGAATTGATTGACTCTGATGTATGCAGACCTATGCCTACTCAGACAATAAGGTACGAGTACTTCATTTGATGATTACTCGAGAAATGGATTAGAATACCTGATGTGCCACAAAAGCAAGTGTTTTGACAAGTCAATGGACACTAAGCAATTGTGGAGAACCATCAAGGTATATCCATTTGTAGCCTGCGATTTGATCGCGGAGGCAAGTACCTGTCTGAAGAATGCATGGCATACTGATCAGAGATTGGGATTTGATCCCAAATGACTACACCATACACTGTTGTGTAGAAATGGTGTGTCGATAATAAGAAATGGAACTCTTATAGAGATAGTAAAAGATGAGTTATACGGAACTACCTATGTTCTATGGATATGTCTGGAAACAACGGCGCATTCAAATGCGGTTGTAGAATGTCCTGGAAGAACAAAAGATGTGTGTTCGATAGTACTATGAACCAGAAGGACGTTATAAGTTCTAACGCCCGGTTCTTAGAGGAAGACTATTAGATGAACCACAAGCCCAAAATGACGTGATACTTCTGAAAAGAGAGAAAACGATAATGACTGGAAGCCAGCCAAACCGAGTAGCGGTACACCACTAACTGCACCTACTGTTATCACTGTTTATACACCGGAATGCCATTGTAGTGGGAGGTTGTGGGACAACCGGAGATATTCATAAGACTAGGAGAGTCTTCGAACTCTGGACCTAGTATACATGAAATCGATCCCTAGATCTACATGAAGGCCGTACTAGATCTAAATCTGCCTTCTTGGAGAGCAATAAGGATTATTGCTAAGAGGCGAGATCATTTAGAGTACAAGCTTAGTTGATCCATTTATGGATTGGAACAAAGCATTGAATTCGTGGTACTTGCAAATTGATGAGATAGTCCATTTTATGGATTTATCAAAAGCATAGACGAATTGTGTGTATTGGAAACGTGATGGAAAACAAGGTGGTGTTTCTCGGAGGTTTTATGTAGATGACACTCTTATCATTGGCAACAATGTAAAGATGTTATCAGACATAAAATGATGGTTGTCTAGATGAATCATTATGAAAGATAAAGGAAGAAGTTGGACATGTTCTTGAGATCTTGGATCTCTAGAAAGAACATTGTACTTTTCCTGGACATCTTACATATATGATTATGGTTCGTTTTAACATGCAAGATTCCGAGAAAGGTTCGTTACCTTTCAGATACGGAATGCGTCTATCTAAGGTATGTGTTTTGTAACACATAAAGGTGATAGAAGCAATGAAAGCAATTTCCTACACATGAAGTGTGGAAAGCTTGATAAATGCAATGTTGAAAAACGAGAACCTGATATCGGCTATGCGGTGAGCATAGTGGGAGGATATCAAGGTAATCCTGGAAAGGAATATTCGACTGCCGTAAAAGTACTTTCGAAGTACTGTTCTAGACTACGAAGCAGACGAGTTTTTCCTTTGGATTACATTCTCTTAGATTTCTAATCAAATGAGGACCGGTGTAAGTCGATATCAGGCTATGTGTTTCACTATTGAAGGAGAAGGAGTTTTAACATGGAAGAGTGATAAGCACGATGCTTTTCGGACTCTGCCATGGGTAACCAAATAGCGGCCTCAGAGGCAGCGGAAATTTTGGTATAACTCCGAGATAATCTCTGGGACTTAGATGTGATTCTTAATTTGCCAAAGGCTATGTAAATAGCGGTGCAATAGCAAATGGTAAGAAATCACAAGTCCATAAGTGTAAGATAACACATAGTGCAAGTACCACCTGATACGAGTCATCGTCAAGGGAGACGACGCTGTAGTCACCAAGATAACTTCAGAGCGGCAACCTAGAGTGCTCATTCACATAGTACTTCTTGGAAGTACAACTTAAGCACGTGATGAGTATGAGAGTCGGGAGTTTGGAGGAAATGACTAGACCTTAGTACAAGTGGGAGATTGTTGGAGTTGTGTACTTAATGTCTAGATTTAAGTAACGGAAACTCACGATCCATTGCCACTAATCTATTTAATTAAATAAACAATTATTTTCGTTTAATTATTTATAATTAAATATATGCAAATTATAGTCCTGGATTATATACGTTGTAGTTAGTATGGTGTGCGACGCCACACAGAAGATCATACTATCGGTTACTCGTATTTAATCGAACAGTTGCTCACGACCTAGATGGACACGGACCAATCCATCGGTATAGTCGTTGTGTGAGAGAGAAAATAATTTGTCTTAATTATTTTATCACACTTGTACACTTGGTGTATTGAGCGGATCGTTGAGATTCATCGATTAGGATTGCCGGCGATAATCGATTCGAGTCTCAGTGTATTTTATTCTTAATCCCCGAAACTATTGCGGGTGTGTATATTTAATATAAGTGACTTTGATTTACCAAAGGAATTAACCGATTTAATTATTGGGTTAATTACCGGTTAAGTTGGGTCACTATATTTTATATATGGCATGCCGTGAATACTTGACGGGAAAGTGTATCCTGGAAGGGTTGATAATATCCCCGAGATGAGTTCATAAGGAATTATTATGTAAACCCTGCAGGTGGATTCGTTCCGCATAATAATTAAGGTTGAATGGTACTAGTCTCGGATATAAGAGATGAATAAATTAATTAGCAATAAATTAATTTTATTCATGGATATTTATATCTTAAATACACGGAATAAATAATACTACCGGAGAAATATTATTTGATATAATATGGTTTAATATTGGGAGTGCAATTAATTTTATATAGTGGAAAATAGAATTAATTAATAATAGTAAGGATTAATAGATTTGGGCTTGGGCTCAATTTAATCACTATTATTGGACGCCGGGGATGCGATCGAGCGCGTGCTCGATCGCGTGGGGTGGCGGGCTGGTGCCGCCGCTGCTCGCTCGGCGAGCAGCCCCCTCCTCCGCGGACGGCGAGTCGCCGGACTCGCCGTGGGGTTGCCGTGCGCAACCCGGCGATCACCGTGCGTGATCGCGAGCCCCATGCGGGGCTCGGCTAGGGCTAGCCGCGGGTTTATCCCGCGGTGGTGTGCTTTGGTCGAGCCCGGTTCGTGTGGTGGTTCGCGGTGATTTCCGGCGAAAGGATTTCGATTGGATTGTCGGTTCCGCAATTTTGACAATCCGGATATTCGAAGGATTTCGGTCGGAATTAATTAGATGATTTATTAATTTAAATTTATTAATTCCGGGATATCGATTTCCAACAAATATGACACATGTCATTAATTAATTAATTAATTAGATAAATATTATTTTAATTATTATAAAATTGAATTATTAATTAGGAAAATAAATCATGAGAATCTTGTAAAAAGTTCAAAAAATAAAATTAATATAATCTTTCCAAATATTAAATATACTAAAAAATTTATTAGATTTTTTCCTCTTATAATATAATAGTAACTAACAAATAAAATAAAATAAAATAATATATATACTAAATTGAAAAAAAAAATGTACGATTTTTTTAAAAAAACTGACGATTTAAAAAAACGAAACTTTTTAAAAAAATATATTTATATTTCATTTTTTTAAGTAAAATTAATTTATACAATATTAAATTTTATATACACTAATTTAATTATTAATTTATAAATAAATATATTTAAAAAATATGAATAATATATGTGTACGTGATAATTATTGTTTTAAAATGACTGATTCATTCAATCTATCTTATATATATAAATATGAAATAAAAATGAATTCATAATTAGTATTTATTTTTTTAAGAACCATGAAAATTTGAATCAAATATGAATTGAGTCAAATAATTCTATTAATTTTTTAATTCTATATTTATGTACAACGACAATAATTAATTTTATTTTTTAGGATTAAATTGTAAGAAAAACTATTTTGCATATAAGCATGTCAAAATATTTTAATATTATTACTAACCTGACATGTGATATTATGTTTCGTATTTATTAAAAATAAAAACAATATACTTTAAATAAAAATAAAATTTTGATTTAAATATTACATTTGATAGCTCAATTTTCAATATTATCTCAATTTTAATTATATTTTTCAATAAAATAAGAATGTCATAGTATTAAATTCGAATATTATGTTCAATTTTGCAACTTATTTTTATAGTCTATCTTGTATGACTGCATTTAAGTAGATAGAGTATAGTTTTAAAGGTTAATTCATGTCAAACAAAAATAACATTAAATAACGAATTAACGTTAAATTTATTCATTTTTTAGTAATGACTCACTATTTGTAGTCACGCAAAATTAAATTAAACAACATAGTAAAATGTCGTTTAATTTTTAAATATATATTATCAACGTGTGAAATTAAATAAATGTATTAAATAAAATAAATATTGATTTTTCACAAAATTAAAGAATTCATGATATATTCATAGTAAGTTTAGAAAATTACATATATTATTATAATTTTAATACTTAATTATAAATTTGAAAACATTAAAAAATTATTTTTCTTAGAAATAATTCAAATTTTCTATGTAAATGTAGATAGTACAAAAATAAAATAAAATAGGATTATATTTATTCAATGAATAAATTATATGTTTTTAATTTTATAATTAGGTGTTAGCGGAAAATTATATGGATTTTTTTATTACTATAAGGAATTTATTCCTCTATAAATATTACTATATATAATTTTTGTATTAAAAAAAGAGGAATTGGAACACGTGTTCTCACTAAAAAGAAAATCCTTGTTATTATACATATTATATTATACATAGGCAATTAGGCATGATATTATCAAACTAAAATATTTACAATCACATCCACTTATTTATTTTAATTTCTAAAAATTTATTGGGTACAATTTACAGTTTTACATGAAAGTGAGTTGGAGATATAACTAGTACGTCCATTCTTGTGGCAGTTGAATCTCATCACCCTCTTTTTTGAACGACTCATCTGCATATAAAACAAACAATTTTTGTTTACTACTGTAGTACTTAGATCACTAAAAATAAACATGTATTCTTGTAAATTTATTTTCAATTCAATTTATAGTTTGATCTTGTTTCACTTCATTTCAAAATATAAAAGGAAAAATAAAAAATTAAATACAAATAATTATAATGAATGATTCCAGTTATACAATTAATATTTTCATATAATATATTATTCACAATTTCTTAAAATATTTAAAATATATTATTATTATTATTATTATTATTATTATTATTAAAAATTCAATTCACATTTATTTAATTAATTCTAATTTAATTTGAACGTCCTAAATATTTATAGACCTTTTTAAATATTACCAAACTATTTATAATTTTTATTTTTCATATATATATATATATATATATATATATATATATATCTCCCTATATATATAAAGAGAAGAACTTCATCCCACGTATCACCCTTATACCTAATAGAATTGTATGTAACATGTATGTATTGTGTACCTAAATTAGCCTAATTAAATTAATGTTAAAATATAAATAAATAACATCTGTTCTCAAATGCAGCAAAGGAGAGCACGTGTCCCTCCACTTTATATTGATATTGATATTGAATAAATTCTTAAATATCTCCTGCACCTCTGTACAAAAAATCCGCTGCGCTCTTCTTTTTCTTCCTCCCTACGCAGTCAGTTCTACGCATCCTTGAAGCCAAGAGGTATTCGTGCCGGATCTTTGACCTGAACAGGCCGGCTGCAAGCGGTCGATTTTGTGCTTGCTCACCCAGGTTGGTAGCTCTTCTTCTTCAATCAATTTCTCACTGGAATTATTTTTAATTTCTCAGAATCAATTGGTGTTCAATTTTCCATTGTCTTGGTTCGATTTCCCTTTAGGAATTAGATTTTAAATTTAGGGTTTTGACTGTATTACTTGCTCGGCCTCTTCAATCTTGTGTACTTTTGGGCGTTTCTCCAAGGGTTAGGGTTACCATATGACTGCTGATTGTGAGAGGCTTGGTTTGGGGTTAGGTTTCCTTTCTGATTGATCAGTGGAATGTATGTAACTTATTTGTGCTTGTCCTAGGCTCTGGCTTTAAGCAAAAATATTACTTGGAGCTTAGATGGCACTTTTTGTTGTAGTAAAAACTATTTTGCGAACTGTTGAGGTGGTGCCTCTGATTTTTCATAGTATATGAATTTGTATTTCTTGTGTTACAGGAGCTGCATATTCCAAGCACTTAATCCATTGGTATGCATATGCGGGCCTAAATGACTTAACGCCAACATTTGAAGGTATGCTTTATTGTTTTTTATTTCCGTTCAGATCAAGGTGGAAACTTATCGAGTTGTAATTTTTATTCAGTTATGCTGATTGATGCTCATGCAGGAGGGTGAATGACATAGATTTTGCACATCCAAATAAGCAACTCTGCGGGGATGATAAGTTAATAGAGGTACTCAAAGATCTTGTTCAATTTTCTTGAAATATATGTTCGGATTCATGCTACGAAACAACTGATGAAGTTGGATTTGTAACAGGTGTAGAATTTAAATGGAAGAAACCTATTCAATTTTGAAGGTCATTAATCACTTATTTATTATGTATGTCCTCATCACAAGGAGAATATTCAGGTACGACATCAGATTGAACAAGCATGCTAAATTTAAAGGCTCATTCTACTTGCTGTGATTGCCAGAAATATTATATGTTCATCAAGGGCAACTCTGCGTACTTGCTGAATATTACTTCCAATTTAGTCGGCCGTCATTATAAAATTTTATTCTGAAGGATTATGCACTTTGCTTTCACTACTTTTTTCGTTTGTAATAATCAAAACCGTTAGTAACGAGACGACTTGCATGCTCTTATGCTTGCAGTTTATTTTCTCAACCGTTGATGGGAAAATCAAAGGTTTGCTCTATGATAATATAGGATCTAGAGTTGACTATGATGCTCCTGGGTAATGGTGTACCACTATGGTCTATAGTGCAGATGGAAGCAGGTAATATCTATCGTTTCTTGTTTATGATTTCTTCTTTATAACATGCATCAATTTAGAAATTATTCCTTTTTTCAGGTTATTCTCTTGCGGGACGGGAAAAGATGACGACTCCTATTTAGTCGAATGGAATGATAGTGAGGTGCAATAAAGAGAACATACACTGATTTTAGAAATAAGTCGGCATTAGAAATTAGTCGGCTGGTGTCGTGCAATTCCATACCACTCAAAATCACTTCTTGGCTGTTGGTGAAGATAGCCAAATAAAATTTTGGGACAAGGATAATATCAACATACTCATGACTACTGAAGCAGATGGTGGTCTTCCCGTGAGTTTTGTTGTGTTATCTGAATACTGAAACAACGACAGATAGACTAACGTGCCTACCTCAAATTAGAAATTTACTTATAGGCGTTGAACAAGAAATTTAAATATTTTTTTTTTTTGCTGCAGAGTCATCCACATTTGAGATTTAACAAGGAAGGTAATCTGCTTGCTGTTATCCTGTTACTACTGCGAACAATGGAATTAAGATATTAGCAAATGCTTCTGGCATGAGATCCTTGAGGAGTGAGGACAGTTGAAGCCCTGTGTTTTGAAGCGTTATGATCCCCACCGGAAGCATCAACAATTAAGGTGCTCTTTCTATCCATCTTCCTGATATTTATCTGCCCATCAAAACATGACACGACATATCTTTCTATTTTATCGAACAGTCTTCTGGATGGTCTGCTGCAAATGTTGCCCTGTAAATTGCAAATTAGAAAGAAGCTCTCCCGGAATGTCCTCTCGGATCCTTGTACATAAATCCTAATTCTTTTTAACGTTTTTTTTATTGCGCATCATTTGATTTCTAATTAAAAATGTCAATTTTCGGCTTGTTTCAGAACAGTGTAGATGCCCTGGCTAGGAACACGGAAAAGCCGAGATCTTTTGAGGATGTTAATGATTAGATCAAACCATGGCAGTTGACTGAAATTGTGGACCCTGTTCAGTATCGTATGGTGACCATGTCGAATAATAATACTAATGCTACAATCAAAGTAAGCCACCCGTTATTGTGTGTTATTTTCAATTCTTTCTTTTGTAGTCTATTTTTTTAGTCGGTTTATTACTAAGTTGCTCGACTTCTTTATTTATTTCTAAGTTACTCGACTTCTTTATACAAATTCCGGTGTTGGCATTTTGGCCCTCTGATCGTACATACTTATACTTTGAACACTGACACTTTTGTCTTTTCCTTGTTCATACTTTGCATATTTTAAAATATATCTCGCATAGTAAGTTTATACCAAATCATATGGGCTTTCGTCTTGCACGGCAAGACGATCGCCTCTAGTATATATATATATATATATATATATATATTCAATATAATTTGTTTTTATCAAAACTTTTAATTTGATCCATTAAAATAGGTATACCTTTTGGGCAAGAAAGAAATTGGGACCCACCAGTTGATTGATAGCGAGTTCGCTTGAAATGGAGCTCCAACGCTTGTAGCACCCGTGTCGGCATCAGAACAATTGGACAAACAGCTGTGAAACATGATCACATGTCACTTCTTCATCTTTCATTAATTTTGAGTATTTCTCAATAATTTCATTTATGTAGCATCAACAAATTTCATTGTAATTTTCCATTGATTTGAATATAAGTGTATTTGTTTGAGCTTATAATTTTTGTTAAATTTTTTATAAAATGTGAGATATAACAAAAAAAAAAAAAATTAATTTGTTTAATAATATTTTTAAAAATCCTATTTTATTAAAAAATAATATGTTAGAATTTAAAAGTATTTTTTTACATATAAAATCTTATTTTCAAATCATTCATAATTTTTAATATTTTATTTAATATTCATTTTTAATTAAAACATTTATTACTTTCACACTAATATTTATTACTATATATTTATATTATACTTTTTTTGTCTCATAAAAAAATAACTCAATTCTTTTGTAAATTTACAAATAAAAATTGTCATCTTGTTGTTGTTGAGACTTGAGACAATGAATTATCACTTTACAAGTAATTTTTTTTTTCTGCAAATAGATGAAAATGGATATAAATTAATACTCAATTTTGTTCAAAAATTATAGACGGTTCTTTTGGACTTAATTTCAGTCCATTTTAATTCAGTTAGTTCAGTTCAGTTCAGTTCAGTTCGTTTCAGTTCATTTAAGTTCAACTCGAATAAATTTATTTCAAAATAAATTAAAATAAAATAAATAAAAAATAATTTGAATCAATAATTTTAGGTATATAATTTAGTTAATGTTAAGATATTATTAATATTTTTTAAAAAATATTTAACAACTTATAAAAATTATTATTATTTTTGTAAGAAAATCAATTCAGTTCAATTAAATTTAGTTCAAGTCCATTCAGATTCATTCAGTTCAGTTAAATTCACTTGAGATAGTTTCATTCCAAAAGAACAGTGGAGCGGAGAACAGGCATATCAAAAATTAGGTATATTATTAAAAAATAAGATATACTACTTTAATTTTTATTATTATAAAAAAATCAATATTTTTTAAGAAATAAGAATAATATTTTTTATATTATTTATAAACTATGGTGTTAAAATGTTTTTATTTACATTTTAAATTCACTTTTAAAATTGATAATGATGATTATACCCTTACACATATATATATATATATATATATATTAAAAAACACTAGTTTATTTTAATTATAAATTAAAGTAAAATTTTAAATTTAACCTTCTTAACATATATATATATATATATATATATATATATATATATATATATATATATATATATATATATATATATATATATATATATATATATGTTAAGAAGGTTAAATTTAAATTTTTACTTTAATTTATAATTAAAATAAACTAGTGTTTTTTAATTATATACAAATATTTAAAATTTTCTTATTTCAAAATTTCTTTAAAAATATTAGTTTTTGATTCTTTGACAATAAATATTATTAAGAATTATTTTTTTGATAAGAAATATTAGTAAGAATTAATTTTTTTATTTTAAAAGTAAAATAGTCCTAGTAAATTTAAAAAACAAGTGCTAAAGTAGTGATAAATTTATATTTTAAAATAAAAAAATATTTTTTTAAAATTGACAAATTCAGTTGAAATATGGACTATTGCATATTTTTATGGGATTTGAGAATGGTATAAATTACTCTTTTCATTTTGGAAATATATGACTTTTTACTTTGTATTTTATGGAAGAAGTGAATTTTTTTTTCTCTAGCACCATGTGTGAAAGTAAGTATTTATTTCTATGAATGGTTTTTAACTCTCAATTATGCATGGGAGAGAGACCATACAAATGTTGCATCTCTAAAAGTCTAAAACCAAGTGTGGTCCATGTCTTCGTACCTCCTTAATTGCTTTCTAGTTGCCCCCACCAAAAAAGATTCCAATCAATTAAGAATCATAGTGCATCAAACTACTTAATTAATTTGTACAGTATATACTATATTACTATTTAAAGTAAATAATATGGAATCTCCAGCATTCTCACACATTTATTAAAAGATTCCAAGACGCTTACTTATTAACACTATATATTTATTTATACAACAAATTGTATATATTTTATAGTATGATTATGCTTAAAGTCTTAGTATTTTATTTTTTTGAAAACTACACCAGTTAATTTTCTTATTTTCTTTACTTATAATGCACGAACAATATTAACCACACTAATAATTTTACTACTATTAAGAATCACAATATATTTGTAGTGCATCAAACAAAAATAGTGAAAATATATGTGGTACCTGATTTGTTTTTCTGGCGAGTCGGGTCGGCCGGTACCCGGGGCAAGAAAACTCCTGTCCCGGCAGTCATATTTTTGGATCCGAGGAAAACAACTTGCATACCCGATCCATTTCCCCCCATGTGTTGCGTATAATGTCGACTTTGCCGAGCTGCCTCGACTCGTTCGGTCACCACCGGTTGATTCTTCAACTCGTAAAACTTAAAAAAAAAAAAACATATATAAAATATTAATTATTGAAATTTCATGTTAAGTAGTTACATAAGTACACATCTTGATCTTGTATGTCTTTTACTTGAATTGGTGAAATTCCATGATGATGATTGTTGTCATGATCCATGACCTTTTCATTTTCTTCTTCTTCTTCTTCGAGCATAGATTCCGTCATCCGACGAGTCAACTCTGTGATGAAATATCCATCCTCGTTGTTTTCTTCAAAATCGGAATACGGCGACCGAGTTGACGAGGTCGATATCCGACTCGTATCCTCTTCTAGAGAGGCAGAGGACTTGAACAAATCAGAATAAAGAAGAGGCTTTTTCCTCTGTTGATGAGATTGCAAAGCCATAAGAATTGAGGATTTGAAGGAATTGATAAGAATTGAGGATTTGAAGGAATTGATGAATAAGATATATAGAGAACAACACTTGGAGTATTAATTATAGTCCATATATATAGAATATATAGTAGAGATATTGAATTGATTTGGTTTGAGTGGTTGGAGAGGAGGATGCATGTTTGTTTGTTTAATTTGTTTGTCCTAGCAAGCAACTCCTACTCAACTGCCAATTGTTGAAAACTTGGAATCTAATTTGGTCACCATCATGTTTGACCAAATACCTACAAATCATTCTTTTTCTATATAAACTACTAGAAAATAATTTGATACGTAATCACCTTCCATTTTGTATAGAAAAACACTATTGAAAATATATGTTTGTGCAATTTATTTATATATATATAATTTTTGGATCTATTAACTTCCATTTTGTATAGAAAAACACTATTGAAAATATATGTTTGTGCAATTTATTTATACATATATAATTTTTGGATCTATTAATACCACGTGGACTAATAGAAAAATAATAATAATATTGTGTTCACACTATAAATTATTTATAAAAAAATTATAAATTATAAATAGTAATATTATTAAGCATATTTAAATTATATATAAATTTTAAATAGTAATTTGAAATTATATATTTTTAGTAAATACATATATAATTTTTATATCCACTAATGCCATGTGTACTAATAGAAAAACAATAATAATATTGTGTTCTCACTATAAATTATATATAAAAAATTATAAATTATAAATAGTAATATTATTAAGCATATTTAAATTATATATAAATTTTAAATAGTAATTTGAAATTATATATTTTTAGAAATAATAATTAATCATTATTTTCAAAATTATTTTTTATTCTATTAATATTTTAATTCCAATTTCATAAAAAGGGATCTCCTGAGTATCTGGTGAAGCCCAATGATGTAATTCTACAGAAATACTATGTATTTGTACACGCTAGTCATAAGATATTTTTATATGGAGTGGATTGGGCCACTGATTTTTTATATGGAGTGGGCCTCGGCCCAACAGAAAGAACCCAGTATTCCGAAGAAACGACGTTTCGAACCCTAACGGCTAGTTTCAACCCAACACGCTCTCTCTCACCAACGGTCACATAAATAAATCTCATCGCTTTTCCATATTCTGATTAATTAAAATCCTTTTCTCGTCCGCACAGAATCAATCAATCCGAGCTTCTTCTTCTCTTTTCATTCTTCCGCCATCAAATTAATCTCTCCATCTGCTTGTTTCCGATGGAAACCCCATCATCATCTACGCGAAGAGTGACCAGATCTCAAACCAGGGCTGCCGCCGCCGCCGGTAATCGGAAAATCGGCGAATCGGAGAAGAGGACGACGAAATCGACCGCGCTCGTCGACATAACCAACGATTCTCCGATCGTCGGGCTCGCGATGCAAAGCCTCAGGACTCCATCGTCCTCCGCAGCAACGTCCAAGAAGAAGCGAATCGGCGGCGGCGGTCAGGGGCGGCGCACTCCCGGCTCCGGCGAGGCTCTTCTGAGAGGTCAGGTGAAGGCCCTTCTGCAGAAAGTCGAAGAAGAAAATTGCAATTCTCCTCCAATCATCTTGAATCCAGCAGCCGACGATCCCGGGTCTTTGCCGTATCTCACTCCTCTGATAATCTTCCCAAAGGTTTGTTCTTTCTTGAATAAAAATTTGGAAATTTGATTCTGTGATTTTATCAATTTTTGTTATTTGATTTTGTTGTGAAGATGACGATGGATTGTGTGGAGTCTGAGGATCGGATCACAAGGTCTCTGCTTTTGGATTTCTCCGACAAGTCGTCTGATTCATCGTCTTCCTCAATTGATGAGTTGTGCGAAGGTATCGGAAAAGTGCTGCGTTTGAAAGGCCTGCCTACGCCCAAAGGGAAGCATATTCGCTTCCTTCAACCACACAACGAATGAAGGGGGATCCTTAACATGTTTTTGTCATTTTCGTTGATTCATCCTGCTATCTATTATAATGCTGCTTGTATGATGTTTGTTTACTTCAAACATGAATGAAATAAACACCTCTTCCTCCCCGTACAAGACATTAATTAATTAATATTCTTAACCAAAATCAAAATGTGAACTATATATAACTAAGACTCTTACTGCAGAGTGAGAGAGAGAAAGTGATCACTACTAAAACAACATTTTTGACATCGATCGCTTTACCTCATGAGAGAATTTGAAAGTGAGAGTAAAGAGAAAAAGGATTAAATGTAGAATCAAAATGTTTCAAAAGGATAAAATGTAGTATCAATCAACGTATCCAACCTCTTGATCTTTTATTAATACGGACATAGATGTGAAGACTTTTTATGTGCCGATGTGATTTCTTAAAATTAATTAAAAACCGAAATCACATCGGCACATAAAAAGTCTTCCCATCTACACTGGGAAAGAAAATATCAGGTCTCAATAGACCAATAAACCATTTTACAGGGGAATCTAAAGACATATCCTCGAAGAAAAATCATTCATTTCAAGGGTAAAACAGGAGACAAGAGTCGATTTTGTAGCCAAATATGAAGAAGGAACCAGACGAGCTCATCAGTAGCCCTGGGCAGATAGCCCCGTGCAAGAATAAAGAATCAGTCAGATAAGGCTCCAGGCAAGAGGCGGTGCTCCCCTGGTGACATGCAGCAAGTGGGAATACCAAATTAGTGGTTTTTTAATGTAAAGCTTAAAATGTATTTTCTTCCAATAAGATAGTAATATGTAGCTAATAGGTGGCATTAGAAGATCTTGCATGCTCATGCAAAGAGAGTATAAAAAAGAGAGGAAAGAGAGGAGGAGAAGGGACTTCATCTTTTTCATTTTCCAAAAACTAATAAGTAAAGGAAAAGAGATTTAAGCTCAAGAACACCATGTTGTTTTTCCAGCTTTCCCGCATGTACATTCTCCGATCTATAACTTGTCCCAACAAATAAATAATATGTTGGTGCCTTTCTTTACTACATGTTCGGCCGCGGCGCAACTGATGCGACGCGCTGTAGACTCTTTCCCCTCACGTTGGGTGATGTTCCACACAAATGGTACGCTGGCCTCCCTGCACACTCGATTAAATGTTTATATGATCTGGTGCAAAGGTTCGTGACGCATTTTGCCTCTAAGGCTGTGAGACTGGAAAAAAGCCAACGGTTGCTCGGGGTAAAACAGGACGAGGAGGAATCGGATGAACGTTATGTTGATCGCGTGGAGGAAATTCTCCTGGCTGGCGGAGAGGAAATAAATGATAATTTGAAACTCCATACCGCCATGACCGGTTTCAGGAGGAACTCAAAATTGTTCAAGTGTTTGATGAAAAATTATCCAAAATCCTATGAGGATTTCGGAGTGAAAGCTGCTACTGAAGTAGCATATCAGAGGTTGACCAGGTCCTCACGGGGCTCGGGAGAAACCAAAAAGAAGGCCTCGTTCTCTTCAGATCGGCGACCAAATTACATTGGTAAGAAGTCCGGTCCAAAGATCGTTAACGATCCCAGGATCGAAGAAGTTAGGGAACTGGAAGCCAACATTAGGCGTGAAACTGGTAAGGCCCCAGAGGCCATTTTGCCGGTTCTGATGACTCAGAGGGTAGACGTGTTAACCAAGTCCCCGCCTGTTAACGCTCCCCCTGAGAAACTGAATCCAAACTTGTGGTGTGATTTCCATGAGAAACACGGCCACACTACCAACCAGTGCAGACAGCTGCTCCGACAACTATGGACATTGTTCAATGAAGGAAAGTTGTGGCAGTACCTTCCCCGTCCCGGGGTTGTAGGGAATGAGCCTAGAGCACCAAATCTCCATGGCCCTCCACAGGATGCCCAGACACCGCCCCATAATTCCCCTGGGGCCCAAGTAGCCCCGAGAGGTCAGATTTTAATGCTGGGAGGTGTGTGGCCACTTAATGAAGAAAGAAAGCGAAAGCGCAAAAGAGACTTTGAAATGTGGGAAGTCATGGTATCAACTGCGCCCTCTCAGGGCGCCACGATCTGTGAAACGGTGGTGATATCTTTCACGCCGCAGGATCGAGTTGAGGCCAAATTCCCAAAGGATGAACCCCTGGTGATCAGGGTGAGGATCATGGGAATTGAGGTGTCCCGCACGTTGGTTGACAATGGGGCCCAATGTAATATTCTGTATAAGAAAGCCCTGGACCAGATGGGAAAGCTGGCCCAGTATGTCACCCAGTGCGGTATGATGCTCAAAGGTTTCGGTGACGACGTGGTGCGCCCATATGGCAAGATCATACTGCCGGTGGAGCTTAAAGATGCCCAGAATCCAGATCCTATGTTGGTTAGAAACTTGGAATTTGTAATAGTAAATAGAGCTAGTGGCTATAACGCGCTCTTGGGTAGGCCCTTTTTGGACGTTTTCGAAGCTGTAGCCTCATCCTACTACTATTGTATTAAATTCCCTACAACCTCCGGTGCAGTTGGCACCGTTAGAGGCGATCTAGTAATGGCAAAGAAGTGTCTTTTGCATTTCTGTGATCTTGATAAAATTGTACCAACAACAAATAATAATCCCCAGGAAAGGCTGGAGAAAAACGTTAAAGACTCACAGGATGAGCAAAACAAAAAAGCCCCGAGTGGCTGAAGTTACTATAATAGAGTTGCATCCCCAGCCATTTGGTAGGGGTGTTCAAAAATGGGACCGGACCGGAACCGGACCGGTTGGTCCGGTTCGGTCTGGACCGGTAAAAATCCGGTCCGGTTTCAGGTCCAGAGAAAAATTTAATTCCGGTTTCCGGTCTGGTTAAGGTTTAAAACCGAAATTGTCCGGTCCGGACCGGAAAAACCTGATAATTGTTTTTTAATTATTATTTTAGTATTTGACTAATTAAGTTTTCAATTATTAAATAAATTATTCGAGTCAGACAATCCAACCTCAAATTTCAATCCGACTTTCAAGCATATGCGTATCCTCTTCTATTCAGAATCTCGGATCAGATAACTTCCCAAAATGTTCTCTAACTCTAACAATAATCAATTTCAAAATCCGACCCTTATACGATCGTTACCTACCAACTGTGAAACATCAACTCAAGTGGGAAAAAAATATTGATAAAGATTTTAGAAATATGGCTGTGTCAATGAAGCTGAAATACAATAATATTGGGGTCAAATGGAAAAAAATGAATTTCATGATTTATATTGTTGTTGTTCTTGATCCACACTCAAAGTTAGAAGTTGTTGAATTGACTTTATTGGACATGCATGGCTACACAAAAGGAAAATCGTTGGTTGCTAAAGTAAAAGAATTCTCTTATTTGTTATTTGATGAGTATCGAAGCTTGTACACAACATTGAATCCCCTGAGTGGTCAAAATGATGATATTGTCTCTACTCTTGATGAGTATGGTAGTGGTGGGGGAACTGATTATGTCAAAAGTCTTCAAGATAGAGCTAAAAGATTAAAAGGATCCAGTGGAAGCGTGAGGAGTGAGCTTGAAAGATACTTAAATGAAGTATTAGGAGACGAAGAAAATCACTTGGATGCTTTGGCTTGGTGGGGTATTAATGGGCATAGGTATCCGATTGTGTCACGAATGTCACGAGAAATACTTGCTATTCCATTGTCTACGGTTGCATCTGAGTCCGCATTTAGTGCAGGAGGTCGTCATGTCGATGATTTTAGAAGTTCCTTGAGTCCATTGGTAATATACTTTATTTTTATTTTTTAATAATTCATTAAAATCTTATACTGTACTGGCTACGCGCAAAGAAGACACCTAATTATTGTCGCGATATAGAGGAAAATTTGCGAGAAATTCAACAAATTGAAGAATAAATAATATTATATTTATATCATTTTGTATATTTTTTTAGTTTTTTTAGTTTAATCATGTGAATTTTACATTCTTATTTATTTTTTATTTTTCACAGAATTAAAAGGTTGTACGTTTGAAGACGAAGATAATGTCATTTACGTCGTGGAGCCTTAATCGCTTTGGGAATTTGTTATTGATTTATTTTTGCTTTATTTTATATGTTTTTATGCTGAAGACTTTCCATTGAATAATTTAGACTCTGTACTTGGCTTTTGGTCCGAGTTTGGGACTTTGAGCATCTTCAAAGTAATTTCAGAATTCCTTTTTGGCTAATTTGTAATTTTTTTATCAATCAGGTTCAATCCGGTCAAAACCCAGACCAGACCGGAATTTATCGGTCCGGTCCGGTCTGGACCGAAATTATTCCGGTCCGGTTTCCGGTTTAATGTTTTTCATGATTTCGGTTCCGGTCCAATCCTGTTCCGGTCCGGTTTTGGACCGATGAACACCCCTACCATCTGGTGTTATAAACCCTGAAAGGCCCGAGACAATCCAAGAGATGGTTTCGGGAAAGGAAGTGGATTCCTCAAGGAAGAATCCCTGTGCGGAGATAGCTTCCACCAGCCAATCACAGGATTGCCCGGGGCCGGAGCATGAGGATTATGATCCCAGGGCGGGAGCCAAACAGAAAAGGAGCGGCCATAGAGGTGGTCGAAAGTTTAGACTCCATAGTGTTGAACCCCGAGCAAGTTCATAAGCAAGTACTCGTGGGCGCACATATGTTAGAGCACACTCGAAGTGGACTGATAAATTTCCTCAGGGAAAATAAGAGTACTTTCTTTTGGTCAAGTGCAGATTTGGGAAAGATAGATCCCAAACATGCATGCCATCGGTTGAAACTCGACCCCAAGAAAAAACGTATAACCCAGAGGCGAAGGAAAATGGGGCCTGAGAAGTGCGAAGCGCTGACCGGGGAAGTAAACAAGTTGATTGAAAACAAATTGGTGAGGCAAGCTTCGAGCGATGCCACCTGGTTATCTAATGTTGTGATGGTCACAAAGACATTGGGGGCCTGGCGACTGTGCATAGATTTTACAGATCTGAATAATGCATGTCCCAAGGACCACTTCCCGATGCCACATATAGATCACCTTGTTGATAATTTGACAAACCATGCAATATTTTCAACAACTGATGCTAAGGAAGGGTACCATCAAATCCCGATGCACCCAGACGACGTGGAGCACACGGCCTTTTACACGGAGAAAAGAGTGTACTGCTGGGTGAGAATGCCATTTGGTCTTAAGAACGCGGGAGGGACATATCAAAGGTTAGTAAACATGATGTTTACAGATCTAATCGGTAAAACTGTTGAAGTGTATATCGATGATATTATTGTGAAAAGCAAAAGTGAAAAAGATCACATAAAAGACCTTGCAGAAATCTTTAAGATTCTGGGGCACTACAATATGAAACTGAATCCCAAAAAGTGCAACTTCGGTATCAAGAAGGGAATGATCCTGGGCCATGTAGTTGGGGAACATGGGATTGAACCCAACCCAGCCAAGATCAGATCCATACTTGATATGAAGGAGCCCAGGGACATAAAGGGTGTGCAGCTGGCCTTACAGGTTGCTTGGCCGCCCTGAGCAGGTATGTCTCCCGGTTGGGGGATAAGACCCGTCCATTCTTTTCTTCCATCAAAGGAAATAAATTCCACTAAAAAAAGATGCTCAAGAAGATTTTAAGCAAGTAAAAGAGTATCTAGCAAGTCCCAAAGTGGTTGTGGCTCCGAAGCCCGGGGAAAAATTGTATTTGTACCTAGCCGCGTCAGAACATGCCATCAGTGCAGTACTGATGAGGGCAGAGGGAATAACACAACTCCCCGTGTACTTCGTGAGCCAAGTCCTGCATGAAGCAGAGGTACGATACACACCGTTAGAAAAACTGGCCTATGCCCTGATTGTGTCTATGAGAAAGCTCCGGGCGTATCTTTTTGAACACCCCGTAGAGGTTTTAACTAGGGATGTCAATACAGCCCGAAAGTCGTGGGCTGGCCCGAAAAAACCGAAAAAATAATAGGGTTAGGGTCGAAAAAAGACGACCCGAAAAAATTTCGGGCTGAATGGGCTGACCCGCTCGGGCTGTCGGGCTGGTCAAGCTGGCCCGACCGGGCTGCTGGCTGGCCCGTGGGCTAGGTTAAAAAAATACATATTATTAATATTATGATAAATCTTAGTACTTTAAATACACTGTATAAGTAAAAACCCTACTTTTTATTTCAATCTATCAAGCCAGTAACTTTTTTTCACCTTCTCGTCTCCGCTCTTCAACACTTTCTCAGAATCAAGATCCAATTCTTTCATTTCTTTCAGGTTTGTTTTTTAATTAATTTCTTTAGATATTATTTTTGGGATACTTGGTTCTTTAATCATGTAATTTAATTTTGTTTAATTTTTTTGGGTATTAGCGTATTAGATTTAGGTTGATTCTGCCATTTTCTTAATCTTGTTTGTTTTTTAATCTTGCAATTTTCTTAATCTTGTTTGTTATTTAATCATAGGTTATGTTGGTTTTATAATTTTTTTTAATTATGTATTCTTGTATTTTTATTTTTAGGTGAAATGGATGAAGCACCTCAGAATCAAAATGGTGGTAATGTTGAGATGAATGATGTGAATGTTGTGGGGAATTACGAAGCAGCTTTTGCCAACCGAAAATCAGAAGTTTGGGATCATTTTTCACCGATTGAAAAAGACAAGGATGGCAAAAGAAAGCTCAAGTGTAATCATTGTGATAAAATCTATTCATATCAAGGTACTAAGAATGGAACTTCAACTTTTACTCGTCATTTAGGAGTATGTAAAGGTAAAACTAAAGCAAAATTTGGTGATGTGAGTTCTATGCTTCTTAACCGCGAATATCAACAAAAGGGTAAAAAAATTGATCAAAAAACATGTCGAGATTGGATGACCAAAGTTTCGATTGCGCATGGTCTTCCATTGAAATGGATTGAATACAGAACTATGAGGGGATTTCTTAAATATTTAAATCCGGATTTAAAGTTCATCACTAGAAATACTATGGCTACTGATGTTTTGAAGATGTATGAACTTGAGAAGCAGAAATTAAAGTTCACTTTGAAAAACCTTCCCGGCATGGTGTGCTTAACTTCTGATATCTGGACTTCTTGCACTACTGCTGGATATATCTGTGTGAGTGCACATTATGTCGATGATAAATGGTTGTTGAATAACAAGATTCTTGCATTTTGTTCTATGCCACCTCCACATTCTGGTCCCGAGTTAGCTCAAAAGATTTATGATTGTTTGGTGGAGTGGGAAATTGATGGGAAAATATTTACTCTAACTTTGGATAATGCTTCTAGCAATAATCATATGGTGAGGATATTAAAGCAGCGACTTCTTTTGCAAAATTCTCTACTGTGCAATGGTGATTATTTTCATGTGAGGTGTTGCGCACATATTCTGAATCTTATAGTTCAAGAGGGGTTGAAAATTGCAACAGGAGCTTTGGAAAAAATTAGAGGAAGTATCAAATACGTAAAAGCATCAGAAGCAAGAATGAATAAGTTTCGAGAATGTGCACAAAAAGTGGGTATTGAAATCACAACTGCAATTTCCTTGGATGTGGCTACTCGTTGGAATTCTACTTATTTCATGCTTGCTAGTGCGATTAAATATCGTCGTGTTTTTAGTATGCTTGCCTTTGATGATTTGGCTTTTAAGGTTTGTCCATCACCCGAAGAGTGGACGAGAGGGGAAAAAATGTGCGACTTTTTGCGGCCATTTTATACAATCACTAACATGATTTCCGGTTCGTCTTATCCAACTTCTAATTTGTATTTTATGGAAGTTTGGAAGATTGCGTGCTTATTGAAAAAATATTCAGAAAGTGAAGATGAAATTGTGAGAGATATGACCACGTTGATGAAATCTAAATTTCAGAAATATTGGGATGAGTATAGTGAAATACTTGCAATGGGAGCTGTCTTTGATCCACGTTTGAAATTGACGTTTTTGGAATACTGTTATGCAAAAGTTGATCCTCTTACTAGTCGTGAGAAAGTCAACTCATTGAAAACCAAGTTGTACTTGTTTTATGATGAATATAAAAAGAGAGGGGCAGAGTCATCTTCAAGATCTCCCAATTCAAGTTCTCAAGCTGGAGAGTGCAATCTTTCGGGTGGAGCAGAAAGACAACCAAAGGGAAAAGGGTTAAACTTGGATCCATTTATTCTCAATGTAAGTGTTTTTTTTTCTATTTATTCGTGCTATTCAAGTAACATTGCATTAGATTATGTTATTAAGCACATGCTCTTATATATATTATGTTTATTCGTCATGTTCTTAAGTAATATTCTTCTTGTTATTGTATAAAGATTATCACTTCTTTGTCCTGTTATTTTTTCACTGTCTTCTCATGTTAGAGTATATTATTTTGGTGCAGGATTATAAAAATTATCGAAATAGATGGGCTCTTAGTGAAACGAAGTCAGCTTTGGATAAATATTTGGATGAAGAGCTATTAGATGAAGCGGTTGACATAGATTTGCTTCAATATTGGAAAGCGAATGAAAATCGATTTGGAGGGCTTGCTAGGATGGCATGCGATGTGCTTAGCATTCCTATCACAACAGTAACATCGGAATCTACATTTAGCATTGGAGCTCATGTTCTAAATAAATACAGAAATCGACTTCTTCCTCAAAAAGTGCAAGCTCTTATTTGTACACGCAATTGGTTGCATGGTTATCATTCGGATGGTAATTTATTCATTATATTATAATAAAAAGTTTAACTAATATTTTATTTTTATTTAATTATAATATTTTTGTTATTTTTTTATTTCACAGATGAAGAAGAATTTGAAGATGACACCAATAAAGAAGTTGAAGTTCCAGTGATTAATGTTGAAATTTGAAGGGTCTACTTGATGTTTTTAATTTATGTTTTTTTTTAGTTTTAATTCATTTTGAACTCTGTTTCTTTTGCACGAAGTATTGACTTTGAAATTTTGGGTTTTGAGAATTTGATCATTTTAATTAATGCATGAAATGTTTTAGTATTTTATTACTTTAACACCATTTTTTTTACAATTTAAATTATCAGCCCGGCGGGCTAGCCCGAAAACCGAAAAAACCCGAACATTTAGGGTTAGGGCTGATTATTTACGACCCGAAAAAAATTAGCCCGAATTAGCCCGGACCGAAACAACCCGTTAGCCCGAGTGGGCTGGCCCGAAACCGGTGGGCTGGCCCGATTGACATCCCTAGTTTTAACGACCATGCCGTTAAGGAAAGTTTTGCACCGGTCCGATGTCACCGGGAGACTCCTGAAGTGGGCTCTGGAGATAAGTCAGTATGACATAACCTTCAGCCCCAGGACAACAATTAAGGCACAAGTGTTGGCCGATTTCATAGTGGAACTGACGTTCCCGGACAAGTCCCATAATCAATCACGCGCGTGGAAACTTTACGTAGACGGTTCAGCAACCACCGCGTGCTCGGGGTCCGGTATAGTGTTAGTTGGACCCGAGGGAGACTCTATTACCCAGGCGGTTAAATTCGAATTCCCTGCGTCGAATAACGAGGCAGAGTATGAAGCTCTCGTCGCGGGATGAATTAGCCATAGCCGTTGGTGTAAAAAAATTATTTATATTTATGAATTACCAGCTGGTTGTAAACCATGTGATTGGTGAATATGAAGCCAAGGGAGAACAAATGATCAAATACCTGGAGTTTGTAGGATCACTTTGTAAAAAGATCCCAGAGGTAACAATTGAGCAGATCCCGAGGGAACATAACTCACAGGCAGATGCCTTGTCAAAGCTAGCCTCATCAGAAGGCTCAGCAGATTTTTCAAAAATTATTTTGACTAAGTTATTAATCCCCTCGGTAGAGCAAAGAGCACTGTCAATTCTGCCTGGGGCCGGGAATGACTGGCGAGCACCAATCTTACAGTACATTGATACTGGGGAGTTTCCGCCAGACAAGACCGAGGGAAAGCAATTGCGAATCCGGGCAGCAAAATATACAATCTTGAATTCGGATCTCTACCGGAAGAGTTATTTCCTTCCACTGCTGAAATGCGTGTCAAAGGAGGAAGAACTGAAAATCCTAGAAGAGATCCATGATGGTGTCTGCGGGAACCATGTCGGGGGGAGATCCCTGGCACATAAAACAATGGGTCAAGGCTATTACTGGCCAAGCCTTCGGAAGGACGCCATCGGCTATGCCCGTAAGTGCGTGAAGTGTCAAGTAATAGGACCTTCCATTAGAACTTCCCCAGAGATGCTGAGATCCCTTTACAGTCCCTGGCCATTTGCTCGTTGGGGGATCGATCTGATCGGACCACTGGCAACTGCCCGGGGCGGGGTAAAATTTGCTATCGTAGCAGTTGATTATTTCACCAAATGGGTGGAAGCAGAAGTATTGAATAAGATTGACCAACCACAGGTCATCAAATTCCTATGGGAAAACATTATATGTCGCTTCGGTTTACCGGAAACGATAATTTCCGATAACGGGAAACAATTTGACGGGGCATAAGTGGAGGAGTTTTGTGAGAGATGGAAAATCAGAAGATTATTCTCCACTCCGTACCACCCCCAAACAAACGGACAGGTTGAAGCTGTCAATAAGATTTTGAAACATACCATTAAAGCCAAGCTGGAAGAGCGAAAAGGTAAATGGGCGGATGAACTCCCAGAAGTTCTATGGTCCTACAGGACCACAACCAGACAGGCTACGGGGGAAACCCCATACTCATTAGCTTTTGGCACCGAAGCGGTGATCCCGACGGAGATTACGGTGTTGTCACATCGAACCGCCCAGGGAACCGAAAGTGGAAACGAGGAAGCACTCCGAAGAGAGTTAGACCTTTTGGAAGAAAAAATGTTAGCTTCTGACTCGTTGAATGAAATGAATAAGCAAAGAATTGCAAAGTTTTATAACTCTAAAGTGAAGGTCAGAGATTTCCAAGTAGGAGATCTGGTGTTGAAAAAGATCCTGGGAGCACACCCGGGAGCTCTGGGGCAAACCTGGGAAGGACCGTTTAGAGTAAGCCAGTGCCTCCAGAACGGAGTGTATGAACTAGAGCTACTCAACGGCACAAAAGATAAGTATTGCTGGAATGCGTTACACTTGAAAAAAATTCTATTATTAGCCTCTGAGCAAAAAATGTTGTAAAGCCTTTTGGCGAAACCATAATGTAATGAATTCTTTTTGGCGAAGTTCATCAATAAAGAAGGTTATGAAGTCAAAAAAATTAAGGTAACGTACCACTATCAATATCTATTTTTACCTTCATCTTTCTTATTTCAATAATAAATATAACTACGCCGGGAAAAGCTTAAAGCTTCACCCAGGCGACCCCTTTATATGGGACAGTTAAATAGTAAATACTATTAAGTATAACCAGGCCGGGAAGAACTTAAAGATTCACCCAGGCGACCCCTTTATGTGGGATGATTCCTTTAAAAGGAAATAAATTCCAGCATCCCTGTGAAAGTCCATAAGATTTGAGGGCCGACGAATTGGGGTAAGCAAATGGGACCAGGGCCGAAAGTGAGTACCATAAGGAAGAGAGCATTTACCTTTAAATCGCTCTACGGAGTTAAGAGCTCAAAGTACCTAGAACGAAGGGTAAAGCCACATTATCTAGACTTGAAAGGCTGACATATTATGAAAAGAGCCATGCTAGATAATAAAGAAGTGTAAACACACCCAAATTGTTCAGAGGTTCCCATGGGATCCTAACAAAGAAATAAGCAAAAACTTAAAGTTTTAAGCTATTACAAACCATAGAGTAATAAGAAATTGTCTAGGGCCGGAGCCCTATCGATAATACTTATGAAAATAAAAAAGATTAAAAACCCTGGGTTTTTCACACCCAGGGGAGGCTTCATAAACTTTTGCAGACTCTTGAGTTTTTACGCTCAAGAGGTGGAATTACCATCACGGGGAGGTGTCACGGTAGAATCTTTTGGCATGCCCCCGGGCCCGTCACCAACAAGATCCTGTCCTTCCCCGTCCTTCATTTCCTTATCTTCTTTATCAGCTTCTTCTGTTGTAGCAGTGGGCAGTTCACCAGGCATGCATAGCTTGTCATAAGTGGGCCACCACTTTATGTCTATGCCATATTCGACCTCTAAATCCTTGAACGGCTGTGGCACCCAGTCATCGAGTGTGTCCGCCTTCATGTATTTTTTGAGAGCTTCGAGGGCGAAGTTTTTGACCGCCTTAATGCTCCTTCGCCGCTGACCTGACCATTCCAACATAAGCAGTGACATAAAGAAGGTTAGATAGGATTCGTGGATTGTGAGACGGAGATTATAACATCTCCAGAGCTTCGTCAAAACGGTTCTATGCTTCCTTCAAGTCATTCTCGGTCTGGGCTTGCTTAGCCTTCAATTATTTTATCTCACGGGATGTCTCGTCGAGTGCCCACTCCATCTTTTCACCCTCTTTGACAGTCTTCAGGGCCTCCTCCAACTCCGACTTCAGTTTTGCCTTTTCAGTCTGCTTGGTGTCAATAACTTTCCGGCAAGTGTCCCTCTCCCCAGCTGCAGATTTGTATGCCTCATTGAGCTCCTTGATGTGTTATTCAAGCTTCTTTGCGTTGGCCTAGTGTGCTATGATTGTTTCGAGCATTCTCTCTGTACGGGTATGTGCACCGGCGACGGCTACTGTAGCTTGACTGGTTAGCTTGAGCGCCAGGGAAAGCGCATGGTTGGCGTGGGCCATCAAGTCATTGAGCTCAGTAGTCCAGCACCGGCCGACTGCATTTATAGCTTCACCAACAGGGCAGTCCTGAGTAGACACTAGGGGAATGGGACTCTGGCCAGAATAAAATGACACGAGCAATGGGGGAATTGGAGAATCGGACAGGGACAACCTAAAGATGGTTACAGTGAAAGGAATGAGTGTAGAAGTGGAAGACTCATAGTAAATTATCTTTATTCTTGGAGTATAAATAAATTAAGTGAATACACTTACTTAGTGAACAACTCATCATGAAGCCCGAACATAGCGCTTTCGTTGGTGTTTGAGGAAAGTGGAGGAGAGTCTGTCACATCAATTATAGCCCCCTGAGGCCCTTTGCGTTTTTTCCCTTCTTCCTGTTTGACTTTCAGCAGCGAGGTAGCTCCGGAGGGTGGCAAACCAGTGCTCGGGGCAGCTTCAGACATCACAGTGTCAGAGGTTAGGGGAGTTTCCTGGTAAGAGTCCACCGCATTCATCAACCCGAGAGGATCGACTTCCGATCCCGGGTTAGAGAGAGTGTGGGATCGGGTTCGGCCTGCGGGAGTGTTCGATGAGCCTCCTCGGGTTTTCACAGAGCTCCTCCCTCTGCCAGCAGATGTTCCAGATTTGGCTTTTCGCCCCTTGGCGAAAACTGCAGCGTCCACGATGGCTAGTGCGCCAAATATCTCTTGGTTGTCAGCCATGCCGTCGGGTTTTTCATTGAAGACAGTGTTGAAATACTCTGCACATGAAGTACATAAACTGTTACACTGGGAAGTCTCTTTAGATATCCCAGGGAAGTTTTAGTTTATGGTATACAATGGGGTACCGGGAAGTCTATATAGATATCCCAGGGAAAACCCATTTAAAATAAAAATATGTCTAAGTACCAGGGAGTTGAAAAAATTCACAGGGAAACATTTTTCTCAGTTTTAAGTAGAATACCAAGGATTGGTATAAATCTCATAGGGAAAACTTAAATACTTTGAGAACGATTACCTGGATAATCACGACCCTCGGTGGTAGTAAAAGCTTGCTTCGTCGCGAACGTCGTCGTTGTACAAATTGCAATCTCTTTTTTCTGATGAGATACACAGTGCTAGGAGATTCGCCGTCTCTAGATCCCACGGGAGATCTGTTGTTTTCGGTAATCGACCACCTGCATCATTGAAAAAAGTTTAGATAAGTCAAAATGTACGAGGGTAAGTATGAAGTGCTTACAGTCAGGTTTATTAGAATAAGTGACAGGGATGTCAATTTTCCCTTCTCGGGTCTGGGTTTTCCACCGGCCCGAGACGAACAACCATCGGTCCCACCATCTGATATCCTTGAGTTTGGGCTCCTTGATTTTCACTTTGTTGGGCCTCAGATGAATCGTGTAGTCCCCGCGGGAGGCGGCGTTGGAGATGACTGGGCTGAAGAATTGATGGAACTCATCACCGATTATGGGTCGAGAAAGCCCCACCTGGCCCAACGCGGTGAGTACACCGTATAGTTGGCCCCATCCGTTAGGAAGGAGTTGGTGAGGGGCTATCCCCCAACGGTTGAGGAGTCCAGAAATTGAGGGGTGCAGCGGAAACCGCAACCCTATATCCAGCGCATCTTTGCCGACGGGCACCATTCCCGCCGGAGGACAACACGCCGATTCTCCTGGCAGCGACACGTACAAGTGGACATTATTGGGTATCCGCCATTTTTTACGTTTTGCAAGTAGTGTTGAGGGGTCTACTGTACTACTCCGGCTGTGAGCACCCTAGTCTTGGTGATCCGCGTCGGGCTTCACCGGAACCGATTTCCTCGAAACCGGTTGATAAGGCCCTTCAGTGGACGGATCTGGCGCGTCCGGCAACGGAAGGTCAGGAACGACACCTTCCATGAACGTTTTGTATTGTCTGCCGAAGACGACATGGGCGACTTCGAGAGGTTGAAACCTCCCTTGAGGACCCCGTCCCAGTCGCGGCATACTTCGATTACAGTTGAGAAGAAGAAACGAAAACAGAAAAGAAAAATTTCGAAAAGAAAATTCAAGGAAAAATCGAAAGAGATTTTGCACTTACCCGAAATTGTGATTTCTTTGTTTGTGAAAAATGATTTCAAGTTTTGAGATCCAAAATGATGATATGGAAACTGAAAGGACGCTGTAATTGCGCGTGGGAGAGAAAATGGGCGGTTATCGAGAAAAAAACACTCAATTACCGCCCCACTATCTCAAAACCCTATCAAATCAGCCTGTAACCGTCAGGCCAAGTGGCCAGAAAAACCTGTAAAAAGGTAACTTTTGAAATTCTAATCTTTTTATTTTATTTTCTGATTTCTTTAAATCAATTAAAGACCGAAATCACATCGGCACATAAAAAGTCTTCCCATCTACACTGGGAAAGAAAATATCAGGTCTCAGTAGACCAATAAACCATTTTACAGGGGAGTCTAAAGACATATCCCCGAATAAAAATCATTCATTTCAAGGGTCAAATAGGAGACAAGAGTCGATTTTGAAGCCAAGTATGAAGAAGGAACCAGACGAGCTCATCAGTAGCCCTGGGAAAATAGCCCGTGCAAGAATAAATGATCAGTCAGATAAGACTCCAGGCAAGAGGCGGTGCTCCCCTGGTGACATGCAGCAAGTGGGAAGACCAAATTAGTGGGTTTTTAATGTAAAGCTTAAAGTGTATTTTCTTCCAATTAGATAGTAATAGGTGGCTAATAGGTGGCGTTAGAAGAGCTTGCATGCTCATGCAAAGAGTAGTATAAAAGAGAGGAAAGAGAGGAGGAGAAGGGACTTCATCTTTTTCATTTTCCAAATACTAATAAGTAAAGGAAAAGAGCTTTAAGCTCAAGAACACCATGTTGTTTTTCCATATTTCCGGCATGTACATTCTCCGATCTATAACTTGTCCAAACAAATAAATAATCTGTTGGTGCCTTTCTTTATTACCCCCTGTCCAGTAAAACCATAATTTAGAGAAAAATGGTACAAACAACGGCTAGTTTACCAGAATTAATTACTATTTGCAAGCATATTTTAGGAGGTCGTTTCTTTCATATTTGTTCTATTTGTCATATTATGAATTTATGTGTCCAAGATGGTTTTAAATGTTTAAACGTGAAGTTGCTCCTATTCAACATGTCGTCGCTACTTTACATGATAGACTTGACTTAGGAAAGATTATATTAAATATTGCAAAATCATAAATGTGAAACCTAAAATAGTGCCGACACTCCTAACCGTTGGAACTCCACTTATGCCATTTTAATTAACGGATACTTATGAATATAAAGAATTCATTTGTTATTTTTTTGCTAATTTAAATGAAAGTGAAAAATACAATTTGAATCCAAATCTTTGGGATTGACTTCAAAATTTGATGAACGTTTTAAAAATGTTCCAAAAAACCACATTGACTCTATCTGGTTATTATTATCCGACTGTTGCTTTAGTTGTTGATTCTTGTGTTGAAATATCGATTATGTTGAATTTTATGGCGAATGACCCCCTTCTTTCTGATGCAATTTTCAAAATGACTGAAAAATGGCTTAAATATTTTTCGTTTGGTTTCTGATGTATATTTGATTGGTTCGTTGTTAGACCCTACCGTTAGAATGTCAAGTTTACGAGATAGGCTCGAACTATACTATAACAATTTCTATGGTTCGACTTCGAATATGCTTGCAAGTAATACCACTTCTTATGATTGTCCTGACTTGGACGATGTTATGAGCACGGCCAAACACTCCCTATACTCTATGTTTAGGGAGTACGCCGATCCCACTAACAACTCTTCCCAAGGTTATACGGGAATATGCCTCTCCCCTTCTGATTATGGTGCATGTGCATGTGATGATAAAGATGATGACTCTCAACCCCAAACACCGACCGATGGCCTTACTCCGTGGCAACGAGCATTCATGCCATTGAAGAAAATAACCACTGTCAACACGGGGCGGAAGAAGGCTCAAACACAGAAGGACTTCTACTAAGAGCTCGATACCAACCTCAACACACCCGACTTGGGACGCATTGACATGAACGAGGATGGAAAAGTAGATTATTTGATCTTTTGGTCAAAGAGATCGGAAGTTTGCCAAATACTCTCGAAGATAGCTCAAGATGTCTTCTCTGTTCTGGCGTCTACCGTAGCAGTGGAATCGACTTTGAGCATTGGAGGGAACATGCTTGGACCAAGAAGATCGCGCCTCCACCCGGAAAACTTAGAGGCACAAATACTAGTAAATGATTGGGTACGAGCAAAAACGAGGAAGCAACATTTGGCTAAACACTCATCGAAAGAAGAAAAAAAAGCGCAAGACTTGGAAGCATTGACATAAAGTGAATGAACAATTAATAATTTCTAGATTCATTTCTTAAAAAATTGTAATTTGTTAAACTATTTTCGTTTTTTTGTTGTAATTTTAAAATTAAAATTTCTAGTTTTTCTATTTAATTTTGTAATTCTCAAATTAAAATAAAAATTGAAGTTTTTTATTGATTTTTATTATCAAATTATCTAATTTAAATGTAACTTCAATTTTTTTATTAAATTGTTTTACTATTTAACTTAATTTTCAAATTTAAATAAAATTTAAAGTTTTTTCTTAATTTTTTTTACTATTTAATTTAGTTTGTATTCAAAATTTAATTATTTTTTTTCCTATTTTATTTTTGAAAAACTTAAAAATATTTAAATTAATATTAAATAAAAAAAATTGGCGGGTTACCCATCAATTTAATCGGACCGGACCCGCCGGTTTTTGTAATCGGGACCGGCTTTGGCCGGTCCGGTTCTGGTTTTGGTTTTTTAGGGATTGGACCGTCGGTCTCTGAACAGCCGGTGCCGGAAAACCGACGAGTTTGAACCGGTGGACATATCTATTTTTAAGTTAAGTTTTAATTTATAAAATTAAAATTTAGAAATATTTATGAAAAGGGGTACTTTGATTTATTAATTTACATGTTAAACTTTATAAAATTTAGTTTCTAATTAAGGATAGTTTTTTTTTTATTATGTAGGTTATTATTAATTTTCTAATTATAAAAAAAATTAAAATAATTACTATTATATCCTTGACGGTTAATAAATAACTACCCTATGTTTAAATAATTAAAGGATACTTTTGAAATTTTACTTAAATTTATAATTAGGAAAAACTAATTCCTTGATTTATAAACAATTATTAAAAAATTTTCTTTTTCAAAAATTACCCTAAAATTTATAACTTTTAAATTTAATTTAAGTGGAAATTAATTTTTTATTACACAAAAAAAAAAAAACAATTCAAAATTAAAATCGAACCGTCATAACCGATTTCAAAAAATTTTTTGCCGAGGCAATTTCGATTCTCAATAAATTAGAACCGAAAAAGGGCTGGAACTGAAACCGCCGAGCTAAACCGCTTGGTAACCGGTGGCACCTCGACCCAAAATTAAAGTTGTGCTGGCCTAATAAGCTCTTTGTTTTTTTAATTTTTTTTAATCGTTTTTTGTATTTTCTTATTTTACAAAAGAAAATAAAAAAAAAATACTCTACCATAATGTTCAACCAAGTTCCGAAAAATATTTAGGCAGGCTCTAACCCTAGTCTCTCTTGCTCTCCAGTCGCACCTCTACTTTCTCTTCTCAATCTCACACCCATTCGGTTTGGTCTCCCCTCGTCATCATCCTATCGGCCATTGTTGATGCTCTCGCTGCACATTTTCCGATTCATTTGAGCTCCAGAAAAGAGCAGGTGAAGAAGATACATCAATCTATTTTTCTTAAGACTCTGTTTTTACATATAGTTTATGTGGTTCCATGATCAGTTCCTCAATCATATTTTTTGTATGCATATGTCCTTCATGTTGGATTGCCACTGTGAAACCATAAAAATTCTCGTGCTTTTTCAATAAACAATTCATCTTTCAGCATAATAGTTATAAAACTGTTTTTAGTTTCGTTATTAATCTGTTTTGGAAGATTTATTGAACATGGTTTTTGTATTCTTGATGAATTTTGTTCATTGCACCGTTTCTTTGAATGTGTAAATTAGCTAACTACCAAAGGAGAAAATAAGTCGCCCAAATTAACCTGAACTGTTCACACCTGGACTTTTATTTAGTAGAAAATTGTTTTTCTGCAATCCGATTAAGATCCCTAAGTTTCCAACTATGTAGATTCTTATTCGATCAATATCACTGTGTAAGTGACGATTAGGAATTATATCTGATTGTAGTAATTAGTTTCCTTGTTTCTCCCACCTCAACCTTTGAGGTGTTATAAACTTATAATTAGTTTCCATATAGTGCCTGCAAATTTGTTTGGTAATACATTTACGCGGTTAGTCAAATTAGTTAATATGGGTGACAATGCTGGTCCTCTGCTAGCACTTATTTGTGTTCCTTTTTTGCTCATACCCAGTTTTCTATCACTCGGGACGGAGATATTACCTGTGAATGTTATAATCCTGCATGCTGTTTATCTCCTGATATAATGTTTCTTCTTGCTTGATGCAGGTTGCAGTCTAAGTGCCTTACCAAGGTATTGAAGCTTGTTTGCATTCAACTCTTTGAGTTTGATGCAATGGGGTTCGATATTGAATGCATAATTGACATTCATACTTATCCCGGGGAATACTTTTGTCCTGTTTGTCGCACACTTGTATACCCGAATGAAGCATTTCAGTCCCAGTGCACTCATCTATATTGTAAACCTTGCTTGGCACACATTGCTAATGGCAGCAAGGCCTGCCCTTATGATGGATATTTGGTGACGGAATCTGATTCTAAGGTTATTTGTCCTCATACTATGGATGATGATTGATGAGCTTGTAGTTAAATTTTTACATGTTTTGACACTGTTAACATTTATGGCAGCCACTTAAGGACTCTGATAAAGCACTATCGGACAATATTGGCAAAGTTAAGGTGCATTGTCTCTATTTTCGAAGTGGATGCACTTGGGAGGGTGCGCTTTCCGATTGCACCTCTCATTGTCTTGGGTGTTCATTCGGAAATTCACCTGTCATATGCAACAAATGTGGCATCCAAATTGTGCATCGCCAAGTACATGACCATGCTCAGAGTTGTTCTGTGAGTGACTCGATATTTAAACTCCTTATTTAAGAGATGATAGAAATATAATTTTGCTAAGATTTGTATTGAATATCAGGGTGTATATGAAGGACAACATGCTGTAGGGGGTGTCTCAAATCTGACAAAACCAGGCACAATATCAGCTACAGCTGAAGTAAATCAGGCTGCTGCAGGAGCACCACCATCTAAGGGCCAGAATCCTCCAAATGTTACTGCTACTGCTTTGCCTGGGCAAAATATTAACCCACAAGCAAGTTCCCACTCTCAGGCTTCAGCTGTTGCTCCTGTTGCTGGGCCAACTCCTGAGCAGATGTACCAACAACAATATCAACAGTATTATCAGCAATATGGGGGATATGACCCTTACCAACAGTCCAATCAGCAGTATTACGCTATCCAACAACAGCCCTTTCAACAGTACCAACAGCAACCTCTGCAAGTGATGGGACAACACCAAACTCATTCGTATTCCCAGCCCCAGCAGTCAACTCCTGCTCCTCAGGTTCCTCAACAGCCTCTTATTCCACAACCCCAAGGGCAAGCTCAATCACAGCCACAGACCACCTTGCCACAGGTGCCAGTTCCACCTCAGGGGCAGGCTCCTATGCTTCCGAACTATCAAGTCAATTCGCAGAACCAAGGTCACCCTCCAATGCGGCCCCAGACTCAGAACCCCCCACAGACACTACCACCGCCTCCTCAAAGTCAGCCAACTCTGCCACAACCATATAGCCAGGCAGTGGGGGTGTTACCTTCTGCCCAACATCTGCAGTTGCCTCAATATCAGCAATCTCATGTGAAGATGCATTATCCTCAGTCTTCTCAGCCTCACGTGCAACCTCAAATGCAGTCCCAAGCCCAAGCCTCCCAATCTTCAAACCAGTTGCATGTGCACAACCAACCACAACCACAACCACAACCTTATCACACTCAGCCCCAATATCCTGTTTTCCCTCAGGCCAACCAGCCAGCTTCTGCCCTTCCTCAGGCTCCTCAGCAATCAGTCCCCCCAGTTGGTGGGCAGCATTCCTATCTACATTCCCAGCCACCCCAAAAACTGCATCCAGGGGCCTCACATCAACAACTGGTGCACCCACAAGTTACAAGTGGGGCTCTTCATCCAGTTCAAGTCCATGGCGAAGTCCCACAACAACATGCACTGATGCGGCCACCCTCTCATGGTTCAGTGCCCCACCAACATGCATCAGCATTGTTGGCTCCACAGAATCAGGCCCCTGGCATTCATCCTGCACCGCCCCAGCTGTTTCCATCTCATGCACCACAACCTGCTTATCCACAGCAACATCGTCCTGTTATGGCACCAGCTCATCAAGTGTTGCCTCAGAATTATGCTCAACAGTTTCATGCTCAATCTCAAAGTCAGTTGCATCAGCAAGGACATCTTACTCTGCAACAGTCCACACAAACACAGATGCGCCTACCAGGTCCTCCACCTCAACAACCTCAAAATGTTTCTGGTAGATCCATGATGCCAAACCAGGGGATACATTCTTCTATGTCTGGTAATGGTGGTGCTCCAGCTCACCCCGTGCCTGCACAACCCACTTTGGCCCAGCCATCTGTACATAAAGATTATGCAGAATCTGCTGTGCTGGAGCAGAAGCCCACTGTCCAAGAACCTAGATCCCTTGTAAAGAGCCTAGTTGAAAAGGTAGTGGAGCCCCTAAATGAGGATGTAGTCTCCGGAAAAAATGGGACAGTTGTCAAGGATGAAGGCATCAATGAAAAAGCAAATAAGCCTATTATCAAGCAAGAAGAAAATCTTGTGCAGGGTGCAACAGAGCAAGCATCTGGGGTAAAGTCCTTTCAAGATGGAGATGCAGAAGTTGAATTTCGGGAAGATGGGAAACTGTTGGCACATTCTGATTCCTTGAATCAACTCAAACAAGTGGACCTTGATAAGAAATTCCCCACTGCTCTGTCGTCTTCCGGTGTAGACGGCCACATATTACCTCCGCATTCTCATGGTTCCCACCAGCAGAGGCTTCAAGGACCAGAGATTCCTCCTCATACTGGGGTTCCTAATTCACATGAGGAAAGAGTGCCTGGTTATTTTGGTCCTCAAGGGCCTGCACTGACTACTCTTGGTGATCCACGTGGGGTCATGGAAAGAGCTCCACCACTTCGCCTTGAGGGTCAGTATGGACCCCAGCATGTTGGCAGGTCAAGTGAAATTCTGATGTCTAACAGTCAGATATCAAACTCTGCTCACCTGTCTGGTGAGGGGGGTCCTTTTTCTAGAACTAATGCAGATGAATCGAGTATGAATGGGTTAGAAGCTGCTGAATCATCTATTTCTGGCTCTAGGGATGAAAAGAAGGCCTTCCCTAGGGAACTTGGTAATCCCTTTCCTAGGGAACCTGTGCGCTCTCTCGACCAAGGTGATGCGAAATGATTTTAAACCATTATTAGATTATTGCGGCATATTTTATTTTTCCAAGGTTTGAGGGGTCATATTCCACTCTTCTGTTGTCTCCCTCATTTATAATAATAATTATTATTATCATTTCAATGCAGTGTCAAGTTCTCGTGATAGAGCAGCACCCCATGGACCGATATATGATCCTGCGTGTAAGTTGGTTCCTGCTGCTATTGGTCCACATTCAAGATTCTTTCCACATCATCCATCTGGTGCGCATGGTCATGTGGATGTTTCTGGACAAGCCTCTGAATTCGGCCAACATCACTTTAATCATTTTTCTCGCCGAAGTCCTGACAGGGGTTATTGTGGATCACCTCGTGGATTTGGTGTCCCTTCCAGTTTCCCTCGTGGCACCTCAGCTTTTGATGGCTACAATTCCAGGGAAGCAGGTCGATTTGGTCAGGGATCCCAATCTTTCAATCTTCCTTCTGATCCAGCTGGAAATCCTTTTCATGATAATAGGTTCCCCCCCATGGCTGATCACCTGCAAAGAGGTAACCTCAATGGCCAGAGAAACCCTATATTTGGTGAGCATATAGCGCCTATCCCGAACCACAATTTAATTGCTAGTGATGATGTTTTTGGGCAAGATAGGCAAGGCCATCTAATTCGGAAGAAATATGCAGGTCCAGGTTATATGCCCATCCGTGAAACTGGTGACTTCTCTGGACGTGGACATGCAGGAGAATTTAGTGGCCCAAGGAATTTTCCCCGTCTTCCTTTCAGCGAATCTTTTAGAGGCGAGAGATTGGGGTTTTCACACGAGTCTCACATGATGAATAACTATTCACACCCTGGATATCATTCTGCTGGGAATTTTCCCGTAAGTTGTAAAATCACATAAAGTTCTATCTGAATTATTGCAATTTCCATATATAAATTATCTGGACTGCTATTTAATTTCATAGGCTGCTTTTTGACTTTTAAATGATACACATTATGTGATGTCTTTTTCTTTATTTTCTTTTCTGTTTTTTGTCCATTCACTTCTGGTTAGTAATGCTTATTGTGCATTTACAGGGTGTCATGAATTCTTTTGACCAATCTAGGAAGAGGAAGCCTGTAAGCTATGGGTGGTGCAGAATCTGTGAGATAGACTGTGAATCAGTGGAAGGGTTGGACATGCATTCACAGACACGGGAGCACCAGAAAATGGCTATGGATATAGTTAAAAGTATCAAAATTCAAAACAGAAAGCAGCAGCGGTAAATAATTTTCCATATTCATGCGTAAATATTAAGGCGCGATCATCATTTTGTAATTGCGTTGCAGAACTTCTGCTGGTTGTATGTTGAGTGAAGGGGGAATCAGGAGTAGAAAAATGAGCATTGGTAGCCGTGGAAGCAAGCCATAACCTGTTGATTTGGTACTGGAAATATAGCTCAGGTCATCACTTGAATTGCCCCTTTTTTTAAGCAGGTGATTATGAAATTCATTGTTTGTCTTATACTGATTTGATCATTTCAGGATGCTCTGCTTTTTTTGTTGGAGATGTTGCGTTTCGGAATGAAGTTTTTTGACAGTTAGGTTTGTTGATTCATGACTTTGAGCATCTTTTATTCTGATGGATTGATGTTTATGTTAATTAAACTATATTGCACTTAATCTTATGAAGAATTTATTCTGTGCTGATTTCGCCCTTTCTGATTTTTTTGTTTTTAGTATTTGATCAGTATGGGTTTCAGTGCAAGCATGGTCTGAAATGAAACCTTATGTCCTATCTTCTGACTCAATGTGTTTGATGCAACATAGAAATTAGGCCTTTTCCAACTTTGGTTTTGAAATGAAACGTGCTGTGCTATATAAAATGTAAAATCAATATCCAGTTTCCAATTATTTAATTTAGAATTTTTTGACATCTATGCTTTACTCCATTTTGAATGAGTAAGAGATGATGGTCTATATGTACAAACTCATTATAATTAGTGTACCCATAAAAGAGTATTCATTAAGATAAAAAGTAATATTACTATGTAAAACTGATGAATAAATGGATATCTACTTATATGGTCCCAACTTTGAAATTGAAACTTGAAATTAACTTCAGGAATCCTAGAGTTTTTTTTATGTGAGTCTGAGTGTAAGGTGTGTGGATACCACCTCTCTAGCAATTTAGGTGTGGAAGTCTGAAATCTTGTGCTTGTTGAATACTATGTGTGATTTAAGTTTAACTGCTGCGTTTGCGCCCCCAATCATAAAGGTCAAGTAAGGCATTGCCACTTTGGGTTTTACCGATAGAATCTATCATCTTGATACTGTGATATAAGGTAAGGTTTCATGGAACTTCATGTAGTGATCATGTTTTGAAAAACTATGGCCATAGTTGAATACTCCCCCGGTCCCATACCAATGATCAAACCTTCTATTTTCATCTGTCACATAGCGTTGGTGACACCCTATAAAAGAAATAATTACATACTTTTTCATTTTAAAATACAATTTTACCCTTACTATGTTTTTAAAACTTTATTGACAAATACTTGTACTTTATCATATTAATTTAAAAAGTTACATTTACCCTTTTTATTTTTTGGTCATAAAGCTAATAAAGCATTATTTTCTTAATTTCCATGCCTTGACACATATGTCATTGGTCCGAGACGGAGGGAGTATCTTTTAGGATGTTTTCAACCTATTTATCACTGAAACGGATATGATATGGATATGGGGATACGTCAATCTTAAAAAATCAAGTCACGGATACGTTAAGAATACACTTTATTTCTTATAATTTTTAATATGTATAATATGTTAATTAGGAGAAAATCAATTAAATTAAATTCTATAGGGCATTGACAAAATTAGTTTTTGTCCCGAACGTTTGCCAAAGGTTTCCTTTCCGAAACAGACGCGACAACAGTTTAAACCGTTTCCGTTTTAACTAATAGTGAGAGGTTATTGGAATTTTACACTGTAAACAAGATTATTCAAGTGTTAGGGTTTCATGCCATAAGTTGTTACAAGTCTGGACCAGACTAAAGTGGTGATCAATGCCGTTACGGAACATATTTCACAATGTGTGGTATTCTTTAGAATACTAGCAGAGAACAAGACTCAGGATTTTCATACAGTTCTAGGCATGAATTCGTTCTGTAACTCTGCTGTTACCTTTGGAGAATAGTAGTTGACACGTCGTGGATTATGTAGACATTATATTTAACAGTGCTGGTGACTGGTGAGTGATAAGGACTGGGGAGGATTAATAATGACAGACTTTGTTTGAATTTATTGTTTAAAAAATCAGATGGAAGCTCTCATACTTAATACTTTATACACTGAAGTGTTATTAAACCTAGTTGCTTCCTTGAATAGCTCCACAGAAATGATATCTTATACATAAGATTTAAATTAAGTCAAAAATAACATCAAATGTGACATGGCTGTTCTGGGGATCAGACATGCCGACCTTAGCTGTTAAGGATGTGGATTGAATTCAATAGAGTGGACTATTTAGTAGATTATCATCCACACTATCAAGGTTCTTGTTTAATAATACAATAGGAAACTAATTTGTTAAAACATTGCGTGGACAGTGATTTATAACTATAAACATTTTTTTAATCATAAAAGAGTTAATATTATATGTCTACGTCTTTCATCCCTTATTTTATTTTATGTTGATTGTTTGAGACCAAATTTATGATCCAATCATGTTAACTACATTTTTTAGTTGATGTTTTGATGTTCTTGCACTGTGGTTGAAATTTATTTATCATTGATTGATCAGCTCAGTTCAACCTGTCTTCTTTTGGAAGCAGAAGAGAACAAAATGATGAAAATTAAGCCGGATGGTTGTTTCCTTTTTAATGGGGGTAAGGATATGATTTGTTGCACAGAGTTTGCGTAATAGCAATTTGTTTTCGGGTCTTAACTACAAGTCTACACCTTTATACTCTATTTGTTCATCTTATTTACGTAAGTAATTCAGGTTGATTTTAGGTATGGACAGATGAGAAAACTAAGTCTTCATTAGTAACAAAACATGCTGTTCCATGTATCACATCGGCTGATTTCCCCTCTGGCACAAAAGCATGCAATTGTATTGGGAGGGTTCTTAGCAGATTTAAGGTTGTGAATATTGTGCAAGTGTAGTGAACATGAGGTTAGACTAGCAGAAAACTAGTGGTCTCATGCTATGAAAATTGATGAAATAATGAGCTTTATGTAATGAAAAATGCAAAAAAACAGGCAAGTGTTAGATAAGATTGTTCTTGACTTTATCGTGCTTAGTGAAACTTCATCATATGGAAGATGTGCATGGATAACCTAACACTATAAAAAAAACATTCAGTTTGCTTTTCAATCTAGAGATTTTAAGAAAGTCAACAATTTATTCTTCGATTGATTTTTTTAATAGTTTAGGTTGTTGGACATTGTCGGATGATGTTTAAGGTTCGTTGCAAAATTCTGTTGAATTTGTATAGCGTTGATCTGCATTTGATTTGTTGACCTTTAGTTTAGAGAATCGAAGTAGGTTTTAGACTATAACCATGTGAATTAAATTAAATATGTTTTGTAATGGTTGAAGGTCTGCCGTCACTTTGATATTGCATGTTTGTTGATTTTGGTAGAAGATATGTGGCTTGAACTTTCATAAAATAGGGAAGTTTTACCTTAGATATGATACTTATATTGAATATTGACTATATTAGTTTAATGCATTAGTATATAGCCATTAGATTAAGTTAAAATTTTAAATAGAGGGGAGATGTGTACATAGGTATGGTGGATGAAATGTATTTCCCATAATATAATGTATGTGTTGGTTGGTTAAGGATTTTGTGAATGAATCGTTGGATCTTGTTAAATTGGTTGCAACTACTTTTGGTTAGGGCAATCTCCATGCTATGCCATTGGACAAAAAAAATGTGTGCTTGGATAATTGCCTAATTTTGTTGTAATTCTACAAATAATTTAATCTAGAACTCGTGCTGCCTAATTCACATCATTATCAACACCCCACCCTTATCGGATAGCATCGTTGTAAAATCGGTATGGGCTAGTGAAATCACTTAGCTATAGTTAAAAGATGTTTAGGTTGATACATACAATCATATAAGTGTGACCTAGGATTTCACTGTATTGGAGTACTAAATTAATTTGTCTTGATATCGACTATTCAACATCCTCGGACTGCAATCTTATGTGAGAATAAAACGAAAAAAGAGAATGGTTCTGGAACAACTAATCTTAATACTAATGCTACCGTTCATGTCATCTTTTTTGTTTGTGTTTGTGTTTTTTTATGGCATGGTTTTGTAGGAATGACAATGTGCAGGCTTGTTGGGTGATCCGGTTGAAATAAAATGAGCTCTTCGTGTACCGAATTAGTAATTAGTGTTTCCTGGATTGTAAATTTTTTAAAAATTGTTTTGAATGATATTCCTGATCTAAAATTTAGTAATCGTTTGCCCAAAGATTTGAGTATTAATTTTTTTGTTCTAAGTAATATTTATTTGGTCTTGAAGTCGCCTGAAACACGGATCAAGTTGATAAATTGTTGTAACGACATTTTTAATATATTTTAATTTATTGAGATAAATGGCCCAAAATTGAATTCAAGCTTATTCGAATTTTAATGCGTTTACTTTATTATTATTCAACCCATTAAATTTGACTAACCAAATAATCAGGAGTTTACCAAACAAAATACAGTATACTCGTCCCATTGATATAGTCACACTTGCCCTTTTTTGTTGTCCCATATCAATAGTCACACCCCTAAATTATAATAATTTATACCTTAAATACCCTTACAAATTATATACCATTACAATAAATAATTAAACCCTAACATAAAATATGTTCTTGGATTAATATTTACGCCACACTCTCAACAAATCCTTTTCATCTAATTGTGTTCAATTCACACTGAAATCAAACGCTGGACTCATTGAAACCAACTAATTAGAAAGCATTCAGAAAATCACACAAAGAAACCACCATTGTACGCCACCTCCTCAACGAAACCTATTGCTCGATATTCGCCACTACCGCCAGCCGCTGCCACAGAGCACTGAAGCCCGCCGCCGTAAGAAACGGGGAGATCAGGCGAGGGCGTTCGTAAGAGTGTGTTTGATCGATGCTCGCCACAACAGTTAAGTCATGTTCGGATCTTAAGATTCATATTTCTCCCTTGTTTAAAATTCATAGATCTGTAATTTTTAAGTGAAAGAACCATAGATCTGCTAATTTTGTTGTTGACGAAATTATAGATCTATAATTTCTTGTGATTTTGTATTTTTTATTTTATTTTTTTGTAAATTTATGATTTTAAATATCGAAATATAAATCTTGATTTTTACTGATAAAATCGTAATGGTCTATTTTTGTAGAGTTTATTTATTGATAATTCTGTTGTTTTTTTACTTTTTTTCAGATTACAAGAAAATCATGAACATTTTGAAGATTTTTGAAGAAGAAAACTAGAAATCTGGAAATTTCATTTTTTGTAATATGACCTGCTTTTGTAATTATATTTAATTTTTCCGATGCGGTCAAATTTTTGTTGAATGTAATGCATAATTAGTTATTAATTAAAAGTAAAGTTGTCCTGAGAAAGACCAAAATGCCCTTCAATATGCATTGAAAAAAAATAGCATTTCAACATTTCTTAAGAAGCGTGCCCACTCACCTCTGTCTATTCCTATGGGACAGAGGGAGTATAATACTCCAGCATCCTCGTAGTCGAGAAGTCAACCCTAAACATCTTTCATTTTCAAAGGCATCCTCGTAGTCGAGAAGTCAACCCTAAACATCTTTCATTTTCAAAGGCTAGACGGATTAGTGCCTAAACTTCTTATTTTGAAGGCATGTCATTGTTTCAAACATGTTAGGCTCCGTTTGGTGGCCCAGTTATATGTACCCAGTTATATGTAGGATAGTTAGATTAACTAAACAATTTTGTGTTTGGTTTCATCTTATTTGACCCGCTTTAAATAACAGGTCTGGTATTAATTACTGTTCACTTTTGAAGGAATTATCGGCCCAAAATGGGGAGTTGGCGTGACCTTATTTAACAGTAACTAGGTTAATAGGTGAAATTCCTGAACTACCCTCCATATATATAAAGCCTATATAAAGCCTGAAATCACATATACCTTTCATTTTCTTAATTCACTTTTACCTTCTTTTTCCGTCCGCGATTCAAAAGCGTAGGTACTGTTCATTTCTTCAACTCTTCACATAAATATAATACAGAATTTCACTATAAATATTTTTAAAATAGGTGTAGAGAAGACGACGAGGGATTTTTGGTAATTTTTGTTGGGCTCAACGTCGGGTTCTCCGGCCTTCTCGGCACACTGCTGATTTTTGATTTTAACCATGGATTCGGGTAATAAGGCGAAGCCTTACGAACTGTTGAAGGAGTGTTTATGTGTTTATTTATTAAATTTTTTGTTTTGATTTTTTATTTAATTTTTGTTTCAAAAAAAGCAAAAATAAAATTGGATTTAAAAGCGAAGAACATACTCATGTGATATAGGGTCGAGAATGAGCTTCACAATTTCTCTGTCTTTCTTGAGAAAAAATTGTGGGGAAAAAGAAATAAAATTAAAAATACAATTAAAGGGCACTTTTGTCATTTTAATTTTGAAAGAAGTTAAATCCACTGTAACAATGAAAATATAAAGATGTACACCAAACACCGATTTATTGATAGCACGTGTAGGGTAAGATTCTTATTTCTTTAGATAACTTATCCCATGTTTATTAGTTTGAGCTACCAAACAAGCCCTTACGGTATCTGTTATCTTGCTTATTGTATAATTTCGCGGCAAGAAAATCTTAAATCTCGTTTATTTTAATTATGTTACGTTCTAAAATATTTAAAAAAAATAGAAAAATTATTGAACAAAAAAATGAGAATTGATTATCCCGATGATCCAAATATTGTGACAGCCCCGGGGATTAAAGAAGCTTTCCTTAAGTGGAAAGTAAATAGTAGACCACAAAATTTGAGAAATATGATTTTTAAATCGGATGATGTCGATGAGAAATACAACTTTTTTTTTGTTTCTTGTGAAACAGAAAATGCCATCTCTCCAAACAGCATTGCCTCTTGAGCTCGCGAACAATGTCATCAGGGTTAGAGACAAAATTTCATTTAAGCAGTTTTTTTTTTAATTTTTTTTTCTTGTTGGATATTAGGGTTTATGAATTTTAGGTATTTTAGTGAAATATTTCAAAAACCAATATTTTCGGGATTTTGAGAAAAGTGCAACTGGAATCCTAGTATATATGTGCGTCTGGACGAATCGACACTTTTTTTTACTATGCAGTATTATGGTTTAAAGTGTATGCAGTAATATAAGTGATATAACTATTCTGGTCATGTCAATTGCAGCTCTATCGTGAATGCCTGTGGCGAGCTAAGTATGTCGGTTCAAAGGTATATAATATTTTGTACACCAGTGTGAGGAATACAAATGTTGCTATATGTTTTCTATTCCGCAATCACACCCACACCCACACACATAAATGTTAGGCCTAAACATAGGCGAACATGGTCTCTGAAAGTTTTCTTAGAATGCTATATGACTTACAATTGATTTTGGGTTATTCATCATTATATTCAAGTGTATATCATGCTATGAGTCTACTTATCTAGTTATCTATTGTGTTGCGAGTGATTAGTGTTTTCAGTGGAGGAGCCCTTGGCTTATTGATTCAATTTGATTGGGCTTTCATCAAGTGGGGGGGGGGGGGGGGGGGGGGGGTGAACTTAGTTCGGTTTTCCACTCTCTGCTCAGGTTTCCATCAAGAGCTAGTGTCCTGTTGGATTGACAGAATGCCCTATAGCCTTTACTATAGACCTAGAACCAATCAAAAAAGTTCATATTTCTGATAACTAGAAATCTCAACAACGCCTAAGAAGTCAACTTCGTAGGAATTCATGCATAACTTCCTGTAGTGTTTTTCGTACAATCAATTCTTTTTAGTTTACATTTAGCAACTCCTATCTTCGAAGCAAGGTGTTGTCTAATTAGAACACGGACTTTAGTACTTTACAAATGTTTAGAAAAGCTATATTGCTATTTTGCTTGACAATCCACACAGACTTAATAAAAGTGAAGGACCATCTACTGGGTGTTGTCTAATTAGAACACGGACTTTAGTACTTTACAAATGTTTAGAAAAGCTATATTGCTATTTTGCTTGACAATCCACACAGACTTAATAAAAGTGAAGGACCATCTACTGTATATATTTTATTTAAAGCAGCCCATTGTCCACCATATAACGTTTGCTTTCCATCAACATGAGTCGGTTTCCAACAGAAACGACCATTTGCTCACCCCTATCATAACTGTTAGAAACCGCTTCATCTAAAAGCTCGAACTGGTAGAGAAGTTGGACTTCTTTACACTTATATTAATGAGTCGAATATATTCTCCAATACTCCCCCTCACTTGTGGGCCGATTTCAACCTCTTTGGGAAGGCCCAACAAGTGGATAATTAACTCGTGTGGAGTCGCCACTGGCGGGAGTCGAACCCAGGACCTCGGGTTATCCCAAGGCTCTATAGCCATGTTAGATGCCGCATCATCCAACAGCTCGAACTGGTAGAGAAGTTGGACTTCTTTACACTTATATTAATGGGTCGAATATATTCTCCATGTTGGGATTTGCGCCCAATTCCGTCGCTGCAAGAAACGATAAACACGAACGAAAATAAACGAGAAATAAACGACACAATAATTATAGTGGTTCACCCAATAAGGCTACGTCCACTCTCGCCGCTGCAGATCTTTCACTAGAATAATAATAGACGACTCCGGGAGATTACAAACGCACACGCGTATCTCAGTATTCTCACGCTCTCGTCTATTCTAGCACTCTAATATTTTTCACGATGGTTGGGATAATAAAATACATGGATGGAGATCTCTATTTATAAGGGTAGAAACCTAAACCCTAATAATAAAATAGGTAGGAGTCCAAATCATAAAAGGACACAAGATCACGTCTAGAATCTTCCTCAATAATTAATTACCCAATTAATTATTTTCCTAATTTGACTCCACATCCCAACAATCTCCCACTTGGAGGCAAATCCGATCACCTCCCAATCTCCCACTGCAGCGGCATCCCCGGTCTTCACCAACATCGCCCAGTCGAAGTTTCCACCAACTTCGACGCACCGCGACTTCTCAGGTTGTTCCAGGCTTTCTTCACATTTTCATCCCCGTTAACCTTCTCATCACCTCGCAACTCCCTTTCGGATTTCCGAAATCGCAACATTGAAACCAAGCTTCTCAAAGCTCCCAAACGTCGCCTTCCCGAATTGCTTGTGAAATGGATAACTCCCAATGAATGATCAACGTCAGCATTCGCATGCCCATCGTCTACCATCGACGACTCTTTTCGAGAACCACCAACATCCTCACCGTTAGCTTCACGATTCCCTTGCATACTCCTCTTCGTTTCCAGAATCCTAATCACCAGACTCTCTACAAAACGATTTCCAGAGCTGCATCTAAATCGTCTAACAACTCCCACCGCATGGGACATGTCGGACTTCTCATCAATGCTATTCGAAATTTTCATAAGTCCTTCTTCAGCAGAGTCACAAGAAGACTTACCCGAATGCATTACCTCGTCTCTTACCAACGAGTCACATCTTGACAATAACGAGCTCATCTCGTTTCTCATTGCCCTATTGCTCGAATTTTCAGCCAACATTGCTACGCCATCTCGCTTTGAAAGCATATGATTGAACATCGAGACCTCCTCCGGTTGGTCTACGTGGGCCACATCTACCGGAACATCTCTAAAATCATATCTCTGCTCTCCATCTTCCGATTCTCTCTCGGCTACTGAGAATCGTACTCTTCTCTGCTTCTCGAGACACGGACTCCGATCCATATGAGGTTCCTCCGAACTCACTTTTGGTTGCAACCTTCTTTCGCTCATATGACCCAGCCCACAATGCCCAGGCTCATTGGTGTCGTCGGCCACACCAATATCACGACCACAAGTCGTAGTGTAAAGGGTACCCGTCCTTCGACCACGAGCAATAACCATCGCACCCTTTGACACCTTCCAAGACCCCTTCTCGAACGTAACTTTGTGTCCACCCCTCTCAAGCTGGCTAACCGAGATCAAATTCCCCCACAACTTCGGCACACACCTTACATTCGACAGCTTCAACGTCTGCCCAAACGACGTCTTCAATCTCACGTTACCAACTGTTGGAATAGGTGACCGGCGAGCCAATGGTTGGCCGAGCGGTTAACCGTATTCCGTTATATAACGGTTTATTTCGTTAATTAATGAAACATATATTAATGGCATATACTATATCTGCTCCCAATGTTGAATCATAGATATAGTCCTGTACAGTTACACATGTTGTATGAATTCGGTTTTGTGGAAACCGAGAGATAATTCTGTTAACGCAACGTAACTGGTCAAACTCAGTTCCTAGTCGATGGGTTACGCCAATAACAAGGATACCCGGCCTTTCCCCCTTGAGACTAGCACTTAGTGTATGTGGGCTAATCTCGAGCCTCGGTGTTGGGACATCGACATACTTGAGTGGGTGCTCACTGTTGATGAGTTCACTGAACCCCCTCTCCCTGGAATCTCTAAGTGGTTATCACTGATCGAGTAGAGAATTCCATAATATAGTTGTACACAATTAATCCTTAAGACCCAGACATCACCGTGACTTCATCAGAGGACTAGCTGTATCGTGACGTGTCTCTGATTCCATGGAAAGGGAGTAAGTCGAAAAAGGAGACAATGTTCGTGCAGTTCGAAATCTGATGTGAAGTCTGTGCATGGTAGTAGGGGATCTGATCGCTTGATATAGATCATGGATGTCCTGTGTGTTCTGATGGTTCGTAGTCCCGGAATCTCTGGCCAGAGTTGAATAGTGAGGTGATTAGAGAAATGTGTTTCTCTGAATCAATCACGAATGGATTTTACAAAACCTAGAACGTACGCACAGTTATCAAACTCAACAAGAGATCTCGATTAACCAATATCTCTAGTTTGATCGGGACATATGTATCGGAGGGATCGTACTGTACGCTAACTATATTACAAGGTTCTTGCAGGCACTTCATTTGTATCTAGGGAATTAGTGAAGCGTGGCTGCTAGACGCTCGTCACTGATTCGTTGGGCACCGACTTGTTCGGAGATTAAATAATATGATTATTAATCTAAAACTCTTGGGAGTAGTTGAAATAAGAACAATATGTTGTTCGAATCACAATATGTTGTGAGCCCACGGCTAGTTATACACCTGAACCATTGAGGGTCACATTGTCGTGTAAACCGATCCTTGAATACGATAATGTATTAATTAACTGTTAATTAAGTACATATAGTCGGAGGTCAATATGATTGAATCCGAGATTCATAATTGTGATTATGAGTTGGAAATAATAATGAGCTAAAGAAAACGGACACGATGGTGTACACTTTCTATTTTGGGAAATTTCCCGATTTAGCAGTACCCCTGAAATGGGCTTTCCGATTTTGTGAAATTGGAAATTTTTATTTTTATCTCATATTGATGAGAAAATTAAAACGAGAAAGAAAATATAATCGTTATATTTTTCGGAGATGAAATTGATTGTCAATTTTGGAGAAACGTAATGACGGCTAATGTATTGGGTCGGCTAGGGTTAATGGATCTGATCCATTAGGGTTTGAGCCCAACAAGCTCCTTTATTCACCTATAAAAGTAGCTCCATAGGCATGAGAATTAACACACCAAGTGAAGAGCTCAAAACCTTAGCCTCACTTTCTCTCCTCTCCTCTCTCCCTCTCGTCCGCCCCCTTGGCTCCTCCCTCGGAGAACCGCCGACAACCAGAGCCGCTGCCCGCCGCCGCCTAGTGCCGCCGCCGGCAGCCGCCTCCCCTCGCCGGAATCCGATTCCGGCACCGTTTTTCCGGCCCGTTTTTCCCGTCGTATTCTCCCTTACGTGTTTCTAGTGCAATACGTAAGTTGGATTACCTATACGAGGTGAAATCTAATTAGACGAGAGACGCCGAAGGAACGCCCGAGCACAGCCCGAGTCGCGCCCGTGCGCTCCAGCCGTGACACACGAGTCCAGCCGAGAGCCCCGCCACTCGCTCGGCTCTCCCCGCACACGACCCGTGCCGTCCCCGCGTCGCATCCGCGCGACTTCCGACGAACCTCGTTTCGTCCGATGAATCCCTGAGGTACTTACAATTAAATTTAGATTTAATTGTTTGCGTTAAATGTTTGCGCTATGTACTGTTAATGTTTGCGCTATGGGATTTTTAATTGATAAAGAAAAATTAACTGTAATTAATTTAAATGTCAATTAAATTCAAATTGATTCGAATTAAATAATATGATTATCTTAATTGTCAATTTGACGCAAACTGATTATGTGCACATGTTTATGGAATTAATTATATATGTGTAATTAATTAATTTGATTAATTTAATTGCACAATTCAAGTTGATTAGAATTAAATAATATGATTATGTTAATTGTATATGCAAATTAATTATGTGCAGATGTTTACATAAACTCAAGTTGATGCAAATTAATTATGTCTGCGTAATTATTTGTAATATATTAATATGATTAATATAATTGCGCTACAAGTAATATATTAATATGATTAATATAGTTGCGCTAGAAGCAATTAATTTATATGATAAATATAATTGCGCTAGATTTAATTTGTGTAGTATGGTATGCATGAATTAAATATTTAATTATTTTATAATTAAATTAATTTATATGATAAATATAATTGCGCTAGATTTAATTTGTGTAGTATGGTATGCATGAATTAAATATTTAATTATTTTATAATTAAATTAATTTATATGATAAATATAATTGCGCTAGATTTAATTTGTGTAGTATGGGATGCATGAATTAAATATTTAATTATTTTATAATTAAATTAAATGGTGAATTATTGATTATAATAGATTTGAATTAAATCAATTAATGCATGTAATATTGAAAATATGATTTTCAATAAAATAAAAAAAAATATAATGTAAAATGTTTACATTAATGAAAAACGATTTTTCATAAAATTTTTGTTTTCCGGTGCGTATACATGCACGATCCCCCAACACGATCCCCAACACCAACACCTAAGACGCCCAAGGTCTTTCCATCCCCGAGATGAACCTTACCGTGATCTCCGGCAACAAATTCCTCCATGCCGTCACGTCTCGCCGTTGTGTGAAACGATGCTCCTGAGTCAAGCACCCAAGAGTTTCCGAGTGGCTCAAAAGATGTTAGCAAGACATCTCCACTCTCGTCTTTTTCCGTCACCGCATTTGTCCCGCCTCCGATCCCCGAAAGCTCTCCACAATGCCTCTTTAAGTGACCAATTTTTCTGCAATTCCAGCACTTGAATTGCTTCTTCTTTCGGTTGCTCGAACTCACCCTTCCGCTGCGTTTAGAATCCCCATAGCGATGCTCACATCGGCTCATAGACATGGCCGACGTAGTTGAACTAGATGCTTCCCCGGAATCCCTCCTCCGAACTCCCTCGGCAAGGACGCGGTCCCTCACGTCTTCAAGCTTCAACTTCCCTTCTCCCATGGAATCACCCAACGCCTCTCTTATTGGTTCCCAGCTAGTCGGTAGCGATGCCAATAAGGTCAGGGCTAGAACTTCATCATCAACTTCGATCTCAAACGAAGCCACTTCTTTGACAATCGAGTTGAACTCGTTCACATGAGTCGCAACCACACCATCGTCTTCCATCTTCAAATGGAACAACCTCTGCAGCAAGGCCACTTTGTTCGTCACCGATGGCTTCTCGTACAAGTCGGACAGAATTTTCATCATCCCTGCGGTTGTCTTCTCCTTCATCACTTTCTTGGCAACGTTCTCCGACAACGTCAATCGGATCAATTCGAGTACTTGTCGATCAAGGAGAGCCCAGTCCGTCTCGCTCGTCTCTTCCGGCTTCACGCCTTCCGACGATAGATGAATTTTCTTCTCGCCCAGGTACTTCTTGATTTCCATCCTCCAGGATGCGAAATCCAGGCCATCAAATCTCGTAACTCCAAGGTTCGTCAAATCGCCCATCGTTTATTCGATTGCCCAGCTTTTCCACCAAAGCTCTGATACCAGTTGTTGGGATTTGCGCCCAATTCCGTCGCTGCAAGAAACGATAAACACGAACGAAAATAAACGAGAAATAAACGACACAATAATTATAGTGGTTCACCCAATAAGGCTACGTCCACTCTCGCCGCTGCAGATCTTTCACTAGAATAATTATAGACGACTCCGGGAGATTACAAACGCACACGGGTATCTCAGTATTCTCATGCTCTCGTCTATTCTAGCACTCTAGTATTTTTCACGATGGTTGGGATAATAAAATACATGGATGGAGATCTCTATTTATAAGGGTAGAAACCTAAACCCTAATCATAAAATAGGTAGGAGTCCAAATCATAAAAGGACACAAGATCACATCTAGAATCTTCCTCAATAATTAATTACCCAATTAATTATTTTCCTAATTTGACTCCACATCCCAACACTCCAATACTCCCCCTCACTTGTGGGCCGATTTCAACCTCTTTGAGGAGGCCCAACAAGTGGATAATTAACTCGGGTGGAGTCGCCACTGGCGGGAGTCGAACCCAGGACCTCGGGTTATCCCAAGGCTCTATAGACATGTTAGATGCCGCATCATCCAACAGCTCGAACTTGGTAGAAAAGCTGGGCAACTAGACATTTATATAGTGGGCCGAATATAGTCTCCAATACTCCTCCTCACTTGTGGGCCGATTTCAACCTCAGGAGAAGGCCCAACAAGTGGGTAGTTAATTCGGGTGGAGTCGCACATGGCGGGAGTCGAACCCAGGACCTGCCACAAGGCTCTGATACCATGTTAGAAACCGCTTCATCTAAAAGCTCGAACTGGTAGAGAAGTTGGACTTACACTTATATTAATGAGTCGAATATATTCTCCAATAATAATCAATGGGGATATTAATTTAGTTTTTTTATTTTTTCACTGCTTTTGATTTTCTATAAATTATTAACAAGAATCGTGTTTTTTTTCTCTAAGTTGTTAGATAATTTAGGCGGAAATGGGGCCCATAGAAAATTGTAAAGTCGTGTTAATTTTCTTGTTTTCAGTATAAAACAACTTCAGATTCTGCCCTTCTTTACTAGGGGACTACTAGTGCAGCTTTATTTGGTCTTATTTGTAATGCAGCAATACAATATTGAACTCCTTGTTACAATGATTAGAGAGCAGTTCAAAAATAACATCCAAGAGACAGATCCGAAAAAGATTCACAAATTGAAGGACAAAGTATGTTTGTTTTCAAATTTCTACGATTTTCGGTGATATACAGTGTTTTATTTGTAAGTAAACAATAATATATGTGTATTGTGACAGTGCTGCTAGAGGGCTGATCAATCACATGTTAATCGAGTCCGAAAACTTATCTGTGCGCAAATTTAGCAGCAACTCTTCTTCATTGTGATTTTAACATATCATTACAATACTATTACTACTCTTAAGATGTCATCAATGTTACCCAAGTTTCTAGATTTTCTCACGAAGATGAGGGCAGCGAAAAAAGGAAGAGGATGAAAATATTGGAGCTACAAATACTTGAGAGACAGATGGAGTACATAATATTTCAACTTATTTTATATTTGTGTGAGGGACTATAAAATAAATAGTTGTAAGTGTAATTTATAAAATACATTAGATAAAAAAAAGTAAATAATATAAAATTATTTAATGTTATGAATGTGTATTGATTTGAAAGATATGGAAATAGAAGTATAATTATTAATACAAGAAGTGTGCATAATTAATTAAGACGATCCATAATTAATTAATTATGCACATTTTTTTTCAATATTTCAATTAATAATGTACACCTTTATAAAAGAAATAAAAACTTTATTTTTTATTTAAAGTACAATTTTACATTTATATTTTTCACTTATTTTTTAAACCTTAATAACAATTACTTTATTTTTTAATTTAAAAAAATAGAGTATATTGTAGTAACATTTTTTTAATATAAGTGTCGATTAACTAGTGGATATAAACTTGAAAAATGATATACTAGTATTTTCACAATTATGTCAAATGAAAATTTATATTAATAAATAAAAAATACAGTCAACTGTTATGAACAATATAAATTTTCTACGTACACCTAAATTCACAAATTTTTAAAAGATCAAAAAAATGTCAATGCCTCTATAATACAAATAAGTGTGATGATACATGGTACACAAAGCTCATAATATTTATTATAAAAATGAATAATAATTATTGAATACAAATACAAAAAATACAAAATAAATAAAAACAATAAATCTTAATATAAAAACATTAAAATTATATTTACATAATTCATAAATCATTATTTATAAAAATATTTATTATTCACCAATATAATTTTCACTAATATTATTCCATTATCAATATAATTAGGATATAATTTATAATAAAATATAATGAAATTCCAATTAATTGAATAGAATGCCTTAATAATCTATATATATATAATTTCAGGATCCACTAATGCCACGTGGACCAATAGGAAAGCAATAATAATATTGTGTTCACACTATAAATTATAAATAAAAAAATTATAAATTATAATTAGTAATATTATTAAACATATTTAAATTATTATATATAAATTTTAAATAGTAATTTGAAATTATATATTTTTGTTAATAATAATTAATTATCATCTTAAATATATATATTTTTATTTCTTTTCTCAAAATTCTTTTTTATTCCATTATTATTAATTTAATTACAATTAATAGTATCTCATAAAAATCAATCTCTTCCTATTACTTAATCCATTTGAGTTAGAAAAAATTGATCAAACTTTTTAATCTGGTTTTGTATGTCCTTTTTTATTTTTCTGAATATTGAATCGAGTTATTAATTATGTTCGACTAGATTTTTTTTTTAAATTTTAGTTTATCCCTAATTCAGTTTATGTTAAATTTGTTTTGCATGTTAACATACGTTATATTAATATAATTGCATTTCTGCCATCTCATCTCATTCATGTTCACCAGGTAAATTCAATTTTTTTTATATTTCTATTTATTTTTCAGCTTTATAATTTTTATTTTCCATTTATTTGGATTTTCCCCCAGCGGTTTTAGGTATTTGTTGGATGCGTTTGACACTCGGGAAATGCAGAGAAGATAAACTCCTTTTCCACCGGATCAATGCAGAGAAGAGAAACTCCTCTTCCACCAGATCAGAGGCTTCTCGATCGGGTAGGATGAGACGAGAAACTTCTCTTCCACCAGATCAGAGGCTCCTCGATCGGGTAGGATGTAAGATCAATGCAGAGAAGAAAAACTCCTCTTCCACCAGATCAGAGGTTTCTCGATCGGGTAGGATGAGACGAGAAACTACTCTTCCACCAGATCAGAGGCTCCTCGATCGGGTATGATGTAAATCGAGGGATGCGACCGAGTAGCAGACACATGTGAGAGAGAGCCAATAGGTCTCATCCAATGACTAACTTCATAATATTTCAATAAAAATTAGTCATAGCCAATAGGTCTCATCCAAGGACTAACTTCATAATATTTCAATGAAAATTTGTCATATCCGAAATTCGAACTCTTCGTCGTCGGAAATTACACCAACATCACCACAGACCTTACCACTCGGCTAGACCCCAATTAAGAAACTTACATACTATAAATTACGTCACTATAAATTACGTCAAACATGCGTAGTCTTTGAAAATAATAAAATTTTCATAATTGAGATAACTGTTAATAATGAGATTAATACGAAATTACAAATTTAAGTGAGAGTTCGATTATTATATAAAATAATTTGTTAGTCCATTACTAAATTTTTGGCCGAAATAGTTGGAGATTAAATAAAATTTTACATTATTTCAAACAAATAAATCACGTGCATCGCAGCACGGGCAATGATACTAGTATTATTAAAATTAATACTGTACTTGAATTAATTAATTAAAGAGTTAAAATTCAAATTGTGTTCCTAATGAATTGAGTAAACAAACCGATTAATGACTACAGTATACGATTGAATCAAAGTCATCCACCGATTCTCAATACCAGCAACTTTCTTTCCAAGTCTCTTTGTTTCATCCAACAAAATCAAAACCCTAAAGTTTTGAATTTTTTATCACCAAACACACGCAAGAGAGATTGAAGAGTAGAATTATATTATTTGAATTAAAGAATGATATTTTCGAGAATCGGATCTTCATTGGCTCGTTCCTCTCGTTCCAGGGTAAGCTGTTAAATCTCTTTTATGTATATGATTTCTGATCGCGCATATTTTCATTATATATATATATATATATATATTTTTTTTTTAATTCCAACATATCTTCATTGGTTTTGGATTTTGCATATCTTCATTGGTTTTGGTTTTTGCAGAACGTGATTAATGGGACTAGCAAGGGAAGGCCCTTCTTGCGGAATACAGATAATTTGGGGGCTTCGGATACAAACATTTTGAATGCCCATTTAATCCGACTGGACGGAAAACTAGAGTTTCTCAGGGGTTATTTATCCAAAATTGAACCTAGTAAATTATCATTTTCCAAGGCTAAATTATCTGATTTTAACTACTTTACTGCCAATCCCAAAATCAGAAGATTTTTCTCAACCGGAGGGCCGAAGAAGAAGAGTAAGATCTAGTGTTTCTGTTAAGGAATGTTTGTCACAAGGTTCGAATGTTTTTAAGTGATTTCTGTTTTGCCTGTGTTGCCAGATTATGAGAACTTTTATCCAAAAGAGAAGAAGGAAATTCCAAAACAAAATCAACAGAAATCTGGGTCCAAAGGTTTGGTTCTATTGCTCTGTAGTTTTAGTTTTTTCGTTTGTGTATAACAGACAAGACCTTAGAAACTGTGTTTTCGTTTGGTCATAGTTTTATTTACTATGATAACGAGATCTTAGAAGCTATGTTTTTGTTGTTACACTAGGGATATCTTAATGTCGTTGAAAACATTTTTCTAACAATTACCTTATTTGATCACCAGAGGAAGGAAGTAAAGACAATCATGGCACTTTTCGTCCCACTTTAACCATCAATTTGCAATATGTGGGAGCCACTTTGGTGGGGATTGGGTTGGCTTTGTGGGCAGTTTCATCTAAACCGCGTGAAGAGAAAAAGGTAGACATCTTGCTCATTTAGTAGTGTAATTGTTTGATTTTGTTGGTCCAAGTCAACTAATAAATCAATCGACCGAAATAACTCAAATAAGTAATCATATAAGTGTCAAATATTACATTCCTAGATCAACTTTTGATTGTACAGTTGTACTTCCCTTCTGCAAGTGAGAAATAAGTTTAATGCTTATAAGTAGATTACGATTGATGTTTTTACATTTTTCACTTCTGTATATATTGGCTGTAGTGTCATCCACTTCTGGTATTATTTATAGTTTCAAAAGCTTTGCAATGAAATGTTTTCTCGGTATGGTCTTGTTGACTCTTTCCCAGGGAACACTCTCACCTACTGGTCCTTGCAAATCCCTTCCCAGCACTACTTATTAGTCTTTGATTAGGAACTGTCATGTTTCAGTTTTTGACATTATTGAGCTAAGATTTAAAAAAAATAAAAAATTATAAGGGTGAGAAGTTAAAGAAACTACAGGATGATATGCATCTTTTTGCTAATGTTCATTCATTTAAGACTATATTTATCGGCCGTTCATCATGTACTCACTTCCACTAAAAGACAAAAAATATTAAAATGAAAACTGAAAAATAAAAGGAGCCTTCACGATCCATGCTTCTCACGAACCGTAGTTCGTAAGTTTTTTATTCCAAATATGTGACAAGGGTCACTTTTTAATTCGCCTGCACAATTATAATTATATAATTTTTTTTAAAGCAGATTTTATAGTTTTATTAATAAAAAATATAAATATATAATTACATCAAAATTCATATTTTTTCATTATCTACTAATAGAGACCAATATTGATATATTTTAAATCACAATAAAATATTAAAATAAATCAATACTATTAAAATAAATTTTGATATCATCCAAATTACTTTTTATTAAGAAATATGTTTTTTATATATTTATAAATTAAATACAATAACATTATTAATAAATAATAAGTAAATGGATAAATTACAAATTTGTCCCCAGGGGCATAGTCGAGTGGTAAGGCCTGTGATGATGTGGGTGAGATATTCCCCGGCGACGCAGGGTTCGAATCTCGGGTGGGACAAATTTTCATTGAAATATTATGAAGGTTTGTCCTGGGGTTTGACCTGTTGGCTCTCTCGCACAGGTGTCTGCTACTCGGGCACATCCCTCGATTTACATCCTACCCGACCGAGGGACCTCCGATCGGGTGGGGTGGAGTTTCTCGTCTCTCCTCCTTATAAAAATAAATAAATAAGTAAATGGAAAAATGGTTTAGATGGTACATTGTTGATAAAGTAAGAAAAAGTAAAAAGTTAGATTGTATAGTATATTGATGATGTGGAAGAGAGATAAATTAATATTTTATTAAGATTGTAGATTGTAAAGATTGATGATAAACATAGTCTAATGGGATATTAAAATTAGGACCCATTTGATAGACATAGAGTTTGTAAAGAATCTATCTTTAATGTATCTGTGAAATGTTGTGCAGCTGAAGTTTATACAATTTGCTAAATATTTAAGTATATTATGATTTTGGTATTCGTTGGCTCCACTTTAAGTTAAGAAAATTTCCTTTAAACTAGTTTTTAATCTATGCACCTAACTGCATAGTACTTTTGGGCTTTTTGGCTGCGGTCATTGTCTAATACTGGATTAGAATGTTTACTCTTTATGGTTATTTCATTATATAATGTTCTTCCAATTTGAGTTTGTTTAAATAAACTTTTCTGTTGTCTTCACTTGAATGATTTGACCTTCATAGGATTATTTACCTTGCAGATTAGTTTCCAAGAGTTCAAAAACAAGCTTCTTGAACCAGGTTTAGTAGACCATATTGTTGTTTCTAATAAATATGTTGCTAAAGTATACATAAGAAGCTCGGCGCAGAATCAAAATAGCCATTATACAAGCGAAGGGTCTGATTTTAAAACACCAGCTAGCGAAAGCCGTGAAGAAGGAAAAAATAGCCAGTATAAATATTATTTTAATATTGGAAGTGTTCATTCATTTGAAGAAAAGTTGGATGAAGCCCAAGAAGCATTGGGGATAAATCCACATGATTATGTCCCTGTTACTTATGTTTCTGAAATGGCTTGGGTGCAAGAGTTGATGAGATTTGTTCCTACTGTTTTGATATTGGGTTCCCTTCTCTACATGGGCCGGAGAATGCAAGGTGGACTTGGGGTTGGAGGTACTGGCGGTGGAAAGGGTGCCGGAGGCATATTCAACATTGGAAAAGCCCACTTTACAAAATCGGACCACAATGCAAAAAACAAGGTTTGCAGTTTACAAGGCTAGCTTCTTTAGGAAATTGCTTACCAGCAATAGTTTCTTAACTGTTTTATTCCTAGGTTTATTTCAAAGATGTTGCTGGCTGTGATGAAGCAAAGCAGGAGATAATGGAGTTCGTTCACTTCTTAAAGAATCCTAAGAAGTACGAGGATCTGGGAGCTACAATCCCTAAAGGAGCTCTGTTGGTTGGACCTCCTGGGACTGGAAAAACGCTCCTAGCAAAAGCAACTGCTGGTGAATCTGGTGTGCCCTTTTTGTCAATATCTGGTTCTGATTTTATGGAGATGTTTGTTGGTGTTGGTCCTTCAAGGGTTAGAAACTTGTTTCAAGAGGCGAGGCAGTGTGCACCTAGTATCATATTCATTGATGAGATCGATGCAGTTGGTCGAGCAAGGGGGCGTGGGGGTTTATCTGGTTCCAATGATGAGCGTGAAAGCACTCTTAACCAGTTGCTTGTAGAGATGGATGGATTTGGAACTACTTCTGGTGTGGTTGTTCTTGCTGGCACTAATAGACCTGATATTTTAGACAAAGCTTTATTGAGGCCTGGTCGATTTGACCGGCAAATTAGCATAGATAAACCTGATATAAAAGGGCGTGAGCAAATATTTCAAGTCTATCTGAAGAAGATCAAGCTTGATCATGAACCATCATACTTCTCTCAGAGACTAGAAGCTCTTACCCCTGGATTTGCTGGTGCAGATATTGCAAATATTTGCAATGAAGCTGCTCTTATAGCTGTCAGGGGTGAGCAAAGCCAGGTGAATATGGATCATTTTGATGCAGCTATAGACAGAATTATTGGTGGCCTTGAGAAGAAAAATAAGGTAGTAATTTTTGAATTACTTCATGACCCACTGCACTTTTTGCATGCATTACTTATTGTTGATACAGGTTTGCAGTGAATGCTAATACCCTGATATGATCAACCTGAACTACTTACTGTATGTAACAAAAATGTTGTGGATTAATTTTCTGGTGGACTTGTACTTAGTGATGGTATAATGGGACTAATGGGCTATATTCACATGAAAATTTCGTAAGTGCGGGAAATGAATGAAATCTGAGGTGGAAGTGGGGAAGTGCTCGCTTTTCATTATTTCTGGGGATTTTGTTTTAATTGTGTATTATTCCTTTCTTTTACTGTAGATGTGCTTCTTTCCCTAGAGAATATTGCCATGTGAAATTCTCTCACATGTATGACATTTTAACCAAGTAAAAGTGTTTTCCTAATCTGATTGCAGTTCTACTGTTTGAAGCATTGATTTTTTCTTTATTTATTTGCCTACCTATAAACATTAGTTTCCACGTGAATGTTTGTGTGCATCAGTGCATGACAATTTGCTCCTGTATCTCATACTTGTGAGCTGTGGGTTTTTTCTTTCCAATTTCGTTGACAGCGGCCATTTGTCATGTTAAAAACACGAACAGTTTTCTCATTTTTTTGCACGAATGGACGTAATTTTGTTTTGAACTGTAAAATTATTTCATCTCATACCATGGAATTTTGTATTTCGGTTATTTTGACATCCTGCTACTCTCTGTTGGAACAGGTTATAAGTAAACTTGAACGCCAGACTGTAGCGTACCATGAATCAGGTCATGCTGTTGTTGGCTGGTTTTTAGAGCATGCGGAACCTTTGTTAAAGGTTACTATAGTTCCTCGTGGTACTGCTGCACTTGGCTTTGCACAATATGTTCCCAATGAGAATCTTCTCATGACCAAGGAGCAGCTTTTTGATATGACTTGCATGACTCTTGGTGGACGTGCTGCTGAACAGGTAGCTACTTTTTTGAATGTCGTCTCTGTTTTTTTGGTGAAACGTTTCCATTCTCATTGATATCCATTCTCAGACAAAAGATTTTTCTGTGGCCACTTTATTTTTTGATATTTATTTAAAAAAACAGTTGGTTGAATTTTGATGATTAACGTTTATTAAATTTGTAAGCTTAGGAACTCGATATCAAAAACCCATTCCATATTGCCGTTTTACTGTGAAATTAATTTGACTATATGTTTTACCTGTCCTGGAAAAGGTATTATTGGGAAAGATATCTACTGGAGCGCAGAATGATTTGGAGAAAGTGACCAAACTTACTTATGCCCAAGTAGCAGTCTATGGTTTCAGTGAGAAAGTGGGTCTTCTCTCGTATCCTCAGAAAGACGACGGATTTGAGATGAGCAAACCATACAGCAGCAAGACAGGAGCTATTATTGATACTGAAGTCCGGGAATGGGTTGCAGAGGCATACAAATGCACAGTAGAATTAGTAGAGAAACACAAAGAGGATGTTGCTAAGATTGCTGAATTATTGCTGAAAAAGGAAACACTTCACCAGGAGGATTTAGTCCGGTTACTTGGTCCACGGCCTTTCAAATCAGCCGAGATGACTAATTATGATAGATTTAAACAAGGATTTCAAGAGGAAGATGACAAGAGTGGGACTATTGTAGAGGATGGTGCAACAGAGGAGGACAGATCCTCACCTCTTGTACCTGAGGTTGTTCCGGTGTAGGATTCGTTGATGTTGGTTTATTGCCAGTCGCCTAGCGAATCTTCCAGCCAAAGTGCATTAATTCATCCATGTCTGTTTAGCACCTGAGGTTGTTGGAGTTGTCAGTTTCGGTACATAATTTCTTTAGGATGACCAGGATTCTAAAAAAAGAAGGAATAATAGGACATGTATATTGTGTTGTAACAGGCAGTTTTGTTTTCTGCTGTTAGTATATTATGAGAATTATACTATTTTCATTAACATTTTTTTTTTCTGGTGATTCATTTGTTATTGTAAGACTGTTTTAAGTTGTAATCTTTTTGAGTAATTTTATTGAAACAACTTGTGAAAATATAAAAAAAAACTTTTTGAGTAATTTCCCTATTTTTTTGTTTTCCTTTCATTCTTGGAGATTAAGAGCGATAGAGAGTTAATTTAATTTTTTTAAACTTTTAAAATTTAGGTTTATTCATGATTTTGATAGTTAATTTTCTTTTTGAATTTTAGGACTTTTAAAAATCTATAAAAATTTTGAGGTATTGAATACTAATTTTAAAAGTATTCAAAAATTAATAAATTTTAAAAATTTATATAGTTCTTATGATTCAAGTTTTGATTTTTTTTTTTGTAATTTACCAACATGACGTGCTCTCTGAAAGTCTGCCACGATTCTCCTCTTCTAAGTAGCGTTGGGCGTAAGTAGTAATTGCTATCTCTGAGTTTTTTTCAATAACTATTTTGCGTCACAAAACCAACAAAAACAATGATGATAAATTGAATAGAATGATAGGTAATCCAATTTTATTGGTGGTGGAGAACCTCGAGCTTAAACTCACGTTCGTTCGCGTGTGTAGGATTGATGGTTCGATTTGTCTATTTTGTTTGTCAAATTGATTTTCAACTTCAATTTTGTACTTTGTGAAAGTATCTAAAGTTTCATGGTTTTTTTGTTGGAGTTCTTGTTCTTTTGCTTTATTAGATTCACACGAGTTCCATCAGGTATTCGTTGAGCTTTTTCAAATTTGCGATCGTCTTCTTCAATACAAAGTCGAACAATCAAATCCTCCAAACTCATTTCTTCCTATTATATTTGAAGTAGTTCTTATAGTTCATTTGCCAATTTCTCAATTGCAACAGCAACAACATGAAAAAACTCATTGATTGACAATGCTTTCAATCTGAATATGAGGGAGAGAAACGTAGATACTCAAGTTAGTAGAGATAACGTGACAACCACTCCCATAATTATTTATAAATACTATTGTATGAATTAATTTCAAATATTAATTGATTTCACCAGTCAAATACTGAAAAGGTCAATATATTTAATAAGATTTCCCAACATTTTATCGGTTGGGGAGGAGTATGACCTCAATCTTAAACCCGAGAAATTAAAAGGAGTAGGACATCAATTTTACCCAAGAAATTATCAACGTATTCATGAATATAAATTTTAAAAGTATTCAAAAATTAATAAATTATAAAAAATTATACTGCCTCCGTCCACTATTAATAGAGACACTTCTTTGTATTGTAGTATTTTTACAAAGAAGTGTGCCTATTAATAGTGGATAGATGAGTATATTTTTTATAATTTTATTTTAAAAATATAAAGATTTCACTTTTGATTTTTTTTTATAGTTAACAATGTGCTGAACTCTCTGAAAGTCTGCACCGATTCTCCTCTATCCACTATTTTTTTGTGAATAACGATTTTGTGTCACAAATCCAACAAAAACGATGTGATAAATTGAATAGAATGATAGTTAATTCAATTTTATGGTGGTGGAGGACCTCGAGCTTAAACTTACGTTCGCTCGCGTGTGTAGGATTGATGGTTCGATTTGTCCATTTTGTTGTCAAATTGATTTTCGACTTCGATTTTGTACTTTGTGAAAGCATCATGGTTCAATTTGTCCATTTTGTTTGTCAAATTGATTTTCAACTTCAATTTTGTACTTTGTGAAAGTATCTAAAGTTTCATGGTTTTTTTTGTTGAAGTTCTTGTTCTTTTGCTTCATCAGATTCACACGAGTTCCATTAGGTACCCGTTAAGTTTTTTCAAATTTGCAATCGTCTTCTTCACTACAAAGTCGAACAATCAAATCCTCCAAACTCATTTCTTCTTATAATATTTGAGATAGTTCTTATAGTTGATGTGCCAACTTCTCAATTGGAGTAACTTGAAAATACTCATTGATCGACATGCTTTCAATCTGAATGTGATGGAGAGAAACGTGAATACACAAGTTAGTGGAGATATCGTGACAACCACTCCCCGTAATTATTTATAAATATCTACACTAGAAAACTATTGTATCAATTAATTTCAAATCCGAATCGATTTCACAACCCGTCAATTCAGTCAAATACTGAAAAAGTCAACATTTAATCATATTTCCCAACATTTTATCGGTTGGGGGAGGAGTAGGACCTCAACCTTAAACCCAAGTTGGCGTGCCTGGATGTCCATCCAACATACCCACCATTTTCACCCAAAAATTAAAATGAGGATACATGAACATGCATGTTCTCTTATAGAAAAAAAGGAATGGGCATTTCATATAAATGTATTTTAACATTTTACCTCAATTTGGCACGTGGGGTATGTCCGCATAGCAGAGATGCGTTGCCCTACATACCCTGAAGAGAAAAGGGTCTATTATTATCAATCAATGCTTGTCGTTTGTTTGATGGTGTATTTATTTTTGTTGGGTCGACGCAGACCAATTATCAGTTGGACAGTTGAGGGAGATTTATGACACGCACCAAATTAATAATAAAACATCATGTTTAAAATCAAAGAAATTGAACAACTTAACATTCATTTACACTTATTGAGTAGAATTTGATACTATGTAGCTATAATCCCTTTCTCAGTCTCAACAAAATTACCAAAGCACAATGGAACTCATTGTCCTCTACCTTCTTTTCCTTCTGTTTCTTCTCCTCTTCTTCTTCATCCTCCTCCTCAGACGAAGAAGCTTCGACAAAAACTGCTACATTCTCGACTACGAATGCTACATGCCCCCTGACGACCGAAAACTCACCACCAAATTCTCCGGCGAAATCATCATGCGAAACAAGCACCTCGGCCTCCACGAGTACAAGTTCCTCCTCAAAGCCATCGTCAGCTCCGGCATAGGCGAAGAGACTTACGCCCCAAAGATGGTCTTCGACGGCCGCGAGTCCTCCCCTTCCCTCCTCGACAGCCTCCTCGAAATGGACGAGTTCTTCCTCGACTCCATCTCGAATCTCCTGACCAAAACCGGCCTCTCCCCTTCCGATATCAACGTCCTCGTAGTCAACGTCTCCATGCTCTCGACTCTCCCTTCCCTCTGTTCGAGAATCATCAATCGCTACAACATGAGGGAAGACCTCAAGGTCTACAACCTCACCGGAATGGGCTGCAGCGCCAGCCTCGTCTCGATCGGGCTCGTCCAGAGCATCTGCCGGGCCCGGCCCGGCGTGCGGGCCCTAGTCGTCACTTCCGAGTCCCTCAGCTCGAACTGGTACAACGGGAAGGATCGGTCGATGATACTCGCTAACTGCCTCTTTCGGACAGGGGGATGCGCGATGATTCTGACGAACGAGCATTCGCTCAAGTACAGAGCAATGCTGAAGCTGAAGTGTCTGGTGAGAACTCACCACGGAGGAAGGGATGAGTCTTACGGGTGCTGTGTGCAGAGGGAGGACGAAAAAGGGTTCGTCGGGGTCCATCTAGGGAAGAATCTCCCAAAGGCTGCTACGAAAGCGTTCACTGAAAACCTGAGAGTGATAGCTCCGAAGATTTTACCTTTCCGGGAACTGCTCAGATACTCGACTCTGCTGCTTCTCCGAACGAAGAAATCGAGGCCGGTGATTGATTTCAAGACGGGAGTGGATCATTTCTGTCTTCATACCGGAGGGAAGGCTGTGATTGATGCAGTGGCTCGGAGCTTGGATTTGAGCGAGCGGGATGTGGAGCCCGCGAGGATGACTTTGCATCGGTTTGGGAATACGTCGGCTAGTAGCTTGTGGTATGTGTTGGGGTATATGGAGTCGAAGAAAAGGCTGAAGAGAGGGGATAGGGTGTTTATGATAAGCTTTGGGGCAGGGTTTAAGTGCAACAGCTGCTTGTGGGAGGTGATGAGGGATTTGGAAGGGAAGGGTAATGTGTGGGAAAAGATTATTGATAGATATCCAACAAAGAATCTGCAGGTGAATCCATTCTTGGAGAAGTATGGATGGATGCAGAGCAAGGAGGATACTTTCTGCATCCCAGATGATTATCAAATACCAGATTGATAGTATTTTTTTTTTAATGAATTTGCAATCTTTTTTCTTGAATTTAAATATTCTTATTTGATTAAATTGTTTAAAATTTGTATTATTGTCATGAGCTTTATTTTGCAATTCCTATATATGAGAAATGCCACATGTATTTTAGATATTCTACAAGAATATAGTTCATGGTATCTATATTTTCCTTTTCTTCCCTTGCTATGAGTTCAACTTTAGATTCTTTAATTCTGAAAGAATCGTGAGGTTGAGCTTGAGCACAGAAAAGAAAAACACATTCAGAAGCATACCACAATACTTGCCCACAACCTTGTTATGCAGCAAAATCACATACAGGAAAAAAAAAATGCAAATGCTAAAGTGAAATTATAGTGGATTGAATAGCAAGACCCATATCAATCTTTCCATTATAATATACTAGACAACATGACATGCATTGTTAATTGAATCTCCTGCTCAAAGTATTATTTCCCGGCGTTCCATATATGAACCTCTTCAAAACCAGGATTATTGCTATTGGCTCTACGATCCCTATAGGGTGTAGTCAGCGATAAATAATTACTAGAGATAGACGGACCGGCAAAACGGCAGTATCCAGCAGCCACAAATATGTTTATCAATCAACAAGGTAAGATGTGTAATGTGTTAATGTAGGTATTGGGCAAAAAGCATTTTCCGTGGTGCAAGTAGTAACTAATTTACAGGAAGGAGAGGTGATTGAAGAATATGAAATCGAATTGTAAATAAATTTGTTAGGAAATAAAAAATAAAAAACAAGAAATGGTGATATTGAATAATATAAAGAATTCATGACTTGATTCAGAGAATTGAATTTATAGTACTATGCTTACAGATAAACATAAATGCTCCTTCTGTTTCTGTCCCAACTTAATAGCATAGTCTACTCTCTTAAGAGAACTTCATGAAAAGTCCATTTCACATTTTTTTTCATCTTTTCAGGTGAGGAATTAATGTGATTATGGGAGGAGTGTGAAGATCTACGACTGATCTGTACTCGATAAATAACATAACAATCTGCAAATCTAATAAAGTGCATGAGGCACAAAGAGAACAATATATAACATGAAGGCAGCATCCATTATAGGAATAAGAAAGGCTTGAACTAATTTCTTAAGTTCCAAAATCAGAAGACAGTAATCTAACAACAGTTCCAAAAAGACGAATAAACTAACCGGTCTGTCACAGTGAACTGAGACCTATGTAGTAACAATTGCTTCAAAAGAATCGCTTTTTATCAGTTGGTTTCAAAATCTGAAATGAACACATCAAGCTTTCATCAACACTCATCATTGCACCAGCATTATCAAATTCACCACAATAGTTGGGAGCAGAAAATACAGTAACAAGCTGCCTTTCCGCAAAAAATTCATATCCATCTTCTACAACCTGCTCATGAATGTATTTGTAAGAATTCAGAAAATGCAAAAAGGGAATCAAAACGAAGCAAGAGTAAAATTAAATACCTGGTGTGCACGACAAACAAGGTCCATATCATGTTTCATCAAAAATTCGGCCACCTTATCCGAACCAAATGTGTACGAGACTCCTCTATCATTAAATCCCCAACCTTTAGATTCTCTACTGGGATCAGACCAAAGTAAGTCACAAAGAAGACCAGAGTCGGGGACATCATTTGGACGAGGTAAATTTCTTATTTGGTCCATGTCTGTCAGGTCAGGGGAGAGACCACCGTGCATGCAGAGAATTTTATCATCTATGAGAGCTGCGACAGGAAGGCAGTTAAAGCAATCGGTAAAAACCTTCCACAGTCTAACATTGAATCGACGTTTACATTCATCATAGAATCCATATATCCTATTGATTGAAGCACATTCGTGATTTCCTCTTAGGAGAAAGAAATTCTCAGGATATTTGATTTTGTAGGCAAGAAGAAGGCATATTGTTTCTAAGCTCTGTTTGCCACGGTCTACATAATCCCCTAAAAACAAATAATTGGCTTCTGGAGGAAATCCGCCGTACTCGAATAGCCTTAACAGATCTCCATATTGCCCATGAATGTCACCTAGAATCAACCAAGAAAAATCAGCAAAAAAGAAAAACAATCCACCAACACAACAATCCACTAAACATAGACCCATCACATTATTTTTTGTCTAGGCAAACTGCTTAAATTGCCATGTTCCACAAAGTATATACCAATATCATGCATTCTAAAAAGGGCCTATTTAATGGCAAAAAGTAAGGTATTTCTAGCAGTGATCCTGGTATGCATTATACATTTTTACCCAGGCACAAATGGTGAAAAATCCTGAACATTTAGTAAGCCACAAAAACATGTAAGCCATAAGAATCGTATTCCATATCCGTTCCAAGAAACAATGCTAAAGGTATAGTGCAAACCATTTAAAACATCTATGCTACTAACCATTTAAAAAATCCCTAAAGCACACTTTTTCCGAAGATTCCTGAGCAAATTAATATAATCGGTGACACGCATGATCTCTAATCTCAAGGTCTCTCGCGTGAAGCGAAAAAAATGCCGATGTAATGCAGCTGATAAAGTACAAAACTAAACAACTTTTCAATTACAAACCCACTTCACCCTGTCTCTCACACCCCTAAAAGGCTACAACACCCAGCTTCATATAGTCAATAAAAAAACAGAAGAGATATCCAATCAGAGAAGGTTCAAACCTTGACCCTATTTTCATCAACTATTCATAATGTTGGAAGCAACATCCTTAAAGCGGGAAACTTGAAACAAGTAACTCATCAAAAAGTGAATAGGTTTTCATGGTAATACCGCAGATCTTAATGGGGGCTTCGAGCTCGAGGAGATTAGGTTGGGAGAGGAAGATTTCACGGGACGAATTGCAGAGAGCGCGGATCTCGTTCTCCGACAGCTGCACCTGCCGAACAGTCCGAGCATTGCGGAACTCCAGAAGCCGATTGATGATGTCATCCAACAAGGCAGGCTCTAATCCCTGCCCATTCGCCGCCATAACTCCGAGCTTCCCCTTCCTTACCTTTCCTTCGATTTCGAAATAAACGCTAAAACTCACTAAATACAAGCCCTACATATTACCACCACAAAAGAGATACTACTAATAAAATAATACTTAATTTTTATCTAATATTTAAATACCCAGCTATTTTTTAAGGGAAAAATGGCAATAAGGCCATTTTTCAGCATTTTTTCGGCAATAAGGCTTTCGAGAAATTACGCGTGCCAATTAGGCCGCCTAAAATGTGCAAAGACATCGTTGCCCTCGCATATATACACATTTGAACAAACGGTTTCAGCAATTAATTTCATTATTTCCCGCACAACACACGAACTCCCACACACGAAACCCACACCTCTCCAATTACTCTCTCTCTTTTCTCTCTCGGCTCCCGCTCGAAAACTCACAGAAAACCGAAACCAAGGTCGTAACCACCACCACAGTAACACACACACACGAAATCCTCTCATCTCTCTGCTCAGTTCGATTATCAGATGGCTCCGTCGAAGAAAACCGCCGCCGCGAAGAGAACCGCCGGGAAGAAATCGACTCCAACCGCCGCTGCTGCTTCAGAAAACACGGAACGGAGGCTTGTTCAGTACACTCCGTCGAGTGAAGATCAGGCGAGCCCTATCCCTCAGCCTGCCGCCGGCGAGAAGAAGGAGAGGAAGTAAGTATTTCGAACCCTAATTCAACCGATTTTCAATTTCAATCTGTTAATTTCCATTGCATGAATGAATTTTGTGTGTTTTGATGGAGGTTCGGTGTGATTATGTGTTCATCAGTGTTGATTGTGTGTGTTGGCGGCCGTTCAGTGTTAATATGTTCTGTTCAGTGTAAAATTTTCCTGCTCAGTGTTTGTTTATGCCTGCTCAGTGTCTCTTTATGCTGTTCAGTGCAATTGCATGGCCACTCAGTGTTGATTGTGTGTGTTGGTGGCCGTTCAGTGTTAAAATGTTATGTTCAGTGTTAAATTGTCCTGCTCAGTGTTAAATTATGCCTGCTCAGTGTCTCTGCATGCCACCCAGTTGCCTTGTGTGTGCCACTCAGTGTTGATTGTGTGTGTTGGGTGTATGTTCAGTGTTAAAATGTTCTGTTCAGTGCCTCATCATGCCTGTTCAGTGCCTCATCATGCCTGTTCAGTGCCACTGAGTGCAACTACATGGCCACTCAGTGTTTGTATATGCCTGTTCAGTGTTGTATATGCCTGTTCATTGCTTTGTACTCACATCGGTGTGTGTTTTTTTGGTGTTCCAGGTCCTATAAACAGATGAGGTCCAACTTGCTGACCATCATCCGGACTATTGATGAGATCAAGGACAAGCTGAAACCGGGGCACGACGAGTATTTGAAGATGACCCCCTTCTACCATCTCTTCAAGAGCATAAAGGATCAGAGGCTGACCATCCTCCACACCCGAAAGAGCGACGCTGCGATAGCTGCCGTGCTGGAGCAGATGGATGCCGGCGATCGTACTATTAAGCTCGGCAGCAAAGATGTCCGGATCACTCCCGAGGATGTCGATCTTATTTTTGGAATCGTAGGCGGCAGTAGGAAGCTCGATATCAGTTCGAGGTCCAAGTGTGATAACAAAAGATTCAGGGAGAGGCTGTTCCCGGGGGAGAAGACGCTGAACCCGAAGCTGCTGAAGTCAAAGCTTGATATGTTGGTGAAGCGTCGGAGTCGCAAGCCTCAGGCTCTTGCTGATGTAGCTCGGCTCCTCTCGTTGATAGTGATCGGCACTGTCTTCTTCTCCACTTCCTCCGTCACGATCCAATGGAAGTGGTTGGATTATGTGGTGGATCTGGAGTCGATGCAGAGCTACAACTGGGGCGAGGCGATTCTCAAGGCCCTTTGCGACTCGGCAGCTGCGAACAGGGGCAACCCGCAGAATACACAAGGCTGCACGATACTGCTTCTGGTATGTGCTTCTACTTGCTGTTCTTCACATTCGTCTTGCCGTCTTTTTTATTTTTCATTCCTTGATATTTACCTTGGGTTTTTTTTTTTTTGGTTTTTGTGCAGTTCTGGCTTTGTGAGCACACAAAGCTGGCAAAAAGGCTGGAGAACGAGCACCTCCCCCGGGTCCTGAACTGGCATCTCAATGATCTTTCGAATGTGACCAAGGAGACCCTAGTGGGTCTCGCGGACGAGGCGGTAAATATCTTCTCTCTTTCTTCTGCTTCTTTTAATTCTGTTTTGTTTTATGATTCAGTGTCCGTCGACTGATTCTGAGTGAACAGTGTGTGAAATATTGAGGTTCAGTGTTTATTGCTTGCTGTTCAGTGTGGTATTCATGCACACAGTGCTTGTGGATGGACAGTGTGAATGATGTTCTGTTCAGTGCTTATTTATGCTGTTCAGTGTCAAAGTAGGATAACTGTGATGTTCAGTGCTTATTAATGCTGTTCAGTGTCACTCACTTGAGGAGGATGATGTTTTTTTGAGTTCTAACGCGTGCTGTCCGTGTCCGACAGGTGGATGCTCGTCTACTGAAACACGGCAAGACGGTGGCGGAGACCCAGGCGTACAGGGGCCACCTTTCTTATAAAGGAATCGTGAACACTCCGCGTGCGGCGGAGATCGAGGACGAAGAGCAGTCTGAGGAGCTGCCTTCTGGAGAGGACAGCAGTGACGATGACGAGCATCCGGGCTCTGATTCGTCGAGCGAGGAAGAGGAACAAAAAGGAAAAGGCCCCGAGGGCGGGCCTTCTGGAGACGAGCAGTCGTCAGGTGGGGAAGACGACGACGACGACGACGACAGTTCTTCCGGGCGGCATCCGATGGAGATGGCCTGCATAGCCCCGGAGCCGGAGGAGGAGGCTGGGCCTTCCGAACAGCAGCCCGATGATGAACGCCCTGCTGTTTCTTCTGCTGAATCCGAGAAGTTGCTCAACAACCTCCTGTCGGAGAATCAAGATCTCTCCGACACTGTGAGGGATCTCCAAGCCAAGCTCGAGAGCACGACTTCTCAGCTGAACAAACTGACAAGTGCTAACGCCGAGCTGGAAGGTGATAACCAGCGTCTGAAGAGCGAGCTTTCGGAGCAGCTTGCAAAGATAGACGCGGAGACGGAGAAGGTCCCCGGGGCAGCAGCAGGCGAGGCAGGTGGAAGCTCCGGGGAGGAGGAGGAGGAGCTGAAAATTCTGAGGGCTCGAGTGAAAGAGCTCGAGGAAGAATTGATCAAGGCGAGTGATCAGAGTCGTCCGGTGACCGAGGCGGGCGAGGATCGAAGCTCTGGTGAGGAGGAGGAAGTGCGACTTCTGAGGGCTAGAGTCAAAGAGCTCGAGGGTGAAGTGACAAATTTGAAGGATGAGTTGGCTGACTTTCAGTTGTCTTCGTACATGAACGACTACGACAAAGTCCGGCTCGAGAATCTGGAGGGGGACATGAAAGCGCAAGAAACCGTCCACAGAGTCCAGATCGAGGCTCTGCAGAAAATCATCAAGGAACGGGAAGAGGAAATCTCGAGTCTCCAGGCAGAGTTGTGCGTCTACGAGATTGAAGGCGAAAAGGACGATGAAGAAGAAGGGAGCCCGTTGAGACAGGAAGCCGAAAAAATAGAGCCTTCGAGCAAGGCGAAGACCAGGTCGATGGTACGACTGGTCAAGGGCAGGAAAAGGAAGCCAGCCAACGGCGATGACGACGATTTTCAGTACGATCCCCCTGCCCCTGCCGCAAAGAAGAAGGCGATCAAGAAGGGTAAAAAGTTGGAAGCAAGCCAGAAACCGGTACGGGCTGATTTCAACGACGCACATGTCAAGTTCTTGGTCGACGTGAACAAGGATTTTCACCTGAACTGCGGATTCGAATTGGAGCCGGAAGTCCTCGACAAAATCATCCTGCACAACAGCGACGAAAAAACGTGAGTGAAGTTTCTTTTATTTCTTTCCTTCACATTCTGTCTTTCTTTCTTTCTTTCTTTCGTTTTTTTGTGCTAAGAATGTGGTTTTTTTCTTTTTCCCTTTTTGTCAATCAGGTGGACAATGAAGTACTTTCCCCGCATAAACACAGTTGTGACGGTGTCTGACATGACCGAAATGATGAAGTGCACCTTCATCAGCAATCATGTGGTCGACGCCTTTGCTGAGTCGCTCCATCGAGAACACAACAAGAAGCTGGAGGCTCTGATACTCCCCGCGCACTGTTGGGTGAGTCTTTCCTGCCTTTGCATTCAGTGTTTTTAATGGTTGTTCAGTGCTGTTGTTGGCCGTTCAGTGTTTTTATGTGCTGTTCAGTGTTATTGCTGTTGATCAGTGCTTATTAATGCTGTTCAGTGTTTCTAATGTGCTGCTCAGTGTTTGTGTTTGCTGTTCAGTGTTATTGATGGGTGATTCAGTGTTTGTGTGTGGTGCTCGGTGTTTCTAATGTGCTACTCAGTGTGTGTGTTTTCTGTTCAGTGCTTTTATGTGCTTTCTGTTCAGTGTGTGTGTGTGTGTTTTCTGTTCAGTGCTCAGTGTTTCTAATGTGCTGTTCAGTGTTATAATGTCCTGTTCAGTGCTCATTGAGTTCATCCTTTGTTTTTTTTTTTTTTGTTTTTTTTCCTTTCTCGCAGACTTCCATCGTCCTGGGACGTCATGACAACCAGAAAATGTACCAAACAATCACAGATATGATCCCGTGCGTGCGAAATGGGATTATACTTTTCCCGATTGTGTCGCCTGGGATGAGTAAAACTTCAGCACCCAACCATTGGACGCTGCTCGTCTGCGACTTCGTCCAACGGAAATGGCGATTCTACAACTCGATTCAACCCAGAAGGGCGAAATCGAAGGACTATTACATGGCGAATGCAGCGGAATTGGTACGTCTACTGTATTTTAGCCGATTTGTTTTTTTTTTTTTTTTTTAAATGTTCGCTTTCTAACGGTAACTGATAAACTGTTCGCTTTCAGAAGGAAAATGTAGAAACCAACGTGGGCCAAATGCTGGAGAAAGCGGGGAAGGATGGTTTCCCGATATATGAAATCGAGGCTGTGAAGCCTCTCCCACAGCAAGCCCCAACTCTGTATGTATCTATCTATCAGTGCTTATTAATTAACCCATTCAGTGTTTATGTGTTTCTGTGTTTCATTTTATGCACTCAGTGTTATATTTATGCATTCAGTGTCAGTGTTTCTCTTTAACTTTTTAACTCCTTTTGCGTCTGTGTGTGTGTTCAGGAATGAATGTGCCTTGTACGTATGCTACTACATGGAGAAGATTCTGAAGAAAGAGGCCATTCCGGACAAGGTCAGGACGGAAGAGTTCCAAGTATTCAAGGCTCACGTGATACGAACCATCCTGACCATGAAGGAAAAGTAGCGATCGTGGGGGGGGCTGTGCGCGTTTTTTGTTTAGTTTTGGTTGGAAAAAAAACAAGAAGTATTTTTCTGTTATTCTATGAACATGAATCATGTGATTGTGTTTGGATTTAGTTTCTGTAAAAAAAAATTGTGTTTTTTGGTTCATATTTCTGGGCAGTTTTAGTTGAACTCGGTGCTTATAATATCTGTTCAGTGTTAATTCTGTCTGTTCAGTGTTGGCAGTGTTTATTCTTCCAATTCAGTGTTATCAGTGTTAATCTTGTCCACTCAGTGTTGTCACCAATTAAGACTTATTGAATTGAATCGTTTTAAAAAACAAGCATATGCAAATATTACAAATACAAGAACAATTAAAAACACCCCAAGAGCATAACTGAACAAGAAACAAATCACATAATGTTAAAAATCCCGTGTTTTTTTTTTTAGATGACAGTCAGTCAGTGTGATTATGAGCCAAACAGTGCCTGTCACTGACAGTCAGTGTTTTTTCACCCCATTCAGTGTCACTGATTACAGAAATCATGTCGAGAAAAAACACAACAAAAATCCAAATAAGAAAAAGCCTACTAACTAGGGTACAGGCTCCGTGCACGTTTTCTTGTTGTGATTGCCGACACGTCCGCACCTCCCACACTTCATGGCTCTCGGGATGTGCTCACCCCTGGACGGAATCCTCTTCTTCTTAGGTCTTCCAGGAGGCCTCTTCGTTGTCGGCGGCTCGATCAGGACGTTCTCTGGTACGTTCGAAGGTTGATCAAACATGGAAACCGGCTGAAGGGGATTGGCATAAGACCTGACGTAGCTCTCTGCACGGTAAAACTTGTCCACGAACGAGGCCATCGGCTTCCCGGACCGCAGAATGCACGCAGCTGCGTGGGAGCACGGAACCCCCGTAATCTTCCACTGACAGCAGGTGCACGTCTGATCGGCAATGTTGACCACGAAGGACGGAACGCACTGCACTTCGAAAACAGTTTCGGACGACCCCACAACCACCCATTTCCTGCCTTCGTTGACGGCTGCACTCAGCTTCTTCTCAACGGACGGGCAGAATTCCTTAGTCCATCCCCTGCTCCTGGCCCCCCTGTCTGATTCAGTGTTAAACAAGGCCAGTCAGTGTTTGAACAAGGGCGACAGTGTTAAAAAAGGGCCAACAGTGTTAAACAAGGCCAGTCAGTGTTTGAACAAGGGCCAACAGTGTTAAAAAAGAGCCATCAGTGTTTGAGATGTGTATTATTATTTTTTTTTATTTTTTTTTTTCATACCGTGGAAAAATGTCATCATCTGCAGCCTGATGTTGTTGACCAACGCCGTGATCGGAAGATGCCGGGCTTCCAAGATCCATTTATTGAACGACTCTGCGGCGTTGGACGACATCTCCCCGTATCTCTTCCCCGAGAAGTACACGTTGGCCCAATGCTTTGGATCCATGTTCTCGAAAAACACTTTCGCTGTCTGGCCTCCCTCTTCCAACAGCTTGTCCATGCTCAGTTGGTAGGCTTCGACGGTGGTTGCGTAGGCACATTTCAGGAAATTCCACACCAAGCTGTCTCGTAAAACCTTGGTCGCCCATCTGCCTCTGAATTTGTCTTTCAGGTTCATCTTTAAGTGAAGGATACAGTAGCCGTGCGGGGACCCTGGGAACACCCTGCTCATCGCCTCGAGCAGCCCGAGATTCCTGTCCGACACGAACGTGACAGTGCGAGAAGGAGATAGGATGTGCTTCAGGTTGTCCAAAAACCACTTCCAGTTGGCATAGTTCTCGGAATCGACAACTGCGTAAGCCAGCGGGTACAAACCTGCATTCGCGAGGGACACGAAAAAAAAAAAAAAAAAAGAGAAAAGAAAAAAGGGTGAGAAACACTTCAGTCAGTGTGAATATCACTCATTCAGTGTTGAAAATACATATTCAGTGCTGCAAGCAACAAGGGTCAGTTTCAGTGTGCATTTCAGACCAGTCAGTGTTAAAAAGATGGATTCAGTGCGTGCTCAAAACTGTACTGCACAATACCTCCGTCGCCGTCCTTGCCCGTAGCAGCGAGCAAATGGCCCTTGAACCTTCCCTTCAGAAATGTGCCGTCCAGAAACAGCAAAGGGCGACAATGGTTCATCCCGTCGATACAAGCCTTCATCGAGATGAAGACTCTGCGAAACTTCCTGGACGCCTCGTTGAATTCGAGCAGCAGGTGCGACCCAGGGTTGGAATCCGATATTGCCTGCAGGTGCTTAGTCAGCGCGCCGAAGGAATCTTTATCGTCGCCGTGAATCATCTTCCTGGCCTTCTCGAGCGCATCCAGAGCGAGGCCAGACGAGATCTCCAGGCCGTAGTGATGCTGGAAGTTTCTCACGATTTGGATCGGACGAGTCAGTGTGCTTTTCCGTACCTCCTCGACTATCAAACTGGAAACCAAGTCCGAGCAGACGCGCCTGTGCTTCAGGGATTGAAAGCACGCGCCGCAGCTGTGCTCGTTACTCAGCTGCTTGACGTAGAAGAAGCCGTTGCTTCGATCCATCACGGCGCACACAGACCAGCTGCATCCCGTGCTGCTTTTCTTCGAGCACACGGCAGAAACCTTTTCGGGTCTGTTCTTCACGTACTCGAAATCGAATCCCACTCCGACTGCCATCTTACAGAGTGCGTTTCGAAAGTCCGGGGCACCTCCTCTGAACATCTGACCGACGCCCGAGATCTCTTTGTCCCAGCCATCGGTTAACAGCACTTTAGAACTCGACGGACCAAACAGGCGGAACATATCTTCTGCTTCGAATCCCTCGTTGTTTTCTGCTCCAGTCGCACTGACAGCGGTACTGTTGGACACCGTCGAGAACACAGAACTAGAGGTGTGGTCTTCAGTCGCGACGGAAATGTCGATGCTCACCCGAGGCAGCTTGTGAAGCGCAGCTAGGGATACCATGTTCGACATGTCCGCATCGGTTGAGAGCACACAGTTTGGGAAATCGGGTACAAAGTAATGCATGCCGTACGCGACGTCTCGGAGCTCAGGCCACTGAAGCTCGACTGTTTCCTTCAGCTGGTGAAGGGCGGCCGCACGGGAGGAATCTATTCTGGACACCAAATTCTCACCGCCGAATGCACAAAACGCAAAAACATCGGCCCCTGCTGAAAAAAAAAAACACAAAAAATAACGACTCACAGTCAGCGCACGATTTTTTTAACGAACGGCTGGAATGCATGAAATGAAACACTGAACTCAAACAGTGTGATTCAATGTGTGTCCCTGTCTGTTCAGTTCTAAAAAAGGGTGTTCAGTGCTATTAAAGTGTGTTCAGTGCTGTTCAGTGCTATTGGAGTGTGTTCAGTGCCATAAAAGTGTTTGTTTGATTGTGTGGTTCAGTGTGTGTTGCCTCAAACAGTGTTTTTAAGACCTGTTCAGTGTTAAATGCACAGTCAAACAGACAGTGTTTTTGAGGCCTGTTCAGTGTCAAAGTCAGACAAGACAGTGTGTTGTTGTTTTTTTTTTTTTTAAAAAAACTCAAAGAGTCTTATTAAGCAAGCAGCAAGTAATTCAATCACGAGCAGTACAACGAAGACAAGTCGTCGTCAAAATCAAAGGAAACAGAATAAACGACAAAAAACAAGATTAACAACAATAATAATGAGACGGAGGAAGTCTTGGGTCACGACGAGGGGGGTCCCTGACCGGGCGCACCATCGACTGGCCATTTTGATCGAATACGCCAACCGAGAAACTTCTTCCTCCGGTCCAGGTAACCCGGATGTTCCAGCCTTCATGCACTCCAAACTCTCGAACGAGGCGTTCCCAGTTGAATCCGTGGATGGCCGTTTGATTCCGATGAGTGGTGAGAGGAACGTGCCATTTCTGGTCCAGGGAGTCCGTCAGAACGATGAAATTCCCCATTTCGTCCTTGATCGGACGAACAAAGGCAGCCGGGAGGGGAAACTTTTCTTTATGCCAACGGCCATTGAATCTTTGCTCGGTCCAGTGAGAACCATTCCAAGATTCAACCCCCCGACTTCTTGCCGTATGTCCTGGCTCCCAATCCAGTGTGCCCGGTCGCCTAGGCATCATTGGTGGCCCCCGACTGATTGGCCCGGCATTGAATCTTTGTTCGGGCGACGAGGGAGGACTGTTATTGAAAAATTCCGCCTCGCTTGGTGTCGGTCCTGGCTCTCGATCGAGTGTTCCCCTTCGCCTCGGCATCGTCGCTGGATGCTCCCCCCGAACGAACAGAAATGAGATGAGGAAACCAGGGAAATGACGAGGTATTTATAACCGTAATCACACTAACAAGGCAGTAAATGCCTCAACCCTCAACTAACATGGCAGACATTTATTGAAAGGGAGACAGGTCAATACCTCAAAGGAAACAAAGTCAACACACACTGATTCCTGTAACACATTGCATTTCCAACAAGATAATAACAGGTACCATATTCATTCTGACACTGAATGAATCAAATAAACACTGAATCCATATTGCTAAATATGGATGGATTCAGTGTGCAACAAGGTGGGTACAGTGTGTAAGTGCAATTAGCCAAGCTAAATGCACACTGAACAAAGCCATTAAACACTGAATGAATCAAACAATTACTGAATCCACATGGTTGAATATGGATGGATTCAGTGTGACAACAGGTGTCTACAGTGTGGATGAGCAATTAGTCCGGCTCAATGCACACTGAATCAAGCAATTAGACACTGACTGAAAACAAGCTCAGTCAATCCACACAATGTGTTACAGGAATTAGACACTGACTGAACCAATTTAGCACTGAATGGCAAGCTCAGTGCAGGAACACTGAGTGCATAGTGAATTACACACTGACTGAACAAAATAAGCACTGAATGGCAAGCTCAGTGCAGAAACACTGAATGCATGCGCACTGAACACGAGTGCATGGTGAATTAGACACTGAATGCAACGAAAAAACACTGAACATGCATAATAAAAAACAATCAACACTGAATGCATGAACAATGCACACTGAATCAATCCACACACACACTGTGCATGAACATGCTGAATGAATCTTTTAAGCACTGATCGGGTACGTGGATTTCGAAAATCGCGTACCTGGATTCGAAATCGACGGCAAGGAGGGAGGCGGCGCATCTGACATCTGAACTGAGACAGGAACGGCGGCGGCGGCGAGCAAATCGATCGATCGATCGATGCCAAGGGACACGGACTGCATGGAATCGATTATCGCGGCTGAGAATTGGAGCTGCTCACCGGCGGCGCATCTGACACGGACTGCTTGAACGCGGCGGCGACGGAGATGAATTCCCTCGGCTCGATTGTGAATAGCAGCAGCGACGGCGGAGCTGAGGGAGAGAGAGAGAGAGAGAGAGAGAGCAGAATTGAATGTGCCCGAATTTTTTTTTTCCCTCAGCTCGATTTCTGAAAGGTAATATGGAAGGGTAATTTCGTCCTTCCATAGACATTTTTGTGGCCTGATTGGAACATTTTGGCCTAATTGACACCAAAATTACAAATTGGCCTTATTGGTCAAAAAATACTGAAAAATGGCCTTATTGCCATTTTTCCCATTTTTTTTTATACTCAAAACAAAAATTATACTTTTTTAAAAAAATATTTAAATATCCAGCTATTTTTTTTATACTCAACAAAATTATACTTTAAAAAAAAATTATATGTTTTGATTTTTTTTATTTAAAATAGGAAATAAAAATATTTTTAAGGTAAAAAATAAAGTAATTGTAAGTAAAATTTAAAAAATAAATAAAAAATAAGAGTATAATTATATTAAAAAAAATATATTGTATATATTTTGAGCAAAAATATATATTTTTTGAGCAAAATTATATATATATATATATAGATTTTTAAAAGTATTAAATTTTGAGCAAAAATTTCCACCTCTTTTAAGAGACAGGAAGGAATAGTAGTATTGGTGTTGCTAGGCCGGTGAGCTTGTTGTATTAATAAACAATCAAATTATGTAAATTTAATAAATATATTTCATGGAAATAAAATTACTAGTAAAACAATAAAATATCTATTTATTTATACAAGCAAATAAAATATATGTTAGTTCTCAATTAATTTTTAGTTATTTAATTTTAATATTTAATATTGATTTAATTTCGTAGATACAATGTATTATGATTTTTTTTTAAAGTGAAAATCAATTATTAAATTATCGATTAAATTAGTAAGTATAGTTAATTAGTTTAGTGACTATCAATTAATAAAAACTAATTGTATATATATAGCTATGGATAACCTAACCTAACCACATGTTGCCAACCTAACTCTCCCACACATTCAATACAACCAAGCTCTACTAAAACTATAATTTCATGAATTAATTATTCCACTCCTAAACTACTTTTCCTTTAAATCTTTGTCCCTCACTTCAATTCATCTTATTGCTCAGAGTTCCAAACAAATTAAACACACACACACACACATTTCCTTGGTGTTTCAATTCAAGAGCTAATGAGTACCACCAAAGGGTCTCTTTGGAAGAGGAAATTAAACAATCGAACGAGCAACAGCAGCAGCAGCAACAAGAAGAAGATCATCAATGTTTTTGCAGCAGACGAAGAAAGAAACATTGAGCTCTTATCCTTCGATCGACTGCCGGATTACATGAAGGATAACGAGTACATTTTGGATTATTACAGGTCTAATTGGCCTATCAAGCAAGCCCTTTTCAGCTTGTTTAGCTGGCATAACGAGACACTCAATGTCTGGACGTAAGTATATAATCATAAGAATAATTTTTTATTTAAAATTATTTTTAATTTTAACAATGAATTTGCTGTTGCTGCAGGCATTTGCTTGGATTCTTGTTGTTTGTGGGATTAACGGTCGCCAATGTCGTCGATGTGCCTCAGATGACTGATCTAATCGCCTTGTTTACCGAGTAAGTTAATTTCAAGAAAATTAATTAATTGCTCATATTTAATTATAATTTCATTAATTAATTTGATGATATAATAGTTCAGAGTGTGTGCTTGGCTTTTATTTGTTGTCCACATCGATATAATTAATTTAGTTGTACACACAGCACATGGTATATGCCTGGAACTAGGTGGATATCCAATATGCTTGCTAGCTATATCAATTAAGCTGGTCCAGCCTAGACAAATTTAAAAAGTTAACATAGACAAATGACTTATTTAATTATAAACAAACTTAAATAGTTAATTACTCCAAGTAGCACAATTTTTTTTCTAACAATTCGAGCTTTCAGATGATACGACTTGTAACATTATCTATGTTGATGCTGCAGACAATACCCATCAACCCCGAAATCAAACGTTTCCACCCTGGTGAGATATGATCATTATCTTCCACTACATAAATATCACAATTAAGTTCTTGTTTATGTTTTGAATTAATTAATTAATACTCAATTTAATTTGAAACAACAGGCCCCAATAAATACAATCCTGCTGGACTTGAATCAAGAATCCACAATTTTATTCGAAACGAAAGCCACAAATTGGCCATTCTACGTATTCCTAAGCGGGTCCATGTTCTGCCTCCTGTCGAGCAGCGTGTGCCACCTCTTCTCGTGCCACTCCCACCGCCTCAACCTCCACTTGCTCCACATAGACTACGTCGGCATCACAGTCATGATCATCACCTCGTTTTTCCCTCCCGTCTACTACGTCTTCCAATGTAGCCCTCTCTCTCGATTTATTTACCTCACCGCCATCACGGTCATGGGTGCATGCACCATCGTGGCCTTGCTCTCTCCGGCCCTATCTTCCGGAAAATTCCGATCTCTCCGAGCCATGCTCTTCGTCTGCATGGGGCTGTTCGGGCTGATTCCGGCTGCCCATGCACTCATGCTGAACTGGGAAGACCCTCGACGGAATGTGACATTGGCGTACGAGTCGGGAATGGGTTTGTCGTATTTGGTAGGGGCCGGTTTTTACGTTAGCCGGATTCCGGAGAGGTGGAGGCCCGGCTGGTTCGACTTGGCCGGACACAGTCATCAGATATTTCACGTGCTCGTGGTCGTGGGGGCCTTAGCGCATTACGGGGCGGCAAGGAACTTTTTGACTTCCCGGAGTGGGGTCACGTGTTAAGTGTTATGTGTACGTTGATTGTTAATATGAATCCATATACAATTGCTTTGATCATTTTATTTTCTTAATTTCTTCAATTCATGAAACCTCAAGGGTGGGGGGTTATGTAGTGCAATAGGACAATTCATTATTGGTTTCATAATTATTGTAGTGTACGTTGATCATAATATATAGTGTGTTATAGCATTAATTAAGTAATCTTGCAATCGATCTCCTTGATTTACATATAACCTGAGAGACAAACGATCGGGTGAGGGTTAAATTTTTCATCGCTCCTTATAAAAAAATAAGTAATTCTACAATTAACGGTTAAATCTCTTTCATAAATGTCTGATACTCGAACACATCTAGTCGAGTTACATTTTACTCGATCGAGTTATCAACAATTGAGTGTGGCTAGTCGGGCTACGTACTATTGGAGAACACAGTGTGAAACTAAATCGTACACGTGAATTTGCCACCAAAGAGAGCCGATTGAATGCAGTAATTGTCAACAGAGATGCGCCGACTTCTTCGGTTTCGTGTGCTCAGGGGCGCGGAGCCAGAAAAATCAAGTTGTAGAAGCTGAATTATTTTCAATGCATATATTATCACATTTTAGTAGGACTAAACACAAATTAAAGTCATTTCAAAATAATTTTAATAAAAAATGCAAAGTACGTAAACAGAAATATTGTTGGGCTTAAGCCGAGTTCTTATATTGTGCAAATGAATAATGTACCATATGCTTGGTACCATTAAATACAAGCTCACATAATATATTTAAATAAAAATTAACTTAAAATTTCATTACCCTCCGCAATTGAAAAAAAATCGCTCGGACAGAAATCGACACGAAGAGGACGATCAAGGAAAAGTAGAGAGATCGGGGCGGCATACACACCAAAAACATCACACATGAGGGTATCATCTCCAGCAAGGGCGCACAAGTGGGGATATATATACTTTGTTCCTCCGACGTAAATACCGTTGATTGCCTGACTTTTGTGGTCAACGAGGAGAAGTTCGATGTCTCTGAGATTGACCTATCGACCACTCTGCTAGTTTGGCAATCTCGGACTCGTTTCAAGAGCAACAAGCTCGAGGTGGAGGTGTTTGTGTTGTTTGTGTGTGTTTCACAATTTTTTTTTTAAATAGGTCCTGTCATTTGTGGGTAATTAATTATTTTAAAGTTTAGAATATGATTTTTGTTATTCTTTTTATTTTTGCAAATATTTTAAGAGAAATATCCATTTGATTAATAAGATATATTAATAATTTATAACTAAATTTTCATTTGTTTTTGTTAACTTTTAAACAATGAATTATTTTGAATACAACGAATAAAATCATCATTTAAAGGATGTAAAATATCGTATATAATTTAAATAATTCAAATTCAAATAAATGTAAATTCTTTTTCAATGAATATTTATAGTTTTATTATTAAATATTATAGTGAATATGAATGCATAAGTAAATTGTAAAATATTTATCATAAATAATTAAAATATTCATTCAAATTCAAATCAATGTAGATTCCTTTTCAACAAATATTTATAGTTTTATTGATAAAGATTATAGTGAATACGAGTTCATATATTACGTAAATTGTTAGAAAGTAAAAATAGTTAAAAAATAATATTAAAATTTTAAAAATTATGTTTTTTTTTAATTTAATAAATTAAATAAATAAATTGAATTCTTATATTTCAGAAAAAAAAAACATGAGAGAAAAATAAGGAAGAAAAGAAAAAGAGAGAGATAGAGAAAGAAAGTCAAATTAATAAATAAGTTACAATTTAAATATATATATATATATATATATATATATATATATATATATATATATATATATATATTAATCAACTAGATGTACATGATTTGTACATCTAGTTGTAGTCCAATTTTGGAGCTTAGTGGCGGAGCCACTAGTCGTGCTTGTCACGCTTCGTTCATTCGTTTTTAATTGTTATTTTTAATTTGATTAAATTTGAGTCACCACTCAACAATAATTCTTCATGACTATATCATATATGATATGTGACACGAATAAAAATGTACATCTTTTAAAGAATGATTCAATAAAAACGAAATAGAAAAATGTTATACATAGAATTCAGTTCGACAATTACAACAAGTTGATTTGTTGGTTACGTACTTAAATATTTATTACTCATCACTACAAAAAAAACTAGTGATTTTAAGAAACGGTAATACTATATGGGCAGATTTGCCCATTGGCAGAACTGTCCAAAATTAATTATTTTTTTATTTTTTATTTTATATTATTCTAAATACTATAAGTTTAATAAATATTTTAAAATATAATTTTTATCTTTTATTTTTATATATTAAGATATATTTTTTTCTATTTAATTGTTTTTTTTTCTATAGAAATATTCACAAGGGCAACTGCCTCTGCCCAAGGAAGTCATTCGCTTGATGGTGAATTGAGATCACCTATGGAAAAATCGTGCACGAGTGTTGGTTTCGGGGACACCGGGAATACTAACCTAATAGTATTCAAAATTTGGAGATATATCGAGCCTAAGAATGTTATGGATAGCACCGGAGAATTAGCGAATGCATGCAGGTGGTGCTGATAGTCATGGGAATGCGAGATTGGAGAATGGTGATATCGATTGCGTGGTGGTTATGGAGTTTGGTGGTACCCAAGGGATGGTCGATGCAACTTCACGTTCTTGTACTAAGTTTGAGTGTTGTTCAAACTTATAAAGTTGCTCATGTTGAGTGATCGAGACCTTCGGCTGGGTGGAAAAAGAAAAATAGATCTATGATCGTTGGAGTTGGACGACTTGAAGTAGTGGAAATTTTCAAAGTGAAGATTTGTTGAAGTGTGACTCGAATCGAAAATAAAAAAGGGACGAAAGGGTATCCACACGACTTGTCGACTCACAATGGACGTGGATGTGCGTGAATTAGTTTGGGTGGTGATGTCATCTTGACATCACCAAAGCAATTAATTGCATGATGGCATTATTTGAGTGGGGACGTCAATTGACGGTGCTGGTGCTGTGCGGATTGGGGAAGTATGCAGTCCGCGGTTGCATGGACGCTCGAGTTAATTTGAATTGAAGTCCAATTTGAGTCCGTATTTTATTTATTTCGTTGTTTATAAAATTATAATTATATTAGAAATATAATTATATTTTTTTATTATATTTAGAGTTATACTAAGAAAATGATTTATTTTTATTTATAATTTTTACCGTTTGATAGATTTTCTATCCTTATAAATTGAAATTTTTCGGTAGACGAAAATCAATGCGTATAAATTGAAGTTTTTCGGTAGACGAAAATCAGTGTGTAGAGTGAATTATTGTAAGGGTTTATTACATTTTGCAACCTCATGTATAGGGTTTTTTACACTTTGCAACCTAGTCGGAATTTCGTAACACTTTGCAACCCAGAGTATACGGGTTTTCATTTTGCAACCTGGATCGGAATATTCTATCGAATATTCCGTTTAAGAGGCTTTTTTATGATTTAAAAATTCATCACATTGAGTTATTACATATTTACCCTCCTAGTCAAATTTCGGTCAAATGAGATTATTAAATAATAAAAAATAACGATTATATAAATCGACGAAGAAGAAAAGAGATGGACGATTATATTTCACCCCTAATTTCCAGGAACCCTAATTACAGCCACCCTAAATTCAGCCCCTCTCGCGATCGACGAAGAAAAGAGATGGACGAATTTTGCCGTTGCGGAAAGCCAGTGGTGAGTCGCACTTCTTGGAGTGATTTGAATCCAGGAAGGAGGTATAAAGCCTGTAATCAGTTTCGGGTAAGTGATTTTATTTCTGAAATTTTATCTTCTTAGATGTTTAGGAATTAAGGGTATTCTGTTCTAACCCCAATTTCTGTAAAAACCCTAATTTATGTAGAAATCACAATTCATGTGAAACCCTTATTTCTGAAAAAATCTCAATTCGTGAGAAACCCTAATTTTTGTACAATTTCCAATTAATGAAAACCCCTAATATCTGTAAAATTCCCAATTAATGAAAAACCCTAATTTTTCAAAAAATCTCAATTCATGTGAAACCCCAATTTATGTAAAAACCCTAATTTGTTCAATTTATGATTTATCTCACTTTCTCACTGTGTTCAAAATTTTAAATTGATGAAATTGCAGAATGGAGGGTGTGAATACTTTGTTTGGGTTGACCCTCCCGCATGTGAAAGATGCCATCAAATAATTCCTGGCCTTCTGAGAAATATCAATTCAAAGGTGGAAGAATTGGAGGTGCAGAAGAAAAAAGTTGAGGAATTTGACCAGTTGATGAAAAAAAGGATCTTGAGGCTGACTATTGCTCTTGTAGCAGTCATGGTCCTTCTCTGCAGTTTTTTGAAATAAGTTGTGATTGTGTAATGGCATGTAATGGATTCTGTTTTGTGTTGTCTACTGTAATGGTTTTAATGTTCTTGTTCTAATGGATTTGTATCAGTGTTTCTATTATGTATGGATTTAATGTTTCATGTTCTAATGGATTTGTATGTTTTGTTTCTATTATGTGGTATGTACTGGAAGTGGAGAAAACACAACTATAATACTTTAACCAGTTAAATTCATAGCAAAATACTAAAGTTCAAACATGAACCATAACAAAATACTAAAGCCATAACAAAATACTTAAGTACATTACTGAATGCTTTTTCATTACATAATAGCTAAAACTGAAGTTCAAACTTAAATCACCCATACTGAAGTTCAAACTTAAATCACCCAAACTGAAGTTTCAAAGATGTTTACTAAATCAAAAAATACATGACAACACTGGTTCACTTGAATTTCTTTTTTGGAACAGTTGAAAACATAGGCCTGATATCAGCTGAATTTCTAAGTGTGATCAATGATCCACCTAGCCTCTTCAGAAGTTCTGGTTGTGATAATGGTACATGAGCAGCTGCAACAGGTTGAGATGATGAGGGTCTAGCAGCATCAACAAGAGGGGCAGACTGAGCTGCAACAGGTTGAGAAGCAGTCACTTTCATCACTGTTTTTGCAGCCACTTTCTTCCTTGAAATAACAGGCAACTTTTTACTTGGATTGGCTTTAGGAGCATCTGGAGCAGGGTCAACTTCCTTTTTCCTTGGACTCCTCCTCAATGGAATAACTGGAATTGGAGCAGGGTCAACTTCCTTCTTCCTTGGGCTCCTCCTCAATGGAACTTGAGGAATTGGAGCAGGGTCAACTTCCTTCTTCCTTGGGCTCCTCCTCAATGGAATTTTAGGTTGAGTAGACACTGGTTGTGCAGGTTCATTTGGAGCTGGATTTGTGGCTTGATTTGGAACTGGAGTGCTTGACTGTTCATGACCTTGGCTCTGTGACATCTTTTCATTCTTGGCCTAACAAAAAAACAGTAAAGATACTCAGTACACACTAAAAATGTCAAAAATGCGACTTTTTTCCAAAAAATCTGTAAGTACACTAAAAATGTCAAAAATGCGACTTTTTTCCAAAAAAACTGTAAGTACACTAAAAATGTCAAAAATGCGACTTTTTTCCAAAAAAACTGTAAGTACACGAAAAATGTCAAAAATGCGTCTTTTTTCCAAAAAATCTGTAAGTACACTAAAAATGTCAAAAATTGCGACTTTTTTCCAAAAAATCTGTAAGTACACTAAAAATGTCAAAAATTGCACTAAACAAGTAAAACCTGATTCAGTGGACATCCTCTTGCATTGTGGCCAGTTTTCTTGCAACCACTACACCTGGCATCCACAATAACCCTTCTCAGCTTTCCAACCTTGGCAGTGCCCTTTATCTCCCCTGGCTCCAACTTTCTCTTGTGCTTCTTGGGCCTACCTGGCATATTCTGAATTTGAGGAGGAATCAGAGGCAGCCTTTGATCAGGTGGAGGGGAAGGCCATTCATCTTGGTTGCTCAGAGGAGTCATGTAATGGCTGTAGGTTCTCAAGTAAGAAGCTTTAGTGTAGCAGTCAGCAACATACTCTTCTGGCTTGTACCTCATGTAGTTGAGGCATGCTATAACATGGGCACATGGTATGCCACTGATTTGCCACCTTCTGCATCCACATGTTCTTTCTCCAAGATGCACAGCAAAGTACTTATCATTGGGTCCACTCACCTCAAATGCCTTCTCTCCATTCCAGGTAGCAGACCACCCAAATGATTTTACCTTATTTTTATCCAACAGCTTTTGTGGATTGGGACACAAAATCCCAGCATGTTTCATCATATCAGCCCTGTTCAATCCCACCCTTTTCATTAGAAGCCTCCTAATGTCTTCTAGCATCCTCAGTATTGGCCTGCTTCTTGCCTTCAAGACCACTGCATTGAAACATTCTGATAGATTATTCACAATCATATCAGTGTTATTCATAGTGCCAAAATGGGCTTTTGACCAATGTTGAGGGTTTCTTTCAGTAATCCACTCAAATGCAGCAACAGATCTTTCCTTCACTTCATTCATCACTCTCTGCAAATCAACAACTCTTGTTGCCCTAGCAGCCCTCCACACAACATTTGCCAATCCCATCCCCTTGTGAGTTAACTTGAAATTGGCATAAAGATGCCTTACACAGAACCTGTGCTCAGAACCAGGCATCACATCTCTCACAGCATCAACCAAGCCTTTCTGCTTATCACTCATTATTGTCCACATGTGACTTCCACTTTGAGTTATTCCTAGGTCAGTGCACACAAGGTAGAGGAACCAATGCCAAGTACTGGAAGTTTCCTTCTCAACCACTGCATAAGCAAATGGGAAAATCCCATTGTTGCCATCTATCCCCACAGCTGTGAGTAGCATACCTCCAGAACCTGACTTCAAATGGCATCCATCAAAACAAATCACTCTCCTGCAGCCCTCTAGTAAACCTCTCTTCAAGGCATCCCAGCATATGTAGAATCTCCTAAAGACAGCATTACTGCCCACCACACTGGACTTTATCACCACACTGCTCCCAGGGTTGCTTCTATAAATCTCTTCAGCATACTTATACAGTAGAGAATACTGCTCAGCTTCATCACCATTACCCAACTTCAGTACCTTGTTCCTAACTCTATAACATTGAGCCCTGTGAACTATACAACCAAGCTCTTTTTGCATTGTCTCAACCATAGAATCAATAGGCCATGTAGGATTACTTCTCAACCTATCCTTGTACTGCTTGAACAAAAACCTTGTGTCAACCTGTGTGACTTTCTCTTGTCTCACACAAGTATGTACATCCCACAGTGTCTTCACTTGCATTGTGTCCTCACCAGACATTTTAGAACAGAAAATCACAAATGGGCATTTCTTTGTCTTGCACTTCACTTGAACTTTAGTAGCATGGTTGATTGTGAACTTCAAGTCCCTTCCATTCTCCACAGCATACTGTCTAACTGCTTCCCTGAAAAGTGACATGTCAGAATACTTGTGTCCTACTTCAAGGTCAATTTTCTCTCCAATAGGAACTTGGTTGAACTCTCTGAACCCCCTTTGCTTTCCCTTCCCCCTCACAGCCTTGGATTTCATCTCAACTTCCTCTTTTTTCATCTGTCTTTCTAGTTTTGTTTTGCTTCTAGTGACTGGCTTCTTGGATCCACCTACATCAGATTCATTGCAACCCTCACTCTCAGCCTCCATATCAGTAAACTTCTTGAACTGCTCAATGTCATCATCATAACATCCATCACTGTCCTCAAAGAAATCAGAAAGCTCAGAATCTTCTCCAAATGACTGCTCTATCTCACTGTCACCATCATTGATGTCTACTCTGGGATGAGATTCAAAAATCATTTCTTCAACAGCAGGTTGTTCTTCAACAACCATTTCCTCAGTATTTGCACTTTGAATATTGGCAGGATCAGCATGATTTCCAACCTCATCACCATCTTCATCAACTACTCTATTGACACTGCTATTTTCAGATCCCACTGTTGACATACTTAGCAGAGATTCATCACATGGTTGCCCTTGATAAATAATTGCATTAAAATCTATCATCTCATGATCTATAAATACTGACACACACTTATCCATGTCAACTAAACAAGGAATTAGCTGAACATCAAAATCATCTTTAATATGCACCAGCTGTGAGCAATCATCTTCACAATTCGAACTGAAGTAATACTCCAAAACCCCACAGATATCTAATGCAGATGCCATCCTATTAAAATCTTCAAATCTAAGCTCTTCAGAACAATCGTCAAAGTAATTCACCTTCCCATAAACATAACGGACATTACCTCCTTTGTCTTGACGAAATTTTCCACTGTGATGCACTCTGAGGGTGAACTTCTCATGATTCAAGGGCTCAATCACTGGTGGGGGTGCTGAATCGGGCCGCAAATGCCATCGCATCTCTCTTTCTGGATTTGGGGATTTCTGGGTTAGGGTTGTTGACGAATTAGGGTTAGTATCGGTCGATTATTACGGATTTTGTGGATTTGGATTTTGAATTTCTGGAAATTAAGGAATTAGGGTTCGTTCAAATTTGGGAATTTTTCAAGGAATTAGGGTTCTTTACAATTTGGGAATTTTACAGCTTCGGGATTTTGTGGTTTTGCAGCTAAGGAAATGAATCCGTTTTTTTTTCGTTTTTACATATTAATTAATAAACAATTAATATGGGTAAGTACATTAATACCCCTCCAGCTCAAATATAAATGTACACCCACACACTTCAATGGAGCGTGGTACTCAATCTCTCGGAATATTCGATAGAATATTCCGATCCAGGTTGCAAAATGAAAACCCGTATACTCTGGGTTGCAAAGTGTTATGAAATTCCGACTAGGTTGCAAAGTGTAAAAAACCCTATACATGGGGTTGCAAAATGTAATAAACCCTTATTGTAATTAAACTTCAACAATGTAGTGAATTTCTTTTTCTTTCCGTGATTTTTTCGTGTTTTGGGTTTCCACGTAAATTTGTTTGTTCGTTATTTTATTTATTTTTTTCTTCGCATCTCATATATATTTCGAGAATCGTTAGCGATTTAATTTTAATATTGCAACAAGTGGTATCAGATCCTCGTTTGAAGTTCTTTGGCGTGAATATCACAACAATTGGTATCATAATACCATCGTAAAAACTAACAGAATGGTTGCATAAAATATTTTGAGCTGGCAAATGTTAGGACGAGAAGCATGTGAATATCTCACCATATAATTAACCGTACGTAAAGGAAGAAGCATGCATGTGAACAATTGCCACAAACGTCCCCATTTCCCAAAGTCAAACACCTCACCATTTCCTTGCAATATCAATATGTGTCTACTTTAAACCAGCTGCTCCTCTACATCTGGCTCACTTAAATGCCATAATATTATCATATAAAAGAAAATGAGCCTAACGGGTCACGGACGTATAATCATATTTATTCGAACACATGGAAATTCAAAAAAATTTGTTTTATTAATTACTTTTTTTTATTAATTAAGTAATTAATAACCCAGGTCTAGGGTTTCACATTAACCACTCCTTCCAAGTTAATTATTCAATTGTTGGGCTTAAAAATAAAAAAGTTAATTATCTACTTGTTGAACCTCCTAAAGAGGTCGCCCATTAATAAAAATGTATTTCTTCAAACAAAGAGAGAATAATTCTTTATTTTAAATAGCTACTATTATATGCATAAAATGGACGGAAAAAAAAAAGTGTGACTATTTGTACAAGAGAACGCAAGTTGTATTATAAATTGAGTTGAAACACGTACAATGAAGTGTGAAGGCTTTTGCATTTTGCAAACACCTTCCACCAATATTCACGCATGTCTTCATCTTGCATGGAAATGGGATTAATGTTTACTGTGAATATTGATGTGATGAAGAAACGCACAAAGAGATGGGCGAGGACCATCTCTTGGGTTGCCCAAGAAGATCGACGTCGGGTTTTCCACGCTCTGAAAGTCGGCTTCTCGTTGACCTTAGTTTCCTTGTTGTACTTAACAGAGCCATTGTTCAAAGGCATCGGCGAGAACGCAGTCTGGGCCGTAATGACAGTTGTTCTAGTCCTCGAGTTCACTGCTGGTAGGTGCGTGCGATCTTAATTTTCATTTATATACATAAATAAATAATATATTAATTACAGGCGCGACGTTATGCAAAGGCTTGAATAGAGGGATCGGCACGTTACTAGCCGGATCGCTCGCTTTTCTGATGGAGTTCATTGGTCGGGAAACTAGCCAAGTCGTCCATGCTATTTTCATCGGGGCTGCGGTTTTCGCTATTGGTAAAACCTCTAAAAATTAATAATCTTGAGACTGACAAATTTTATTAATTTAGAGAGATTATATATACTGTACTTACTTGGTAATGATCACAGGCACAATAGCTACTTATATAAGATTTATCCCTCACATAAAGAAAAATTACGACTATGGAGTCGTGATATTCCTGGTGACGTTCAATTTGATTACCGTTTCCAGTTACCGCGTGCACAACGTGCTTCAAATAGCACACGCTCGGTTTTACACGGTGGCAATAGGCTGCGGAGTTTGTCTACTCATGAGCCTTTTCGTCTTCCCCAATTGGTCGGGACAAGACCTTCACGATTCTACCGTCTCCAAGCTTGAGGGATTGGCATACTCTATACAAGGCATATATATAATTATGCATCTATATATATATATATAATATAGTTATTTGGTAATTAAATTCATCATTTCTAAGTTTTTATATATGGATATATCTGCAGCTTGTGTGAATGAATACTTCAGCAATGAAGAGACGAGCACGGCTACAGATGGTAAAGCATCGTCGGAGGATCGAATCTACGAGGGCTATAAGGCTGCGCTCGATTCAAAATCGACTGACGAGACTTTGGCGATGCACGCAAGTTGGGAGCCATGCCATTCAAGCCGATGTTACAGAGTACCGGGGAAGCAGTACGTAAAGTTAGGAGATGTGATCCGACATTTCGGATATACGGTTGTGGCTCTTCACGGATGTCTCCAAACTGAAATTCAGGTCATGGCTCTGTTCGTTTGGTCGTCTGAATAAACTAATTGAACTCAACTTATCGGATCTGAACTGATTTTTTCAAATAATTTTTAAAAATTACCATCGTGAATTAAATTTCTTTGACATATATATATTTTTTGTTTAATATTTATGTAATATTAAAACTGAATCAGTCTGAACTGAACTGAAAATTGTAGACTCCGAGGTCGGTCAGATCCCTTTTCAAAAACCCGTGCAGTCGAGTGGCGGGAGAGCTTCACAGAGCACTAATCGAGCTAGCCGACAGCATCAGAAGCCGGCGGCAGTGCTCGCCCGTGATCCTCTCGGACCACCTACACCAAGCCTTACAGGATCTCGACTCAGCTCTGAAATCCCAACCACGCCTCTTCCTCAGGCCCAACGCCTCTCACAAGTCGTTTGAAAGGGCATCCCTTTCGACTGTGAAAACGGACTCGTCGGCATTGTCGGGGTGGAGATCGAAAAGGACAATGGAGACGACAGCTCTGAGGCCGACGCTGAGCAAAATGGCCATCACGAGCCTAGACTTCTCGGAGGCATTGCCGTTTGCGGCTTTCGCTTCGTTGCTGGTGGAGGCAGTGGCGAGGCTCGACCTCGTTATCGAGGAGGTCGAGGAGTTGGGGACTGTTGGGAATTTCAGAGAGTTCTGCGATGACGTGGCTGAGTCGACCGTTGTTTGCCAAACTGGGAATGGGCAGCCGTTGAACAACAATTTACCTACTCACACTGCAGATTGATCTTATGTCGATTGTTTCTTCTTCATGTAGAAAACAATTTACCTACTCAATAATCACCTATCATATTTAATTTCATCATAAAAAGTTACACCATATCCATATGTATGAAGGCTTATAAGTACATGTTTTTATATTATAATATACATTCCATAAAAAATAGTGGTAATTTAATCAAGGGGGAATTGGGGGCAATTCTAAGACTAGTATGATAGATACTAATTATTCTTTTCAATTATTATTATATTATATGGGGGTATCATTTCAATATTACCCTTTTCAATTTTAAGATTAAAAATACAATTTACCTGATTAAAATACAAAAACCAATTTTGTTCTTGCGTGTTTCAATACGAAACCTATTCTTCCTAAAAGCCAATTTTGTTATTGCGTGTTTCAATACGAAACATATTCTTCCTCCCATTCGCGCATCGCGCTATCAGGCTAGGTATCATCTTGCATAGATAATCTTGAGTAAATCTTTTTTATTCAGATTAAAAATCTTCATATAGTATCTACTTCAAGGTACTTGGGAATCGATGAGAATCCAAACTTCAGAGATAAGAACGCTGTCCACCCCTTATTATTGTGGTATTTTACAAATTCTTGTTATGTACTTCAAATTACAACTTCATAAAATTTATAAGTTTTTTATTTCACTTTTTGTTTTAATTGAATTTGGATTTAGCAAAACTATCTAAAAAAGGTTGCTCATCTATGATAGATATCTATACATATCTATTATAGATATATATTGCTATAACATATCTATAATATATATATTTTAGGGAAAAATGGCAATAAGGCCATTTTTCAACATTTTTTGACCAATAAGGCCAATCTCCAATTTATGTGTCAATTAGGCCTTTTTTGTTCCAATTAGGCCAAAAAAATATATATGAAAGGACGAAAATACCCTTTCACCTACCCAAACTTCTCCACAGACGAGATGTCGAGATTCTCGTTGAGGGAGGACCCCGTCTTCCCCCCCACCCCACTGGCTCCTCCGCCAGGCCGAGCCGTGCATCATCGCCGCCATCGGGACCGGCACCGACAACACCCTCCGCGCCGCCGCCTGCGACAGCCACCCCCGCTCGACGAAGAAGATGACGGAGAAGACAAGCCCCGCGAGGAGTGCGTCGTCGTCGGAATCTACGGCGACGTCGAAGCCACCCGCCTCTGCTACCTCGCCCTCAACCGTTGATTTCTTCCGGGAGCTAGGCAGATGAAGTCGGGCTCGGGCTCCGTTTCAACCGATTCGAACTTCGTACATTTCATTCGCGTCGGGGGCTCACAGGTGAGGAATTTCGTCGTTCCGGTGCTTGTCCGCCCTCTTGTGGCGAGTCGTCACCCGCGCGAGGAAACTAGAGTCCTCGAAAATGAGACGTTTCGGATTTTGAAAATCCAAATTTCGATTTCTTAAGAGAAGACGGCATCGTATTGATCGAAGAAGCCGGCCACGCCCACCAAGTGTTTGATTTTTTGTGTGTCAAGCTTCAGCAAGCAATATTGTTTCACCTTCGACTCCTGCTTCCCCAGCCACTCGTCCTCGAGGAGGTATTTCAGGTTCGAGGCGCGCACCTTTACGACGAGTCATCAAAGGCTGGTGCCCAAAAACATGGCAGTGGCTGGACTCCTTCATATGCAGCTAGAAAATACTTGGTGCCCAGAAACATTCAGTGTTAAAATATGTCATTCAGTGTTTGTTATAATATTCAATGTAAAAATATGTCATTCAGTGTTAAAATATGTCATTCAGTGTTTGTTATAATATTCAGTGTAAATATATGTCATTCAGTGTTAAAATATGACATTCAAAGTGTTTGTTATAATATTCAGTGTAAATATATGTCATTCAGTGATTGTTATAATATTCAGTGTAAAAATATGACATTCAGTGTTAAAATATGACATTCAGTGTTGGTTATAATATTCAGTGTAAAAATATGACATTCAGTGTTAAAACAACTTATTCATGTGACATTCAGTGTTTTTCATTCCTATTTAGTGTGTTTCATCTTATTAAGTGTATTTTTTAATCAAACAGTGCATTCGTTTGACATTCAATCCTATTCAGTGTGTTTCAGTCCTATTCAGTGTGTTTAAGTGATGTGGTCATGCTCGGTGTGTCTTAGTCCTACTCAGTGTGTTTAATTGCTACTCAGTGCATTTTAATCGTATTCAGTGTGTTTAAGTCATCTTCAGTGTTTTTAAGTCCTATTCAGTGTGTTGACTCTCATTAACTTATTTCATGACCAAAACACTTAATGTCATAAAAAACATTGAACGTCATAAAAAAACACTGAAAATAAAATAAATATTCCAAAAAAAATCCATACTTCGACCATTTCGAACATATTTAACAAAATGTATCACATGACAATTTCAATTACAATGTTGCTTACGAGCATAACCATATTTTTACATATACACATTTTTACATATACAATGTTGTTCACGAGCATAACCACATTTTTACATATACAAGAACAGAAGATCCTTCGTGCATGGTCATTGTCTCGAGAATTGAGTGGATCCATCTGCCTAAAACAAGAACTCCAAGTCAGCAAGTTAAAGGACTTTGTGGTCACCAATAGGTTTCATACCTGGCCAGAACGAATTTCTCTCAATCTACCTGTGATTAAAATCAGAAAAAAAAAATGTACAATAGCTCATAACCTCACGAGATGATATTAGCTCTAAAGTGAAATTAACATTTCCGTATGAATTAATAAGTGAAACTTACATTTTCTTCAAAAATGGGTGCTTGTAGAAGGTATCTGGGATCCGCCCAGAAAACGATGGGCCGAAGAGCTAGGTGTATTTTCTTTCCAGCTTATGGTACATCTACATTAAGAAAATAGGCCAATATATCAATGCACAAAGAACCATACTCGTACTTGTTACAGAGAACACAACACAACAATATCAAGATATGAGACGCCAGCAGTTGAGTACAATGATGCTGAAGAATCTGATACAACCTTGTCACAAATCGAAACTATTGTTCACTACTGTGTACTTGCCTCCTGTCTGCATATTTTTTCTTCTAGAAAAATGAAAAATAATAATATGAAACAAAATATGAGAAATTGATGGCCCATGTTATTCTTTTGTTGGAGATTTACCGTATACAGTTTTCATAGTCTCAGCAATCATTTTTCCCTTAAGTTAACAAGTAGCAAGAAAAAAAATTATTAACAAAATGATGTATTTGCCCATTTGGAGCCTTGGACATCTATCTACATTATATTATAAGTCATTTCAATAACAAACAAGGCTTAATGAACAGATTTCTATACCAATTGGCAACTGCAATACAACCGTGTTATAAACACACATTGATGTGAGTACACACTGAATGCACACACAAAGCACTGAATGGCACATAAAAGGATTGAGTGAGATGCAGAGACACTGCATGACAGTACAAGTACACCATGTTGGCACTAAATGAGACTCATAGACACTGAGTGGCATGTATATGACACTGGATGCCGTGTAAATACACTGACTGGCACACAAGGACACACAAAGGCACTAAACATGCAGTAAAAATGGCATGTAGCACACTGAGTGGCATGCAGAGGCACTGTGTGACATGTAAAGACACTGAACAAGCATATATAACACTGAACATGACATAAAAACACTGAACAACCACCAAAACACACAATCAAACTGAGTGGCCATGTAAATACACTGAGTGGCATGCAGAGGCACTGTGTGACATGTAAAGACACTGAACAGACATATATAACACTGAACAGAACATAAAAACACTGAACATCCACCAAAACACACAATCGAACTGAGTGGCCATGTAAATACACTGAGTGGCATGCAGAGGCACTGTGTGACGTGTAAAGACACTGAACAGGCATATATAACACTGAACAGAACATAAAAACACTGAACATCCACCAAAACACACAAATCAAACTGAGTGGCCATGTAAATACACTGAGTGGCATGTAGAACACTGAACAGGCATATATAACACTGAACAGAACATAAAAACACTGAACTGTTGGAGTTGTGTACTTAATGTCTAGATTTAAGTAACGGTAAACTCCCGGTCATAGCATTTAATCTATTTAATTAATAAACAATTGTTTGCGTTTAATTATTGTTAATTAAATATATGCAAAATATAGTCCTGGATTCTATACGTTGTAGTTAGTATGGTGTGTCGGGCCCCACACAGAAGATCATACTATCGGTTACTCGTATTTAATCAAACAGTTGCTCACGACCTAGATGGACACGGACCAATCCATCGGTATAGTCGTTGTGTGAGAGAGAAAATAATTTCTCTTAATTATTTTATCACACTTGTACACTTGGTGTATTGGGCGGATCGCTTGAGATTTATCGATTAGGATTGCCTTGAGATAATCGATTCAAGTCTCAGAGTATTTTATTCTTAATCCCCGATACTATTGCGGGTGTGTATATTTAATATATGTGACTTTGATTTTCCAAAGGAATTAACCGATTTAATTATTGGGTTAATTACCGGTTAAGTTGGGTCACTATATTTTATATATGACATGCCGTGAATACTTGACGGGAAAGTGTATCCCGGAAGGGTTGATAATATCCCCGAGATGAGTTCATAAGGAATTATTGTGTAAACCTCATGAGTGGATTCGTTCCGCACAATAATTAAGGTTGAATGGTACTAGTCTCGGATTCAAGAGATGAATAAATTAATTAGCAATAAATTAATTTTATTCATTGATATTTAAATCTTAAATACACGGAATAAATAATACTACCGGAGAAATATTATTTGATATAATATGGTTTAATATTGGGAGTGCAATTAATTTATATAGTGGAAAATAAATTAATTAATATTAATGGGAGATTAATAGATTTGGGCTTGGGCTCAATTTAATCATTAATATTGGAAGCCCAATATTCCACCTCCTTTAGATCCCCTACGTAGCCTATAAAAGCACTACATGGTCTTCACTTTTTCATAAGACAAGATTATCATACTTGATATTCTAGAGAGTTGAAGAGGATCCATAAGCTTGGAAGATCGTCGTCCACCCGACGTTCAAGCTAGTGCAAGGAATACGTAGGAATATCGTAAGGTCATCAATTGAGTTCGTTTCTACGCACAACGAATCAAAAGGTAAAATCATAAACTCCCTTCTATGATTTTATGTGAATTGATTGTGATACATACATGAACGCACGATCCGGGAAAACAAGGAACTTCGGGGACGGGGATTCGAGATCCCCGGCGAATGTTCAAAGGACCCTCGGCTGGGAGCCGAGGGGTGGCGGTCGAGCCCTAGGGCTTCGACCGCCGGCGCGCATCGAAGGAAAGCCGCGGCTGGACGCCGCGGCTGGGGCGATCGAGCCCTAGCTCGATCGCCGGGGACCGTCGCGGCTTCACGCCGCGGCTGGTGGTCCCCCCTCCTGTCGATGGTGGCGGTGAGTCGCCGGACTCACCGCCCGGGGCTGCCGGAGCAGCCCCAGCGATCGGCGCACGATCGCGAGCCCCGGCGAGGGCTCGACTAGGGTTTTCGGCCGCAGGTTCATCCCGCGGCGATGCTCGGGTCGAGCCCAGTTCCGTATGGTGGTTCGCGTGTTTCTGGCGAGAGGATTTCGGTCGGGTTATTATTTTCCGCAAATTTTAATAGCCCGGGATATCGATTTCCAGCAATTGGTATCAGAGCGTTTGGTTTCGTGTTCATGTATGTGTTCAATTATCGTTCTACCTTGCAGGGATTCCGACTATCAAGGTTAATTAATTGATTAATTGTTTAATTAATTGTTATTTAATTTTACCATGATTATTAAACTCTCGGACATGTCGAGATTCGTTTTGTGTGGATGAATGCTTGTAATAGTAAAAATTCGGGGGTTGACCGAATTTAGATTTATTATTATTGTTCTATGTTTTTCCGGAAAGTGTATAGGGTCGATTTCATGTATAGAATCGATACCGGAATTGTAAATTTATTTCTTGTAATTTATTTACGTTGGATCGATGCCGAGACGACCGCCGGAGAACTCATGTGACGAAGGAGATGATGAGAGGGAGAACTAGGGCTCGGGATCGATGGGATCGATCCCATGGGGATGATGATCGATCGAGGGGGCTGCCCGCGGGGCTCCTCGGCCACGCCGGCCACCGGTGGTGGTGGCGCGTGGGCTGGGGACGGCGGCAGTGGTGCTCCCGGCCGGCGATCAAGGTGGGGGGCGCGGGGTCCTCGTGATCTCGTGCTACTCCTACCTAGATTCACTTTCCTAATTGATTCAAGTTTTCCCATTTTGAGTATTCCTAAGTTTGGGAACTCTCATGGAGATAGGAAAAGAATTAATTAATATTATTTATTTCCTTATTCTATTATGGAAGTCTTCTAGAATATTCCAAGTTCTACTTGGAATAGGAATCTAGAGATTTAATAGAATTAGATAGGAAAATAATTAATTAATGAATTGATTTATTTCCTATTTGATTATTCCTATTTTATGGGAATTTTCATGAACATGAAAATTAATTAATTTTGGAAAGTAGAAGAGTCCTAATTTATTTTATTTCTTTATTCTATTATAGAAGTCTTCTAGAATATTCCAAGTTTAACTTGGATAGATTATTCTAGAGATTTAATAGAATTAGATAAGAAAATAAATAAATAAAAATATTAATAATATTTAATTTTATTTTTGATTTATTCGATTGACTTAATTTTCGAATTAAGTATCTTTTGGATTTATTAAAAATAAATAGATTTAAATATTGGGATTAATATTCTCGTCACATGGAGCATTCAAGAACGAAGACTACAAGACGCATACGGAGATGGAATAAAGCCATGATAGTCGGAAAATAATTTTCTAACATTATTTTGACTATGTGATATGTGCTTTATTACTTGTATGCATGCTTATGTGTTTAATTATGCATTAGATAGCGTATCTCTTTGTTATAAAAAGCTAAGTGGGAGCGGGGATGGAAACATTCCCATGGTCTCCATTACTGTTCTCTTGGTGACATTTATGAGCTTTCGAAGTTCATATAGATATGTCATTGGAGGAGAATTCTTGTAATTCCTTTTACAAGAAACATTGATTAAGTTTATCAAACAATGCCTAATTTGTCTTTCTGAAACTGACTTCAAGTCGACTCATTCTCACCCCGGGGAGTGGAATGGAGCCAAAGCCACTTGGTCATGTGGATGACACAAATTAGAGACATTCGTACCATTCTTTTGAAGATGGATCGTTTGTCTGCTCGGCTCCCTCATCTAATGAGAGATAGGGTTGTTCGCATGGTGAATCACTGGTTAGAAACTTCGAGTTTCACTTATGGTTCTCCGCGTCTTGATTTTTAAAATCGAATGCTTCAAGTAATTGGATGTCAATTGTAAAAGTCTTTTGGTGTAGTAAACGTCCACACTATCGTGGCTTGTTGCATTGAATGGGATTTTGGAACGATTGATGTAGACAGTTATAGAAGGGAGTGAAGGAAACATAGGTTAACGTAAACGTCCACACTATCGTGGCTTGCGGTAACATGCGAATCTTAAACAAACTTCTTAGTACTGAGTAATGGTTTACACTTAGGTACGCTCTATAGTATTCTTCCCATCGAAGTAACGCTATAGTGATGTACGACCGAAGCAAATCTAATTACGAAATCATTTGGATAGGTAAACGTCCACACTATCGTGGTTTGCCATATCTGATGGGATTTTAGATGTGATTAGTAATCTAATGATATTATTTGAGGGAGATAATATCGGATATTAAATTGATTGTTTGTTTATATGTGCTTATAGGTTTAGAGAATAGCTATGAACCCACTTTCTGTGATACTTAAGGAATTCAACGCACTAATTCCATACTGTGTTGGATGGAATAAAGAGTTAGACATTTCCCAGACTGTTGCTGAGTACAAGTTAGTACTCAGTGAACTTTGTCCTCCTGAACCAACACGTGTCTCAACTATTGAGGAAACAGATGATTTTGAAAAGTGGAACAGTGCTTTTGCATTAACCACCAATCATGACATCATGCTGAAACTCAAGCTTATGTTTAGAGACAACGAGAAGGTTAGAAAAGAGGCGATGAGGATACTCATAAAGGTTAGTCGCTTCGAGGAAACGCTTGAACACGTTTTCGAGATGCTGGACCTTTTGGATGAGTTGAGACAGTCGCAAGCTCTTATGGCCAAAGCCAAAGGTTTCGAACCTAAGGGCATAGACCAAGGAATGGAGAAGCAGACAAAGAAGCCCTGTATTCCTGCACTTGGACCACGAAATAGGGTGAGAAAGCCTTCGAGCAGTCATTCTCAAAGAAAGTTATCTGGGGACTGGAAGTCTTTATTTTCTCCTGGAGAAGGTATGAGATTCTCTCCTTAGTCTTTAAAACATAGTCAGCTGTGTTATCTACCAGAAACCTGGTTGGTAGATATGGATCCACTGACGGTATGTAAGCATTTAAAATGCAGGGACACCAGGAAACCCAAAGACTTGGAAATGGAGGAATAGTCAAGGCAAAGCTGTAGAGGAGGCAGCTGTTGCAGTGGAAGTTTTTTTTAGTAGTTAAATAGGATTTCATTTCAAGTTTATTGCATTATGTACCCTCTATTTTAGAAAGAACTTTTGTTCTGGATTTCTATTATTTATGAATGGATATTTTATTTCTTTAATCATGGTGATGATTTTGATAAGAAATAATGGGTATTATCTATTCTGGTACATTAGATAGCAATATGTGAATGATGAATCCTTAGTCTACCACGATGCAACAAACCGTTCTATAACTTGTTTTACTATTTAGATATATTTCTTGTTGAATCATTATACTTGTGAATTCTTATACTTAGTAGTATTTATTCAAATGAGATTCAAAAGGTTGAAATTGATTTGATCAATTATAGTTGAAGGAGTGGACCTTCCGACCTAAGAATCAAGTTTGGGAGATAATGCAACTAAGCATACCTTTTTGGTAAAAGATAGAATTTGGACAAGTATTGAGAATGATCAATGATATGTGTAAAGGTGCGAGTAGTTCTTTTAAGAATACTCGAAGATGGATTAGAATGCTTGATGTGCCATAAAAGCGAAGTGTTTTAGTCACAAAGCAATTATGGGGAACCTTCAAAGTATATCCATTGGAAGCCTGCGACTTAGTCGCGGAGGCTACCACATAACACATAGCATAATCAAAGATCGAGATTAAGTCTCAAATGACTACACCATACACTTACGTGTAGAGATGGTAAGTCAGTAAGAAATAGAATTCTAATAGTGAAAGAACAAGTTGTTCGGAACTACCTATGTTCTATGGATATTCCTGGAGACAACGGCATATTCAATATGGTTGTAGGATATCCTAGATGAAAAAAGTATTGTGTGTTCTATAGTACTATGAACCAGAAGGACGTGTAACGCCCGGTTCTTAGAGAAAGACTATAAGAAGAACCACAAAGCCCGAACTGACGCAGTACCTTGGAATGAGAAAAAGGACAAAGACTAGGAACCAGCCAAACCGAGTAGGAATACACCACAAACTGCACCTACTGTTATTACTGTTGTACACCGGGACGCCGTTGCAGTGGGAGGTTGTTGAACAACCAGAGATGTTCATAAGACTAGAAGAGATTCGGACTCTGGATCTAGTAAAGATGAAATCGATCCCTAGCTCTGCACGAGGGCGGTACTTGATGAATCGTTTTTGTAGCGGAAAAATCAATTAAATTTGTATCGAACTAGTTGACAAAACAACTCGCCCGAGTCGGTCTCGAGGAACACTACTATTGGCGTGTACACGTGTTTATTTGTTTGCAACGGGGGAAACGAAAGTGAAATAGCATAATGCTTACTTTGATTTTGGGTTTTGTTTTAAATCTAGAAATTATCTAAGAATTGAAAAGACAAGAAAACGAGAACAATCTATCTAAGATGAACTAGGGTTTCGAAATTCATAATTTTAATCGGTGAACAAGTGAAATTTTAGAGCAATGGAATTCATGAAAAGTAATTTGAAAAATAAAGAACAAAGCAAGTGATCGAATCACGAATATGAAAAGCAACAAATCGAAAGAAAACTAAAACTTACTAGATTAATATTCGAATCCCAAAACCAAGGTACCCGTCGGCGGAATCTCCGACTTTTACCGAGTCGATTACAATCCAAGATCAAGAAAAATAACGGAAAATCAAACCCTAAGTTACGAGTTCCAAGAGCTCTCCAAAATCACCAATCCAATGTCTCCAAGTGCGTAAAAAAACAGAAAATGAAAAGTGTTTTCGAATAGGGTCCAACCCTATTCTTGTACAATTCGCGTAGGTCAAAGAAAGTCAAACGCAGCAGAAATCGGGGGCCAAGCGGCCGCTAGGGGGGTCAAGCGGCCGCTTGCCCCATCTTCCAGAAAGGCTGATCACTCAGCGAGGCGGCCGCCTGGGGGGTCAGGCGGCCGCGTGGGGCCTGCTCCAGGATGTTCTGCCAGAAGCACCAGGCGGGCGCCTGGGGGGTCAAGCGGCCGCCTGCCTGGTGGTCAGCTTGGCCCTTTGCCCTTTGTCCACTCGTCGACTCGTCGCCCCGTCGCCTCGTCTACATGTCGTTTTGTCCACTCCATAATACCTCCAAAAGTCGATAATAACGCCACAATGCCCTGCACACTACATAAACCCGTGAAACGTACCAAACCAAGAGGAATACACAAAATACGACGCAAAACGACAAACAACGACTCAAAACGACGTAAGTAAAACACACAAAATCACAACACATCAACTCCCCCACACTTATTTTCTTGCTTGTCCTCAAGCAAACGATCACGAGAGCACAACACGAATCAAACAATATGCCAATCAAATATTCAATCCCTCAAAAGTTAAGAATAAAACCCCGGTGCGTACGGAAAAAGTAAACATGAATAAACTTGACCCGAAATGACTAGAAGCTACAAAGAACAAAAGAGAGTCCTCACAAGTCACCACTCACCTTCCCTCGCTAAGATTCACTCTATTCTTTTACTCTCGAGAAGGGGCTCCACTCAAAATCGTACACAAGTGAAAGATACAAACAATGAATAACTTGTGCACTCAAGAAAGAAAACAAGCATAAATGGAACAAAGGACGAGCTTCAAATAATGTCATGTGCACCTAAGAACATCAACTAAACACGTACTCAAATCGTATTCTCCACTAATCAAAGTATGCCATCTCAAGAATCAAGGGAGGTCGATAATTCGGGTGTAACGGGGCTCGGCTAAGGGTATTCGGGATTATTTGGGATAAAGTGGACTAATCTTGTGCAATCACGTGTCTCTACCACACCAAACATCCGAAAACTATACCACAACCTCGACACCTCCACCAATCAAATGAACACCATCAAATCACATGTCAACCCAAGCAAACGATCGAACAATTTCATAGTTTCTACTACTAATAAACTTTTTTTTTTTTTTTTGGAGACTAAACATGTCTCGATTTTCTATTTTTTTTGGAGACTTATAACTTGTCTCATTTTTTTCTTTTTCTATATATTTTTTTTTTTTTTGAGACTTATAGCATGTCTCGAATTTATTACAAATACAAAAATCACAAAAAACTCAACACCCTCCAACTCACACCCCAACCAAATGAATCCTTCGTCTCCCTCCTTCACGGCAAATAGGACAAGAAGAAAAAGGCTTAACGTAGGCTCAACGGGGCTACTAGGGTGTCCCTCGACGGGCTCCGGGTAAACAAAGAGAGGCTAAAAAGGGTTATCCTAATCGATCCTATCCCAATCACTTTCAAGATCAAGCAAGTTATGATGTAAAAGTCTCAAATAACAATCTAAGTACGGTTTAGTTATCTCTAGTCCATTCGGGTACACATGACATAGAACAAAGAAAGTAAGAAGCTCGAGAAATTCAACGAGAGATATCACACGAAGAACAAAGCTAATATGGCTCAAAATCTCACAAGGTTATTCGGAAAGTGACAAAGCAACATGCAATTATCTCGATTCACTTCACAACGACTAGTCACGGGGTCAAAATTATTCATGTACCGACCTCTAGCACCAAAAATCCATCATAACTCCAATGAACTAAATAAAATACTCGGCATATGAATCATCAATTGCATGCTCTCATGATAATCAACACACATAAAATGGGGAGGGGTGGACAAGACATCAATCACGCAAGAAAAACAAAGAGCACAAGAAACAAACACATAAAAAGGAAAAGTAAAGCTAGAGAAGAGAAAACAAACTCCCCCCACACTTGGGCTAATCCGTGTCCTCATGGATAAAGAGCTCCGGAAGTGCGAGCCCAACCGATTCGTCCAAGAGTGTCGAGGAGTGACGACCTACACACAAGAATGAAAACAATCCACACCAAACAACGAAGAAATAGAAGCGAGAAGAGAAAACACGACACAAAAGAAAAAAATTAAGAAACTATGTACATACCCCGACCGCACGGAAGTACGGTCGATCCTCATGGCTCGGAAGGCGGCGGGTATTGGCCTCGAAACATCGAAGTGAGGTTGGCGAGGCTAGAAGTCAAGGCGTCGTAGCGTTCGTCGTGGTAGCGTTTGGAGCGTTCCTCGTAGTCGTTGAGACGGGCATCGACCATGTTAGAAATGGCGGCGAGGTCATCCGGATGCATGCGTCCATAAGCGGGGCGAGGTGCCGGAGGAGCATCGGACTCTTGGTTAGTAGCCGAATCTTCGAGTTCGGGAACCTCGGGCTCCGGTGCGATACTCCCGAAGCGATCATTGTAAGTCTTGATAGTGTTGTTGTCCGTGAGGTATCTCTTGAGCATCTTTGCGTTTATAGTCTCGGGCTTCCGAATGAAAACCAAATGATCGGGAACGGGGCCCGTGAAATCAACGAGCTTCTTGTAGGATGCCAAGACGGTGGCAATGTGGAAGAATGCGGGGAGGCACACGCCGCGGCCTTTCAATGCCTTTATTTGGTTCCAAATGTAGGAAACCGGAGAACAACGCTTTCCACGAGCCGTTTGGCTAAGAAAATAGAGCTCCGTAGTGTTAACTTTGCTTCCCTCCTTCTTCCCCGAGATGTTGAAAGAGAGGAACCGGTGGGCGACAATCATTGCAAAATCAACGAGATAGACTTCTTGTGCACCCCCAGCGACCCAAGAGGCACCTCCTGCAAATTTTGCCCAAGTCGAATGTGCATTGAAACTCTCGGTTATAGCTCGAGTGACCTTGGAAGAGGGAAAACTGAAGGCGTCTTCCATGTCGGCAATAGTAAAAGAGTATTCGTGCCCCATCAAACGACAAGTCATTATCTTCTCGTCTATCACATCGACCGTACATAACATCTCGAGCCCTAGTGTCTCGGAGTAGCCAAAGTCCATCTTTGCGTATTTCTTCAACCCCAATCGGTCCAAGATCACCTCGAGGTGTGTTTTGAAGTCATCCCCCAATAACTCGACCATTCTCCAATCAATTGGGCGAGGCAAAATCGCCTTGTTCAGTTGTTCTTTGAAACGGAGAAAGAGGTCTCCTTCATTGATGTCGAAAATGGGGAAATTGGCCCCGTAATCCATACTAAGGTCGACATCCTGGAATTCGGGTACGGGAGCCGGACCAGAAGACGAAGCTTCTCCGGTACGGGGACGTTTCGGTGCGCCTCGTTTCGGAGCCATAATAATAGACTAGAGAAATCAGTTGGAGAGTATTACCGGAATAGTCGGGGCTGCTCACGGGAGTGCCGTGAGGTCAGGTACGGGGCTGTCGGAGACGGAGCTACGGGTTGAGAGTTGTCGGCCGGAGTTGCAGAGGTGGAGGCGATTCGACGGTGTTGGTGCAGAAGGTGGTCGTACCTGGCGGTGCTAGTCGACTGGAGGAAGCAGGGCGGCTCGGCTCGACGACGGAGGAGATGGAAGCGGGCTGATGCTGAATTGGATCGACGGAGGCAGAGCAGGAGGTGCGCGGGGTCGGCGGTGGTTCGCGGACTGCCGGAGAGATGGCGGGTGGTGGGTCGGAGCTGTTCTGTGGCCGGAGCGGCGGGTTGAGCAGGTGGCGGGGATGAACGGTCGGAGTTGCGGAGATGGAGGCGGCCGGAGATGAAGGATGGTGGTGGTCGAAGTTAGGGTCGCGGTTGCAGGGTGGTTGGATTTTTTTCTGAGAAGTGAAAAATTGAAAAGGGAGGCGGAGGGAAGAAATTAGGGTTTAGGTCTTACCCTTGTAGTTCAAAAATTCCCCAAATAAAACAACATAAAATTTTTCTTTTTTTTTTTTTATTTATTCAGCGAAGCGGCCGCCTGGAGGGTGTGGCGGCCGCGTGGAGCGCGTAGCAGGGAGTTCTGGAGAGACCCCCAAGCGGACGCTTGGGGGGGGGGGGGGGTAGCGGGCGCCTGCCCCGGTGTCCAGAATCGGCTGGAAGGACCCCCAAGCGGCCGCTTGGGGGGTGTAGCGGGCGCGTGCCCGGTTGTACAGATGCTGCTGGAAGGGCCCCCAAGCGGCCGCTTGGGGGGTGTAGCGCCCGCGTAGCTGTAGGCGACACTCTTTTAATATCTCGTGTTTTCTCGGCTTAACTCCTCGCAACTCACATAATAAAACTCGGGGGCTCCGACTGTAAAGATGCTCATTTTACGTCGTGAGCTTGACAATTCGTGGGTAGGCCCCCACGAGGCGCTCATTTTGGGAACCGATAGAGCATTACGGTCCGTGGACTAGTCTCCACGCGACACTCGTTTATCGTCTCGAGCTTGACCAATAATCTCTTTATTCATAGGAGGCATCCTCGAGTAGAATCGACTCTACTCCGATTTTCTGTGAGTTTCCCTCCATATAGGGCTCAATGTACGGCTTCACTCGGTGGCCATTGACTTGTATCGTCTCTTTTGTATGCTCGTTGTAGAGCTTGACGACACCATATGGAAATACTTCAATCACCTCATGTGGTCCACTCCAACGAGACTTGAGTTTACCGGGAAAGAGCCGGAGGCGTGAATTGTAGAGAAGGACTTTCATCCCGGCCTTGAGTTCCTTATTCTTGATTCGCTTGTCATGGAACTCCTTCACCTTGTCTTTATAAATTCGGGAATTCTCGTACGCCTCGTTCCTCAATTCCTCTAACTCGGACAATGCTAAAGCTCGATTTTCTCCTCCTTGCATAAGATCCATATTCGTGGCTTTAATTGCCCAGCTCGATGTTCCACTTCAACCGGCAAGTGGCAATATTTCCCGAACACAATCCTATAAGGACTCATCCCAATTACTGTCTTGTATGCGGTTCGGTACGCCCATAGTGCCGAGTTAAGTTTGTCGGACCAATCTTTACGTGAGGGTCGAACGGTCTTCTCGAGAATGGCTTTGATTTGACGGTTGCTAGTCTCGGCTTGGCCCGATGTCTGAGGGTGGTAAGGAGTCGATATCTTGTGGTTGATCCCATTCTTGACCATGAGTTTCTCGAATAGCTTGTTACAAAAATGCTTTCCACCATCGCTAATAATGGCATTGGGAAATCCGAACCTACACAAAATATTCTCCTGCACAAACTTGAGAACAACCTTAGTATCACAAGTCTTAGTGGGGATTGCTTCGACCCACTTCGACAAATAATCCACGCCAAGTAAAATATATTCAAAGCCATTAGACTTAGGGAACGGTCCCATGAAGTCTATGCCCCAAACATCAAAAATATCAACGGCAAGATTAATATTCAATGGCATCTCATCTTTCTTACTAATATTACCCATTCTTTGACACCTATCGCATGATTTACAATACTCTTGTGCGTCACGAAAGAGGGATGGCCAAAACAAACCTGATTGGAGGACTTTGAAGGCGTTCTTCTGACCTCCATAATGCCCTCCACTCTCGTCGTGATGGCAACACTTAAGCACATGTGGTTGCTCGTCCTCCGGTAGGCACCGTCGTATCACTTCATCTTTTCCAAACTTGTAAAGGTACGGGTCACTCCAAAAGTAATTTTGGGAGAGATGCTCGAATCGCTTCCTCTCTTGAGAATTCATGTCCGTCCTTAATGCCCCTGCAACCAAATAATTCACAATATCCGCATACCAAGGTACGGGGGTAATGGCCATCGCCGTTTCGTAAGGAAAAACGTCAGGGATAACATCAAAAACATGATCGTTAACGAATTCGGGATGATGCTCCATCCTAGACAAATGGTCCGCTACGGCATTCTCACATCCCTTCCTATCCCTAATCTCAACATCAAACTCTTGGAGAAGTAGAATCCACCTAATCAACCTAGGCTTAGCTTCGGTCTTAGCCAAAAGGTATCTAAGGGCTTGGTGGTCGGAGTGAACGATGACCTTAGAGCCTATGATGTAGGATCTAAATTTATCTAAGGAGAATACGACGGCTAGCAACTCCTTCTCGGTGGTCGTATAATTAGCTTGGGCACTATTCAAGGTGTGGCTAGCATAGTAGATGACCCTAAGCAACTTATCGACCCTTTGTCCTAGAACGGCTCCTACGGCGAAGTTAGAGGTATCACACATTATCTCGAAAGGCTCTTCCCAATTCGGTGCTACCACTATAGGGGCGGTGACAAGTTTCTCCTTAAGAGTATTAAAAGCATCTAGGCACTTCCCATCAAAATTAAACTCTACATCTTGGCTCAAAAGTCGACATAGGGGCTGACTAATTTTAGAAAAGTCCTTAATGAACCTCCGGTAAAAACCGGCATGCCCTAGAAAACTACGGATCCCCTTAACGTTGATAGGCGGAGGTAATTTTTCTATGGCTTCTATCTTAGCCTTATCAACCTCGATACCCTTCTCGGACACGACATGCCCAAGGACGATCCCACTAGGCACCATAAAGTGGCTCTTCTCCCAACTCAAGGTCAAGTCGGAGTCAATGCACCTATTCAACACATTGTCAATCTTGTCCAAACAATCATAAAATGAGTTACCGAAACGGAAAAATCATCCATGAATACCTCAAGGTAGTCGCCGATCATCTCGGAAAAAATAGACATCATGCACCTCTGGAATGTTCCGGGTGCATTGCATAATCCGAACGGCATCCTCCTCCAAGCAAAAGTGCCGAAAGGCGTGGTGAACGTCGTCTTCTCCTGATCCTCCGGTGCAATAGCCACCTGATAATAACCAGATAAACCGTCAAGAAAACAATAAAATTTATGACCGGCGAGTTTATCTAACATCTGATCAATGAACGGAAGAGGAAAATGATCTTTGCGAGCCGCGGCATTGAGCTTCCGGTAGTCAATGCACATGCGCCACCCGGTGGTGACTCTCGTCGGTATCAATTCACCTTTGGCATTTTCCATGACCGTGATCCCTCCCTTCTTCGGTACTACATGGACCGGGCTTACCCAACGGCTATCCGCAACAGCGTAAATCAATCCCTCTTCTAGTAGCTTGTAAACCTCTTTCTTGACGACTCCCATTAGAACGGGGTTGAGACGTCGCTGCCCGTCTCTCTTCGGAGTAGCATGCGGTTCAAGTTCAATACGGTGCATGCAAGTGGAAGGGTCGATCCCTCGAATATCACCCAAACTCCATCCGAATGCTTTCTTGTTCTTTTTCAGAACCTTCACTAGAGCTTCTTCTTCCTCGGCGGATAGCTCGGCAAAAATAATCACGGGTTTTTGTTCCCCGTCGTCTAAGAACACGTACTTAAGGTGCCTTGGTAGCTCCTTAAGTTCAACTTTGCTAGCGGGGGCCTCGATCTCGGCTGTCCGTGAGCTAATTTCTTCTTCCTTGAGGTCGTCGACTCGTGTCTCGACCTCACTTTCTTCTTCGGGGTTATTCTCCTCAACGAAATTTAGGGTCACCTCGGCATCCACGGAGTCAACAAACGAGCACGTCTCCATAGAGTGGGCAGCGGGTTCGGCTCTCTCAGTTCGCACGGAGAAGCGCACTTCTTCACCTAGCACGGTCATTTTCAAGGTTCCCTTCTCGACATCGATCACGGTCTTCGTCGTGGCCATGAACGGTCTACCCAAAATAAGTGAATGGTCCCGACCATTTTCCGGGACGTGTCCGACGTCGAGGACAACAAAATCGACGGGGACAATGAGTCCCCCAACTTTCACGAGGATGTCCTCTAGGATCCCCTTCGGGTACCGAATGGATCGGTCGGCTAGCTGCAAGCAAATACGGGTGGGTTTTAGTTCACCCAAGTCCAGCTTCTCATAAACGGCATAGGGCATCAGATTAATGTCGGCTCCAAGATCGAGCATGCCCGAAACTTCACGGCCATTCCCAACGGCAATCGTCACATTAAAACTCCCCGGATCACTCTGCTTCGGAGGAAGAGGGTGCTGAAGTATCGCACTAGCTACCCCGGTGACAACCACTTTCTTGTCATCTACAAATTTCCTCTTATTCGAGGCGAGCTCTTTGAAGAACTTCACGTAAGCGGGCACATTCCGAATGATGTCGAGGAGTGGTAAATTCACGTTGACCCTCGAAAGCAACTTGTAAATTTCGGAGAATTGCCTATCTTGCTTATCATTCTTCATTCGGCCCGGATACGGGAGCGGTGGTCGGTACGGGTTGCTTGTCTTATGCAAAGTGTGAGTGCTCGGTTCGGGCTCTCTTGCTGGGATATACGGCTGAATCGGCTCAGTCGGTTCCTCTTCTACTATGACCTCCTCCGTTTCTTCCTCAACCTCCGGCTCATGTATCTGCTCTCGGTTAGGAATTTGAACCTTATTGTCGATCACTCGACCACTGCGGAGAACGGTAACGGCTTTAGCCTGATGTGACTGGCTAGGAAGCTTGTCCTTCTGATTCGGTTGTGTCAACTCATTAATTTTTCCAGCCATTTGCCCGACTTGATTCTCGATTCTCTTAATCGTCGAATTCTGATTGGTCAATGAGGACTCCAACCCATCCATCCTCTGCTGGTTATGTTGCATGTATCCCTGGGTCGAGGACATAAATGCCGCGAATTTTTCATCTAAGTCGGAACTCTTCTGAGACTGCTGCTGAGGCGGAGGTGGGGCCTGATAAACGGGCTGATGTGGCTGCTGATACTGAGGCCTCTGGTAGTTCTGATTATTCTGCCAGTTCTGGTTCCCTGCATTCTGATACCCCTGATTCTGAGACCGGTTCTGATTATTGTAGTTCGTCTGAGAACCTTGTCCCTGGGTCTGTGGCTGGTCCTGTTTCCAAGAGAAGTTGGGATGATTTCTCCAGGACGGGTTGTACGTGTTAGAGTAGGGGTCATTCCTCTGGTTGCCCTGTTGATTGTACCCCTGCATCGCATTCACCTGTACCTCGGGGCCGTAGTTCTGATCCATCATCTGAGGTGGAGATGGCATGCCCTGACCACACGTGCTCGAGAAATGGCCTATCTCCCCGCATAAGCTACACGGTTCAACTCGATAGATCTGTCGCTTTGGCTGCTCCTCAGTGGTCTCGAGCATCTGAACCTTCTTAGTTAGGTCGACGACTTGCTTTGCCAACTGAGCATTAACACTCCCATCGGACCTGGCATAGTTACTACTTCCTCTTGAACTTGTTTGCCGTGACTCGGCTGATAGTGACTTGAAGATCTCCATCATCTCATCACTGTTCCGACTACTGATATTTCCGTCGGCTGCGGTTTTCACCTCTCGTTGATCTTCTCTGCTCAAAACCTTGTAGAAGAACTGGATGATCGAGTTGGGAGTGAGATCGTGGTGTGGGCACTGCCTCAGTAAGCTCCTGAATCGCTCCCAAGTTTCATGGAAAAACTCCCCCGGTTCTTGCTCGAAGGCACATATCTGACCTTTCAGGTCGAAGGTCTTCTGCTGAGGATAGAACCGAGTGATGAACTCCCGGTACATGTCCGTCCAAGTGGTGATCGAGTCCGGCTCCAAGGATAGCAGCCAGTTCTTCGCTCTATCTCTCAAAGCATACGGAACACACTTCAATCGGAGCTGATCATCATCGAGTGCTCCGAGGGGGAAAGCATGCAGAGCAGTGTAGAATTCCCTGATGAAGTTTAGGGCATCCTCGTTAGTGGTTCCGGAGAACTGAGGAAGCTGAGCAAGATGGTGTGCCTTGAGGTCGTATCTCCGGGCGGCATCACTTAGGACGATGCATGAACTAGCTCCGTCGATTTGAGGATGCGTCAGATCTCCAAAGAGGAGTGGCTGGGCACGGTTTCCGTTGTTTCCGTTGTTCCCATTGTTTCCGTTGTTTCCGTTGTTGCCATTGTTGCCATTGTTGCCATTGTTTCCGTTGTTTATAGCCTCGGCCATGGTCGTCAGTTCACTCTCTGGTTCGGTGTCGGTGGTGGTAGAGTCCGATGAAGAATCGTCGTCTCCGTTTGTAAACCGACCGATGCTCCTGCGTCTATTGATGTTTTCGATCACGGGTGCAAGTTCGGTAGTTCGACTTCGAGTACCTACCATACACCAACAAAAACCAAAAAAAAGATCAAACGCACCTGAACAACGAGTAAAGTAAATAAAAAGAAAAATAAAAAGGAAATTGTTGCAAACACCTAAACACTAATACTAGTGCCTAAAGTGTTCCCCGACAACGGCGCCAAATTGATAAATCGTTTTTGTAGCGGAAAAATCAATTAAATTTGTATCGAACTAGTTGACAAAACAACTCGCCAGAGTCGGTCTCGAGGAACACTACTATTGGCGTGTACACGTGTTTATTTGTTTGCAACGGGGGAAACGAAAGTGAAATAGCATAATGCTTACTTTGATTTTGGGTTTTGTTTTAAATCTAGAAATTATCTAAGAATTGAAAAGACAAGAAAACGAGAACAATCTATCTAAGATGAACTAGGGTTTCGAAATTCATAATTTTAATCGGTGAACAAGTGAAATTTTAGAGCAATGGAATTCATGAAAAGTAATTTGAAAAATAAAGAACAAAGCAAGTGATCGAATCACGAATATGAAAAGCAACAAATCGAAAGAAAACTAAAACTTACTAGATTAATATTCGAATCCCAAAACCAAGGTACCCGTCGGCGGAATCTCCGACTTTTACCGAGTCGATTACAATCCAAGATCAAGAAAAATAACGGAAAATCAAACCCTAAGTTACGAGTTCCAAGAGCTCTCCAAAATCACCAATCCAATGTCTCCAAGTGCGTAAAAAAACAGAAAATGAAAAGTGTTTTCGAATAGGGTCCAACCCTATTCTTGTACAATTCGCGTAGGTCAAAGAAAGTCAAACGCAGCAGAAATCGGGGGCCAAGCGGCCGCTAGGGGGGGTCAAGCGGCCGCTTGCCCCATCTTCCAGAAAGGCTGATCACTCAGCGAGGCGGCCGCCTGGGGGGTCAGGCGGCCGCGTGGGGCCTGCTCCAGGATGTTCTGCCAGAAGCACCAGGCGGGCGCCTGGGGGGTCAAGCGGCCGCCTGCCTGGTGGTCAGCTTGGCCCTTTGCCCTTTGTCCACTCGTCGACTCGTCGCCCCGTCGCCTCGTCTACATGTCGTCTTGTCCACTCCATAATACCTCCAAAAGTCGATAATAACGCCACAATGCCCTGCACACTACATAAACCCGTGAAACGTACAAAACCAAGAGGAATACACAAAATACGACGCAAAACGACAAACAACGACTCAAAACGACGTAAGTAAAACACACAAAATCACAACACATCAGTACTAGATCTAAATGTGCCTGCTTAGAAAACAATAAGGATTATTGTTAAGAGGCAAGATCATTTAGAGTACTATCTTAGTAAATCCATTTATGGATTGAAACAAAGCTATAAATCGTGGAACTTGCGAATTGATGGGATAGTCCATTCGATGGATTCATCAAAGGGCATAGACGAAAGGTGTATTGGAGACGTAATAGAAACAATAGTGGTGTTTCTCGGAGATTTTATGTAGATGACAATTTCGTCATTGGCAACAATGTAAAAAATGTTGTCAGACATAAGATAATGGTTGTCTAAATGAATCGAGATATAAGATTGAGTAGAAGTTAGAGCATGTTCTTGAGATCTTTCGATCTAAGGATAAGAACATTGTACTTCTCCTAGATATCTTATACGATTATGGTTTGTTTTAAACATGCATACTTCTGAGAAAGGTTATTGCCTTTCAGAGACAGAATATACATCTATCTAAAGGGTATGTGTTCGAACACATGAAGGAGATAGATGAGGACAAAGCAGTTTCCTATACTTCAAGTATGGAAAGCTTTATAGATGCAATGTTTTAAAAACAAGAACCTGATATCAACTATGCGGTTTGCGTAGTGGGAGGATATCAAGGTAATCTAGACAAGAGATTTTCGGATGCTGTAATAGTACTTGCGAAGTACTGGATCATTAAGCAAGACGAAATCTTCTTTGATTACAAATTCTCAGATCTTAAATCAGAGGAGGACCAGTGTAAGTCGATATCAGGCTATGTGTTCACTTTTAGAAAGAGGTGGAACCATGAAATGAAAGAGTGATAAGCAGGACGCTTCTCAGACTCTCTCATAACCGAATAAGCAGCCTCAGAGGCAGCGGAAGTTTTGGTTAGGTTCCGGGATAACCTCTTGGCTTGGATATGACTCTTAGTTTACCAAAGGCTATTGGATAGCGGTGCACGATAAACTGGAAGAAGTCATAAGTCAAAAGTGATGTTAACACATAGAGCAAGTACCACCTGATACGAGTCATCGTCGAGGGAGACGACGCAGTAGTCACCAAGATAACTTCAGAGCGGCAACCTAGATTGCTCATTCACACAGTACTTCTTGGAAGTACAGCTCTAAGCACGTGATGAGTATGGGAGTCGGGAGTTTGGAGGAAATGACTAGACCTTAGTACAAGTGGGAGATTGTTGGAGTTGTGTACTTAATGTCTAGATTTAAGTAACGGTAAACTCCCGGTCATAGCATTTAATCTATTTAATTAATAAACAATTGTTTGCGTTTAATTATTGTTAATTAAATATATGCAAAATATAGTCCTGGATTCTATACGTTGTAGTTAGTATGGTGTGTCGGGCCCCACACAGAAGATCATACTATCGGTTACTCGTATTTAATCAAACAGTTGCTCACGACCTAGATGGACACGGACCAATCCATCGGTATAGTCGTTATGTGAGAGAGAAAATAATTTGTCTTAATTATTTTATCACACTTGTACACTTGGTGTATTGGGCGGATCGCTTGAGATTTATCGATTAGGATTGCCTTGAGATAATCGATTCAAGTCTCAGAGTATTTTATTCTTAATCCCCGATACTATTGCGGGTGTGTATATTTAATATATGTGACTTTGATTTTCCAAAGGAATTAACCGATTTAATTATTGGGTTAATTACCGGTTAAGTTGGGTCACTATATTTTATATATGACATGCCGTGAATACTTGACGGGAAAGTGTATCCCGGAAGGGTTGATAATATCCCCGAGATGAGTTCATAAGGAATTATTGTGTAAACCTCATGAGTGGATTCGTTCCGCACAATAATTAAGGTTGAATGGTACTAGTCTCGGATTCAAGAGATGAATAAATTAATTAGCAATAAATTAATTTTATTCATGGATATTTAAATCTTAAATACACGGAATAAATAATACTACCGGAGAAATATTATTTGATATAATATGGTTTAATATTGGGAGTGCAATTAATTTATATAGTGGAAAATAAATTAATTAATATTAATGGGAAATTAATAGATTTGGGCTTGGGCTCAATTTAATCATTAATATTGGAAGCCCAATATTCCACCTCCTTTAGATCCCCTACGTAGCCTATAAAAGCACTACATGGTCTTCACTTTTTCATAAGACAAGATTATCATACTTGATATTCTAGAGAGTTGAAGAGGATCCATAAGCTTGGAAGATCGTCGCCCACCCGACGTTCAAGCTAGTGCAAGGAATACGTAGGAAGATCGTAAGGTCATCAATTGAGTTCGTTTCTCCGCACAACGAATCAAAAGGTAAAATCATAAACTCCCTTCTATGATTTTATGTGAATTGATTGTGATACATACATGAACGCACGATCCGGGAAAACAAGGAACTTCGGGGACGGGGATTCGAGATCCCCGGCGAATGTTCAATGGACCCTCGGCTGGGAGCCGAGGGGTGGCGGTCGAGCCCTAGGGCTTCGACCGCCGGCGCGCATCGAAGGAAAGCCGCGGCTGGGGCGATCGAGCCCTAGCTCGATCGCCGGGGACCGTCGCGGCTTCACGCCGCGGCTGGTGGTCCCCCCTCCTGTCGATGGTGGCGGTGAGTCGCCGGACTCACCGCCCGGGGCTGCCGGAGCAGCCCCAGCGATCGGCGCACGATCGCGAGCCCCGGCGGGGGCTCGGCTAGGGTTTTCGGCCGCAGGTTCATCCCGCGGCGATGCTCGGGTCGAGCCCGGTTCCGTCTGGTGGTTCGCGTGTTTCCGGCGAGAGGATTTCGGTCGGGTTATTATTTTCCGCAAATTTTAATAGCCCGGGATATCGATTTCCAGCATGAACATCCACCAAAACACACAAGTCAAGATGATCAACACATACTCACACCGAACCTCCATCAAAACACATAAAAAACACTACACATTCAGGCATGCAAGCCAAACTAACATACATATATATAGGATATGTACATATCATAACAAGAGCCCTACAGTTTTGCCCCAAAAACAAAATAAAAAATCACAGCTGAGAAAGTGTGTTTATGTAACAGATACCAAACACGAACAATCCTTTTGGTCCCCATTAAGATTTTATGTAATATTTATTTGATGCATCCTACACAAGCATGGCCTCACCCATTTGCATGAAATATGAAATAATCAATTACATATAGAAAAATGATATAGTATTCTTAATCTTCAGCCATGCAATGTTCCAAAAAATGATCATTCCAGTATCCACAATGCAGAGGCAGCAAAAATAAGGACTACCCAAGAAATAGAAT